>CM033638.1:26713831-27913831 GCA_019453435.1 Rhinogobius similis | reverse complement strand
CTGTAGCTGCCCATCTTTTACTCGGCTGTGTTCCAGCTGCTTAGGGCACATGTCTTTATATACACATATAATACATTTATGTTTTAGGTTTTCATAAGGCAGAACTCACATCAGACTGCTCGTAGCTGACGTTAGCATGTCGCTAGCGTTAGCATGTCGCTAACATTAGCGCGCAGCAAGCGTAGCCCGCAGCACCTTAACTACACTGACTGACTTGACAGTAGCCTTTTCCCCGGACTGTTGTTGTAGTAAGATGGTAAAGTGAGGGTCCATTAGACAACCTGCTAATATCTTTCACACACAGTTAAGCTAACGGAGCGCATAGCGAATTACATAGTAGTAAACAAACCATTGAGATGCAGCCATTTGAAGTCTTTGCTGCGGAGGATCGTCGTCTTCGATTTCCTCTTGGTCTGTGTCAGACTCTGGCTCGTACATGTGAGGCTGGATGTTGATGTCTTCGCTTGTTTCCATTTTTTCGATTGTCATTACGTTTATTTCTAACTTTGGAGAAGTTTTGGATCCGACAGACGGACTGTGTTTGGGACTACAACAATGGCTGAACGGGGCGGAGTCTGCATGCAATGCGCAAGGGAGGGGGTGGGGTGCGAACTAACTCATTTGCATTTAAAGAGACAGTGCCAAAACAAGGCGCTCAAAAGCGCTCCTTACAAAAGGGGTAAAGAGAGGCATGTAGAAAGAAAATTAGGAGGAATTCAGACTGTAGATTGCAGGTACAGTATATTTAGACCCCAGGTAAATGTTTTAAATGTTCAAAAGGTGAAAATAAAAGCATGATATGTCCACTTTAAAACTCTGCAAAATGTTTTAATAACAGCAGTTTAAAGAATTTGAATATGATAGTTCTTGTGCTCATTTCTCACCACATTCCTCTGATTGACCATTCTTTTTAAACATATCATGAGAAAAATTTATCAAAAAGCTTCATTCACTGCAAAAATTCAATATCTAGTCTTGATTATTTATTATTATTATTTATTATTATCTTATTTTGAGTAATTCTGACTAGAAAAGATTTAATTGCTGATGTGTTGTGGATGGTTTCACATGTTTCAAGACATTTCTGACAGGTTATAAGATAATTTAGCTTAAAATAAGAAGGAATGGCCTGAAACAAGTCAAAAACACCTTTAAAAAATAAAATAATCTAGGTCCATAAAGAAAATGCATCTTAACTATTCAAATTAATTGAATTCAAACCTGTCTAGAAATATTTCTTTACAGTGTTACCGTTTAATAACTTTCATTTGCAGCAAAAAGCACTGCCTATGATCATTTGGGACAATTCAGCTCGCAGTCCGAGCGCCGACAAAATTTGGTTCGAGGGCTGCATTTGGGCCCCAGGCCATAGTTTGGACAGCCCTGTGTTAAATTGTGTATATTTCGACTGAGTGGTAGAATTATGAGCTGCACATGATAAAATGTGTTTATTTGCTTTTTTTTTTTTTTGCCTCATTTTTGTCCGTGAAGCTTTCATTTCGCTCAAATGAACTTTTTACAGTCAGGTGGAAACTGAAAGTAAGAAATACGATAGCCCAACGATAATAAAAAAGAAACGATTAGGAAAGTCGCCTACTTGGTTTGTCTACCAAATAAGGGAGTCAAAATGGGCAAAAATAAGCCACGTACACACGCCTGACAAAGAACGAGGCAGAGTTAGCTTACCTGCCCCAAAGCTTAACTTAACCAAATGATTAAACCTAATTGTGAAAAAAGATATTCTATACAATAAACTTTTGCTTGCATAGCCACAAATGCAAAAGTCTACAAATCAAAAAAGTGAGATTTGGTTTTACTTTGGGCGTACCGCGGAATTATTTGAGCCAAGAAAGTGTGCCGCGACTCAAAAAAGGTTTAAAAACACCGCATTAACAGCTCTCTCTCAAAAAGTTCTCTCATGTTCTCTCCCAGCAGGTTTTGTCGTGCATTTTCAACATTTCCACAGTTGATTTTCTTACTTTTGTGCCTCTTAGCCATTATTTGATTCGCGTTCCAGGCCTTCGTAACGTCGCCTTGAACCGTATGATTGCCCTCTCGTGCCTCGTGCCCCTGTACCCTCCGCACCGTAGACATTTGACCATGATTAACTCCCTGCTCTGGGCGCGTGCTTCTACTTTCAGCTTCAGTTAGTCACCCACACACGCTCCCAGCTCCTCTGACCAACACACGGCAACCCGGCCACCCATTTCAACGGGGATATCATGCTAAATTAGCGTGCCCCGTTTGCCGTACGCTAATCCTGACCCCGGCTAACCCCTCGCGTGGTCCAACTGTTGCATCATAGATTTGTCTAGCCCGGAGTTAAGGAGGATTGGTCAGAGGGACGCTGCGATGTTACTCGTCTGTTCTCCATTGCAACGACCGGTGCCAGGAAGGATCAAGTCAACGTCGGCGCGGCGTTGCCAAGGGTTTGCACACGCCGGCGTCTTTAAGCTCCAGAGAGTCGCGCCAGGAATGAGAAGACGATACAGAGGAGGGCAGGAGGAAGAGGAGGAGGAGATAATAAGTAATCATTTGTGTTTGATTGCTTTGCACAGCTGGTTGAACTGTCTCGCACACACAGTTTGAATTGTCCAAAATGAGGCTTTTGGATTGAAATATTAAAGGTGCACTATGAGCTTGTTTGCAGTAGTTCACTGGAGCAGATTTGTACGGTTCAAAGTGACTCCATGGCCTTAATTGAACTACACCAGCCCGTTTAAGGGGTCCAAAGCGAACTCCTGGAAATGCTTTAGCGCGAGATGAATGGATAAAAGAAAATGGCAAAAAACAGGTGTAACACAAAAGAAGAATTTGTCATCAAACACTGACTTTTTCTTGCGATAAACTGCTGCATTTCCAGTTATGCTAACTTATATGTTGAGCAGTAAACTTGGCAAAACAATGCTAGCGTATATTAGCATCAACTGTTTCCTGTTTATCGACCCACAATAATATATTTCAAGTGTATAAAGCATCTAACATTATCCAAAGCAGAAATGTCTTTTTTGTGAATTGCTAAGTTTGGCCTCATGATATAAAGTAAAATTACATGATAAAAAACTTACAACTATGCAAGTAAAAGTTTCCAATTGATATTTCAAAATTTGAGATTTTAATGTGTGTTTTGTTTAGATAAGGCATTATCTGTGTAAAAATGGCCAAAACTGCACATATTTGGGAGGTATAGCCAGGTTTAAGTGTATTTAATTGAAACACAATTTACAAAGGGATTTTGGATTTCCTGTTTAGTATTTTAGTAAACTAGATCTTACTGGAAATTTGTCATAAACTCTTCAGAATCCATCTTGTTAGGCTCCCGCTGATCTGTGACTGGACCAATCACAGGACAGCACTGTGGTTTGGGCGGAAACCAAAACAACTGAACAACCATACTGTTTTAGGAGAAGCACAGACTCTTTTGTTTTTCAAAAACATGCACACAGAGACACTTTGTACATTTGTGGACAGGAAAGATGGCTCTCCACTGGATTTAATAACATTTTCTTCCACTGTTGTGATGCATCGGCCAAAAGTACTTTTTTAACGTCCAGATAACTTTCAGTGAGAGACTTTAGACTTCCATGTGCTCAAATTAGAGCTACACATATCAATCTGGTGTGAGCCAGGTCAGAAAATGGGCATAAAATACAAAATTTGACAGTTACTCGAATAAATCAGGATCATTTTCACTTGAATAGATGCTTTTACAATAAAGCTGGACATTTCTGCCTTCCCTAAAATCTATGTTGCCCCAGCATAGATTTTACTTCATTACTTGCAAAAAATCAGAAACATGGACTAGCTTTGTTTTTCCCGTTTCACAACAGTAAATATCAGGTACAGCCCCTTTAAGATCTAAAACATGAAATGCAACGTAAAGATACAAATGTTTAAAGGGCAATCATAATACACACAATCCTTTTCAGCTTCTGCAGGTTTACACATGAGGCCAACATTCCACCAGAAAAGTTCCATGACGCACCTTTAACTCAAGTAACCTTTCACTTCAGTACAGTCCAAAATGTACTCACTCTGTACTTTTCTCACATCCCTGACATACTCGCTCTCCCGTGTTGTCGACGGCGCAATTAAACCTCACTTGAACGTGATGCGTTTAAGTCCCTCTGCTCGGCGTGTAAAAACCCGCCTTTTATCAGCGCTCCTGACTGACACAATGCCTCCTCAGCTCCTGCGCCCAAAAATAGCAGCAGATCCACCAAAATGAGCTTAAAACCCAGAACACTCGCTCAAAGCTTATAGCCTGGAATCTGGGAGCTGTCTATTTCCTGGGTGTATTTAAATTTGACTCATGCATTTCATCTGTAATCCAAAGTGCTCTCTAACCTCATTTACTGGCCCTCTGCTGAGTACGAACGGTGTGTGCGAGTGTAACCAGGTAACAACAGAAACAGCGTGATCAGTTCTGACCATCAGTGAGATGGCGGTGAAAAAAATCCCAGCAAAGATCCAAGATTCCAAAACCTTAGCAATCGACTGTGACTGAAGAGCACAGAGGCTGTTTCCTATTGGCCGTTCAGTTGCAGACTGTTCAGTATTACTTCCTGGTTGTTGGAGGTTGAAGTCCGTCACACAGTATTGATGCTACTGCCTTGGCAGGCTGCAACTTTTGTACTTTGAAATTCGGAGGCTTGAAAATGTTGTTGAATATTTAAAAAGGTGTTTTTTTTATTTTAAACATTTAAAATGTAAACTGCAAAAATCAGGGACTGAGATTTAAAATCAAAACTATGTAAATGTTCAGGGTTAAAAAATCTAAATGATGAATTACAGTATATTCCAAACAAAAGTGAAAAGCTAAAATGAACCAAGACAAACATGGTAGAACTGACGGATAGACAGTCTCTATTTGAGCGGAAATACGGGCTATTTAGTTTTGATAAAACGAACAGAGCGACACGCTTTGTGCTTTGTGCACTGGTGTGTGGGGAACAACATGTCTGGACTTTTCTCTCAATTCGATTTAGCAAATCTTGATTCCTCTGTCTTCAACCAGCACCAACAGCAACAGTGCCCCTTCTCCTGATCCCCGCCCCAGATCAGAGGACAGCACATGGAACAAGATCTGGTCCCAACAGGTTTCATTATCTCGCTTCCCACCCTTTTCCCTGAGAACCCCCTCACCCTCGCGCCATAGTGACCTCTGCACGGGACACTGCAGCACCAGCACACAGGGCTTTTAGCCGCCAGTATCGAGCGCGCGTGACCACCAGCCCAGACCCCACTCTACACGGGACATTCCTATATATGTGCTCCTCATTGATCCTGCATGGAGCCAGCCTCCTCTGCAGCAGGCAAATGTCCTCCCCTCAGGCTCCCGGACACCGCCGCGCCCGTTATGATGTCATATTCACATAGAAAATCGATACGCTGGTGTTGGGGATAGTTTTGCTCGTATTAAATCATTTTGTGTGGAAGAGGAGGATGGCTGGAGAAGACAGGAAGGGAAGAGGCTGCAGGGAGGAGAAGGATTTGTATGTTATCTCAGAAATAGTATTAAGCGCTGCAAGAATCTGTTAACCCCTGAAAATTCTGGGGCATTTGAATGTTTATGCATTTGTTCCATTTGGTCAACCACCTGATAAAAGGGAACTGTCCAGCTCCAAGGCAAACGTAACAAGAAAGATGTAACCCTTTAACAATTCCTTTGAAATAGGAATTGTAAAGACCTTTTTTCTGACAGTCCTTTTTTGGGGGGTCAGTTTACTCTGTCAAAATAAAAGCTTTCACGTGGAAACAACAAACTTACCCAATCTGCTCCTATAGATGTTTACATTTAATCCACTTCATCCATAGATTTCTCTGGGATATTGTAACTTCAAAGGCTGTTTTCTTAAATTGTCAGCCTTAAAGTAGCACCTCCACGCAACAAACTAAAACAATTTTGAAAAAGATTTTGACGGAACACACCAAGGATCCCTGATTTATTAGAGATTTAAGTCTAAAAAAATGTGGTGAAATTTCAATGTTTAGGCTAATTTTCTGTCAGATCTAGTTTAATGAAAAACTAAATAAGCAATCGCAAATCCTCTGTACTTTATTTGTAACTAATATGTGCACAAAATTAAGTAAGAAATCTACAAGTTGCTTCACAGCCCTCATTCCCTTTGCCCCACCCTTTGCACATTTAGTGTAAACTTAAGAAAACAAAGGCTGGAACTGGACTCTCATACACTCTCATCCCAACGTCATGCACTTACGACTGATCACCAATTCTTTTTGCAGCAAAACTACTGAATCAGATCCCACAATTGTGACGTCAATCGATGTCTTCAGATCCTCACTGTGGAGCAACCTGGGAAATCCAATACATGAAATGTCCTGAAGTGCCATGATCTTGTTAAGTTTAAACTGTTACAGTATATTTATAATAAACATTTGTCAGTGCCTTTACAGGTCACAACATTTAAAGAAGATTAATAAAAGATAATAATTCAACCTGATTCAGTCTATTTTTCACATTTAAATGTCCCAAAAATGTGCAATTTTGGCAGTGTTTGCACATAAAAAGCCTTATTTCCACATGAAAACATGACATGATGAAAAACTTGTAATACATTTTTTCCTCACATTTATGTAAGTGAACTACAGGAGAAGTTTCATATTGATATTTTTAAATGTAATATTTTTTCCTATTCACCTACAGTGTCTCACCTTGGCGGTTCATCGACATAAACGCCATCAGAACTATCACTGACTGCGAGGCCGGCACAGTTTGAGTCCTGTAAGACTTAGAACATGATTAAAACCCCTGCTTGCTGTTTCACTGACCTCGGCACACTGCAGGCGAGGGGCTTTGAGCTGCAAGAAGTCTGTTTTCACCGGTCTGGAGCGGTTTGCAGGTTTCAGACGAGTGTTCTCATGCGAAACATAATTAGTGAAGTAGGCAGTCTGCTCGAACCAGCCTCTCTTTGGGTCGACATCCGCCGTAAACACCACTCTGTCAGCCCGGTCCGGAGGGCAGCCAATATTTTTACAGTTCAGCCCAAATTAGTCCGCAACGCTCCTGAATTCTGTGTGTATCACTGTTGTCTTGTGTGCCTTTACGCCGTTACTTTTGTACAATTTTCAAACCGAGGAGCGAACAGCGTGGAGGCTCTTTTAGGAAAGTTTACAAAGCGAGCGTTGTGTCCGTGTGAATGAATTAAATGAGAGAAGCTCTGGATGTTTCATAAGAAATCGGATCGCGTGGATGTCATTCTGATCTCAGCAACGTGGTAAAGGATGACATCTGACACCACAACACCGGTAATGCTGCAGAACGTTAAAAACAAACCCTAAAAAGTTGAAAACATAAGAAGCACGAGCAACAGTTTTTTGTCATGATTCAATCTGTTAACTAATCCGCCATTTCTGAAATAAAGTCTGTAAAAACTAGTGACACTGCTGACCGAGCTCACAACACAACACGGGGTCATGGGGTCATTTTAACTTTACAGACGTCCCGAGGTAAAGCTAACCCCATTCGAATAGGGCATTTGGGAGGGTAAATGAGACAGCAAAACAATTATGACTAGATTAAAGTCCCTATGACAGTTTTTCTAATTCGACTTAGTTTGTAGAAAGCACCTGTGGTAAATATTTATCATAGTTTTACATCCGTGAAGTTGCAGTTTCATTTCGTTTGCAGAAATGTTGAAAAATAAAAGTTTAAAATTGAAGGAAGTAGTGCTGGGTTCTAAAATGGTGATGTGATGTCATCAAAAAGCGACGTACCGACAGTTAACACTCAACAGTTACCTTTAAGTGTTATTTTATTTGTATTATTTATATGGATTTTGGCCCTTGTTTTCAAAATGGTAGAAATGGCTCAGATTTGCTGCTCATGTCCAACCAGGAAGTAACGTAATAACCATCACAAAAACTGTCAAACTGAGGACGAATGGGCAAAACGCTTAGTAAAACCTTAAATATAATCATGCTCACTACATTTTCCAGCCTTTACACACTCTTTGCTTTTGCACAAATGATCTCCTTTACATGAGCTCATATATTTGACATTGACCCGCCCTTGTGCAGCAGACGGCCTTATGGAGACAAGCACCAGTGTCTTCAGGGCAGCTTCACCAGACATGACGGTCCATGTGTCAGACTGACCCCTGTACCATCAGCGTGACCTCTGAGGTACAGGAAGGCTGGAGGAACAATCTGACAAGAGGGTTTTCTATATGAAACTTTGATTTGTTTCCTGAGGCTGCGTTTGAGGTATATCTTTTTGGTCAACATGACAAAATTTGATGGCTCTTTCTGGCTGAAGAAGTGGACATGTCTTGAGATCTTTATCCAGGAGTTGGTGAGGAGAACTCAGAAGGAGGAATTATGTCGTTTATGGTGTAAAAGCTGGAGAATTTGTGCTGTTGGGACACGGGAAAAACAGAACCAGTCCATGTTCCCGATTTTCTAGCATGTACTAAAGTCAAATCTGTTTTGCCCCAGCACAGATGTGAATATTGTAAAAGCATCTATTCGGGTGAAAACGCTATCACGGCTGTGTCTGAATGTCCTCCCGAGTCCCTCACCCCTCAGTCACTACACAGACTAAATAGTGCACTCCCGCAGCTCACCACAAAACTCCAATAAAATGTATTTCTGTAATGAATATGAGTCAAATCTGCCTCACACGCACATATTTATGGACTAATAATCATCATACAAGTTTAATTCATCATGGATTATACAAAATAACAAAGACTGGATTATTCAAATTTTTGCCTGAGATTTGTGATCTGTTCACAGCTCAAACTAATTCTACTGCTTATTTATTTTTTATTTTTTTTAAAGTGTTTTGTTCATAATCTCGGCTCCACAGTTTGTTTAAACTGCTCTTTCTGCTTCATTCAGTCTGATGTGTCCCGCCACTGTTGTTTTTCTGTTTCATGCAACGCATTGTGGTAAATATTGGCCGCTCTAATGACCAGTGCTGGACACTACTTTTCAAGGTGCATTATGGGAAATTTTGAGTGCACTACTTTATCGCCAGTTGGACATTCAGACAGCTCTAAATATGGCGTGACCACTACATAGTGCCCTCTAGAGGGAACAGTGTGGACAGTCAGACACAGCTCATAACTTTTACTCTATTTATAGAGCGTATTTATAGCATGCTAATGTTTGTTAGCTTTACCTGTGAAGGTCCAGGACGCTCTGGGCTCAGAGACTCGTGAAAAGTGTTCACAAACTCATTGTTTTCACGTTTCAAAACAGTAAAAATCAGGTGCAGGGTCTTCAATACTGCGTTTTTGTCCCAGTTTAGTCATGTCTGTAGACTTGGTTTGGTCCAGGTTCCAAGTTCCAGGTTTGGTCGCAATTAAGACTTGCTCTGTTTTCAAGTGTCCATTCCAAAACTACAACACGGACTCTAACCTGAGACCTTTTTGCTGTGAGGTCGGAATACTACACCGACGCAAGTTTAAAATTTTGATCATTTTGAACAAAACATCTTACTGAAGGACTAAAGGTTAACCACTGACCAAATTACCCCGAGAACAATTATGTCTTAGCCACCAAGTGTTTCTAAAAATGGACAGTATGAACAAAGCAGGGTCATGTGTAAACAGTGTGTGCCGCCGCCTGAAGTCCACTGGTCGTTACATAAGCCTCAACAAAGAGTCACCAGCGCTGGGCCGGGAGCCGTGAGCGGAGGAGCTGACTGGAGCAGTGATTCACAGGCAGGGGACAGAGAGGACGGAGCTGTGGTCCACTGGCAATGTCCCCGCGTCCTCCTCCTCCCCGAGCTGGGACTGGAGAAGGAAGGAACACGGCACAGTGACGTCCAAGCGCTTCAACACTAAAAGGAGATGAGTGCGAGGCTGTGTGGAAAGTTTTAACCAGGAAAATTCAAGACTTACACCAGATTCACAGCAGTAGCGGACTTAGCATTAGGCAAAAGGCCACAATTGCCTTAGGGCATGACGGGGCCCCAGTAAGATGCCCTTCCTGATCATCATCGACGCAAAGCTCTGAAACACTTTTCTCATTGTCACAGTGAAGTGGTGCAGTGTACTGTTAAACAAGAAAAAGACCAACAAAATAGTCTGGCATTGTCATATGTATTAATTCTGCCAAAGCAATCCCCCCTAATAAAGCTAAATAAAATATGACTCTATAAAATCACAAAAGAAAGCCATGTATTTAAATCAGATGGAACATGTGTTAAAGTGCACCAAAATACAGGAAATGTGGTTGAATTTCTACAATATTCTTCTGGAAAAAGAACCCCAAAACCCCCTGTTTAATGCTGTTTAGAACATGTAGCTATTGTACACATGAATGAGAATTTTCCAATAGTTCACTCACTTACCTCCCCAAATTCAGGCACCTGTCCGTAAAAAAATAACAAAAACCAAAAGCTTCCTTCAAGAGCAATTCCAGAGAGACGACAGAAAAGTTATATAAAATCAGACTTGATGAGGGGCCCGTACTTAATTTTGCCCTGGGCCCTCAAATTCCTAGGTCCGCCACTGGTTCACATTCAACACGGCTGGGTTTGGCGTGTGTTTTGAACGGGTTACTTGTGGACTATGGTGCTGCGTTGGTCAAATAAGCTCTGCAGGTTCACACGGGTTCAGGCCATGGAGAAAGTACTTGTCTAATTACAAGAAAACCGCTCCAGACCTGCACCTCCCTGCAGTGCTCCGAGGCGAGTGAGAGCTGGACACATCTGATTTCTTGTGGGTCCCAAACAGATCTCGACCTAAAGCACATGAAACCCGCTCACTCACATTTCTGCTGATTTTGTTTTTTACGATAATTATGAGATTTATAAGAGTTTGTCACTGACACAACTCTGGAACAGTTGTTTTACTGCATGCTGTACATTTATCAGAGAAAGAAAAATCCCACTCTCCACAAGAGCTGTGTTTTCTACCACAGTACAGTTTGTCAAATGTAGTATTCTGAATGCAGCGTATTTAGGAAGGTATTCCCAACACTGGCAGGTTCACATTTTTCCCTATTGCCTTAATCCACAGCAATGATTATCTTTTAGGCCAGGGGTTCCCAAACTTTTCCGACCGGGATCCCAAAAATAGCCACCCACAAAACGAAATGAAAAATAATTTTAAGTGTCAAAGCAGGTTAAATCAGGTTTAATATTGCTTATTTGAATATGTTATTGTCTAAGTCAGGGGTGGCCAACCAGTCAGAGACTAAGAGCCACTTTTTTTACTGTGTTACTGCAAAGAGCCACATCATACATGGGCACACATGAACATCATTCCATGCCTCATGTGTGTGTGCGCGCACACCCGCACACCCACACACACACACACAGACACACACACAGGCCTCTGCTAAGCCAGATTCATTGAAAATGACCCACAGCAAGATAATGACAGTTATTTTTTCAACAGTTAACATTGTGTGCACTGTCTCACACACACATAAACTCTCAGTTCAAGCAAGTCCACAAACAAAAATATAACAATTTTCAATAACATTTTTCTCTTACTATGCTGCTTCGTGGGATTTCTGGCATTCCTTGTCCTGAACAATCCTCCTCAAATCTGGCTTGTATTCCGTTGTTGCCACTCGAAGCAACTCTTTCACATGAGTGTCAGTCAGAACAGATCGATGCCGCACTATCGCCACATACGCTGTATGCGGATCCACTGTCAGACCGCAAACGCCACTTTTAGCCACAAATAATACTCAGAACTGCACCAAACTTCATCAATAGTACACACAGGGTCCCAGCACGTAGTCCGAGCCGTCAAACATCTGCTAGCTTAGCCTGTTTTCTTTAGCTGATACAACTCACCCACTTCTCCTCCTGGATCCGCTTGTTGGTGGGGAAGCCCTGGTGGAGCCCCGACGAGTGGATCCCCGAGTGCAGGTAACAGGCTAAGCTAGCAGATGTTTGACGGCTCGGACTACGTGCTGGGACCCTGTGTGTACTATTGATGAAGTTTGGTGCAGTTCTGAGTTATATTTGTGGCTAAAAGTGGCGTTTGCGGTCGAGCAGTGGATCCGTACAGCGCCGTATGTGGCGATAGTGCGGTATTTGCTGAAGTTGGTGGATCTCGTGAATCTAGCGGTCGGGTAAATTAATCTCTCGAGGGGGTCTGACTCGGTGTTACGGTGTGTTTGACCATGGTTTACACTTACGCCGGAATATCGCTTTAAGAGCCGCATGAAATCAGCCAAAGAGCCGCATGCGGCTCGAGAGCCGTGGGTTGGCCACCCCTGGTCTAAGTAGACTCTATGTCACTAAAAGACACTGTATTTATCAAAAAATAAAGCAAATACAGTGCCATATTTCTTCAAATTAGATCTTGAAATCATCTTGCGACCCCCAGCTTTGGGAACCACTCTTATAAGCAACATAGCAACAATTGGCTATAACATGTCACCCCTGCATGATTTTAACAAACTACAATGAAAGATTACATGTTAAAGGGAGTCGGGGTTGTAATGGCAGATATTGGGGTTTCATTCATTCATTCATTCATTCATTTTCTACCGCTTATTCCCGTTAGGGGTCGCGGGTGACTGGAGCCTATCCCAGTGACTTTGGGCCGTAGGCGGGGTACACCCTGGACAGTGGCCAACTCGTCGCAGGGCTAACATATTGGGGTTTCACTCATTCTAAATTGCTAAGGTTAACTTAAACTTTAACATAGTCGTATCTTGTGTTTGTTCCGCCTGGCCGGAGCCCATTTAACCCGAAATCACTTATATAGATAAATGTCATCTAATCATTATCTAATCTTCCTCCTTGTCTTGATGTAATGTGTTTATGTTTTGACTATTATGTGATAATTGTATGTTGTATCTTCATGATGTGTTATCTCTGAGTATAAAGCGCTTATACTCTGAATGTGTTGGATGCGTCGTACAGGGAGAGATTACTCTGTTAGGGACAGACGATATTCACTTTGGTACCAGTGAATAAATCAACTCTTTGATCAGACTCATTCTCTCCTGACCTTTTTTATGGTTCTTTACTTGTTTTATTTAGGAAACCACAACACCCATTTTTCCACAACAGGGTTTATAGGTGTCACAGTGAGACCTATGTACGACCAAAGACAAGCGGCAGTTCATATCAAACTTGTCTGATATTTAGGAATCTTGGGTGGCAAAGTGAGTTTTCCTCTCTCCTCTAAATCAATCTCTGTCAAACATGTAACAGCAACACCCCTGATTGTTTTCCACTGTCTAATATAATGGGCCAGTGGTTCCAAATACAAAGCAAACAAAAGGGGAGACCAGGCACATCCCTGTCTTACTCCTCTTACCGACTCAGTTGTTCTGTCAAGTGATCGTTAATTCTAAATCTTAATGTTTGACTATCGCAAAGAACCCCAATATTCTTTATCATTAAGTCGTTTATTTGAAAATTGCTTAGCACTTTAAATAAATAAGGCCAGCTAACAGAATCCAAAGCTTACTTAGCGTCCAGACTAATTATCACAGCTTTGTTTTGATGCTCGTATATGATTCATTATGTGTAAAGATCGTCTAATGTCGTCTTGGGTTTGTTAATAAATCCTGTCTGATCATCGTGAGTGAAATTTGTGACTATTTGTTCCATTCTTTTCGACATAAGTTACGACAATCCACATTCTAGTCGTCCTATCCTTTCTGTGAGGACACAACTCTCTCAGGGTTTCTTTCTCGGCGGGAATGGGCACAGCTCTGGCTTTGGTTCTCCACATCCTGCTGATCTCAATCTCTGGTACAAGGTCAGCCAAAGTAAAGAATGCAGATGAGAAATCAATGCATGTGCCTGTAAAGCATAACCCTTCCCAGTTCTCCCACGGCTCCACCAGCGCATCAATCAACCTCAACCGCTCATTATATTTATGGAGAACATTGATTTTATGCTAATACAATATGTGACAAAATTATAATGCCATAACTCTAATAGGGGTTTGTATGACTTAAGAAAGCGACGACTGGAAGCATAAATCTTCTGTTGTTTTGTTCTGTTGTTGTCAGCAGATGCTATGCTAATGTCCGGTATAATGTTTATCATGATGGTGGACTGTGAGTTATTGATGCCAAAATGGAGGAAGGAATGTTGGAAAAAGCTAGCTGTCTTGTCTCACGGCAAGAAGGTTCAATTCCTGAATCATGTTTGGGGTTTTAAAAGACACATATTCTGCTGCAGTGAGTTTTTAGAGCTTTCAGTCATGTTCTAATAATGTTCTGTCATCAAAACAATACCTGGAGTAGCATTCTGTTGCATTCACACTGTTTAGAGGAATGTTCATCAGGAAATCCTCTCCCTCCGAGCGTCAGACACACTTCCTGCTGAACTCCTTGATCTGGGGTGTATTTTCAGATAATCTACATCTCTTATCCAAGAATCTTCCGCTGTTTTAAGTCCTTAACTCAAATCATCACCAGACTTGAGCATTTCTTCTGTCTAAACCATGGATGTATTAAATGAACTGGATAAGGCACGCCCCCTCTGTCTGTGGTCCCAGATTGATTTGTGGCCGTGCGAGGTACTGCAGCCTCTTGGAACCAGCCTTTTTCTAAAATTGCTCATTATAATTGCAGACAGGACTGAATTATTATCGGTATTTAAATAAAATAAGGAAAGGAAATGTTCTTTTCTACCGTTTCTAAAATCACCGAAATTACCGTTTTTATATGAAGTGGGGGATTGTCGTCACGTGGCGCCCTAAAGCAAAGATGGCAGCCTCCGTTTCAGGAAGTAAAACAAAGATGGCAGCCTCCGTTTCAGGAAGTAAAACAAAGATGGCAGCCTCCGTATCAGGAAGTAAATGCGGAAGTAAGAAACTTTTTTGGGGTCATGCGCCAATGAGCTCACTCCATAGGGATAAACAGGACGGCCATCTTGGATTCATCTTCCAGGTTTTATTATAGTTCTATGGTCTAAACACGATAACTGCTATTGCTAGCTTTATAATTACAAGTAGCACGTTCGATTCTAGAAATAATATAGCTCAGCGCTTGGTGCCATCTACTGGCTGAATGCACTAAGTAAGTGTCTTTCCAGACTGCTGACAACAAATGTAATTACTGCATAATAAACTTTTTGTTTGTTGGTGGCAAATTAAAGGTACTCAAGAGCATGTTTAAAGGCTAAGAAGTAAAGTTTGCATGTTCTCCCTGTGTTTTGGTGTATTTCATTTGGTTTTCCCCATCAATCGAACGTGCACTATTGGCTAATCTTCCTGCTAGGTAACCAAAATCCTGGCTAAAGTTCTCCAGTCACTATGTTCTCATGCAGAAGTAACTCCAAGCACTTTCTTGATCCAATCTTTGTCTCACTTCTCCAGAGAATCTGCCAGTCACTCTCGTCCCAGTTTACAACGTCAAATAACGGAATACGAACAAGGGGGTGAGAGACGTTCAGGGGCGCGAAATAATTTAGCATTAACAATAATACTTTGTAGCTATACTTGCTAATAAAACGGCTATCACACATACATTATAAACAGTGTTGTCAAACAAAATAAAGCGGCACATCATTTACTTTGAGCAGTTGATTTTTATACATACTAAGGGCATCTTCTGCAAATAAAAACAATGAAATTCCGATAGCTTTTACTTTCATTTTAAAGTGGCGGACCATAGCAACGAAACCACACGTGCTAGAACGCTAGTATTGAAACATGTTAAAGTGAGAATCTAGTTTTGATGCTAGCTGTAGTATTGATAAGTATACGATTTTCGATACTTTTAACAACCCTGCAAAAGAACAATATCTCCATAGAGTCAGATCTGTGGAGTGGCAAGCCTGTTACATAATAACACTCACATTCAAGACAGATAAAATTGTTGTCTGTGTGCCTTTTCCTCACATCGTTATAAAGCAGGTTGTTATAGTCATTTACAATCATTCAAACTGATTTTTAACCTTTAGTTTTAAATTTTTATATACAGAATCACCACTGACTACGCTTACACGCACGCTAGGAAAACCGTATTTTTAAAACCGATTTTTCACAGCGTGTCTAAACCCGGGACGTACGATTGAGGCGTCATGATTGGAATCTCAAACGTCCCAATAACACACGTTGAGGTAAGAAACAGACACAATAATATTTGACATGTGTTTGGACGTGGACGCACTCGTTTTAGATCAGCCGAGATGACAAACTATGCTCCCTCCACCGCGACTAGCACGTGTCATTTTGTTTTGGTCCGCAGTGTTAAAGAGAAAGTAAAAACTACAGGAGCTAAATGTTTGAAACTCAAATTCTCAACGTAAATAAGGAGTCGCGCATCTATTTCTGTAAAAGTCTGGTTATATGCACAGTATAATCGGCTATTTGTATTAACAATTAGCGACGAAATCTTGCTGCTAATGCTAAATAACTAGATGCCCCTGAACGTCTCAGCCCACACTTGCACCTATTCGTTTTTTTGGTCTTTTGGGGCAAAGATGAATTGAGTTGGGTTGTTAAGGCCTCTATAAACGCAGTGTCGATGTAGTAGAGCTTTTCTGAGCCTGTGTGGTCCGTGGATTTCCCAGTGTTGTTCCAGGCTGAGGAGGCAGAAGCAGCTGGCCACAAGAGCTCTGCTTTGGCCCTTCTCTCTCTGCAGACAAGGCGGCTAAAATTACACCTCTGCCCCTCCTCCTCACATGCAAATCAGCTGTCAGCTTCGAGTCAGGGTGTTTGCAGCGGCTTTTGGGGTTGTGAATACTTTAACTTACAATAGAATGTTTTGTACAGCTTGCTTTCAGAAGACGAGACACAGTAGAGAAATAGGAAAATAAATAGTAAATTAAAGCCGCGAAGCGGCGATGGTGGCCCTCGCCCCGCACGCGACCGCCTTCCCACGCGGCCTCGGCCGGTCCCAAACCACCCCGGCGTGCTGTCCTCCTCCTCTGAGCGTCACCTGGGCCCCCGTGACCCCCCCTCCCCCCGCTCACGCCGGGTGACGTCCCTCTAGAACCTCATGGGGGGGCGCTGCTCTCTAAAAGTGGCGAAACCGTCCAAAACACGGCTTTGGTGTAATTGACTTTTTCGATCGAAATGCTCTAAATAATGCGTCTGCCGAGTTTCACTGACTTTGCTTGAAATAATTTTGGCCTCTCCATAGAGTTGTGACATGTGTCATAGGAAATTAATGGGGAATATGCGTGGCCCCCAGGCCAAACGATCCAAAATAGGACATCGGTGTAATTGACTTTTTTGCAGCTTTTGCCGCTTAAAATCAGTTTACAAGATTTCGTGGAAATCAGGAAATGTTGGTACTTTTACATGACCAGCAGGGGGCGCTATAGTGAAAAGTGCTTATGTGCTCCTGAGTCTGTTCCGTTTAATATTTTATTCTGCATCTGTGACTACAGTTTTGGCTCTGCAGGGCAATAGCTGTGGCTAGGAGAGATATTCAAATTAACAGGAAATTAAGGCGTTTTTATACAGGAAATCACGATAAAACCGCGCGAGATAGGCCCAAAAAAATGGCAGATTATTAAATTCCAATCTGTCTTGATTAGGCACGTGTACGTTAGACCGATGTCGGTACAAAACCCTAGGACAAGTTCTCAATGGAAAACAAAAACTTAAAGTGGCGTTTAAAATTAAAATCAATATGGCCGCCTTGTCGTTGGTCTTATGACCAATTATGTTTTAGGGTGCTTTTTATGTGTACTATCACTGTGCCAAATTTTATGGGCCTCCTCCAAAGTAAATGTGTCTCCCTCTCCATAGGCCTCACCCAAAAGGTGGCGCTGTAGAGGCTGTTTATTAGTTTCAGGAAAAATACGGTTATGACCCATTAATGTCTCTTAAAAGGAGTCACTGTATTAAGTTAGGTGGCTGTCCTGCAGGTTTTAGTTGTTTTTTGTTGCAGCCTTGTGTGAATAGAATCAGACAAAATCCCCTGAGTAAATGTATTTTGTAACTAACATGTGTACAAAATGAACCAAGAAATGTAAACCATGTTCCTGTCCATTTTTCTGATTCAACTGTCCCAAATATGTGCAATTTTGGCTGTTTTTACATACAAAATGCCTTATGAAAACATTACATGATCAAAAACTTGCAATACATTTGTTTTCTTACATGTATGTGAGTAAATTTCAAATTGATATATTACAAATATAACAAAACAGGGCAAATGAAAGGGTGGGAGCAGTAAGTAAACAGCAAGAAAGTGGTTTTCTTTTCTTAAAAAAAGGTAATGAGTTCCACAATGTGATCCCAAAGTCTGTGTCAGTGATACATGAGCGTGGAAGTGTTCCTGTTGTTTATCTGATTTTCTACAACTGTTTTTTTAGATGTCAGATAAAAACAAAATATTTGGCAAAGTTGTATATTTCTATATTTTCTGTGAGACTTTAGCAACTTTTTCACATTTCAGTTGTGTTTTGAGCTTTTACAGGAGAAAATTTCATTGCTCACCATTGACTCGTGTTTTTGCCACTTGAGAATGCTGTTATGTCATCTATAACAACATGCTTTAATTTGACTCTACTTTTTGTCTAAACATTATACAGTGGCGCTTTAAATAATTGACATTTTGTGTTTTTAAATTGTCCTTTGGCCCATACGTTTAATGGGTCAGGAGAACAATAACCATCTTCAGCGCGAGCCTCTGTAGTATGTAGTGCCAAAATAGGCTTTGGCACCCTAGTCCCAAGTCCAAACCCACTCTTGCACTTCACGCACCATTTCACTCTGGATAAAGACACAGACGTGTTCTTCTCGCATTCCATTCTCAGACTCCTCGCGCGTGAAGACCCAGGGCTGGTTTAGGAGGTGATTCATGGAGGGACGTGGGACGGGGGGCGGGCAGATCAGACAGCAGGAGGAGAAGTGTTTGTCTGGGGCTCCATACAAGGATCAGAGCGTACGGAGTTCCCTGTCCGCACCACTCCATTCATGGTGCTGTCAATGGAGCCGCGCGCTGCCAAATATGGAGAGGAAGGGGCTTTTTCACGCAGCCTGGAGGGGGTTATAAGTGAGGCCGGGGCAGAGTGAAGGGACACCCCCATTAGGTGCTCTCGGGACCGGGCTGCTTGGAGATTAACTGGTGAGTACAACGGTGTGGAGAGGACGTGCAGGAGTTTAAAGCTTTTCCAGACATTGAATTGATTATGATCTGAACTCACACTGGGATAATGGGTCATCGAATCACACGGACGCACTCTGCTGTTTCCGGTTGCGCGTTCGCGTGGATTATAACAGTAGCAAAAGTTGGATTTTGTTTAAACTCAGTGATGTGTAAAGTTTTGGGGTGTTTCTAGAGCCACAGGAGGTGTTTAGTGCAGAGTGAGAGGTGAGCGCCTGCAGTAACATGAGCCGTGACAAGTTTAGGGTTCTGTTCTTGTGTGTAAAATAAAACTATCATTTGATCTGTAAAACTTTGACAGATCAGTGTAGAAATAAGATGTGACTAAATATGAGGGTTTAGAGCTGTTCATGTGTTTCAGAATAATGAGATAAAATCTTTTGAAGAATGTCCTTAAAATGTTGGCTGTAACAGGAAGCTGAAATTCATGGATGGTGGAGTGATTTGTTGGCCACATTTTCTGTTCTTTCCTTGTTGCTAACACTTCGCACTGTGTGCAGATCCTGACCATGTGCGACGACGAGGAAACCACGGCTCTGGTGTGTGACAACGGCTCTGGCCTGGTGAAGGCCGGCTTCGCCGGAGACGACGCTCCCCGCGCCGTCTTTCCTTCTATCGTGGGTCGCCCTCGTCACCAGGTAAACAGAGCGTGCACCTGTCAGAGTGTAAAGTGGACCCGCCTCACACACTGTGTGTCCGCAGGGCGTCATGGTGGGCATGGGGCAGAAGGACTCTTATGTGGGAGATGAAGCCCAGAGCAAGAGGGGCATCCTGACCCTCAAGTACCCCATCGAGCACGGCATCATCACCAACTGGGACGACATGGAGAAGATCTGGCACCACACCTTTTACAACGAGCTGCGCGTGGCCCCTGAGGAGCACCCCACCCTCCTCACAGAGGCCCCCCTCAACCCCAAGGCCAACCGCGAGAAGATGACCCAGATCATGTTTGAGACCTTCAACGTGCCAGCCATGTACGTCGCCATCCAGGCCGTGCTGTCGCTCTACGCCTCCGGACGAACCACAGGTGAGAAGAGTGCACCTGTCCTCCTGCACCTGTCCTCACACTCCTGTCCTCCTGCACCTGTCCTCACACTCCTGTCCTCCTGCACCTCTCCTCACTCACCTGTCCTCACACTCCTGTCCTCCTGCACCTCTCCTCACTCACCTGTCCTCACACTCCTGTCCTCCTGCACCTCTCCTCACTCACCTGTCCTCACACTCCTGTCCTCATGCACCTCTCCTCACTCACCTGTCCTCACACACCTGTCCTCACACACCTGTCCTCACACTCCTGTCCTCACACTCCTGTCCTCATGCACCTCTCCTCACTCACCTGTCCTCACACACCTGTCCTCTGTCATCTGCAGGTATCGTGCTGGACTCTGGTGATGGTGTGACCCACAACGTGCCCATCTACGAGGGCTACGCTCTGCCACACGCCATCATGCGCCTGGACCTGGCCGGACGGGACCTGACAGACTACCTCATGAAGATCCTGACGGAGAGAGGCTACTCCTTTGTCACAACAGGTGCGCCCTCGCTCATAAAATAATTACTCATCATTCTTTTACACGTGGTGTTCACTGATCACGTGTGACCTTTGCAGCTGAGCGTGAGATCGTGCGGGACATCAAGGAGAAGCTGTGTTACGTGGCGCTGGACTTTGAGAACGAGATGGCCACAGCCGCCTCCTCCTCCTCCCTGGAGAAGAGCTACGAGCTCCCCGATGGACAAGTCATCACCATCGGCAACGAGAGGTTCCGCTGTCCTGAGACCCTCTTCCAGCCGTCTTTCATCGGTGCGTCATGAGTAACCCTAAACACGCACAATCGGTACAGTCCTCCAGCTAAAGAACACCTGACCAAGCCCAAGAGGGGTCCCAGGGCGTCCACTGCCCCAGACTTGTTGCCCCTGGTTGCAACCAGTCAGACCCATTTAAAGATGGGTCAAATGCAGAGGACACATTCCCCACAGGGACAATAAAGTGTTCCTTAACATAATTACGCACACACTATTTACACTTGCTTAAGTTTAAGGTTTTATTACAGAGAGATCTATAGCCATGTTTTGACTGGTTCACTGTGGAGTGGATTGGGGTGGTCTGAAAGGTCTGCTGAATCCATCTTGTAATAAATCCCCATATTTACTGTGATGGTGACTTTAGTTGGTGAGCTGTCAGACTCAGCAAAACAAAGATAGTTTCCTGT
This sequence comes from Rhinogobius similis, assembly GCA_019453435.1. Taxonomy (NCBI): domain Eukaryota; kingdom Metazoa; phylum Chordata; class Actinopteri; order Gobiiformes; family Gobiidae; genus Rhinogobius; species Rhinogobius similis. Next base: position 27,892,598 of record CM033638.1, on the reverse strand, counting down.
CAACTGATGCGATCAAAAGTGTTGCAACTAACATTATCCAAACTCAACGCATTACCTAAAGTGAGGGTAAAATGTGGCATAGAGGCGCAAAGAAATTTAATTCAGAAAAGGCTGACGATAAACTGTAGGTAGTTTCCTGTTTACTCTAGCTTCACATCTCACAGCGACATAAACCTGGATTACTAAACGTCTTTGGGATTATTTGCTGATATCGGGCTCAGTATAATTCAGGTACAATGTGACCAGTCAAAACATGGCTATGAAGACATACATCTGCAGTAGTTTTCATGGCGAGATTGTCTGAAAGGTTTGGGGGAAAGCTGAATTGTCCAAACTGTGACACATTATTACCAGCTGCATGTCTTTTTATCTCTGCGTTAATGATAATAGAAATCAGTTCCATCCACAGATTCATATCAGCCTAAGCATTTGTCTCTTTAGCCAGCCCATGAAGAACACTGAGGCCACTGTCGACGTGCTAATGGTCACACTTGCTCCCGACAGCTGCAGAAGGCGGTGCAGTTGTGTTTGCACCTGTCGGGCAGCTGACTCTGTGCCGCTCGTGTCGTTTGAGCCAGACTTCTCCCCGTGTTGTTGACAGGCATGGAGTCGGCAGGGATCCACGAGACCACCTACAACAGCATCATGAAGTGCGACATTGACATCCGCAAGGACCTGTACGCCAACAACGTGCTGTCCGGAGGAACCACCATGTACCCGGGCATCGCTGACCGCATGCAGAAGGAGATCACCGCCCTGGCCCCCAGCACCATGAAGATCAAGGTGAGGAGACCCTTTAAAATGCTCATTACAAAAATTCTGGAGAAATAGACACAATTTCCTGTGATTAATGGACATGGATATGAACCCTTATGATTTTATGTAATTTAACAATTTTCTTTAACAGAAATTAAGCTACAAAAGCAATGACGATGATTAGTTTGTATTGTTTTAAACCATCCATTTGAAATTCAGAAAAGTAACAGTAATATTTGTGGCAAAAATATAGTAAATATGTGGATACATTGATAAACTAAAAAAGGGTAAATGCTTCTGAGAGTATTTGTCCAATAAAATGTCAATATTGTCTCATCATTATCGTCGCCTCAACAAAAGTTAGGTGTATATTAAGGCTGTCAAAAGTATTGAAAAACAAACAAAAACTAGTATCAAAACTAGATACTAATTTGAGTAAGTATTGATACTAAAACAATCCCTTTTACAGGACAGAATGTGACCGTTTGTGAACAGTTTTATAATGATCTTGAGCTTTACCAGAACTAGTTTAAGACTACAATGTTTAATAATGAAAGTACTAGTGTTGAAAATGTCAAATGTCTAAAACCAAACCTTGACCTAAAAGAAGAGAATGATGCTTGTCTCAAAGATGTTCTTACTTTGCCTGGAACATTCCACACACTGGCATAAAACTACCCTGTTCTCAATGGAGAATGTTCTAAAGTTTGGTTTTAACTTTCCATCTCTATGCAGACATGCTGACGCTCTGACAGGAATCTGACGTGGTGCTGCTTTAAATTAAATCTTGTAAAATACATTTGTTAATGCCGTGTAACCAGCTGTGACGTGTCTGAGTGCTTTTAATTTGGCAAAACCACCTGGATTGTTCACATTTTATGACATTCTGGGGCTAATTATTTTGGGGCTAAGATGTTCCATTTAATTTTTGCCTCTATTCAGGAATTAAGACTCTATTTGTATCCAAACTTTTAAAGGCTCTATATTCAAAGTCCAAACATATATGTTATTCATGGTTGCATTCACACTTGCACACACCACATCAAGACTAAACCCTGAATTAATTCTGGACCAACTCAAGACTAGAGCAGGACCAAACCAAATCATGATTAAACTGGGATCAAACCAGGACCAAACCAGGACATGACTTGGAACCACAATGTTAGTTTTGATATTGCATCAAGATCACTTTAAAGCCAAACACTGCAGGTATCAATTTGAAACTTCTCCTGTCGTTAACTCACATAAACGCACGTGTGTTTAAGGGTTTCATATGTAACTGCAAAAAAAGTTGAGTTGCTCTTGTATCCATGGGCTCTTTCTCCCGAGTTGTGACTGTGGTTGTTCTTTCCTCCACAGATCATCGCTCCGCCCGAGAGGAAGTACTCGGTCTGGATCGGAGGCTCCATCCTGGCCTCGCTGTCCACCTTCCAGCAGATGTGGATCAGCAAACAGGAGTACGACGAGGCCGGTCCGTCCATCGTCCACCGGAAGTGCTTCTGAACCAAACGCGCTCGCTCTCTTTCCTTTTCTGTTCTTTTTCCTCTCTCTCTCCTTCATGTGTCTTCCAGCTTCAAAAGCAGCTCAATTTTTGTTGTCACTAAAATGTTTGTTTACTCTTAAGTTCATTTTTTATGAGAATGTACAGGTTTATAATAAAAGGAAAACCCAGTCTGGCAAAGCTTGTCCACGGCTCTTTTCAAAAACAATATTCTTTTACAATGAGAAGGATAGCTTTATTGTTTCTGAATTATCGATACGTGACATAGGACAGATGTCATTTTCTACAAAAATAATTGTGTTTTTATTGGCTATTTGTTCTTATTAAGCTTAAAGTCCATATTACAGGTTAGACAACAGATTTAGCGAACATGATTATATTTAAGATTAGACTAAACCTTTTGCTTATTTGTCCCCAGTTTGTCAGTTTTTAAGTTTGTTGCTTCCTGGTTGAACATGAGCACAAATATGACATAGCTAGAGGTAATTCCACAACTGTTACCTAGCAACCATTTCGAAAACAAGGGACAAAATCCATATAAATTACACACTAGTTAGGAATTTACGGTAAATAGTCCCTGATTACACCGTTCTTGATTAGTTAAATGATGGTTTAAACTGTCAGAAAAATGTGACTGTTGCAGTAAATAGCCCCTGTATATTCAGTGGTACGTCGCTTATTGATGACATCATTTTCTGCCGCAGTTCTGCCGAGATCCGATTAACTAACTTGCTCTAAAGCCCTAAACTTAACCAAATACATCATAAACAATAGAGAGCCTGTTTTAGAACTACTTCCTGTTATTTCAAACTTTTATTTTTCAAACTTTCTTAACAAACTGCACCTTGACTGATGTAAAACTATGATAAAAATTCACAACAGTTTCTATCCACCAAACAAAGTCATTATTAGAAAAACATAAGCACCTTCATAGAGTTTAAAGTCATTCAGTTTTGTTTATGAGATTTATTTTAATATCAATACTTCAAACTTTCAATACTAGTTTTAGTATTTCTTCTTCCAAATCTTCAAAAAATCTAGAAAATAATTTACCTCTTGTTATTGGTTTTATTCTGGTTTAGTCCTGGTTTAGTCCTGGTTTAGTCCTAGTTTAGTCCTGGTTTAGTCCTGGTTTAGTCCTGGCTGGTTTAGACCTGGTTTATACCTGATTTAGACCTGGTTTAGTCCTGGTTTAGTCCTGGTTTAGACCTGGTTTAGACCTGGTTTAGTCCTGTTTAGTCCTGGTTTAGTCCTGGTTTAGACCTGGTTTAGTCCTGGCTGGTTTATACCTGGTTTAGACCTAGTTTAGTCCTGGTTTAGACCTAGTTTAGACCTGGTTTAGACCTGATTTAGTCCTGGTTTAGTTCTGGTTTAGACCTGGTTTAGACCTGGTTTAGTCCTGGTTTAGACCTGGTTTAGTCCTAGTTTAGTCCTGGTTTAGTCCTGGCTGGTTTATACCTGGTTTAGACCTAGTTTAGTCCTGGTTTAGACCTGGTTTAGTCCTGGTTCAGTCCTGGTTCAGTCCTGATTTAGACCTAGTTTAGTCCTGGTTTAGACCTGGTTTAGACCTGGTTTAGTCCTAGTTTGGTCCTAGTTTAGTCCTGGTTTAGTCCTGGTTTAGTCCTGGCTGGTTTATACCTGGTTTAGACCTAGTTTAGTCCTGGTTTAGACCTGGTTTAGTCCTGGTTCAGTCCTGGTTCAGTCCTGATTTAGACCTAGTTTAGTCCTGGTTTAGACCTGGTTTAGTCCTGGTTTAGACCTGGTTTAGTCCTAGTTTAGTGCTAGTTTAGTCCTGGTTTAGTCCTGGTTTAGTCCTGGCTGGTTTATACCTGGTTTAGACCTAGTTTAGTCCTGGTTTAGACCGGGTTTAGTCCTGGTTTAGTCCTGGTTCAGTTCTGCAGATCTTGTTAAAGTCTTTCGTATCACATTTCTTTCAAAAGCGTTGGACATGTTTCTTGTTTCTGGCCCCGAGGTTCCAAACCTTCCAAAAAATTTAGCCCTGAACAGCCCTGGTGCAGATGATCCAATCATTAAGAAGATGCTTTGAGTACATTTATTTTGATGCACCCATGGTCTAGAAACCAAGGGTCTCCTCACTCTTTTCGTTGAGGGCCACATATTTAAGCACGGACAGTGCCATATCTCTGACGTTTGAACCACATATTAAAAGAGACATTTTATATTTTTATTTTGGAACTAAATATTGAAGTATAACATAAGCAGATCATCATTTTACATTTTGTTTATTGTAAAACACAGTATTGATCTATGCTCTACATCTAGGAATAGAAACAGTTCAATTGACTTCCTGTTTAAATCTGCTGAACTGATAAGCCCCGCCTCTTCATCGTGACATTTCACTGTAATAAGAAGTAGATTGTCAAGTACATGTTTTTTTTTAATAAGTTCGTTACTCAGAGTCAACAGTGTAGACAGGTAGAGAAACTTCGGCTCGAATGCTCAGAAAAGTCCTGTTTCCACCTACCCCCTATCACCGCCCATCCTGTACTTAGTTGTGATTATTTGAAAAATGAAGAGTGACACATGTAGAGTTCTAAAATGCCACTTAGCCACTTTTCAAAAATAACAATGAAATGACAATCTGCTGCTTGTTACAGTGAAATGTCACTATTAAGAGGCGGGGCTTATCAGTTCTGCACTTTTGAGTCGATGGACCTGTTTCTATTATTAAGCCGTTTTAGATTAACATCGCAGTTTACAAAGAACAAAATGTAAAATGCTGATCTACTTGTGTTACAGTTCAATAGTAGTTGGAAAAAAAAGTTTAAGATGTCTCCTTTAAACGACCAAATTGATCCTTACTCTTGGCAAGGCGGGTGAGGTGTCTTGCCAAAGGATACAACAACAACCCTTTGTGCCTTTTCTATTTTCACACCAGTCTCCCTTCCAAGTGCACTAGCCTGCTTAGCTTCTGAAGTCAGACTGAAGTGGGAGTTGACATGAAGGTGTTAGAGCCTATATTTCTCAATGAGCTCCACGTTTACGCACAGCCTTTTACGCACAGCAGGTCGGTGTCATGGTCGGATCTGTGGATGGACTGGAGGCTTGGCGCCGAGACAAAAGTACAATAAGTCCTATTCTCAAGGAACGGCTTGGATCACGTGACGGTGCGCATCCCTCATCCCGCAGTCCCATTGGCTGAAGGGACGCACCTGCTCCTCGGCCTGTAACTCGAGACTGTACTGCAGCGTGTGTGTGTGCGTGCGCGTGTGTGTGTGCACGCACGCGCGTGTGCGCGCGTGTTATTAATGATGTGAGTGGTGGAAATAAACAGTCTTTTCTGTTCAGACTTGTCTCATTCTCAGTGGAAATACAAAGAGACGGACATAGTGTATTATCCACGCTCGTGCTCGTGTTGTGCTGTTCTGGTGCCAGGGCGACTTCTGTTCCCACACACATCCCCAGGCACACGCGCACGCGCACACGAGGACATACAGGAGACACGGGTAAAGCGCTTAACAGTGTGCTCCTGTCAGTCACAGAGTCCACAGCGCGCGCTGTTGTGCCCGAGGCGCAGACAGCACGGACTAGTCCACCGCACGAGCGCGAGAGGGGGCTGTGCGCACGAGGACGCACAGAGGAGTCCGGCTCCTCTGTGAGACTGGAACTCTGGAAAAGTGAAGTGTGTGAAGTGCAAGTGTGTGTGGTGTGTGGAGCGTGTGGAGCGTGTGGGGTGTGTGAACCGTGTGGAGTGTGTGCGGTGTGTGTGTGCACACACGCACAGGACCTTACACTCGTGTGTGAACACAATTGAAAGTGGACACGAGGCTAGCCTCGGTTCTGGTCCTGCTCCGTGTCCTGGTCCTAGTCCTGCTCCCGGTTGTGGTCCCGGTCCTGGTTCCAGTCCTCATACCGGTCCCGGTCCTGCTCCCGGTCCTGGCGCGGCGCCACAGACCTGAGAGCTGCACGTACGTGACGCAGGGGCGGGGGAGACTACTTAAAGGCGGATTAACGCTGAAGACATTAAGTCCAGCCTCCTGCCGCAGACGCAGCGGCATCTGCGTGAACTGAAGATCGAAAATAGGAGGGCTTACAGTGATCACTGCCCCCCATGACAGGGAGCGGCGTGGACGCGTCGTGGGAGCGCACACAGCAGGAGCGGTGCTGCGCGCTCCACACATAACACAACCAGCAGAGCGCTCGAACGCACGGACCGAGCGGAAGCGGAGGAAGCGGAGGAGCGGCAGAGAAGAGAGCGGCAGAGAAGAAAGCGGCAAAGGAAGCGGCAGAGGCGTCCCGTCGGACGCGCTTCTGCTCTGGAGCCTGAGCCCAGTGGAGAGCCGGGACTAACGCTCACCTCTGCTCGGAGGGCTTTGAGTACAGTGCCGCACCAGCGTCTGCTCCGGATGCACAGAAATGGGGGAATGGACTATACTAGAGAGGCTCCTGGAGGCTGCTGTCCAGCAGCACTCCACGATGATCGGCAGGTAAGAGAAGAGCAGCAGCCTCCAGGACCGTCTTTAGCATGGCCCCCATTCCCCCGTCTCTGTCTGAGCCTCAGCCTCACTCCTCACTCCTGTAGTCAGTCCTGAGTCCTGGTCAGTCCTCAGTCCCGTGTCTGTGTTGTGGACCTGTGCTGTGATGTCGTCTGTTACCGGAATCACCGGGAAGCTGCTGCGTCTCCACGTCTTCGGTGTCTGAGGGAGAGGGCTGTGCGCTCCGAGCCCCGGATCACACACACACTCACACTCTCACACTCTCACCCACACTCTCTGACCCTGTACTCTCTCTGTCTGTCTCTGATGGTCAGGCCACTGTGATGTGTAATAACGTGTGTAATAACTGTTGTAAAAGCTGTGTCCAAAGCCCCCGCGCTAACCCTGCACATGTCCCCCACACAGCACACACACATGCGCGGGCAGAGGGCAGTAAGTATCCCTCGTGGACCCGAGCAGAGCGGGGAGCGTGTTTCAGCACCGGACAGCTCCCCGAGCGCACAGCCCGCCGCTGTGGCGCGCCCCTCGCCTGCTGACTGTGTGTGTGCTTGTCCCGCAGGATCCTGCTGACGGTGGTGGTCATCTTCCGGATCCTGATCGTGGCCATCGTGGGGGAGACGGTGTACGACGACGAGCAGACCATGTTCGTGTGCAACACGCTGCAGCCGGGCTGTAACCAGGCGTGCTACGACAAGGCCTTCCCCATCTCGCACATCCGCTACTGGGTCTTCCAGATCATCATGGTGTGCACGCCCAGCCTCTGCTTCATCACGTACTCCGTGCACCAGTCCGCCAAACAGAAGGAGCGCCGCTTCTCCACCGTCTACCTGACTCTGGACAACAAGGACCAAGACTCGCTCAAACGCGACGAGAGCAAAAAGATCAAGAACACCATCGTGAACGGAGTACTGCAGAACACGGAGAACTCCACCAAAGAGGCGGAGCCGGACTGTCTGGAGGTGAAGGAGATCCCCAACTCGGCCATGAGAACTACCAAGTCCAAAATGCGGCGGCAGGAGGGCATCTCGCGCTTCTACATTATTCAGGTGGTGTTCCGGAACGCGCTGGAGATAGGCTTCCTCGTGGGCCAGTACTTCCTGTACGGCTTCAACGTGCCCTCCGTGTACGAGTGCGACCGCTACCCGTGCATTAAAGATGTCGAGTGCTACGTGTCCCGCCCCACGGAGAAGACCGTCTTTCTGGTCTTCATGTTCGCCGTGAGCGGCTTCTGCGTGGTACTCAACCTGGCCGAGCTCAATCACCTGGGCTGGAGGAAAATCAAAACAGCCGTGCGAGGCGTACAGGCGCGCAGGAAGTCCATCTACGAGATCCGGAACAAGGACTTGCCCCGCATGAGTGTCCCCAACTTTGGGCGCACTCAGTCCAGTGACTCTGCGTACGTGTGAGCGCGTGTGCGTGCGTGCGTGCGTGCGTGCGTGCGTGCGTGTGCGTGCGGAATAGCGCGAGTGAACGGACTGTCGCCGGGACTAAAGTGGGCAGTTTGAGTTGTCTCAGACTCAGGCGTGGATTACACGTGTGTGACTTATTTATTACTGCACTGATGCAACTTTTTCGTCGGGTTTTTACCGGGTCCGAGGCGTTCCAGGCGGTGCAGTGGCTTGTCCCGGAGGCCATGCTCAATTGCACTAAAGGTGAACTCCGAGAGCCTGGCTTTATCCAAAAACGCTCTTTCTGAGAGGTTTCGTTTTGGCACCAACCTAATTAACCACAGCAGAGGTTTGTGGGCGGATTAGAGCCGGCCCCGCACCTCGGCGTCATCTGCGTCCTTCATCTCTTCTTTTTTGTTGCCTGTGCTGCACCACTTTACCTTAAACATGAGTGAACCATTCCGCGCTCCAGCCGCACAGACCTGCAGCTCATCCTCACGTCTCTGACACACCAAAGCGCCCACTGCTTTTATCTGTCCACGTTTCTCTTGCTTTGTGTAATCAAGTGCCATACTTGTATATAACATAATATAAATGTATACATATAAATATATAAATATGATATAATTATAATAATAATCATGGACGCTGATTCCCTGCTTGGATTATGCTCAATGCCGCCCAGATCTTTTTTTTTTTTAATTTGCTCTCAATGTATTTGTTGTGACTGAAAGATGCAGATTTCTTTTGCAAAATGACTGGAATATGACAAAGTGCTAGTCTTTTTTTTTATATCAAAGATCGAACGAAATATCTTCCCGAATCAAGGCCGAGGAAAACATAGCACAAAACAGTGACTTTTTATGGAACGGGCGACGAGACCCTGCCCTGTGCTGGTGCTACGGTTTTTTCACAGAGTGCTTTTCAAATGTAAACCGACAAACAAACGAAAAAAAACAAGAAAACAAAACAAGAAACCAGGAACAACATCTTCTATTCTGTCTCCAAATAAAAGTGGGATTGATGTGGACCAGCCGTGTGTGTGCACTGCTTGTGTGTTCGGGAGGGAGGGAGGGAGGTTTGGGAGGAGCAGAGGCAGCAGTTTTGAAGAGAAAGATGCAGGTAGAGCGTAGGGAATCGGAATTGTAGCGTCCTTTCTGACCATTTGGATCAATCTGAGTGTTTATTTTGCTTTGTTCTTGGATACGTTGGGCGATTCTGAACCATAAACTCTAAAATAACACCAGAAATCCTAAAGTAGAAGGGAGGAGATTGGTTTCATCTGACAGTTTGGATCCATTTGGCTGACTTTGTTCCTTATTTTGAATTTGAAGAAGTTTGGACGAAATAAAACACCAAAATGTTTCAGAAAACGTAAATGGAATGGTGTAATCTTTTGACAGTTTGGGTAATTTTGAAATAGATTCTGCGATTATTAACTTTAAATACCAAAAATAACTGTAAAATATTTGAAAAAACCTAAATGGAACTTGATGATTTTAAATGGAAAGGAGGTAGGAGATTCATTCTGTGATTCTTAACTCCAAACTCCAAAAGAACCTCAAAATATTTCAGAAAACATATGTGGAACTCCATAATCTCAAAGGGATAGACGCTGTATTTGACCATTTAAATCAATCTGACAGTTTTAGAGTCTTAGATCATGTTGTGATTTTGAACCCCAAAATAACTCCAAAATAGAAAGTAAATGTGGCAGGATCTCCATTATCTAAAGCCAAGGGCAGTGGGAGATCTATTTTATTTGGCAATTTGGATCAATTGGACAGTTTATTACTTTGTTCTTAAATACATTCCGTGAGTGTGAATTGGAACAGTTTGGCTGTTGAAATAAAACCCCAAAATATTTCAGAAAACGTAACTGGAACTCCATGGTCTTTTGACAATATGGATCAATTTTAGTGATTAAAAAATAATTCTAAATACATTCTCCAATTCTAAACTCTAAATGTCAAAAAAAAAAAAAAAAAAGAAAAACAAAAGAAAAAACATGGCAGGAACTCCATAATAATAATAAACTGAAGGCCTGAGGGCCAGATCAGGTTCGCCTAACAATCTAATTCAGCCCATATTCCTTTTCTGGTTTAATTCTGGTTTAGTACCAGTTTAGACCTGGTTTAGTCTTGGTTTAGTCCTTGTTTACTTCTGCTTTAGACCTGGTTTGATTCTGGGATGGTCCTGGTTCTGTTCTAGTTTAATTCTTCTTCAGTACTGCATTGGCGATGTTGATAAATCATTTGTGTTTAATTTGGACAAGTATAGATCCACATGTAGCAGTAGTTTTTGAGTCCATTTGAGACAGATCTATTGGGGACATTTAGTGTAGCCCCAAAGTAAAGTTAAAAGGGTGGTGTGTTGTGCACCTCTGGCCCAAACGCAACGGCCCACCAAAAAAATCCACTTTCACTGGACAAATACTCACAGAAATCCACCACAGTAAACATGTTTATATGTCGTTTATCTGCAGAGTTAGACATACCAGTGCCATTTGTTAAACTTCTGGAGCGCAAATAGGATTTTGAATCTCGAAATGTTTTCATTCACACTGGAATTGTTGCTTTTAAATACTTTAGACCATTAGTATTTGGACTGATGTCAGTAGAGCGTAATATTTTTTACAAATATTCTACACTCTACTTCATTTTCCCTCCAGTTGCCTCCATTATGGAATTTTGAACATTCTGATTACAGGGCAGTTCATTCTGTTTGACAATTTGGATTGTTTTGCATTTTTAACTTCAAATAAAAGCCCAGAAAATATTCCCTTTGGATTACTGTGGATGGAACTCTACTGTCCTCAAAGGAAAGGAGGAGGAGTCTTCTCTCTGACCATGTTGACCAGCATTTTACTCAGTGTGATCCAAACTGTCAAATAAAAAAGATCTCCTACCTGTACTTACTGAACTTAGATGAAACATAACCTTAAAGAGAAGTAGGACGGTGCACAGAAAGCAAAGACAAACTGCTCTTCCAGTGCCCATAAAACAATAATAAAAGCCTAAAACAAGAAATAAATACTCTTAAACAATAAATAGTAGCTAAAAATCAAGAAATACAATAAAAATGCACAAGATAAAAAAAAAAAAAACGACTCCAAAATAATTCCATTTGATGATTGAGTTCCATTTACACTTCTTTTTCAAACATTTTGGTGTTAATTTCAGAGTTTGAGGTTCAGAATCACAAACAGTTTTGAAAAATCACTCAAATGGATCCACATTGTAGCTTAGATCTCAGACTTCTCTTCACTTTAGGGTTATTTAAGTAAGTCAACTTTATTTGTCCAGCGTTTTTCACAGATAAAGTCGTTTTACAGAGAGCAGGCACAGCAACGATAACAGAAGAGGAGATAAAACAAAACAAACAAGACTCCGAAAAGTTTAGAATCTTGCTTTTGGGACCACGAGCAGGTTCAGACCGGAGCGAAGGGTCGACCAGAGGAGTAAAGAGTCAAAAGGTCCAGGATGTAAAAGTAACGACTAAAAGTTCAAAATCGATCCTGAACTTTGCTGGAAGGCGGTGGACACTCAAATGATCACGTACACCTTCCTTGCCTTTAGGATTATGGAGCTCCGTTTGCGTTTTCTGAAATGTTTTGAGGTTATTTTGGAGTTTGGGGTTCAGGATCACCAAAGAATAAAATTACAAATCACTGCAATTGATCCAAACTGTTAAATAAAAATCGATCTCCTTCCTCCTTTCCTTCAGGCTTATGGAGTTCCTTTTACGTTTTTTTCCTGTAATGTTCAAACTGCTCAGACTCACAGGATATATTTAAGAACAAAGTAAAAAAAGAAGATCACTAAACTTAGATGGAACTCCATAATCCTAAAAGTAAGGAAGGTAAGAGCTTTATTTTATCTGACAATTTGGATCCTTTTGGTTGGCTTTTTATTTTGTTCTTAAGTACATTCTCTGATTCTGAATCTGGAGCAGCTTGGACCGTAAAAAAAAAAAAAAAAACATTTAAAGAACAAAGCCAAAATATAGGATTACTCCATAAATTCATCTTAATGGGAAGGGATTTTGGAAAGTCACTCAAATTTGGATCAATTCGAGTGACTTTTTATCTTACATTCTGTCATTCTGAACCTCAAACTCCAAAAGAACACCAAAATATTCGAAAAAATACACATCTGGAGCTCCATAATCCATAAGGGAAGCAGAGAAGAAGCAGCAGGTCTGGAGGGAGGACTTGGAGGTAGGATTTTTAGTGTTCTGTCTGACAATTTTTGATAAACTTGAGTGGTTTTTAATTGTGTTGTTCGATACATTCTGTGATTCTGAACCATAAACCCCCAAATAACCCGAACAAACAAACAAAAAATAAAGAAATAAAGTAAAAGAAACGTAAATGGAACTCCACAATCCTAGAGAGGGAGGGAAGGTAGAAACGGTTTCGATTTGGATCAATTCGATTTTTTTCTTTTTCTTTTTTTTAAGACATTCTGTGATTCGAGACCACCAAATAACAACAAAATATGAGTCGAAAAAAACAAAAATACAGTACATTTGGTGGTTCTTAACACCAAAATTACACCGAAATATTTCAGAAAACAAATCTCCAATGTTCCTTTTGGATTTAATCTGAAAATCTGGATCAATTTAAGTGATATTTTATTTGTTTTTAAAAGGAGATACTACCGTCTGAATCAGTTTATCTATTTTGTTCTCTCCACATACAGTATTAGCCCTTTAAAAGTGGGTTTGATCTCAAGGGGTTCTTCCTTCGTTAAATAAAGGTTGATACATAAATAAAGTAGCACCTATACATCAGACTTTACAATCTTGGACTTGACGCAGAAGGATTTGTCGATATCTAATTCCAAGTCTGATTTCTTCAAGATTTAACTCTTAATTTTTAGGTCAGTTGTCAGTCAGATCAAGTTAACTCAAAAACGAAAATCCCTTCTGTAATTTTTTTGTGATTTATACGCCAACAAAATGAAGCACAACATTTAAACCTGGCTCTTTTTTTTCAGAGTACATGTTCCAAATATGTGCTATTTTGGCCATTTTCACACATAAAATGCCTCATTTTTACATGAAAACATGACACAATGAAAAACTTACGCATTTTCTTGAACACGTTGATATCTTTTAATTTAAGGTGAGACGCTGCAGGTGAATAGGAACAAATCTTAAATTTCAAATTCTCCTGTAGTTTACTCACATAAATGTAAGAAAAAAATATATCACAAGTTTTTCATCATGTCATGTTTTCATGTAGAAATAAAGCATTTTATGTGTAAAAACAGCCAAAAATTCACATTTTTGGGACATATAAAACTGACAAATGGACAGAACCAGGTTTAAATTTCTTGGTTCATTTTGTAACATATTTGTTACAAAACATTTATAGAAGGATTTTGGATTTCTTATTTAGTTTTAGAACTAGATTTAACTGAAAATTGTCCTAGAAATTCAAATTTCACTCACTTTTATTCACTTTTCTGACTTAAAACTTCAATAAATCAGTTTTAGAATTAGATATCAAAAAATCTCTTCTGTACGTTTCGTCAAAATCTTGTTGAGTCCAAGATTGTACAGTTTGGTGTGAGTTTTACTTTAAATGGTGAGCTTTATGTCTCGAGGGAGAAAAATGCATTTTACTAAAACGGCTTTTGAAGTTACAATGTCCAGAGAAATCAATGGAGTGGATTCAATGGAAGAATAAAACATCTTTAAGAGCAGATTGGACAAGTTTGTTGTTTCCACATGAAAGCTGATATGTCGAGAGAGCAAACTGACCAAAAAACAAAAAACTGATACTTTTTCCTGTCGTGTCTCGCCTTAAGACTCTTTCCTGTTCCTCTGCAGCGTCTCACCTCAAATACATCCTGTCACGTCAAAACACTCCAAAAAAACATAACTGGAAGTGTATTTTCTTAAAGGGAAGCGTTGTGGGAGCGAGCAGCAGGATTCAGCAGCAGAAGGAGGCGGAGAGAGAGAGAGAGAGAGAGAGAGTGCTGTGGTGCAGAGGCCACACCCACAGAGTGCCGCAGGACGCACCTTTGAGACGCCGCACCGTGCCGCACCGTGCCGCACCGTGGACGGCGCACAGACAGGGCAGCTCCACGAACCGCTGCTGCTGCTGCTGGACCGGGCTGGACGGGACATGTCTGCAGAGGGACAGGGATTTAGGACTTTTGAGGGCGTTTTCCGATCGGTTTCAGTGTCATTTGTCGGTGTTTCGTGCTAAAAAATGATCTGCAGAGAGTTTATGAGTGCAGGTTTGTTTTCAAAATGTATAAAACATGACAAAAAAGCACACACATAAAATAAAAACCCAAACAGAACAAGCTGTTTTTGTTAAAAGATGAATTTATTATGTGCATTGTCCTTGATCAAATAAATATATTCAAAGAAGATCAGAGAAAGCACATGAAGTAAAGTTTTAAAGTAAAAAGGGCAACAAAAGACACCCAAAGTCCACTTTCCATTCCATCCATTTCGACCAAAGTTGGTTAAATTTGTCCATTTTTAAATTAAGTGAAATTAAGTGAATGGACAAAACTGTACATTTAAAGATATCAATTGTAAACATTTCCTGTAGTTTACTCACATAAATGTAAGACAAAAAAAGTATTACAAGTTTTTCACCATGTCATGTCTTCATGTAGAAATAAAACCTTTTATTTTATGTAAAAACGACCAAAATTGGGACATTTAAGTCTGAAACATGGACAGAACCAGGTTTAAATTTCTTGGCTTATTTTGTACAAACACTGTTTTGAGTGATCTGACTGAAAATTGTCCTAAAAATTCAAATTTTGCCTAATTTTTTAACTTAAAACTTTAATAAATCAGTTTTAGAATTAGATATCAAAAATCTCTCTGTGCATTTCATCAAAATCTTGTTGAGTCCAGATTGTACAGTTGGTGTGAGGGAGACTGGTCTTTATGTCTCTGTGGGAGAAAAGTACAAGTTACAGTGGATTCAACAATTCTTTAGGAGCAGATTGGACAAGTTTTTTGAAAAAAATAAATACTTTTGCCTGTAGTGTCTTGCCTTTCGTCTGAATGTGATTTGTTTCTTCTTTTTTTATTTAAGCATGTCCATTACAATGTCAGTCCAGTCCTTCATCGTTAGTGCAGTTTGTGTCATCCATTTCTTGGTGACGGCTTTCTTCCCTGCACCAAAAGTCTGTTCCAGAGTTATTCATTTATTGCGTCCATGGCAGGAGTTTTGAGGCCCAAACACATAGTTCTGAAATCAAGAGATGTCAAAACAGTCTGCCGTGCTTTGTTAATCTCAGTCCAACATCTCTGAGCAGGACAGTCCCAAAACACATGGTAATGATGGGCCACCAGCAACAGCCGTTTCTCCAGCAGTTTGTATTTCATTGTGAACAGGAGTTTTATTATTATTTTCTTTTAAATCATCACTTTAATAAATATGTCACCCTTTTAGTTGATCCAATAACTTGTGATGTAAACGTACACTGACTGGGCATTGTTGACAATATATTTTTTGCCTGATTAGTGTACTATTACATTTCTATGTTGTTTTAAAATATATATATATACTGAAATGAAACGTAAATTCTGGTTCTAATTGGGAAAAGGTGAGATTGCTGCATTTATTTGAAGTCATAAGGTTGGATCAAGTCAGAGACGTTGAAGGGAGCTGGGCCGTTCTATTAAGTCATTTCTGAAACACACTGGAAGCCAATGAAGAGAAGCTAAAATTGGTTTCGTATATGCTCTTACATATTTTCAGGTTTCAGAGTGGAGCTTCTGATTTCTTGACAGGCCGATAGAGAAAATGCAGTTTGGCTGACACCAGTGAATTAAAATAGTCAAATTTTGTTGTTACGAAGGCGTGTATTACAGTTTTAAAACATGCCGCTGACAATAAAGGCTTGATTTTGACAAGCTGGAAAAAACTAGACCTCACTACGGCACTGATTTGTTGTTTGAGATCAGTGTCCAGGTTCGACACAACTGGCTTCACAGAATGACTCAGAGAACCTGGATTAGAAGAGCCCAATTTGCGGCCCGCGAGCCAAACTTGGCCCTCCAGGGGGTGTAATTTGGCCTGCGAAGGGGTGCTGAGATTTGTTAGGAGTATCTATTTGATACATTTTTGAACTAAACAGACTGTCAGCAGGTGCAAAAGAGACCAAATCCAGTTTAAACATCAAAAACTTGTTACTCAAAGACAATTTTATCATCATATCTTTGCAAATAAACATATTAAATGCAAAAAAATTTATAAATTAGGGTTAGACCTTAGCACGCTAAAACGTATTTTGGCCTATCGAGGAAAAAAGTTTGGGCACCCCTGACCTAGATCCACAATTTATATGAAAACATAGCATGATAAAAAAAAAACTTGTAATACATTTTTTCCAAGTTTCAAATTGACATCTCTACATTTCAGTATTTTTTCCCCCTGCAGTGCCTCGCCTGGACATTGGAAGCTTCTCTTTGTTCGTTGTCAGGCAGGTTGTGAGGGAACACACATTTACAGACAAACAAGGGCGCTGGGATCTAAAAAACAAACCTGTCCGAGCGTCCCACAGGAGCACAAACAAACCAACCAATAAAAAAAAAAACTACAGGAAACAGAGAGATCTAACCAGGGATTTCCTTTTCCTCCACTATTTCTCAAAGTAACGGCGAGAGTCACTTTGTCAAGGTCAGAGGAAGCACACGAGGAGAGTGTTACGGTAAAGCCCCATGTGGAGAGAGAGAAAAGAGAGAGAGAGGGGGGGAGAGAGGTGTGGGGGCGGGGCTTGTCGGTCTGTGCCGCCGTGACTCTGCAAGACCCGGGCCGATACGACACCATCCGTTTACAAAGTCGGCGGAAAAAAGCAATTGAGAGGGAAAGAAGAGAGAGAGGAGAGAGTTAGAAACGGTGGGGCAGAAAGAGAGGGGGGAGTGATGGAGAGAGGGAGGAGTTTGAGGGAGAAGAGAGAGACACAAGAAAACATCTGAAAGAATGGAAAATCTAAAAGAGAAGAGAGAGAAGGGAGTCTGAAGAAGAAAAGAGAATGGAGACTAAGAGAGATAGAAGAGAGAGAGAGAGAAAACATCAAGAGGGGAGACAAAAGCGAGGACAAAGAGAAGAGAGAGAAAGGAGATGGGAGAGAGAGGAGAAACATCTGAAGGAGGAGAGACTAACAGAGAGAGGAGAGAAAGAGAAGGGAGAGAATGAAGTTTGAAGAAGAAGAGCGAGAGTTGGGCTGGGAGAGAGAGAAGAGAGAGAAAGGAAGGAAAGAGAATAGAGAGAAAGGGAGGAAAGGAGAGAGTAAGGAGGGAGAGGGGAAAACGTCTGAAGGAGGAGAGACTAACAGAGATGAGAGCAATAGAAGACAAAGCTGTTTGAAGGAGAAGAGAGAGAAAGTGAGACAGAGAAGGAGAAGAGAGAAGGAGAGAGCGAAAGAAAAGGAGGCAGAGAAAGAGAAGAGGGAAAAGGGAAAAGGGGAGGGGGAGAGAATCAGGAGGGAGATGTGCAAACATCTGAAGGAGGAGAGACTAACGAGAGACTAGCTAAAGAGAAGACAGAGGAGAGGGGAGAGAAAGGAAGGGAGAAAAAGTTAGGGAGAGAGAAAAAGAGGGAGAATGGGAGGAAGAGAAAGGGAAGAGAGAGAAGGAGAAGAGAGAGAAAGTTAGGGAGGGAGAGAAAGAGAAGAGCGAGAAAGGGAAGGGAAGAAAGAAAAACAAAATAAAGGGTGAGAGGGGGGAAAAGAGAAGAGAGAGAATGAGAAGAGAGAGAAAGGGAGGAAGGGAGAGAAAAGAAGAGAGTAAATGAGTAAGGGGGTGGGAAAGAGAAGAGTGACAAAGAGGACAGAAGTAGGGAAGGAGGGGGGAGAAAAGGGAGGGGGAGAAAAAAAAGAAAGAGAGGAAGAGAAAGAGAGAAAAAGGAGGAGAAAGAGGAGAGAGAAAGGGAGAAAAAGAGCGAATGAGAAGAGAGAGAAAGGGAGGAAGGGGGAGAAAGAGAAGAGTGAGAAAGAGGACAGAAGTAGGGAGGGAAAGAGGAGAAAAGGAGGGTGGGAGCGAGAGGTGTATGTGTGTATTCCACTGCAGTGAGTCCTCTGCACTCGTTCACCTGCCTCTGGGATGTAGAATAAACAAAGAGAGTTTTAGGATTAATTATTGAAGAAACTTTTATTGATCCAAAAGGGAAATAACTCAGTCACATTTGCT
The DNA here is from genome assembly GCA_019453435.1 of Rhinogobius similis. Classification (NCBI taxonomy): domain Eukaryota; kingdom Metazoa; phylum Chordata; class Actinopteri; order Gobiiformes; family Gobiidae; genus Rhinogobius; species Rhinogobius similis. The sequence goes on along the minus strand of CM033638.1, from coordinate 27,874,323 downwards.
CAATTATCAAGTTAAATATTGCACTCAGTTTCAAGTACAACGTTACAATCCGGCCCCAAGAGTTTGCAGTATGTGACAGTGGTGCAGTGGGTTCAGTATTTGCCGTGGACCAAAGAGTCACCTGTTTGACGTCACCATTTCATCGTTCCAATCGTTCTCATTTTGAAAGCACATTTTAATGTTAAATACTTACTGCTAGTTTCAGAACTTTTAATAACGTTACTCCTTGACATAAGACAGAGTACTGGCCCGGCGAGCTCACTGTTAGCGTCACTACTTCCTGTTCAATTCTATCTCTATGGGGTTTTTGTCAAGTCACACGAAACCAATAAATACTTAAAGACTTAAAGATGGCGGTGGATGTCATTGACGACATGGTAATACTGTACAAATTAGGTCAATACTGGTGTTTATGTCTCAAAGCTAACACTAATGCTAATTTTAGTAGTACTAACATTACCAGCAGTAGTAGTAGTATTTGTTGATGTACTAGCAACATTAGCAGCAGTAATAGTAGCAGTAGTCGTAGTAATAGTAACATTAGCAGCATTAGTAGTAACAGTAGTTGTAGTAACATTAGCAGCTGTAGTAGTAGCAGTAGTTGTAGTAGTAGTAACATTAGCAGCAGTTGTAGTAGCGGTAGTCGTAGTAATAGTAACATTAGCAGCAGTTGTAATAGCGGTAGTTGTAGTAGTAGTAACTTTAGCAGCAGTAGTAGTAGCAGTAGTTGTGGTAGTAGTAACATTAGCAGCTGTAGTAGTAGCAATAGTTGTAGTAGTAGTAGTAGTAGTAACATTAGCAACTGTAGTAGTAGCAGTAGTTGTTGTAATAGTAACTTTAGCAGTAGTAGTAGCAGTAGTTGTAGTAGTAACATTAACGGCAGTCGTAGTAGCAGTAGTTGTAGTAGTAGTAGTAGTAGTGACATTAGCAGCAGTTGTAGTAGCAGTAACTTTAGCAGCAGTAGTAGTAGTAGCAGTAGTTATAGTAGTAGTAGTAGTAGTTGTAGTAGTAGTAACTTTAACAGTAGAAGTAGTAAATATGTAAAATGGCTACATGGAGTTCTAGTAGGGGAGGGGCGGTCTATTGTCACAGATCGTGATTGGCTGCTGCTTCCTGACTCTCTGATTGGTGGGGTATGTCCACGCCCGGCCAATCCAGAGTCTCCACCTGCAGCCCCTCCCACTATTTAAGGACATTTGTTGCACATGTTCAGGACCTTCGTGGACCTGTATGTATGCCTGCTCTGTGTGCTCAGACACCTCTAAGGTCTCTTTTAAGGTGTCACTTCAATTCTGTTTATGAGTGTTTATTTTGTCAGGCCGTCCATTTTGAGTCTGATCATTTATGGTACTCTTGTTTAACACTGTTTGGCTTTCAGTCATTATTTAGTGTACAGTTTTGTTAATTTACTTAATTTAAACCTTTTTTTAAACATCTTTTTTTTTCCTTCTTTTGTTACTTCCCCAAACCCATGCTAAGCCATGTTGTAACAGGGACAAGATCTTGTACCACTGGATGTAGAACAGGCATCTCAAACTCGCGGCCCGGGGGCCAAATGTTGCCCTCAAGACAATTTCTGGTGGCCCCCGAGATTATTTTTTTATTTGCTTTAAAAATGGCTTGCCAATAAAAACACATAGAACCCGTTAAAACTACAGCTATCATTATATCACAAACAAACAGCACTAGTCTTAAAGCTGCAGATGCTCATGACTCCTGAAGCTGAAGGTTTAATAATTCACTGGCACAAGAGCAAGAGTTAAACCACTGTTTCAGATTTAAAAAGGCTTGTGCACTGGAAAATAACTGTATCAGTAATTATTGGGCCTAATAATACATGACTTAATTCCTGTCAACATGACATTATACTTAAATACATAGTTGGAAGCTAGTGTGTAGTTTATGAGGTATTATAATTTCTAAATTCTAAAATATACCAAATTTGCCTTAAAAATTTAAAATTTATGGCAACCAAAATCTCCTGTACCAGAAACTTTCAGCCTCGACTAGCTGGGATTCTATAAATCCGGCCCCCTCTCAAAATGAATTTGAGACCCCTGATGTAGAATTAGCAAAAGATGGTGCACATGAGGAAAACGACCTTGTGAGATGTTTGTTTTGAAAAAAAAAAAAAAAAAAAAAGTTTAGGGCTGGTGAGCTTTGTTTTGAGAAGCCATAATTCAAAAAAATGTTGTAATAGTAGCATTCCAACAAATAAAGTCCTATCACACAATACAACAAATGATATTCTGAGTTGAAGAAGTGCTAAGTGTGTGAGGACTTTATGAATATGTAGGTGCAGTAAACAGACCCAGCCTTGTACGTGTTTGTATTAGCCAGCAGTGACAGAGCTAACAGCTGCACCGCTCGGCTGCCTGCCTCTATTTAAAGAGACGCTCCACAACAGAAGAGACGGAGCAGAGAGAAGAAAAGGAGGAGTGAGGGTGAGAAAGAGAGAGAAGGCAGGTGCATGACTCCTAATGTGGAACAGACAGAGCAGATACGGCTCTATAATAAACAACAGGCCTGAGGTGAACTCTACGGTCAGTGGAAGGAAGTGACCAGGACGCCAAGGATGATTTGGTGAGAGTTGGCAACGCGCTCGATGACATGCGCTTTTGACAGTTTTAGACCACAAAATTGCAAATTAAACAAAGTAATTTAACTTACTAGAGAATTGACAAGGAGCAGTGGAGAATGCAAAAACTCCATGCGCTCTAAGACGTTTCGACCTAAATCTGAAAGTCGAGTCACTGAGAAACTACAGACAGCATGACATTCCTGTGTACTTTAAAGCGGGCGATGCCTTGAAACAGAAACAGGTTCATCCTAAAATCACAAAAAATGGAGCAATGTATTCAATCCAATGTAGAAAAAATTCTGTTAATGAGCATTACATTAAGGCTAAACTTAACAGAAAACTCTTAAAGTGCTTCTACCTGATTTTCATTTACTTTAGTTAAGATAAACACTCTTTACATCACACATTACTTGATAGAAGCAACGTCACAGAAAGACATTGAGTTTGTAATATATAATCTGTGCATATTATAAATGCACTTTATTAGGTAAGAACTAGTGCAGAAGTGTTTGCCAGGGTCACCACTTTTCAGCCAATCAGGCACACTGTACATTATGAATCATGGGAAAATAACTGCTTGACTCTATCCCAGACATGCGATTCTGTCATGGTACAGTTTCAAAAGTGCTAAAAGCTAATTGTAAAGAGAGTTAGAGGAACTGTATAAAAACAACTGCATAAGACCATTCCAGACAGTCGTTGCGAGGCGGGGCTAACGGTCCAAACAAACAAACAAACAAACAAACAAACAAAAAAATCAGGTACAGGCCCTTTAACACAGAAGACACTCACATTCTGGATTACAGTCCGCCGTGCATCGTCATCTCAAAGCCACAAACCCCTCGTTTAAAGACTTGGAGGTGAAGATTGTGAGCAGGAGTAACCATGACTTGAGGAGGTCGTTTTTGTTTACAGCAGTGTCCTTTCACCTGGTCAAGTGAGAAAAGTCAATCAAATGCTAACCCGGTGCTTACCAGTGTTTAAGAAAAGGCATTCAGCGTACAATAGGAATGTAATGGCCCAAAGCAGGTTAACAGGTAAACAAATACAGGTTTGTTTCAGGTATAAAGTTGATTTTCTCAGACCAGCTCCTCAGTTTGAAGTCGAAACATCTTGAGTTGTAGAACATTGTCCAGCTGAGTGGATCACTCCTGGACCAATGAGGGATTACACTGTCAAACTTGATTTCGATACTGAGGAATCCCCCTCAATGGCGATTTTGAGACCACAGTGCTATGTATCTTTAAATACAGATTGTAATTTTCAGCACTAATCAATACTTTCTTTATATTACCATGTGGTTTTATAATAGTTCTAATAAAGCTAAAAAAAAAACTAAAAACCATTACGCTGTTCAGGACTGGTCACATTTTGAGCATCTAGTTTTGATACTCGTTTTTACGTTTCGTGGATATTTCAGAATGGATAGCAAAGCAACAGAACCAAACCAGAGAGAGCGCCTAAAGTAGACGTAAAATGTTTAAATACAAAGGGCAACAAAATGAAGGCAGCCAACCATTTTGTCCAATCTGTTATATATAAAGTAAACTATTGAAGGGGGAAAACATATAGTTGCGATGTAACATGTTAGCCACAGTTAATCAATCCATGAACCCTGTGAAATGCCATGGTTTTCCTCCCGTTGGCTCTGCAGCTGAACACCCGGCTGCCTCTGTTTGCTCGGCTCTGGTGGATACAAACTGTTGGGAGAATCAATAGTGCTAAACGGCTGCAGGTCTGTTCTGTATTCTCCCCACAGTTTCCAAATACTTCACAGTCCCAAAGTGAGGACTGTATTATCGTCTTTATAACTGCATTCAGGAAGGTGCTGCAGTGTTTTAGAAGATGTAAAAGTCTATGAAATATGACACATGTTGTTTTGTTAGATTGATAGACTTTGAATAGGTATGAAAGTAAAATGTGTCTTGTCCCAGCACAGACAGATTGTAAAAGCAGCTCTTAGTTTGAAGTTTGAACCATTGCAAACAGTTTAAAGTTCTGTTTTTCACATTTTTAAGACCATAAAAATCAACTACAGGGCATTTGAAGATAGCTCAGTTGGTGGCGTGGTAGTTTTTTAATCTGAAGGTTGGCGGTTTGAATTCCAGTCTCGACATAATCATCCTTGGTTGAGCAATCACTTCCACTGACCCACAGGTTGGCGGTGCGATAGTACCATTGTGTCCTTGGGCCGGACACTTCCCCTCACCCCCAGTGTCCGCGTACATTGGTGTGTGAATGGGTGAGTGGTTCCTTGACGTAAGGTGCTTTCAGTCCCTTGAAGGTGTATAAATGCGACCATTTTCCATTTAAGGTATAAAATAATAGTAATAGTAGTAATCGTCATAATCATATTCACCTTATTCCGGAAGATGTCGGGGGCGCCGCCATCTTGTTTCCGTTGTAGTTTACACGAGGCAGACGAGCTCAACAGAAAATAAGCTCTACACGGACTCAAAAGACGTTTTACGGTGCGTTGTTGACTTGATGTTGCTCGTGTTCATTAAACATTTTACACAAATCAATCTATTTTATGTAACATTTTAGTGGCGAGACGTTTCCCTCGTTTGCCATTAGCTTTAACGGAGTTCTCGTCAAACGGAAGTGCGTTTACAAAGGGGCATATCTGTGGAAAAAAGAGGCAGTGGACGGGTGAATAAGGTGAATAGTGTGAAAAAATACTTTCTTTTACCTTTTAAAAATATTTTCAGATTAAACAATGTACAATGGGTACCTGACGTGATGGCCATTTTTTTCAATTACTGCTTAAATTTACTTTCTAAAAAATCAGAGCTGCAAACTTGTTACTTTTTGGCGAAATTTGTGATTTTAACTTGTACCCAGTTTGCCTCTGTATGGTGTCGTGTTGTCGTTCATATTTCACTCTTTTCAGTTGAAAGTACACATTTCAGACTTCTACAAAACACACCCCTGACAGAGCTGAGGTGACCTGGAAGAAACTGTAAATACTTTGGTAGTAAAACAGATGAGGTATTAATAGTTATAGAACCTCATTTGCGGTCTATTTTGCTGTGCTAACTTGCAAAATCAGGAGCAACATTCATTGGATTTTGCACAAAACTTCATCGATCTGCTCCAAATGTTGAAAAAACACAATTTCACATTGAGGGTGTTTCCACTGAGGTGAGACACTGCAGGTGAATAGAAAAAATCTTACATTTAAAGCTAGCGATACACCTCCTGTAGTTTGTAATGTAAGAAAAAATAAATTATGTTACAAGTGTTTCATCATGTAATGTTTTCATGTAGAAATAAGGCATTTTATGTGTAAAAATGCACATAATTGGGACATATAAATCTGAAAAATGGACAGAACCATGGTTTAATGTTTTTCTTCCCCCAAAGTACATGCACAAACATGTCTTCTATTAAGTGCACATAGTTTTAGAATGAATGAAAGAAGGAAAGCATTTCTTGGTATTTTTAACTAACAAAAAGCAGTGAAATGTCCTGCGGTGTGACGGTTACACAGAATGAGTCACTTGTGTCAGAGACGGTTAATTAAGGTGTTGGCGTAAACAGTATATATTTTACTAAAAGTACATCTAACAAATAACAGAAGTTTAATACTGTGATCCAATGTGTGTCCTGTGGTGTGACATGAAACCTCACAGTTACACAAAAACTAGAAGGAGCTCATTAGTCATTTCTGGTCCAGGACAAACTCTAGGCTTCAGGGTTTAAGGCACAGCTCATATTCAAACTTTGAGCTATAAAATCCAACTTTCCCGAAAAACTTTGAACATGTGTTTGATAGATGTCCTTTATTTCTGAAGAAAAATATGATTCTAATAGTTCAAAAATATCCTTTACGATAGAACAGGTACATTAAACTAACCCTATAAATCAGGCCTGTCCAAACTAAGGCCCGGGGGCCAAAAGCGGCCCGCAGACCAATTTTTCTTGGCCCTCAAACTTCCTGGTGAATTGGCCCACATTGTCCTAGGACATACTTTTTACAGCACATTTCAGATTTCCGACTATTAAAACCTAAATAACTAACATTTTGGTGCGATACAGGCCTGATATTAAAGCACTGAGACTGAATTTAGGTGTGGTGGAGCTTTAAAAATCAGATTAATGCAACTTTTTGAATGTTTCATGATTTAATTGTGGCCCTCCGCTTGATCTAAATTTCAGTATGTGGTCCAAAAGTTTGGACACCCCTGCTATAGATATACTGAATTATTTATGATTTTATTTTTTTTTATCATGAATAAATAGGTGATGTTAAACTGCAGGACAAGTCAAAATGTTTTAAATTCAACGAGTTACGTGTAAAATGATGTAAACCTTCCTTACATTTGTTCACTTTTGTATCCGTCACACCGCAGGACAGAAAAAGGCGTTACACCGTCATATGTCACGTACCACAGGACAGGTTTCTCTTATTGTGTGTATATCGCATTATAAAACCACCGTAACTATTGGTATTGTACCATAATTTCTCAATCCAACAAGTACAATCTCGAACCTCTTGCTGTCGTCAGTGAAGTAACACAAATCCGCTGTGTTTTTGTCACATAAAAGTGCAAACTACAGCTGCAGAGTGTCTTTTGATCCACACACCCAATCACATTATGTCCTGGGAGCGAGAACACAAGCATGGAGCGTGGAGCAGTGTGCTGTGGACTGATACGCCGTTCACTGGGACCGCCGCTCTGATGTTTGAGCGGCGTGGGCGGCGCTGTGACCACGTCCAACCAGAAGAGCCAGAGAGGAGCCAGAGAGGAGCTATCTGAGTCCATCCTGCCGTCTGCTGAGGAAGGTCTGGCGATCTGAACTCCAGCCTGAAGGAACTGATGGAGCAAAATGTCGGAGCGAGAACAAGTAACAGAGAATTTCGAGAGAACGTGGACTTTATCTCATGTTGTTCAATAAATCAAAGTATACAGGAAGGTTTCTGGAGTAGGACTACAACTAATTCTTTTTATTACGATTATTAGAGACTAGACTGTATTGATTAAGGGGACCACATGTTGGATTTTGATTTTAAAGGACACATATTTTGCTACAGTGACTTTTGGAGCTTTAAACCATGTTCTAACAATGATATCGTCATCAAAAACACACCTGAAGAAGCATTTCAGGAATGTTTAGCAGAAAATCCTCCCTCTCTGAGCATCAAACACACTTCCTGCTGAACTTCCGGGATTTTCTGACGTATTTTCAAACTTCATACGTCACTTATCAGAGAATATTCCGCTGTTTTTAGTCCTTAAATTATTGGTAAACTCGTTTTGAGCATTTCTACCGTCTAAGCACGATAACTGCTGCTGCAAGTCCACACAAGAGCATGTTTAAAGGGTAATAACAATATGAAAAATACAGAATGTTTTTCCATTTAAGGTGAGATGCTGCAGGTGAATAAGAAAAAATCTTAAATTTATGCATATGAATTTGAAACTTCTCCAGCAGTTTACTCACATACATGTAAAAAAAAATGTATTACACGATGTTCATTATGTTATGTTTTCATCTAGAAATAAGGCATTTTATGTGTAAAAACGGGCAAAATTACACATATTTAGGACAATTAAATCTGAAAAACAAAACAAAGCTAGCACCCATTTAGCATCCACTTCTTACTGATCCAAGACCAAATTCAAATCAAGACCCAAAATGTGGTATTATATTTCCAGTAATACAGCAAAAATCATCCAAACCCAGCACATGACAAAAAGAGAGACAAAAAAAAGAACGCAACAAAAAAAAAAAAAAAAATGTGGATAAACAGGAAGTAGTTACCAGCTTACTCTAGCTTTAGCCACGTCTCACAGCAACAAACGTGGAATTTCAAAACTTTTGTGAATTTTTGCGCAGTGCAGCTTCGTGATTTACAAGTATAATTTTAGTAAGATTTATATTTTTGTCATAAAGAAAACTTGTGCCATGTTTGGGTGAAGTCAGTTGCTCACGGAGACACATTTTCATCATAAACAACCCTTCCAAAGCGCTCTAAAGGAACTGAAGTGTGTTTTTGATGCTTGGAGGGAGAGGATTTGCAAACCAGGATTCATCAAACTAGTGTGAATGAAGCTAAATGCTACTCCAGGTATGTTTTTGATGACAGAACAATGTTAGAACTTGATTTAAAGCTCAAAAAAGTCAATTTTGCGTAATATTTGTCCTTTAAACCTATATTTGAAACTCTTTGGGGCCCGATCCAACATTTATGAACTCATACAAAACATAAAAATTCTCACTTTTATATACAATTTCTTCAAACAAATAAATGAAATGCCGTTATAATCTTATATGGTTTGGTCTATTTCACAATGTATCTTTTCCTCCATAAACCAATATTTCTGATCATGTATTTACCGCTTACAGACATTAAAATCCGTCCAAGGGTTTAAAGCTGCCCCCTGGAGCTTTAGCACTAATCAAATCCTGGAGGACAAGGACACAGCGGTGCAGAGGCTGGGGGGGAGGGGGGGGGGGGGAGTGGGTGTGGCTTTTGGCGAGATCTTTTTGGTAAGCTTTTTTTTTTAAACTCCAGGATTTGGTGCCGCGGCCGATACCTGACAGAGCCGCCGCAGATTAATTTCTCATCCATTTTTAAATGTGACCCCGGGATTAAGAACATTACGGGATTATGGCGCGATTTGTGCAAAGCAGAGGTTCACGGTGGGATAGGCCCGCACCTGGACTAAGGACACCTCCCAACACACAGCAAAGGCGCGCGCGTGTGTGTGTGTGTGTGTGTGTGTGTGTGTGTGTGTGTGTGTGTGTGATGGTTTAATCAGGTCAGTGGACAGTGGAGCGGGTCACCTTAGAGAGATATCAAAACAATGAAGCTTTAGAACAATGTGCAGACTTTGTTTTGTCTGCTGCGGGTTTAGAATTAAGTATATATTTTTTTATTTTTAGACATGCAATATGCCTAAAAATAGAGATTAAGGTGAGACTAAGGTGAGTTAGAACTACTAATCTGCTGAGTTTCTGTGACGCAGCACTCAAACTGACCCCTTGTTTTTGTTCCTTGCAGCACGTGAACCTCAGATTTCAAGTTTAACTGCGGCGTGGTACTTTACTTGTCTGTTTTTCAAAAGCTTTTACAATGATTAGGAGGCACAGTGAAAACATCGCAGTGTTTGTGTCAACATTTACCGCCACTCGGTGACAGCGAATTAGCTTAACTTAAAAGTAATGTCTAATTAAAGATAACTCTGTGAACATATATATCTATACTTCTATCGTGTTTATGTATAAGAGCTATAGACTTTGAAATATTAAAATGACTAAACTTTGAATGCAGTTTGATAACATTTAGCAACATGTTTTATGTCTAAATTGGTGTTTGACATGGCCATATTTGTGAAATGTTATTCAAAACTTTGATTTTATACCAACTACATTTGTACATAAGTTCTTTATCCTCAGTTTACATGCACATTTTTAATAATTTAATGGGGTCTGTCTTCATTCATTCAATCATTCGAGGTTGAGTATTTTAATGTTACTGAGCTTAAAGGTCACGTTTTACTGAAGGCTATGTTTTCCCTTACTTTATTTTGCTGGACCCTCTCCAAATGACAGTGGGCTAAGTATGTTCCAGACTAAAGTGTGTATCCATTGCAAGATGTTCCCAGCGTAAGTATATAAAGTTAGATTAGAAAATGATATCAAAGGTAACCAAAAAGAATTTAAAGTGCCTATGACAGGTTAAACTACTCATGTAACTAAAATACAGGTCAGATAAATATATTTGAAGTTTTGATAAAAATAATTATACATTTAATAATTTTTAGCCTTTTTTTTGTTTTTTTTAATATCACTTCCTGGTTGTAAATGATGACATCACACTAGGAAATTACTCTGAACACTGGGCTAAAACTCGGCTAATGTCTGAGATTTTTTTGTCCGACAAATCAAAATATATGTGAACGCCTTTATTTTATTGTGTTTTAAGGGTAAAATAAGTTGTTTATTTTGGGTAAATTATGCAGAACCTTTGGATGGAATGAGTCTCCCTAGTGTGATGTCATCAGTTTATTACTTCCAATTTTAAACTGTTTTTTCAACTTTTCTCCAAAAACCTTGACTTGACTGGTGTAAAACAATCATTTTTTATGTACATTACGTATTAATACACCAAATAAAATCAAAATTAGAAAATTGTTAAAACCTGTCATACGCACTTTAAGTTACACACAGACATTTTAATAAACATGCTGTTTGGGAAATCTCTCTCTTTGGGAAAGGTCCTCGTGATCTACATTATGTACAAACTGAAATGAAAATGATGAAGAAACCATACATTGCTGCATAAATACTAAACACTCAAGACACTAACGTTTTAGTTTTTCTTCACTGGGGCAATGGTTGGAGTTGACTTTTCCTGTTATGTAAAGCACTTTGAATTGCCCTGTGTACGAATTGTGCTCTACAAATAAACTTGCCTTGCCTTGCCTTGCCTTGATGGTGGTGGTTTATTGTTTCCACCCCCTCCTCTGCCTCTCCAAGTTGAGCTTGTTGAGCCTTTCGTCCTGCTCTGTCCTATGGTCTTTGCTGTTGTTCAGAGCAGAAGAGTTCATGTTGTAGGTCTGTGTCCCCAGGGTGGAGGCACTTCTGCATTCAGGCTCACTGACAGACACTGGCACCTGACTCTGTGTGCTCATCTGATGAACCTTGCCCTGGTCGTTTGCTTCTTTCCGTTCTGAAAGTTTTCGTTTGGCAACAGCAGGTTCCTGTTTCAGACTGACAGAGTCCCTCACAGATGTGTTGTAGAGATATCGGATCTCTTTGTAGGCTGTGATCTGGTCTTGAAGCTTCTGTGTGTTTCTGTGTGTTTTAGCATCAGTTTGAGCTCCAAGTGTTTTTGGTTTGCCCATCTCTCCTGGATTTTAAGTCTACACTCCTGGGACTTAATAACCCGAACCTGATCATCAAATTGAGCTTTTAATGTCGCCAACTGTTTTTAATCTCCTGAACCTGCAGGCCCTCCTCAGGTGGCTCCATGACAGGAGCTGCAGGTGCCTCCTGAATTGCTGTGATGGATATTTCGCAGGTCTGTGTCCCAACGGTGGAGGCACTTCTGCATTCAGGCTCACTAACAGACACTGGCACCTGACTTGGTGTGTTCATCTGATGAACCTTGCCCTGGTCTTTTGCGTCTTTCCTTTCTGAAAGTTTATGTTTGGCACCAGCAAATTCCTGTTTCAGGTTGACAGATTTGCTCAGAGATATATTGTAGAGATACCGGATCTCTTTGTAGGCCATAATCTGGTCTTGGAGCTTGTTTTCGGTGTTTCTGAGTGCCAGTTTGACCTCTTTGAGCTCCAAGTCTTTTTGGGTTGCCAGTCTCTCCTGGGTTTTAAGTCTCCGTTCTTGGGACTCATTAACCTGGACTTGGTCATCAAGTTCAGCTTTTAATGTCGCCAACTATTTTCTGAGCTCCTCAACCTGCAGGCTCTCCATAGGGGGAGCTGCAGATGTGTGACAGGAGCTGCAGATGGCTCTCACAGGCTCTCCTCTGGGGGAGAAGGTAGCTCTGTGATAGGAGCTGCAGATGGCTCTCACAGGATCTCCTCTAGGGGAGAAGGTAGCTCTGTAATGGGAGCTGCAGATGCCTCTTGCAGGCTCTCCTCTGGGGGAGAAGATAACTCTGTGAAGGGAGCTGCAGATGCCTCCTGCAGGCTCTCCTCTGGGGCTGGCTCTGGAGTGCCTCCTGTTGGTGTGGAGCTCCTGAGCACTGCCTCCAAGTGGAAGAAACTACTTTCAGTTTACATTTTATCATTTAAAGTTAATTTGAGCGAGACTACTACTACTACAACTACTACTATAAATACTACCATCTTGCCCTGTGGACCTGGATGCTCCACACCTTGCTGGCCTCTGTTCCTCTCGAGTGTTTATGGATCTGGATGCTCATCTGTCCTGGCCCATTTGCAGCTTTGTGTGTCCTGGTTCAGCCCATGGGAGTAGGATCTCTCCTTCACTGTGGTTCTCCTTGAGGTTGTGCTTTTTTGGGGGAGTTTTTGCCTGCAGAAGGAGGCTCTGCAGACAGGGGGCGCTCTGGGATAGTTTTCCATTTTCTAAATCCCTGCAAACATTGGTTAATCTGCTCCTCTTTTATCGACTGATGGCTGTTTCATTTCAATGTTTGATTTTACAACTTTTTTCAGGCAAAATCAGCCATTTTCTGCAGCCATGTGAGACAACCGCAGCTCTACGAAAATAGATCGATCCAATAATTCAATTTCAATTTAGTTTAAATGAACATTTCCATTTAGCTGCTGCTCAACCACAGCCCTGCACTGGGTCTTTAATGTAAAACTGAATCAGAACCTGCACCTCTAACCACCTCCACGTTCCCCCTGACATGTTTAATCCATCGGAGGTGCCGCACACAGCCCCGGTTCTCCCCCCTCTCCCCCTCTCTCTCTTCCGCACACAGCGTAATAGCTTGTAGTGCACACGGCCCATCGACCTCGAGGAGAAATGTTTGGGCTCCGCTCCATTACTTGGCCAATATAAGTGTAGCACAGCTTAATCAGACAGTGAGGAAGTGCTGTGGCTGCTGCTGCCAAACGTACAGAGGCGCGAGGACGGCTGGAGTCTCAAGGGTTAAAGCAAGGGACACTGGGGAATTTACAGGAGACGAACTATAGCAATAACACAGACAGCAATGGTATACACTTTTTAGAACTATAATTTTTCTATTTTTTCTCACCAGACTTGTTTTGGAAGCTTTTTTGTCTCTGGAACAACTGAATTTGCCTTTGCTCAGAAAAGGAAAAAAAACAACAATCCATTCTCATTGAAGCTTAAAAAAATGTTGTTTTTTTAAAGCGAGACACTGCAGGTGAAAGGGAAAAAAAAGTAAATGTGCAGTTTGTACAGTAAGTTACTCTCATAAATGCAAGAAAAAAGGCGTATTGTGTGTAAAATAGCCAAAATGCGCATATAGTTCTTGATTTTTTAGATTTTAGAAAGCCTAGTAGTAGTACTAAATCTTACTAAAAAATAGCATAAACTACAAAAATGTATTCAGTTGTCAGAGGCTAAAACTTGAATAAATCAGGTTTGGAATTAAATCTGAACAAATCCTGATTTGCCAAACTCTTTTAAAGTGGTGTGTAGGAGCCATTTTAAGGCTGATACTTATGTCCCTGAGGGAGGAAAATACAATTGGAGAAAACAGCCTTTGGAGTTACAATGTCCCAGAGAAATGGATGGATGAAGTAAATATTCTATAAAATAATCTATTAATAACATCTTTAGGTGCAGATTAGACAGTTTTGTTGTTTCCGTGTAAAAGCTTATTGAGAGAGCAAACAAAATGTAATAGCATATTTTGTCAAAAAGTCTTGATAAAACTGGAGTAACTACAAATTCCTCGGTGATTAAAAGATAAAGCTCGGAATGTTCTCACTGATGAATTCAAACACACATACTGCACTTTCTGTTGTTTCACTGGAGAGTTTCACACAAACCACAGCGGCCTTGGTTTTTTAAAATGAGACATAAAACAGACCTGAAACTTTCACAGTTTATAATTTAAAGCACAGACCAACTTATCTTCTGTATTTTAAGAACACATTTGGAGCTTAGTGTGTTCAGACCGCAGCGTCCATGTAAAGTCTATCCAGGGCGCCCAGTTTTTTTGCGGTGCGTCCTGAGCATCCAAGTGGCGCGAATCCCACGGTTTGGAGTCCAAGGAGACACATCCAGCGTGTTTTTGTGTCCGACACCCTGGTCGCACGCTGTTATTTACCGACTTTGAAAGCAGTGGTCATCCTGCTCTGATGTATCTGGTGGACCAGGACAAGCCGCCGAGGTGTTGCTTGCCTGCGTTGTGGGCTTTGTAAAACAAATACACCAAAGCCACGCCCTCAACCTGGTCTGGCATCGCAGTAAGTGTACAACCACACGGAAAAAACACAACAACTACTCCTCTACTCGACTGCACATGTGCACTGGACATCTTGTATGCGCGTCCACAGCATCTGCCCTCACAGGCGTCCAAGGGGCGTCCGGCGCGAATTTGACGCAGCGGCCTGGACACATTAAAGGTCAAATCAGTTGTGATGGATATTACTGCATTTGCTAAATATCATCACACAGTAACACATAAAACACCAGTGTACCTCTGATATTCACAGAGAGGCAGTATTGTTTTTACTTTAGTGCAGTGTAGTATTGTGAAATCATCGAAATCATTGAAAAACATTAGAGCATTAGAACGCATTACCTTCATATTCTGATCATTTTACATGGAGAGAGTGTGGAGAGATCATTTGCTGCCCCAGAGTGAAAAAAGCACCTCCCTGTTGTACAATTATGTAGATGATTTAGAACAGAAAGATTTGTGACTGCGGAGAAGCACCTTTGAGCATGATGAGTCAGGACAAAACGAGACGGTCAGGAGGAGAACCACTGTGTCATGTTTAAAGGTTCTGCAATAAATCTCTCTCTTAAAGGCTTTTAACAATGTTCTATGTTTCTACACACCAGGAGAGACACAACGTGAACACTGGACAAAAACCTTTTGCCTTTAACCTTAATTTGAGAACAATCAGAAAAGGGTGATGTGTTTTTAGATGGTTTAGTGTTTTTTTCAGGTGTGTGTGATCCTTCTGAGCGTTCGTGGTTCTGTTCAGGTTTTTTATTCACAACAAAAGGTGATCGTCGTGAACAACAGTTGGCGGATGCTAGCTTGTGACTGTATTGTTATGTAGCAGTATGGTCTGTGGGCGGACCTAGCCACTTTCACAAACAGTTCCTATTGGCTACTCTCGATGCCTGTCAACCTATAAAATAAAAAGTGTTTCCGGTGTGTTGCTCAGTCTCTGACCCGGGTCGCTCGGTGTTGCTCCGCGCCCCCCGCTCTCTACGCAGTGCTTGGACACAAATACTCAAGTACTCCAGGACCTCAGATCTCTATTTTCAGACGTGAAGAAGTAAAGTAAACTTAAGGAGCTGCTGAGACCTTGCCTTGCCCTTTTCTTCTCGCCATTTCTGTTGCTCAACTTTGTCCGAGGGCTCCAATAGTGTCAACATGGAACGTAAAAATGTTTGGATACAAGTAAAGGACAATGCAAACATTTATTGGACACTAGGGCTGTAGTCCTTTAGTTGTTTAGTCGATTAATCGGTTGATGGTGTCTTAGTCGACCAAGATTTGTATTAGTCGACTAATTATCTTATTTGCATTCAACAAATTTATGTGGCAAAAACAGCAAAAACAAGAAGATTTAGAGTGAGTTAGCTGAAGATTTTGGAGTAAATCTGTATCTCAAACAAATAAATACATTGTTTACTAGTACTTTTCTGTATAAATATTGCAGTTTTGGGTTAGATACATGGAGATATTTTTGCCATACCCTCTTTTAGTCGAATAATTGGTCGATGGGACAGGTCTTTAGTCGACCAAGAATTTCTTTAGTCAACTACAGCCCATTGGACACGATTTCACTTGCTCTGCTATTTATGTTAGATCTACGAACTCTTAAATACATTATACCTTTTTACAGAACTAGAATCTTGCCTCTTTTCATCAAGAACAAACCTGTGTGCCCTTCTACTCATTATTTTATTTTCCCGGGTGAAATCCCAGTAACGTTGTTGGATTTTCTTGTGCGTTTAATTTTCATTTACAGCCAAAGTAGTATATGTCAAAACGCTGAGACTACACCCCACTCTGCTACAGTTATTTGATACGGACTTGTTTTACTGCACAAATCATCTCATCTGTCGTAGTATCAACCAGGTCTGAGTTCATTATACTCAGTCCATTAAACCAAGAATGAGTTGTTGACCTGTTGATCATGTTTTGCCTCCAGATCATGGTCAGGACTGGAGGATTTGACCTGTGGTGCATGTTGTGGGTTGATGGAAGAAACCGGAGCCCGGAGGAGACTCACCCAGACACAGGAAAAACATGCAAACTCTGTGACCTTAGGCGAGAGCGTTAGCTGCTCTGCCACCGTGCCATCATTCGTCTAAAATTAGGCAAACAGAAAACGCGATGAGGTTTGACGATGCGACACAATCCCATATGTGTAACACCAAAAGAGACAAGGAAGAAAGAGTGTTACTGACTTCTCCTTTGGTCAAAACAGGTCTATCATTAGAGTAACTACTAGCACTGCTCACCGTTAGCTCTTCCAAACACATACTCTTACCATGACCTTGCTTGTTCTACACCGCTCGCTGTACCCGACGCACTAGCACCAGTAGAATAATGATGCTACAATGCACAATTACAGAACATTACCAGGTCAAAAGAGCAACTACAGTGTGCAGCGACACTCTGCCTGTTGCCTTAAGGCAACAGTGGAAGTGGGATAAGTGCGCCGAACATGAGTACAGGTCCATGTCCTGTAAAAGTCAGATCACTAGAATCAGACAAGCAAAGATGTGATTTTTGGTGTGTGTTTAAAGCGCAAGAGAAATGTGATCATAACAAACGCCTGGTGTCAGTGTGTAAGTGTATTTTTAGCGGAACAATGCATTTTCAAACTCTTTTAAAGGACACATATTCTTCTGCAGTGACTTCGAGCTTTAAATATGTTCTAACAATGTTCCATCATCAAAAACACACCTGAAGTAGCATTCAGTTGCATTCACATTGTTTTGAGGAATGTTTATCAGAAAATCCTCCCCCTTCGAGCATCACACATCCTACGGAACTCCCTCGATCCGGGACGTATTTTTGGATCATCCATGTCACTTATCCGAAGAATGTTCCTTAAATCATCGTTAAACTCGTTCTGAGTATTTCTGCCTCTAAAGACGATAACTGCTGCAGCAAATCCACACAATCACGTCTTTTCAGCGCTAACTTCACCAGATTGTACATATAGCGCTGATGCCATCTGCTGGCTGAATGCATGCAGTAAGTGTCATTTCATGGTGACATAGGTCATAAAATTTTAGAAAAAGAAAAAGAAAAGTTTTTCATCATGTCATGTTTTCATATAGAAATTAGGCATTTCATGTGTGGAAATGGTCAAAAATACACATATTTGGGACATTATACCTGAAAAATGGACAGAACCAGATTTAAATTTCTTGGCTCGTTTAGTACAAATATTAGTTACAAAAAATGTACAGAGGGGGATTTTGGATTTCTTATTTAGTTTTTAAGTAAACTAGATTGGACTGAAAATTGTCCTAAAAATTCAAATTTCGCCTAATTTTTTAAATTTAAAACTTTAAATCAGTTTTTGAATTAGATATCAGAAAAACCTTCAATATACTTTGTCAAAATCTTGTTGAGTTCCAGATTGTACAGTTTGGGAGCTACTTTAAGTCTGATCTGTATTTCTGGAGGGGAGAAAAATGCATTTTAAGAAAACGGCCTTTGAAGTTACAATGTCCCAGAGAAACTAAATGAAGTGGAATAAATTAAATGATGAAAGATCTTTAAGAACAGATTGGACAAGTTTGTTGTTTCCACATGAAAGCCGATATGTTGCCGATATGTTGAAAAAAAAAAAAGAGTTTTGCCTGTAGTGCCTCGCCTTAATCACAGTTCTACATTAAGTTTAAGTTACTCTGACCCAAATCTGCAGTGGTGAGGCTGGAGGACAAAGAGAGAACCAGTGACCAATGAGAGAAAGAGTGCAGAGAGACGAGAGGGCAGCGGGAGAAAGAGAGAGTCCAGCGCCGGCAGCTGTGTGACGTCTCCGGGGGACCGCCCTGGTGCACTGTGCTGCTCGATTAAGCGCGCACATAAAAGAAAAACATAATTAAAAGGCTTCCTCATGCATAGTCAATCACACAGAGAGAGAGAGAGAGAGAGAGGAAGAGAGAGAGGGAGGAAGAGGAGGGCGGCTTTGATGGATAACCCGCACACAACACGGCGGCAGGACTGTACAGCAGACAATTGATGGGATCCTGTCAGGGGCAGTTGTTTGGCGTGGCATTCAAAGACCGTAAAGGAAAAATCGTCAGGTCTTGTGTTCACAGTATGTTCAAATACGACGAGGGTTAAAGGACACGCTCGGCTACAGGGGCCAGAGGTGGAATGTAACCAAGTTCATACCATCACTGTAAGATTCTTAAAAAATATGAATTCTTAAATTGGGATAATTTAATCATCTATTCAGACATAATCCTGGTCTATAAAATTCTTAATGCAAGTGAACTCAAATACCAGAGGAGACTGCAAAATCCCATTTAGGAAGACTTCGTTTGGACAGTCTGCTTCCTCAGTCCGCCCACTCACTTTTGGAATCTGGTCCCTCCAGAACTCACAAACATGACATCATTTCACAGCTTACAAAAACGTTTAAAAAAGTGGCTTCTGGACAATCAAACATGTGAACATTAAATAACATTTGTGTGTGTGATGTGTGTCTATAGTTTGTGCTTTTAGTGTGTTCCTTTTTATTGTACTGTATCTCACGTTATGGTCGTGTGTGGAGTGTTTTGTGTCTGTTTTATGTCCTGACGTTTTCATCGACCTGCCAAAGGGACGACCTCTACGGCTAACTCTGGTGCATTTACATGTTGTACTAACACATGTTCATTAATGTGCACTGTCCTATATTAAATAAAATAAACATAAACAAAAGTAAAAATACTGCACTTAAGTCAATTTTTTAAGTATCTGTACTTTACTTAAGTCGTTTTTACAGTGAATGCTTTTTACTTTTACTTCACTTCATTTGAGACCAAGTATCTGTACTTTTTACTCCACTACATTTTTTCACTGGACTGGAAAGTAAAAAGTACTTTTCATTTTCTTTGAGAGGTATTTTTTGCACGTTGGTGGTGACGTTCTGCCTGAAGGTTTTGAATTCAAGCTCAACGAGACGCAAACAAAAATATACAAATAAGATTCTCAGCAAAAACTAAGAAATGAATTCAAACAGACCTTTATTGACCAAAATTAAACACTTTTTCTTTACCAAAATTACGCCATTTAATTTGTAAAACTGGTCTCATAACTTTCATGAAATACTTTTGCTTTTTACCCTTAAAGTACATTTTCAAACAGGTACTTATCTGTACTTTTACTTGAGTAACAAAACTGAGTACCTCTTCCACCTCTAACAGTGACTTTTTTTTCTGATGTTTATTAGAAAACCCTGATCCTTGTGTTAGCAGGGGAGAAAAATACCTTTTAAGAAAACGACCTTTGAAGTGCCAATGTCCCAGAGAAATCTGTGGATGAAGTGGATTCAGTGGAACAATACAACATTTTTAGGAGCAGATTGGACAACTTTGTTGTTTCCACATAAAAGCTGACATGTTGAGAGAGCAAACTGACCAAAAAAATAAATTAAAAAAGACTTTTGCCTGCATTGTCTCACCTTAATCATTTTATTTTCTGTGCAGTGAAGCCAGGTCGACCAATTCAGTGATCAGAGAAAGTTTGCTGAACGTAAAATAGGGAAACAGACTGAATAGTGCATGAATTAAACGAAACACCACTCCAGGCGTAAAATAATAGTAACACCGTGAAGTTAAAATCGTCAGCGTAACAAAATATGAACCATTTTCATCAAAAAATGGATGGATTTTCTTTCAAACCATGAAAAACTGCCTGCACACATACATATTGATACACATTCCAAGAAACCCGGGATAATTTATGCGCTTTCCTCCGCCGCGCACAATACATTTTAATACATCTTTCTCTGCGATGAACTCGTCCCCCCGAAAACATCGTAAATCTCAAATACGCGGCTGGAATGGCAATGAGCCGTGTGTCTGTGCAGAAGGCCCGCTGCACCACGACCCTCGCCGTAATGACTTGGCACGCTCCGAGCCGGCTCTTGATATTCATGAAGAGTCTTCCGCGCGGCCCATACATCACTGTGGGGTGCTCCATGCAAACAGGGGCGTCTCTGCGGGCCGCCCTGGGTAAGCCGTGTGCTCGGAGAGGATGTGGGTTCAAACGCTGGCCAACTGTGAGCACTGCAAAAAAAAGAAAAAAAGAAAAAAAGATTATCCACTATGGGTTAAAAACACCTCTAAAATGTGGCTGGATTTTGGTATTTTTGACTAAGGAGAATTACATGGTTTGTTGGACCTAGATTGGCTGAATTGTTTCATGATCTAAGCACAGGTTCTGAGATAATCTGACTTAAAGTAAGAAGGTAATATGTGTTTATTAATAGACACATTTTGCAACTTCATTAAAGGAAAAAACATCATGCATGTTTCATATTGTTATTAGCCTTTAAACATGCTTGAGTACCTTTAATTTGCCACATCATGTCTTAAAGCAAACAAAAAAAAGTTTATTATGACATTTTTTGTCTGCAGTCTGGAATGACTTACTTAGCTATATTATTTTTGAAGTGAATGTGCTACTTGTAATTATCAAGCTAGTAGCAGCAGTTATCGTGTTTAGACGGAAGAAATACTCAGAACGAGTCTGGTGATGATTTAAGGACTTAAAACAGCAGAAGATTCTTAAAGTGACGTATGAAGTCTGAAAATATGTCCCAGAACCAGGAAGTTCAGAAGGAAGTGTGTTTGATGCTCGGAGGGGGTGGGATTTTTCACTAAAAATTCCTCAAAACAGTGTGGATGTAGCTGAATTCTACTCCATTGTTAGAACTTGGTTAAAAGCTCAGAAAAGTCACTGTAGCAGACTGTGTCCTTTAAGTCAGTGGTTCTCAAACCACTGGGGTTGGGACCCCAATGGGGGTCGCGAAATGATTTCCGGGGGCTCCCAGATGATGGGGGAAAATGTATACAGTAGTGTTAAACAAGGCTGGACCCCCTTCAAGTGCAGTGGTAAATGTAGATTCCTCTTTGTTGGCCTATTAAAGTCATTTTTCTGGATCTATATTCTTAATAAAATCAGGCTATATATATATATATATATATATATATATATATAAGGCTAATTTATCACTTTGCATGTCGCCTATTTTTTGTTTTTGGGAGTCACAAATGTGAACTATTGTTATTTTGGGAGTCACGACGGAAAAAGTTTGAGAACCACTGCTCTAGGTTTACAAATTAAAAACAAAACTGTCTGTGTAGCAATCTGTAACTCAAAGGTCATTCATGTGTAACGTGTTGTAATCAAATAAAATGTGACACACCATGGAACAATGAGTAATAAACAGTAACTTGAGGTTGAAGGTAACATACCGTGTAACAACCTGTATTAGTGCAACTTCAGGGTTGGACTCCCAGCCGGGGCGGGATGTGCTCTGGGTCTTCCTCTACAACTAAAAACATGTACAATGGGCTCCTCCCTCTGGGACCAGGACTCCCCTGAAAAAAAGATTCTGAATCTCAGTGGGACTGTCCTGGTTAAATAAAGGTCAGTGTAACAGTGTATTAACATGTAATAACATGTAGCCTGCATGTAACACACTGTGTCACAAATCATGATACCATGTAACACATTATCAGAAAATATGCAAAAATGTGTAACAACCCTAACCTGCAGGTAAACACACAGTGTAACAAGCTGTTACAACATGTGCGGTAACATGCATGTTACTACACATGCATGTTCCTGCACATGCATGTGACCGCACATGCATGTGCGGTCACATGCATGTGCAGGAACATGCATGCAACACACTGTCCAAAAACTACAAGTGGGAGACATCACCAGGTAGATTCATTGAAATTGTGGTATTGCAGTGATGTGCAAAATTTGAACATTTCAATACAAAATAATATTCTAAATAAAATGTACAAAATGTCACACATTTCCACAAAAAAAAAAAAAAAAAAGTGAAAATGTATCTTATTCATATGTTTATCTATTTCCTGTTTATCCATGTGATTTTCATCTGTGAGTCATCTGACCAGATGCCTTTCTATCAATTTGAGCTTGTGAAATTATTCATTAGAAGTGTGTGGCCTTAAAGATGAGCCCTTTCGGGTTTCTGCCACACTCCGTCACGTTTTATGTGTAAACTTTGGTGTTTTATTAAGTGAAATAAAAATACAATACATTACACTGGGTGTATTGTCTATATTAAAACTATTCAAAATAACATTAAAAGGGACAGAGACATCTTGAGTAATCTCTCAAACATGAGTATAAAGGTTTATTCCTTTGTGGTTCATGTTATGGTTCTTTCATGTGAACCTCAAACAAGACATTTACAGACACATTATGGCACTCTCCTGATGCATTGTTAAAATATTGTATGAATATTGTTATTAAGACAGTCACTCTTGTCAACATCGCCCACACTTAGTAACAGCCTTTAATAAAATGTCGCCTGTTTTCTCCTGTATGCAATACTCAGAGTAACAACTTGTAATAACACGTAACACAACTCTTGAACACCAAGTACATTGTTATTACATGTTATTACAAGTTGTGACAGGGTGTTACATTGCACTGAATGATGTGTAAAATAAACTGTGGCTCAATTTTCATTTCCCATTAACAAATTTGTCCGCAAAAAGAAGCTACTGTACATGTAATAAGCATCTTGTAATAAATCATATAATAAGTTCAGTGGATTAAACTAGTCGAGTCAAACGAACACTGTTTAAGTCCTCTCAGATGATAGTCCTTTATGTTTTTGCAGTGTGGGGAGAGTGCAGTGTTTCTGGGGAGAACTGGAGGGGACAGCTGCGTGCTCGGATGTAGTGAACCCGATGCAGCGCTTGGATGGAGACCAGCTTGTGTCCAGTCGTGGCTCCGGGGGGCCGAGTGGGGGAGGGGGGAGCCAAGTGGACCAAGCACTGGAGCACAGAGAGGAGGCCGTTTGGAAAGTCAAGTACGATGAAGCACAGACGCATGAGAAGGACCACTCAATTTGTTAACATTATTTTGTAAATTTGAGCTAACACGTTTTCTAAAGGACAGCAGTGGACAGTGAAAATCTTGAACCAAGGATGGGAAGGTAGGCGGCTTTGCTTTCTGTTGATGGGACGATGAAAACTCCACAAAAGAATTACTGAGATTATAGAGCCGGACGGATTTTGGAAGTGGGTACTTGACGTTCGAGGGTGGAACTCGTTTTTTGCGTCCTGCAGTGGGACGTGTCTTCAGCAAAATACAAAATTTACTTTCAAAAACGAATCAGTTCTATAACCAGCAAAAGGAGGGTTTTTCCACAAATATTCCATCAACTCTTTTCATTTTAGATATTTTAACATGTGTTGGTGAGAATTCAACTATGTATATTTTTTAATAATTTTCTTACAAAACTGTTCATGTGTTCAACTTTTTTAGGATTAGTAGGATTATTCAAAAACAAGAATATGATAATTATTTCTTTTGACTTGTTCTTAAACCCCGGAGCCCAGAGTCTGTCCTGGAGCAGAAATGACAGATGAGCTCCTTCTGGTTTTTGTGGAACTGTCTTTTTAAATTTTAATGTCACACCATATAACACACTTTGGATTACAGCATTTCATTTCTTTCATCTGTTTTTAGATTTAAAATATAACCATGTAACTGTGTCGTTTCATTACTACTTTTCTCCAACACCTTTATTAACTGTCTTTGACACAAGTGACTCATACTAGACAATTCTGAAGAAAAGTGTTACAGACACTCCACAGGACGTTTTACGGCATTATGTTAAAAATACAAAGAAATGAAACACAACTTCATTCTAAAACTGTGTGTTATAATTTATAATACTACTACTAATAATAATAATACATTTTATTTGTATTGCCCTTTACATTTGACACCAAATGTTAAAGGCAGAAAGCACCAATACATAGTACATAAAATAAAAATCTAACTACTAAGTAGGCTTAAATGTGTGTTTCCACACCCTCATCTGGAGCACGGACATTTATACAAGACCTTTTGTGGACTAAGAAAAACAATCCCAAAAAGTGGTTGTCATGTCAACTACCAAAGTACAATTTTCAAAGTCATTTGATATGTTTCAATGACAGTTATATGTCCCAGCTCGGTTCATTCGTGCTGACAGGCTGTAGAGGTTTTTTTATTTGCCAACAACACTTTTATGGGATCTTGAAGCTGTATATGCTTTCATAAGTTCAAGGCTTGACTATTGCAATGTCCTTTGCACTGGACAAAATCAATCCCTCCTCAACAGACCCCTGTCCTCCCATTTTAAGGTCCAGCTCTTTGTGTTTAAAGCCATTTATGCAGTGTTGCCAATTGGACGGCTTTTTAAGAGCTGCAGTGGGTCTAAAATATAATGGGTTTGGCCAGAGCAATTAGCCATGTAAAATATTAATGTCAGAGTAAACCTAATGAAAGTCCTGCATTTCAATGACAAATCCTCAGATCTAAAGCCATCCGTGCTGTGTGGAGCTTCTGTTTGAGCATGAGAAGGAGGACGGAAACACATGTATCTTTACAGAACGGCAGGTGCAGCCTCTGATAGGCTGCTTTGTTGCAGGACTGTATCCGGTTAAGGTTAGGCATTGGCTGGAAGTGGCTAGGGTTAGGGAAAAGGTTTGGCCAATCAGCAAAGACTTTGACACTCACAAGCCAGGCCACAAGCTAGCCAATCGGTGGAGTGCTTCCACCGCCACCTTGTAAAAAACAAAATCGTGGATGGCCAGGTCTGAGTCAGGAGCGCTATGTCCAAAATACAGAGGAAAACACAAGCAGCGGACGTTCCACGGGTTTAGGGCGGTTTCCCACACACTCTTGCGCGGGTCTGGCTGCTGAAGCCAGCAACCCTGCATCCATGACCTTGGCCCAGTCCACTGTACCTGTCAGGCCTATCGTTCACCCAGAGCCCTGCACTCCTCGGAGCAGGCATCTTTTGTGATCCCTTGGTCCAGGTATATAAAGTGTGGGGGGGGCATTCCTTCACTCTTGTTGACTCCAAGCTTTGGAATACTTCCAGATCTGCAGGCTGTGACAGAAATGATTTCTTTTCATACTCAACAAAAAAGACTTATTTATTCAGAGTGCTTTGGGCATTTAGTTATTGTTTTTGAAATTCTGTATTTTAACATGTTTTTACTGTTTTTAACTGTCCCATGTGAAGCATCTTGATTGTTGGAAAGGCGC
This sequence comes from Rhinogobius similis, assembly GCA_019453435.1. Classification (NCBI taxonomy): domain Eukaryota; kingdom Metazoa; phylum Chordata; class Actinopteri; order Gobiiformes; family Gobiidae; genus Rhinogobius; species Rhinogobius similis. The sequence goes on along the minus strand of CM033638.1, from coordinate 27,848,818 downwards.
TGCACAAATAAATCTTGATTGATTGATCAATGTGAAACAATTATGTGAAATAAATAAATATTGTGTCTGTTTTTTCTTTCTTTTTGATCAGGAATCTGAATTAAAATACATGATCCAGCTTGTATTCACACATTTGTCCTTAATGATCCTGGCATCTTCATTCCGTCTATTTAAAACTCTGTTAGCTCCCATGTGAGCCACTGTCGGATCAGATTGAATCTCAAGAATCATCATGAACATTAAGGCACTGAGTGTAACGTATTTTTCACGAAGGCTCATCCCCCACTAACAGCTAATGCATATTCAACCATTCATCTATGTCAATAATAGTGATAAATGTTGTAGCATTAAACCGCAGTTAGGCCGCTATAGTTAGAGCAGGCAGGAATCAACACGCCCCGCCCCCCCAAGGAACAGTGCCCCTCCCCGCCCCCCTTCACCATCACTGTTTATGAAGACGCAGGAAGATGTTGTGATGTAAGGCAAGGCAAGGCAAGTTTATTTGTAGAGCACAATTCATACACAAGGCAATTCAAAGTGCTTTCATAACAGGAAAAGTTGCATTAAAATCACAAAACACAAACACACAGAATAATTTTAAAATAAAGCGCTTTAAAAGCTCAGAATGCAGATAGATCTTTCAGTCGTATGCACATCTAAACAGAACTGTTTTCAGCCTGGATTTAAACATTGTCAGAGTGGAGGCCTGTCTCACATCTTCAGGGAGACTGTTCCAGATTTTAGCTGCAAAAAACTGAAATGCTCATTCCCCATGTTTAGTCCTGACTCTAGGCACCAGCAGGAGGCCGGTCCATGTTTAGTCCTGACTCTAGGCACCTGCAGGAGGCTGGTCCCTGAGGTCCTCAGAGTGCGAGATGGTTCATATGGCACTAACATGTCAGAGATGTACTTTGGTGCTTGGCCGTGGAGAGACTTGAACACAAGTAGAGCTGCTTTAAAGTCTATTCTCTGAGCCACAGGAAGCCAGTGCAGAGACCTGAGCACAGACTAATGTGATCGTACTTCCTGGTTCTAGTCAGGACCCGAGCACCAGCGTTTTAGATGTACTGCAGCTGTTTTACAGCTCGTTTGGAGAGGCCAGTGAACAGGCTGTTGCAGTAGTCTAACCTACTGGAGACAAACGCATGGATAAGTCTCTCCAAGTCTGGTTTAGACACTATACCTTTTTTGGTATTTTTGTCAATGTTTTTTAGGTGGTAAAAGGCTGTTGATGTTATTGATTTGATGTGGCTGTCAAAGTTCAGGTCTGAGTCCATTATTGCCCCCAGATTTCTAACTTGATTTGTCGGTTTTAGAGAGAGAGACTGGAGGTGACTGCTGACAATTTCTCTCTGTTTCTGCGGCCCAAAGACGATGATTTCAGTCTTGTCTGAGTTTAGCTGAAGAAAATTGTTTTGCATTGTTTTGATGTAGAATGCCTCATCTTGGATGTTGAATTCATTCAGATATTACACATTTGGCAACATTTTATAAATGAGAAAACTATGCTTTACATGTATTGTAAAATAAATAAATATGACATTCATAGACATTAATACACTTTAGTTTTTAATATCTTTCTAGCTATTTGTTGTTGTATGTATTGGTTCACGGCAAACACGTGACCTGTACGCAACCGGCAGCCATCATTGTTCTAGTTGCAAATGGCACTCCAAAGGAAATAATGCATAAACTGTTCAAATATAATAACTTATTCTTCTTGTGCTGACATTTATACTTAAACAAATTATACTGTGCCAAAGAACATCAGTGTTTAAAGCAGAAATAAGTAACATGAAGTGCTCATCGTCGCCCCCTGCTGTCTCCGCGCGGAAAACCAGTTGCAAGATTTACCTACATCGACCAGAAGACGACGCAAAAAACTATTTTTTTTTTTTTTTTGGGCGGTGTGAAATGTGATTGTACTTCCTTATTTCAATTAAAAAAGAAAAAAAAAAAAGCTTGTGCCTTTTCACTTGCAATGTATTTTCACAAGAGACCTGCAGGGGGAGCTCTGTCGCTGAAGTTACTTAGTTCTGCTTTAAAATACAAGTTTGGCTTTGTTGCAGGGAGTTATGTAAAAATGATAATAAATGATTAGCATTGGTGATTAGCATACAGGCCAAACATAATGGACTACAAATGAAACATGGCTTGTGTCTGAAAATTTCCACGTGTTTGATCATAGTGCTGCTCTAAATATTGATGACCTTTTTATGTGATTTGAGCTTTTATTTCGTACTTTGATGAAGGTCTTTACCGGAGAAAAATATGGAAAAGCTGATATTTGCACTGACTGCTCTGTATTAATTGGTAAAAAAAACGACACCTTTCACTCAACATTTGTGCATGTATAAAAAGACAAAGTAGAAAGAGTAAATGGTCTAACATTTGTTGCCCAGTCTAAAAATGACACAATAGACTTAACAGACAAACATTAATACTGCCATCTTAATAAAAAGCAATAAATATGACAGCATTGGTTCAAAACATCCTAAATCGACACATAAATACAATATATCTAACCTGTCATTTAAAAATATCTTGTATATTGTTAAAAACTTTATAAAGATTTTTGTCAGTTTTAATTTGTTTTGGAATGCATTTGTTAAAAGTACATGAACATTACGTGGTCTGTGGACTACCTTACATTACTTCATGTCAATCTTTTGTGTTCTGTATTTGTATTGGCTAACATACTTGTGATGTCCAATCAGTGAGGAGGGGGCGTGAGCTAATGTCAAACGCGCTCTCCTCAGCTCTGAGCAGTGAAGGGAAGAAGACGATAATGTTGTCTCAAATGGTGGTGGATGCAGAGTCTACAGGTCTTGTGTGGGGCTTTTGTTACCTGATGGTTTGTGAGTATTGAATGTGTTGTATTTTGAGTCAAACCTGCATGTCCTGTGCAAAGAAATGCTAAATGCTAATTATGAGTTAGCTACTCTGCAGGCTAACGCTAAATGTAGCCTCGTGTTAGATTCTGCGTGCAGTATATGTGTTTTTTAATTGAGTAAAGAAGCTAAAGAGAGCCTTTGACTGCACAGCGGACCAGGCCAGTCTGTTTGGACCCTACTGTGGATGTCTGTGGTCTCGTTCCACTGGGTTCTGCTCCTGAAGCCCACATCCTGCCAGACGTAGCCCGCCATTGAACAAGCTCATGGACACGGATACGTCACCTGCGCAGCCTGTCCCTGCACACTGTTTGAAACCAAGGTGTTGTGAGTACCTTTCTAAAAGAAGAACACATGCTTTTATTTTCACATGCTTTAGTTTTATAGGCCCTAATGCACCCGAGCAACATCAGACCTGTGACAGTACCAAACAAATGATTAGGACTATGTGGTGAAACCAAATAGACGTTACAAATTGAACTAAAATAATAATAATAAGTAATATAATTTGAAGTGTAAAATAAGTAATCTCCATTATTCCTGATAAGTGGAGGCACTGTCGATGTACTAGGGCAGGCATGTCCAAACTCAGGCCCGGGGGCCAAATGCGGCCCTCAGACCAATTTTTCTTGGCCCTTAGGCTTCCTGGTGAATTGACCCACACTGTCCTGAGAAGTACTTTTTACAGCACATTTCAGATTTTCAACAGTTCTAACCTAAATAACTAACATTTTGGTGCGATACAGACCTGATATTAAGGCACTGAGACTGAATGTAGATGTGGTGGCGCTTAAAACATCAGATAAATGCAGCTTTTTTAAACGTTTCAGGATTGATTTGTGGCCCTCCACTTGGTCTATATTCCAATATGTGGCCCTCGATGGAAAAAGTTTGGACACCCCTGTACTAGGGGGTCACCAACCTGGGGGCCGCGGGCATCTGGTCGCCCTCTGAGCCTCTCTTACTTGGACATGTTCTAAATATAGAATATTTCATTCCAAGCTTTGTGCCAAAACTCCACTGGCCTATTTTTTTTGAGAGCTGGGCATATAGAGACGGCAACAGATGAGATAACCGGCAATTTTTAAAATACACCCAGTAATCACGTAGTTGTAAGCGCTGAAGTCACCAAAACGAAAGTGAGGTGACATTCTTTTTCAACTGATGTTTTGTTCTTATAACTTTAAAAGGGGGAATAAAGATTTGGTTTTCCAATTAAAAAATAGACCATAAATGAATTCACACAAATGGCCCACACATGCACACGTACCAAATATTGTTGTTTAAATACCGTATATAATTTGGTTAATAATGTAATTGTCAGCCCACTTTGGCTAATTTAACTGGTAGCTCTCGGTCCTAAAAAGGTTGGTGACCCCTGATTTAAAACGTGTTAGAAACTCAATGATATGTCTTTTTCGTTGTATCTCCTGTTTACCAAGGTATATATTTTAGAAGTAACTGTACCCAGTGCCCCACCCATAGTGCCACCACCACATTAACACAGAGTTAAAACCTTTTCTACATGTGATGAGTGTTATACATTGTTCAGAAACATAACTGGAGTTGTAATTTAGCACGTTTAGGCCAATGACAATACAGATATATGTATTTTAACTCTAGAACCGCAATTAATAATACTGATTAATAGTAATAGCAAGGCAAGTTTATTTGTAGAGCACAATTCGTACGCATTGCAATTAGGGATAGGACGAGATCTCTTGAGATTGAAATGCCTCGAGATTGTGCAAGCAACTACAGCGTAATCTCGCGAGAGTGATTTAATACATTTTTTTTGCAATGCAACAACTCAAAGTGTAACCCCAGGTGTGCACTGACTACCGTCCGAGTCTGGGAGCGACGCACACACAGAAGTCAAGCAGTAATTCCAAAGATTTATAATGAAACCAAAGAAAAAGTGACCCTTGAAATACAGAATAACTGCACTTCCTGCTTTTGATTCTAACACACTATTGCTGTTTTGCTCTTTTCTTCATGACATTCTTGAAATTGGAAGACTTATTATTGAAGAGAATATCCAGTTTCTGTCTCGTTACACCCCTAATGGCAATTCATAGTGCTTAACAAAATAGAATAAAATTACATTACAATCACAGATTAAGACATCATCATCATTAAGACAAAATCATTACAAAAAATACTTTAAAAGAGAAGAGTGCAGACAAACTCTTTCAGTCGTATGCACAGCTAAATGGAACAGTTTTTAGCCTGGATTTGAACATTGTCTGAGGAAAAGGATTGTTTATTTGTTTCGGACATTTTGATTAAACAATGTCACAAGAGTCTGTAAGAGTCCAGAGAATTAGCACAACTGTTAAAATTGGGACTATGATTACTTTTTATGGTCGACTAGTTGTGATTACTCCATTAATCGTTGCAACCCTTTTTTAAGTTAATCATAAATCTGCTTAAGGCGAGACACTACAGGCAAAACTTTTTTTTTTTCAATTGTTTGTTTTTTGGTCAGTTTGCTCTCTGAACATACAGGCTTTCATGTGGAAATATTGTCTCTGGGACATTGTAACTTCAAAGGCAATTTTCTTAAAATGCATTTTTCTCCCTCAGGACACAAAGATCAGCCTTGAAGTAGCTCCCACACACACCACACTTTACAAACTTGGACTCAACAAGATTTTGATGAAACGTACAGAAGGATTTTTTGATACCTAATTCAAAAACGGATTTATTGAAGTTTTAAGTAAAAAAAGAAGAAGAAAAAAAAAAAAAAGACATTTGAATTTTAAAGACATTTTTCAGTCCAGTCTAGTTTACTTGAAAACTAAATAAGAAAATCCCCTCTGTCCAATTATAGAGATTATATGTCCCATATATGTGTATTTTTGGCCGTTTTTACACATAAAATGTCTTATTTACATGAAAACATGACATGATGAAAACCTTAACATATATTTTTTCTTACATTTATGTGAGTACATTACAGGAGAAGTTTCAAAAATGTAATTTTTTTTCCTATTCCTATTTCCTCACCTGTAGTGTCTCACCTTAAAGGTACAGTCTTCTGAACTTAACATCAACCAGCTCAACAGTTCATTCCTGCGATTAATAATGTCAAAATGCGTCACTCCCCAGCGGCACAAAATAAAATCTGAGGGCTAAATGACTTTGAGCGGTGGACAGGTCTGACCCCGGGGGCTCGTAAATCAGCTGACGTGGGGGAAGGGCACGAGCAGGTAGGGCCCATATGTTAGCGCCTGGTTTATTGATCATGGAATAGCATTATAAGGCCCAGAGCTGGAGGATTCCACTGATTCAGCAGCAGCTACCGCAGCCCCCCCTGCCCCCTGGATGTCCCGGCCCCCCGATGCCCCCCGGCTGCTCCCGATTGGCCGGTTTGTTCGCTAATGATTCCTGACTCCACGCATAACCTTAAGCATTGATCGCGCGGCCGTGATTTGGCTTTAACATGCACAGTAAAGAGTGTTTTATTGATTACAGTTGAAATAGGTTTAGGTTTGTTATGTAAAATGATTTGGGTTGTATTTTAAGAACGTAATGTCAACTTGTATTCAAACGATAAATATTCGTAATGAAAGTGTATCTAATTTTCAGAATCAAATCTGTCTGGTAGGCTTATTCCATTGTGGCGTGGGTAAAGTGCCTGAATATTTTAATAACATTATAATTAAATATTTTAGCCATTAGGCAAAAAGAGATATGACAGATGCTAAATTAAACGGCCAATTTGCAACTTTGCTGGCTTTCAGGCCTGGAATTACCCCCATTTATTCAATTACAGGGGCTTTCATTGCTCAAAAATACCTTGAAAAATGTGCATTATTGGGACATAAAGCTCCTGCAATGGAAACAATCGATGGATACCTCTGGAATGTACTGTTGGCAGCAGCAAGAAAGGCACAAATCACAAAGAAATGGCTGACACAGAATAAAATGCCCCTAAGATTGAACTAGTTAAACATACTAAGCACTTTCAAACATAAAAGCGTAATACGAGTGGAAATTGAGCGCAATAAAACTTTGAAACTCACAGAAGAAGCGGCCGTCTCTCTGCTCCAGTTCACAAAAAACTATCTGGTTCAAATCCGGTTTAGACAGTACTTGTTTTAATAGTTCCATGGTCCAATATTTCAGTCTTAACACTGTCAAATGAGCCAACATAGTAAAGCGACTTCTAAATAATATTTACAGTATAGGCCACCCTACCTCTAATAAGCTTAAAACAGCCTCTCAAATAACTGTTTTTATGTGGAAAAAGTGGGCGATATTAGAAAGATTCCATCCATGGGTTTCAAATGTTTAACGAAAATATCTTGAGGACTTTTCACCATTCAAAAGATATGTTATTTTGTTTTAAATGGTTAATTGATATTGGCCAGTACTTAAAATGAAGTACTCTTACTCATTTGAAAAAGATGTATTGGTTCGTCGCTGAAATAATTTTCTTTGCTGATAGATTAGAAGGAGCGTGTGAGATGTGAAGCTGCATTTACTATTGGAGTCATCAGTTGCACGTTGATCTTCTCATTTTTACGTTTTTTCTTTGCATCTTTTTCGGCACTGTCCCAGATACAAAGTGTAGGCTACGTACTCAATTATATGAAACAAAACCGACAGAAATATCAATCACGAACTGCAAATAACATTCAAAACAGACCTTGCTCTCACCGTGCTGCACAAATCCCGGAAGGAAAATACAACAGCGGTCGCTCGTGTCAATGGAAGTGCGGATAGTGGAAGAGGGATTTGGTTACATTCTTTGGCGTTATATTTCACAGGAAAGGATCACAGCACTCGAAAGCAAAAAGCAAAAAAAAAAGAGGGTTAACCTATGGAAAACTATGACGAAAAAGAACACACAAAATAAACCGTGCTGTAGTTTCAATCCGGTCTTTGTAAAATCAACCGACCACCTCATTTTCACCCCACGCTGACCAAGGTATACCCCGATCCTTCTTTTCGAATGCTCCCTTCACGGCGACAGTGGAGTGGAGCAGCTTTCAGATCTAATTTACCCTGGCACGGCGACACGTAGCTCCTCGCGCGTGGTGTTAGCTTTGGCGCCAAGAGGAACACACGACGCGATAATTGCATCAACACTCGCGCTGTGCCAATCTCTGCCTGCTAGCATCCCTAGCCGCGGAGCCAAGACGATGACACCGCTATACTGTCAGGATCAAGAGGAATTCCAAGCACATATTTCAAGAGGCTAATGCTAATGCTGCTTTTGGCACATAACTGGGTGGGTTTCGGCGTGTTGTGTCGAGGGGCCAGCAGGCAAGGGTTTTCTTACTGTAATTAACGCCTGAATCGCAGCAACGGCATATGTTTGGGTGTTTTTCATGATGCCGCGTGTGCTGCCGGGAATTGTGGGGAATGTAGTTTATGATGAAGGTGATGGTGCATGTGCATGGTGGGTAGTAGCTAGTAGGGCTGCAGCTAACGATTATTTCTGTAATTAGTCTAGCGATTACTCTGTTGATTAATCGATTAGTTGTTTAGAACGTGAAAGACCCTTGAATATGTACATTTTAGTCAAATTTACCCAGATAAAGCCTTTTAACGACATCCTGGTAAACAATTATTTAAGTATTTTAATCAAAACTACACAATTTACATGTTTCCTGAATGTTTTTTGGTCATTCCTGCTCTGTCTGAGAAATAAAACCTCTTCTTTCAGCGCAGAGAATGTTTTGGAGTCTGTGTACGGACCAGTTAACGATTACTCAATTATGTAATTAGTTGACAATCATTTTCATAATCGATTAGTTGCGATTCATCAATTAACTTATTGCAGCCCTAGTAGCTAGCGTTTTCGCCTCAGAAGCAAGAGGTTTCTGGTTTTGACTTCTGCGGCTTCAGAGTCGTTCAGGGCGCTTTGTACACCAAGAAAAAGGGATAACTAGCCTTGTCCGATTTTTCATAATGCCTTTAAACTATGAATCAAATCAAATCAAATCAATTTATTTTTATAATGCCCAAAATCACAACAACAGTTGCCTCGATGGGCCACAGGTAAAAGCAGTTCAGATAACTGTCCCAGAATGCCCCTGTCCTTTGACCCTCCTTCGCGGCGAGGAAAAACTACAAAAAACCCCATGGGAAAAAGTAGAAACCTCGGGGAGAACCACAGTGAAGGAGAGATCCTACTCCCACGGACGGACAGGCTGCAGATGAACTAGGACTGACGCATCCACTTGGACTGTGGAGCCAGAACCACTCAAGAGGGAGGTGGCTTTAAAGAGTTCCTCCAGGCGGACGAGGAGCAGTCCACCAGTGTAGAGAGATCCTCCAGCAGGAGATGAGGAACAGTTCATCTAAAGTAGAAGGAGTTCGTCCAGGCAGACGAGGTGTGGCTAATCCAGCTGTCCAGGCGGGTGGCGCATAGATCGTCCAGACAGGTGGGGGTGGGGGTGGGGGGGTCGTCACTGAACTATGATTGAAGTGTCTTGATTTGAACACTCGAGGGACAGACAACAATAATAACGAAAATATAATCTTTTATCACAAAAAAAGGTTAGACTATAACTATAGACTCGTTCAGGTTCCATTTTGTGCAATCAAGATAATCGCCATTTTGTCACTAGGTCGGTCTAATCCCTCATTCGTCCAGGACTGTTTCATGGTAGAAAAGGTTTCAAAGGTTGTCATCTGGACGCTGTTTTTTGAAAATTCACGTTTCAAATTCCATCCGGAATTAATTTGGAATGGAAGAAACATCTTGAATTTCAAAACTGTGTCCACATGAAACCTTTTCTATTTCTACTTTATCAGGAGATTGTGCAAGAAAAAAAGCTCCTTATCCACCTTATCCATAATGTCTTGTTGTTTTCACTTATAACAAAGTAGAATAGTGATAAGTCATAATGAGAAAGCATCAATCTTTTTAAGTCACCTTTTAAAACTGTCAGAAATTGTAATAATTGTTGTGATTGTATCGTTGCACGCATTTTAGATCAGCAGAGATGACAAACTGCGGTCCCTCCACTGTGGACAAGCCGGTTTGTTTGGTCCATTACGTACAAATTATGTCAAAACTACCGCAAAACTAGCTTCGATGTATGTTTGTGCTGCAACTTGTGAGCTTATCTTGTCATCAAAATCAAAGGCTCAACTTAAAGGGGCTTTACCAGATTCTATTCATGTAATAAAGTAAAGTTTGTTTTACCCCGGCACAGATATATGTGGTAAAAGCATTTCTTAGAGGTAGAATGAGACCACTGTGTGTTGTCTGCATCTAATAATAGAGCGTTTTATTCTTGGCAAGTGTGTGTCGGTATGCTAATGTTTGTTAGCGTTACCATGACGGTAAACTCTGCTCTGGCCTCTGAAAGTGGTGGAAAAACGCTAATAAACTCATTGCTGTGAAAAAGTTTGATGCTTGGAATGCATTAGGTAAGTGAGTAATAGCTTTTTATTAGCAGTTATAGTTAATGCTGAATTACTAGGCACACCTGAACGTCTCACGCACCTAGCTGGTTACTGCACATGTAGACGGATACAAGAGTGGTCTGACAGGTTCTGAGGCAAGGACAATAGTTACTTATTTCATTATGCTACTCTTAATTTGAAAAAATAAATACATAATAATAATGTGGGATGCCTTATATAGTCCATACCACTGCGCTCAAGTGAGGTTTGAACTGGTTATTCCCTGGTTTGAGGGTGAATAGCATGTTGGCATTTAGTTTTTTTTTGCCTCCTCCATTCTCTCTCACACGCTATAATGAGTGCATCCCCTCTTTGCACTTTGCTCCACAGCCTGAAATAGAGTGTGAATCCAGAGTGTTATGTCAGCTCTAGGCTCATCCTGCACAGAGCTGTGATCCAAACAGTGTGAGGAGAACAATGTGTCGACAAGTAACAAGCTACTCCAAACTGAAGGAGGACGTAGCTCGCGTCAAGCCATAGCTTTCAAATCCAAGTCAAGAAAATTAGCATATTGCTGTAACCAGGGGCGTTGCACCAAATTCTGGGCCCCAGGTACAAGCCTTCTCGGTGGCCCCCGGATATATAATTTTGTATATCATTTATTTATCCCTGCAATTTTGGTTTTATTGTTATTTTTTCATTCACTGTTACCAAAATATACACCCTATGGTTTCTACATAATCTAACAATAACTTTTAATTTAGTTTATTGACATCCTGTGTAGCTACCGGCTTATGTTGTGATACAGTACTGTTTACGATAAATATCAGACTAATTTCACAGACGTCTCAAAACTTAAAAAAAAATTATTACAATTAGAAAATACACCGACTGATTATTTGTTAACAACTTGGGTCAATATGTGAACAATGGTTTCCTTCTTTTTTTAAACTGGTGATGTGGCCCTCAGATTTTATGCGTAATTGTGTTTAGTCTTTCAAGGACACAACTTATGTTAGGTCCCGCATCGTGATTTGAGCAAAGGCCAAAGGTGAAGCGCCCAAGCGAAACAAAAAAAAGACAGATGATCAAATTGTGTTGAAAAGCTTATAGCGTTAAGATAGCATTTATGACTAGATTAATCAGAAGTTCGGTGCGGCTCTTGTAGGAGGGGTAAGAGGCTCTGGCAGCTTTGTTTCTCCACCTCTTCATTCTCACACACACACACACACGCACACACACACACACACACACACACACACACACACACACACACACACACACACTTTAAGGGTCTTGGTCTATGGACATTTGTTTCATGGACATTTATAATTAACACTCACTGGCACGATGGACATTTTGCGTGCGCCTTGTACGTGATGAACTGTGAACTGTGCGTTCCATTGTGTGCGTGGACTGTATCCAACTTGGTTTTCAATTCGTGGGGAAGTCGTAACCCTCTTGTACTGTGTTTTTGTCAATAATATTTATGTTCGATCAATCTCTAAACTCAAAGTGTACTTTAACTTTAAACAACACAAATCTGCAGACTCTAAATATTGGGAATTTTATTGTTGTTGCTGTGTATTTGTTTCACTATAAATACATGGTACCAACCACACTTAAAATTCTGTGTTGTGCCTTTATTGTGCCACTCCTCCAAGAGCCGAATCGAACTTCTGATCAATTTAGTCTTTAAAGGTGCTGTACCTGATTTTTACTGTTTTGAAATGTGAACAACAATAGTTTATGCACACCAATTTTTGCATGTAATAAAGTCAAATCTGTGTTGCCCCTGCACAGACATTTTGTAAAAGCGTGAAAATGTACTATAGTGTGAATAGTGAATGAACTATAGTGCTTTCTCTGTGTGTATTTATGTATTTATGTTTTATTCTACGAGAAGCAGGAAATATACCGTTGGTACGCTAATGTTTGTTAGCTTTGCTCAGGACGGAAAAGTTCTTATTAACTACTATTTCAGCTGGGACTGTAGGAAAGTGATTGATGTCAAGAGTTTAAAACAAACTAGTTCTGTTTCTCACATTTCAAAACAATAAAAATCAGGTACAACCCCTTTAAATGCTAGCTTTACACTGTCAGCTTTTAATCACAATTTGATCATCTGCTCCGCGTACGTGCTACATTTCCCCACGTCTATAACCGGTTTGTTTCATCTGCGCGCTCACTAATGCTAACAGCTTGTACCACCTAGCGTCAGCCCCTCCTCCGCGCTAACCAGGACCCTCCGCCGGTCTGCTGAGCCTTTGATAAATCATGCAGTGTTTACTACGATCAGAGCAGTGAGCGAGAACGCAAATCCCAAAAACGCTGGGGCCGATCCTGCTCCATAATTCATCAGAGCGAGGTGAGACCTGCCCTGTGTGGAGAGATCTATTTTTAAACCAGTTTGCTTTCTTGTGTTCATTTAGTTTACAGAGAGCCTAATTCAAGCATGATTAAATATTCATCCGGGTCTTTTTACTTTTTAATGATTCCCAAATGATGGTCCAGTTGTTGATCATGGCCTACTATAGTATCTTAAAAGGAGAACTATTGGCATGTTCACTGGTTCGCGCTGGAGGAGAACAGTACGGTCCAGAAGTGTCTCCAAGTGTCTTAAGTGAAGCGTACTGGCCTGTTTAAACGATCCAAAACTAGTTCTGGCTTCCAAAGCGGTCTGGCTCGCTCCAGGTTAGCTTTAGCCAAGGAGGAGCTAAGCAACGCAGAGAGATGATTGCATAAGACAGAACACTCATGTGAAAATAAGACAGTAGAAACAGATATAAACAGAATATTTCTCACCAAATCCTGATGTGCTGATAAACTACAGTATTTCCAGTGATTATAACTTATATGTTGAGCCCACATTCTTAGCAAAACAAAGCTAGCGCATGCGGTTTCCTGTTTATCAACGTGCGGGACATGTATCAAGACCCAAAATATTACATTTCCATTGCATAATACCTTTAACATTATCCAAACCCAATGAATTACATTCAAAGGTTAAAACACAGCATTGAGGGTTTGCAGAGAAGTGAAATAAATGCAGAAAAACATGACGATAAACCAAAAGCAGTTTCTTGTTTGCTCTGTGAGAGAGACATGGAAAAAGCTTAACGTCTTTTTTTGAATGTCTAAGATCGGCCTCATGATTAACAGTATAATTCAAACACAATTTAGATTTTATTTATTAATAAAACTGTTATGTTTGGGTGATGTCAGTCGCTCATGTAGCAAAGCTCTGCCTCAGGAGCCAGGCCCTCAGTGGAGATGCATTCTGTAGGCCTGTCACAATAATTGTATCCACTTATCGTTCAATCCATGATCGAAAGAGCAATATATCTAGGGCTTAATATTTACTGCGTGTTTTCTTTGCACTTCGGGGAACATTTTCTTTATTTTTATTGTACGATTTGAGCTGTAGAGCATGAAATAAGCAACTTTCATGACTCACGATCAACACCGACCAACCACAAACGTGTTTCATTGTGTTATTTGTTCGTTGCAACTCAACTCAAACAGTGTTTTTTAATGAAATTGCACTGCTTTTTGGGGGATACAGTATATTGCTCTTCAAAATGTGTTAACGTGACAGTCCTAGCATTCTGTTGTAAAAAAGAAAACTGTGACAAGACTCTGGCGCGAACTGGTAAATATCGATGCCACAATATCAAATTTTAATGTTATGATTACTGTGAGAATCAACAAGTTTATGAAATCGGCTTACCATTCCTCACTAGCTTTATGAAATCAAACTTTCTGAATGGAACAGTAATGATATTGGCACATAAACAACCTGATAAAAAAGGACTTTAGACGTAATTTTGCTTTTTTAGATTTAATAGATAGATTTAATTGAAATTACTCATTGTCACTGTCTACAATTCTCACAATTGTCATTTTTTTGTTGAGATTTAGATTATGGTGCGACTTTAGTAATCGCAATTTTTGATTAACCGAATAATCTCGACATCCTCATGAAGTAAGTCGTGTTCATGATTTATTAAGGTTTACTAAGGCTTAAAGTTGTACCCTTAATTTTAACTTTTAATTCTGAAGTGCTATGGTATTTGCCTTGGTCTTTCACATTTTGTAAGATGTGTATAGGCTATTAAATAAATGATGCTGAAATTTGAACAGAGTGAAGCTGTTTGACCAAGACCAAGGACGTAATTGCGATCAAGAACTTCATTGTTATCCAGCTTGAACTTAAAGAGACATAACTTCACTGCATTTTACTTTTACTGCGAATTCAGGCTACTTCCCTGCAGACCTCCATCACCTCCCCGACCTCTGCCCTCTGCCCCCTCAAACTCATGCCCTCCGCACAGTTTGGACGACCTTCTCTGTTCCTCTCGCCCTGGCACATCTCCTGCCCCTCTGGTCCAGCCAACCCAACGCTGTCTGTCAGTCAAGACCTGTCAAAAAGTCTCCCCGCGGTGGACGAAATGTCTCCAACCGGCCAATCACAGCCCGTCCCTGCCGTCCCCGTCCCAGTGTACATGTCCCACTTTGGTGCGTTGAGTGACAGAGCTGAAGTAGTCTGGGGCGAGAAGGAGAGAGATATGAGAGATATGTGGAGGCTCGGGAGGTGAGGAGGACGACATGGATGGTGGAGCGTCATAAAGAGAGGAGCCATGACCTGAGCCAGAGTCCTGAGTCACTGTGCAGTTCAGATGAGAGAGCACTTCTCCACTCTCTCAAACTATGAATCAAAGTGGGTCAAAGTGAGGCGTCACAAAGTTATATATAAAAGTAAACCAGCACCTTGTATGCTTGTCGGAAAAGTTTCAAAGGTAGTCATCTGGACAGTGGTTTGGAAATCTTGTAGTGTCATACCTGCAAACTTCTGGATTGATCTGAGGATTTAATTAAATGACAAAAAAATATGTATTCCTCTAAAACAGAGCTATTCTTTATTTCTAACTTTATTTCACAGAGGGACAGATTTTTCAGATAGTTTTGACCTCTGGGCTGGAAACATGTCCAACGCTTTTGAAATACGAAAAACATGTGAAGGCTTTAACAACATCTGCAAAACAGAACCGGGACTAAACCAGGTCTAAACCAGGACTAGACCAGGTCTAAACTAGGACAAACTTGGACTAAACTTGGACTAAACCAGGACTAAACCGGGACTAGACCAAGTCTAAACCTGGACTAAACCAGGTCTAAACCTGGACTAGACCAGGTCTAAACTAGGACTAAACTTGGACTAAACCAGGACTAAACCGGGACTAGACCAAGTCTAAACCTGGACTAAACCAGGTCTAGATCAGGTCTAAACCAGGACTAAACTAGGTCTAAACTAGGTCTAAACTAGGACTAAACTTGGACTAAACTTGGACTAAACCAGGACTAAACCAGGACTAGACCAAGACTAAACCAGGTCTAAAACAAGACCAAACCAGGACTAAACCAAGACTAAACCAGGACTAAACTAGGACTTAACCAGGTCTAAGCTAGGACTAAACTAGGACTAAACCGGGACTAAACCAGGACTAAACCAGGTCTAAACCAGGTCTAGACCAGGTCTAAACCAGGTCTAGATCAGGTCTAAACCAGGACTAAACTAGGTCTAAACTCAGACTAAACTAAACCGGGACTAAACCAGGACTAGATCAAGACTAAACCAGGTCTAAAACAAGACTAAACCAGGACTAAACTAGGACTAAACCAGGACTAAACCAGGTCTAAACCGGGACTAGACCAGGACTAAACCAGGTCTAAACCGGGACTAGATCAGGACTAAACCAGGTCTAAAGCGGGACTAGACCAGGACTAGACCAGGACTAGACCAGGAGCCAGGTCTAAACCAGGTATCAGACCTGTCCCTCTGGACCCAGAGCCAGGCCCTGAGCCTGGAGCCTCACTCCACCATTAAAAGAACCACTCCAAAGCGCTCCTGGTGAACAGGTCTGGGAGCCAGGGCCAGTCAAAACATGGCTTGTGTAACTTTTCTGGTGGGGGGGGTGGGTCAGTCACCTGCTGGTCTAATACAAATTGTAATGGTTTGCCTGAAATGTTTCACAGTATGATGTAGGACCCAACTACTGGCCCTGGGCCCATAACCAGGCTGTCAGGAGCCATCAGCTACCGGCCCCAGGGAAAAAATATTGTGTTTTAAAAATATATTTGATCTGTTTTATAATCTATTGCAATGGCCAATTAACCTGATGAGCAGCAAACATGAATGTATTTTGCGTTGTTATTACTGGTCCTTGAGAAAATCGGACTGGTCCTTACAAGAAAAAATGTTGTGGACCACCAGTGTAAACCTCAGCCTCAGTCACAATGATCCATACGGCCTCAAGATAATGAGCTCCCATGTCGGCCTTGAGTCAAACGAATACCACTGTATCTCTCTTACGATACGCTTGATCCTATTCATGCAGAAGTTTGAGCCGTAAAAGGTGCATATAGACTAATAGCCATTGTAAAAAAAAAAAAAAAAAAGACAGCTTGTGCAGTTGGCCTGTGTTGTGCCACAAGATCTTAACAATTCACCTGTTTTATTCCCAGGGGATCAAGCTACAGTGCTTCTTTAAGGTCACAGCTGGATCTATTCATATCAACAGGGTGAGATAATGAAGGAGCCAAGTGCTTTTGGCCTCAATGACCCCAGTGACGATTTAGAAAAGCCACACGACACAACCATCGAACGGCTCCATTTTCTCAAGAAGACCTTGAGCTGGTATTGTCAATTGAAAGGCAGACGTATAAACCCTTGTATAAAGCTATAAGAAACTTTGCTCCCCTTCACAAACGTCTACATGCTCCAAGTTTCGCACGGCCTGTAAGATTCATACAAGGCTTTACCTGTCATTCATAACTTCATCTTCACTAGATTAGATTGATTTATGCCATTTAGTGGAAACGTTCCTGGCAAAACAACATTTCCATGAAGGTTTTGGACCCTCCACCTCAAAACGTACACTGTGCCCCTTTAATTAAATACTGCAGGCAAAGGGACTGTAGTGAAATCCAGCAGTAAGATTGTGATTCGGTCCCAGCAGACATTACTATGCCACACATTCACACGTCGAACTGCAGGGCTCAGTGCAGAATTCCATCTCTCCTCCCCCGGTGAATACTAAACAAACAGTGAATAATGCACAGTCCCCGGGAGCCATTTTGTGTTTCCCTCCTCTTTCCTCACAAGACTGATCGTGCAAGCAACAAATGTCTGCACCAGTCAGCTCCACATTCTCCTAAAGCCATTAGCAACAGTGCTTTTAAATTATGTACATAAGAGATAGCAAAGATTACATAATAAAGTGATAATAATAATCGTTACTGTGGTTCACAATAATGACATTATTGAGGAAATATATATACATATGGTAATAATGAAATCATACGGTCAGGGATTTAAACTTGAGGTAGAAGTTTATATATTCATTACGTTTTAGATCTTATTATTATGACTTCCTTTTAGTGATTAAATGCAGTGATTTCTATTGTGAGCGCTTGTATTTGGGGTTTATTTTCACAATACGGATAAGGCACTCTTTGGTCAGTGTAGCCAACTCTAATCAAACCAAGTTCTGATGCATATCACAGGCATCCAGAAAAACGTTAGGCAATGTTGTATGGACAGTAACTGTATCTAAATACTCTATTATAAAATATAATGTGCTACGTTACTGGATTAAAAGAAGTAATCTGATACAGATCATAAAGGCTTTTTGCGTGCTAAAACATTAAAATATTTTGAGGGTGTTCAAGCATCCGTCGTCTCCCCCTGCTGTCTCTGGGCGGAAAACCAGCACTGCAACATGGCTCGACTCAAAGAGAACTCTTTTATTTGGCAATGTTAAAGTTTTTTTGTTTTTTTTACATGCAATTATACCACTTTGGTTTAAAAAAAAAAAGAAAAAGAAAAAAATGGGCGTGGAGCTCTATTGCCTGTTGCTTAATTCTGCTTTTACAACAGTGTTTCCTCATCATTAGTGGACTCAGAGCTGTATTTTGATTGATTCTAGCAGGTAAGTTTTGATTGCCCACCCCCTTCACATCCCATCACGCCACATTTCTTTGTACATTGTAATTATTTTAATTATTTGAAAAGTGAAGACTCTGAGTGACACATGTAGAGTTCTAAAATGTCAGTCACTTTTCAAAAAAGAAAAAAAAAAGATATTTAAATGACCTGCTGCTTTTTACGGTTAAATGGCACGAAGGAGAGGCGGGGCTTATCAGTTCTGCAGTTTTGAACAGGAAGTCAATGGACCTGTTTCTATTATTAAACCATTTTAGATCAATATTGAGGTTTACCATGAACAAAACCTAAATTGATGATCTACTTAGGCTAATGCGCAATACTAAGTACCTGGGGAAAAGCATGGTATGTCTCCTTTAAAACCCACCACACTTTGTTACACTCTGCTCCACTCCTTAGCTCATCCCAGAAACTTCCAGCACCACATCGCACACTTCATCATTTAGGAGGCTAGCGCTGTGCCCTTTTAGCGGCTAACAGTTGGCCTGATGGATGGTTAGCGTTAGCGTGAGGAGCTAGCTGTGCGGCTGCGTACAGAGGGGGACGGGAGCGTTGGCTGAGTCAGCAGACAGAGCAGTACTTTTCCACCGCGCTAACATGGCAGCTACAGGGACTAGCGCTGGCAGATGCAGGCTGACAGCTGTCATGTAGCGCAGCTTGCTAACATCTCCTGTCCGCATCACAAGGAGGAGGGAAAAGCGCCATAGAGAGCTACTGTAAAAAAGGATATCTATTTTTTAGCAGTGGTAAAGCTTTTGAGTGGGCATTGTAGCACGTTTACTCTGCAAGGTTATACGTTGTGACTTGCTTGTCCAGGAATGTTCTTAAAAAACAGTCAAAAGTACATTTTAAGATTTTTTATGAGAACACATTTTTGGCACAGCAGAACCTACTGTAATGCGCTTGAGGTTTGAACTGGTTACCCTTCAGTCAGTGGGTGAATTTGTAACCCTAACCCTCCTGCCTCACTATTGCACATTCCCAATATTTCATTCATTAATCAATCATTAATCACCAATCATTAATTTCACTCTTTATATATTAAAGTCTACTGTCTCCTGATAGACTCAGAGGCTTCTGCGCACAAACGTTGTCTCGCACTACGGCAACCCATACTTGGACAAACTAATACGCTACTTTTACCCTTTTTTTAATTTGATTTTTTGACTCGACAGGACTGCACAGCGGGAAATTGGGATGAAACTGGGGAATGACATGCGGTAAATATTATGAGCTGGATTCAAACTCACGACACTGTGAACCTACTCCACACGGGAGGCATGTGTGCTATCCACTTTACCGCAAGCAGCACCTAATAGACTATTCTATTAACATATAGGCCTAGATACTCTAAACATCGTCGAAAAGGTTCAAAGGTCATCATCTGGACACTGTTTTGAAAATCAAGACATTTCGACTTCCATCTGAAAGTCATTCTCAATCAGTGGTACTGGTGTGAAAACTCTGGTTTATATGCTGCTCTGAGCTGTGAAAGCCCCGCCCACAGGGAGGAGTCCCTGATGATAGCCTAGTCTCTATCCGACTTACCATATCCACTGATTGAGAATAACTTTTGGATGGAACTCGAAACGTCTTGATTTATGAAGTGGTGTCCAGATGACGACCTCTGAAACCTTCTCTACAATGGAATATTCCTGGATGAATGAGGGATTACACTGACTCTGTATACGTGTTTATTTGAAGTTAAATATGAGCTAAACATGGGTAAAAAAAAACATTAAGCAGCTAATAAACCTGAGCAAACAGATCAGTGCAGAAAAAACATCAATGCAGTTGACTTTAGTGTCATAATGTATTTGGCGATTACTGCAAGTGCAATATTTTACATGTCACTCTTTATCTAAAAATAAACTTTAGCAACCTCTATTCAACTCTAAACTTAAATGACAAAGGCCACAACTGACAGATAGCATTTCTGGCACATTGTAATAATGAAAATATGGTCAAGCTAACTACTCTGACGACTTTACTCTTCTCCATGTCATCGTGTATTTGGAATATATATTCTAAAATCAGTATTTGTTCTGGTTGGCTATTTGTTGTACCTTGGGTGACAGAGCAGCTCTTCTACATTGAAATGAATGGATTTCTTGCCCCATGGAGTGATCCAAACTTCCGGCTACCATAATGATTTTGTTTCCTTATCAAAAACATAACCCGACATCTTTCGTCCGTATTTCTGACATAAGGCCGAAGATTATTTTGTTTCTCGTACACGTTTCATAATATAGCGACCACAACTTGAAATACAGTTATGGTGCCCGAAAGTGATCTAGAAAGCCTGAGCAGTGCGTTGTTACACTACAGCACATCCGACGGACGTTTACCGTAGTCTTGTTCTCTCGTCGTTAGCCCGTTGTGATGTCATTTGTGATTCCATCTCGTCTCCGATCGGCAGCGCACAGCTGTGTCACTCACTGTGCCATCCTCCTTTGCCTCCAGCTACTCCTGATGCCCATCAAGACACACACATGAATGTTTCTCGTGGTTCGTTGTGACCGAAGAACAGCGTCATGCTCCCTCTTGTTTACGGTCTAAATCTGATAACGGCTAATTCTTTCTGTGGAGATCTGTAAACATATGAGTGTGCAGTTGATGTTGTTGTTGTTGTTGTTGTGGTGAAGCGCTTTAAACTGATTTCGATGCTGCAGGGAGATGTTGGCAAAGCTTTTAAAATACAGTACCTGGTTTATGGTTCATATCGTGGTAATTATTAGGGCTATCCACATGAAACAAAAACTGGCACAAAGTTCAGCGTCTTCGCCAAAGTAAATAAACAAAAGGGATTTTCTTTTTCATAATAGCATCAGAAAGTGGTGGCATTGTCCAACATGAAATATGTGATTGACAGATGAAAAGACTTCAAGCCATGAGATAACGATGAGGTGCATAATTCCTCAAAAACAGTGACTCCCACAGATAGGCCCCTGTCCCATGTCTGAAAGTATGATATCAACCATTTTAGTGGCGAGACTTTTCTCTGTAACAAAGTTCTCGTCAAACGGAAGTGCGTTTACAACAGAAGTGCATATCTGTAGTGAAATACTAAACTTAGCATTTATTTAAGTATATTCTGACACTATTCTTTTCAGTCACATGACATATGTAATTTTGAGGACCTCAGTCACTATATGCTGTAATCTATCTCTGCTGTTACATAGTCATGATACTACATCAGGACTGTTCAACTTAAGGCCCAGGGGCTAAATCAGTCCCTCCAGTCCTGGTTTAGTCCTAGATTAGACCTGGTTTATTCCTAGTTTAGTCCTGGTTTAGACCTGATTTAGACATGGTTTAGTCTTGATTTAGACCTGGTTTTGTCCTGGTTTAGGCCTGATTTAGACCTGGTTTAGTTCTGATTTAGACCTGGTTGAGTCCTGGTTTAGTCTCAGTTTAGTTTTGGTTTAAACCTGGTTTAGTCCTGGTTTAGTCCTAGTGTAGACCTTCTGGATTGGCAGTTCTGCAGACGTTGATAAAGCCTTATGTTGCGTTCTTTTTTTTCTTTTTTTTTTTTTGTATTTCAAAAGCGTCAGGCAGGTTTCCGCACCCAAAGACAAAACCATCAGGAAAATATGACAAAACAGAGTGATCACTGCACAGTCTGGAGTGATTTCTTGGAGTCCTCTGGTTCCTCCTGATGGCACTAATCCATATCTGGAGACAAACGGGGTCTTTGGGATGTTACAGAGGATAATCCTTTCTTTTGAGACTTTCTGTTGGTAAAACCCATAGCGCAACAGAAGATGGCAAAGCAGCTTCTGTCCTCAACGGCAGTGTCTCACGTCACTTCGGACTCATGAATATGTGAAATGTATTTCAGAATAGTGATCCATTCTTATTCTACAGCTCTTTTTGTACTTAATGTAATAAATGTTAAAAAAAAAAATTTCTAATGTATCTTTATGCAAAACCTTTCACCTGCGATTGGTGGTCAGTCCCGAGCTTTACTGTAAGAGACAATGTAACCCTTACTCAGAGGGTGACACATCAAACCTGAAGACTTTATATAACCCTGAGCCGCATGATATTAAGTGATGCTATCATGTACATGTACCCTATCACCATCTATACTCTTTTGTTTCCCATAAAGGGCATACTGTCAAAGGGTCATTTGTCTATAACCGTTTAGAGCAGAGGGGGGCAGACTAAGGCCTGGGGGCCACATGCAACCCTTTTGGCGTCATGATCCGGCCCGCAAAGCTTTTAAATTTTTTTTTTATTAAGAGTTAAGTATGGCCCATTTTTCATTTATAGTTGTCTGAGACTGTTTGTTCATTTAAGATCAGTTTTGAGAACAGCCATCACTAGAATAACACCAAACGTTGATGCATTGGATCAAAAGCATGACCAATGGCACAGTTTCTACTAAATAAATAATGATTTTTGCTATTTTTATGTATTTTTACATAAATTGTAAAATGTATGTAAAATGTATGCCTAATGTATTTTAGGCATACAATCTATGTGTAATAGTATGTGTGTAATATACTGTAGTTAACAACTTCCAAACTATAAATGTAGTCTAAAAATCCAATGTGGCCCTTGAGTCAAAAAGTTTGCCCATATCTGATTTAGAGATCATAGCGGGATTATAGGATCAGAAATGAGATCTTTTTGACCAGAATACCTCATTTTGTAAAAGCAAAACTTTAGCTAGAACTATACAAATGTTATAAATAGGGTTATGGTTGAAGTTGCTAGATATTTTCTGCATAAATACTTAATAGAAGAGATTAAAATAAACAAAGGATGCTTTTATCGCCACCAGAAGTCATTTTTTCCAGTTTCATAACAGCAGGTGAAGCTTATTGTATATTTTTACTTCATGTTCAAGTGCAACGCTAATATGATTCTCTGGACCCCGCCTGCGAACGACAACAGCACTTGATCTAACAGCAACCTGCGCGTCACCAGTAAACGTCACCTCTAATCACCGACAAAGACACTGCTGTGCTACTTCAGCTCAATTCAACAGCTCAGGATGAAATTGACGGGTGACACGAGGCATACTTGTCCCGTACCTTGGTGTGGTACGTAATCACCGCGCACGGGACCCGCACAAGTTGCTATGGTTTCAGGCGTGCGGTGTATCGCTGCACTTAACCTTTGTTTTGCGCCATGGTCTGCTGTGAGTGCACCTGCTCAAGATTAAAGCGAGCCTGACAGGAGGACGCTCTTTGAACTAGACGCACACACAAGGGCAGCCGCTTCAATTAACGCCGCGACGGTACGGCAGCTTTAAAACAGGCCTGGTCTGCTGTAGATGTTTGGCCAAGTTTGGATTAGGAGGATATTTAGACTCCGTTACAAGTTTACGAACAGATACATTCTAAATTCCGGAATGAGGGCAAAAGTGAAGAGGAACAAAATGGGATTTTAATGGAGAAATTGGGGTTGACCTCAAAGTAACAGAATATATGAAAAATTAAAATGGTATTGGTAAATGAAAGCCACTCAGATACATGTGAATGATATCAGAGATTGGTGTAAAGACATGAAGATATTTTATTTAATATGGGACTAAAATAAACACTCAATGAAGGCAAAAACCTGATTTTTAGGTTTTACTGGACAAATACTTTCAGGAATGTTTGCTGTCTTACTGTCTTACACACCTTTCCACAAATTATGCTTTTTTGTGAAAACCAAATAACACTTTTATGGCTTGAAGGTTAGGCTTTTCATCACAATCTTTAAAAAAAAAAAAATTATAGAAAAGCAAACTAACTTTTGATATTCCAAATTGTTACTTTATGCTGCGTTCAAGGCAACAGGGAAGTCGATTATTTCCCACTTGAAAGATACGAGTTCTCACTTCAGAACGTTCCAGCTGAATTAACACGTGTGTAAACAATTTGGCTAATGTGAACTGTAAATAAGAGATTCTTTTCGTATTTATACTGTAACAAACGTTTACATGGTTTATGTGGTGGTTAATAGCCCAGGTTCACTTCTTGAGATGATTTTTATCCCTGTAACACGTCACATTGATCTTGTGTGTGAAGTGTGAGTCCCTCGACCAGCTCCAGTTAACAACGAGGAGCAACCAGTCCAAGGGCATTTTTTCCAGTTGGAGGTGGGAAATATCCCAGTTGCCAGTTGCCTTGGAATGCACCATTGGATGTGATGTTGGCTAATCTTTGGTAATGAACAATGTGGCTTCTAGTCTAATAGCAATAAAGAGCAAAAAGTTATAACTTTTATTAAAAGTAATAGTTATTTTGCTGAGTAAAGTCAGGGGATTCACTACCTATGTAGTGTGTGTGTGTGTGTGTGTGTGTGTGTGTGTGTGTGTGTGTGTGTGTGTGTGTGTGTGTGTGTGTGTGTGTGTGTGTGTGTGTGTGCGTGCGTGCGTGCGTGCGTGCGTGCGTGCGTGCGTGCGTGCGTGCGTGCGTGCGTGTATACATATATATAAATACATGATTCAAAAATATACAGTGGCAGAAAATAGCAGATGCTCCCCGAATAGCAGGACTGACAGTTCAAATTCAAGAGTTACAGTCAAAGTGTCCCCAAGCAAGTCACAAGGTTTAGTCGCTGCATTCAATCCAGCCTCATATTAAGAAGACATACCAGTCACTATGATCACCTGCATAAACATCAGATCATTATCTGATATCTGGACTTTATCGATTATTGGAATGTCATGTAAACAGTTTCATCTGATTTGAGTAATCTGATTTCTTTCTGATTGTTCACACATGGAAAGGGAAATTGTGTAAAAAGAGCAAACTAATGTGGCAAAGACAAAAATGAAAGAGAAAATGTAAAAACTGAAAATGTTATGTGTAAAATTCATTGTGCTTTGTCTTTCAAATACAACAAGTTACTCTGATTTACCCACACGTGTTACCAACACGTGTTACCAGATCTTTTTCATCATCAAATTCTTTTTGTTGTAAACACATACCAAAAATCATTCATTCATTCATTCATTCATTCATTTTCTACCGCTTATTCCCGTTAGGGGTCGCGGGATACATACCAAAAATCAGATCTGATTATTGGGTTATTATCTGTTATCTGAATTGTCCTGGCCATGTAAACATAGCCCGTATTTCGTTTGTCAGTGGCTGGATGAATAATAAGTACATTACATATAAACGTCAATGGAATTTGAAAAGATACTGCATTATCAAAGGTCTCACAATGTACTGTATGACCACTATTTCTGGAGTAAAATGCAATGTTTAACTATGATGAAGCTGTGAAAGAACTATATTATTTTACCCTTTACTCTGTTCATATTAGAGCTGGGCGATATGGCAAAAATGATCATGATTTTCTTGGGGCCAGATCATGATATTGATTTTGTCAAGATTTATGTTCACTTTGAATTTTTCTATTGCCTTTAATAGAGCTGCACCATTTAGGAAAAATTTGTAATTGTGATTTTTCTGTCCAGTGCAATTGTGATTAGTTAATTGTTCAAATTCACATTTTAAGCACAATTTTGTTGCTTTTAGTCACATTTTTTTCATATATAAAGGTGTTTTTGTCACTTTTAGTCACGTTTTTGTCACTTTTAGTCGCACCTTTGTCACGTCTAGTCGTGTTTTTGTCGCTTTTAAAGGTCCCATATTCTGCTATTTTGCTGTTTACACAGTCTATTCTAAGGGCTTTGTTAATAAAAAATTTCGTTGTGCAATATCCATAACATAACAGTTTCCAAAAAACACCCATTTGTTGGACTGGCCCCCCTCCTTGCAAAAGCAAACGGCTCACTCTGAGATCCAACCCCCCCGAACAGAGAGCAGGCTGCCTCCCCCGCCCAACCCGCACACCTCCCCCTCCCAACCCGCGCGCCTCCCCCGCCCAACTCGTGCCGAAGCCTAGAGCGGAGATAGTGCGCATGCGCCGTGTGCTCCGGTAAACAGCGATACACAAACACGGGAATAAACATTTTATCCGTCCTGACGGTGCGTCGTGCTGAGTCCTACGTCCTGGATCTGACCTGGAGTTTGACGTGCTCCAGTACCTCGGCAGCGGACGTTGCCGCTGGTAAATAACAAGCTAACTCTTGATCTGTCGTATCCATCGTGTAATTACTGTGTAGCATTAGCATTAGCTGTTTTTATTCTGTGGCTGCGCGCTTCCCGGAGGCGTGGCTTAAACACCGCGTCATCCATGGGAAGCCGCGTCATCCATGGGATGAGCCCCCGTCTGCTGCTCAGCCGAGGGGGACGAAAAAGACAGTTCTCTAGTGAAAACATGTGGGAATCAATCAAAAAACCACTTTGGGCACAACATACGAGGCCCAAATAGCACTGTAGGAAGGTTAAAACCTCTGAAAAGTTGATTTTGCATGTTATGGGACCTTTAATCTAGTTTTTTTTCCACTTTTAGTCACGTTTTGGTGCATTGAGACGCATTTGTTGTTTGTAGGGGGGAGACGCATTTGTTGTTTGACACTTTTTAATGCATTTTATCACTTTTGGTCGCACTTTTGTGGCTTGTTTCAGAACATGTTTGTAAAAATCCAAACTACAGTGTTAGCAGTTTCAAATTAAAGCAAGACATTTTGTTGTTTGTGGAAGAAATGCCCTTCAACAATTGCAGCCTTTGTGATTTGGTAAGTGCATCCATAAAATTTGCGATTTCGTGTCATTCATTTGGTTTAAATGTGCAGCTCTGGTCTACAAGAGGTAAATAAAGTCAACTTCAGAGGCTAAACAACAGGAGAAAAAGTGTGTTTGAACAAACAGCTGCATTAAAGATACAAACAGTCAATCACGATGCGACGATTTCACAAAAATAGCAGATTGTCACAGCTTATTGGGACATTTCAAGAAAACAACCTACATTTCCATATCGTAAGCCTCTTAAATCCCCAGAATATGGCCCTGTGAGATATAATTATCACACATTTAGTCCGATAGAATATTCCAAACCTGTCAAACGGAACCAAACGGCCTCGTCCTTTGCTGCCCTCTGCTCCTAATGCTGCGCTTGGTATTCCACACAGCACCTGCTCCGACTGTAATACTGTTGTGCTATTCAGCTTCACGCATCTTTGTCAAACATTACCATAGAAATACAGACATCACCGGGACCCGGGAACAAAAGGAGACGCTTTTATGTGGGGTATAAATCGACGTGACTGCACAAACGAGCCGTACGCATGACACAGGCGGTAATAGCAATACTCAAAGTCATAAAGAGGCGCACATTACCAGCACCGGAGATATGGATTGGGCCAAATTGACTTAATAAATTATGCTCTTTCATTGGAGAGCTCATTGGGGTGGGATTAAATATACATGGGGTGAAGGCGGCGCGGCCCGGTTAATCAGCCTGTTTGCAGTTTGAACTTGAAAAGGAACCTGGAGAACAAAATGTACCATATTCAAAACTAAATAGGTTTATCTGTAAATACATGGGATAAAAGTTTGCGAAACAGTTTAGAATTGAGAAACTTCATGGGATATTGACTGTTTTTGAAAGAACTATCCAAACTTATGATCCACACATGTTGAATTATCTGAGGTTCTTCAGACCGGTTCTGTTCAAGCATTAGCTCCAGTGCACGTTCAGTGGGAGAGTTAGTGTTAGCTTCCAAACATCGTAAACTATGAAAAACCAGGACTGTTTTGGCGACTGGCAACTAGGGCTGCAATGATTAATTGATTAATCCGACTAGTTGACTATTAAAATGAATCGACTATAATAATTCATAAGTGGACTTGACTTTACAGACTCTAAAGCAGGGGTTCTTAACCTTTTTTACCTTGAGGCCTGACTTTTTCTGTCAAAAGTAACTTGCGGCCCAATCTCATATTAAATGTATTATATTTTAGTGATCGTGCGGCCCTCAAGGAGGTGCTTGCGGCCCTACTTTGGGCCCAGGCCCTATGGTTAAGAATCACTGCTCTAAAGCACATGTCAAAAGACCTTTATGACAAAGACAGCAACATTATTACATTAAAATGTCATCAATAATATACTTCTCCTCAGTCGCCATATTTTAACCATTATTTGGCTGATAATGTATTTGAAAGTCTAAATATACTATAGAAATTATCTTCTGACTAGTCGACTAATCGAAAAAATAATGGATAACACCAGACACCAGAGTTACAAAGCATTACCTCATGAAGAAGTGTTAAGATTAGTGTATTTACATGGCAATATTAGGGAATTAAATAGATATAATCATCAAAACTGTGAATATGTCAAATGAATAGAAAGTTTCCTTTGTCTAAACCAGTAACAAAAGTAGCGTGTCACCCATTTTTTTGGTGTTATATTATGTGAAATTTCCCCACATGAATACTAAGCCTACAATATCAATACTGTATCACCAAATTTATCACAATATATTCATTTTAATATTGTAGCACACCGCTAATGCACAACTACAGGCTGATCCTCTACTACTGAACAAATCCTGGTTTTGGGCCAACTTTTCATGACAGAAGAATAAGACCTGACTTAGCTCGGGCTGTGGAGTTCCATATTTAATGTTAGGTGGCCTTGGATAACCCTTAAGCTCTTAATGTGCTGTCAAAGTATCCAAAGCATGCTTCTTCTTTTATTACAAACCAAAAAAGCGTCTGTCTTTGATGTTGCTTATCCACTATGAATCACACACAAACAATAATTACATTTAGCATATTTTTAACATCATAAGGCATCAGTTTGTGCTTAAATGTGATGTGCATCTGTCACAAACATATCTCGGGATCCAGTTTCCAAATATGTATGAGATTTGCAAAGATTATTTTCATCCAAATTCTTCCCCAAAAGAAGCGGGACAATGGTGAAAAATCTGTAAAAAAAACGTTGCGCTCCATCACAAAGGCGTTTGATCCTCGTATCGGGCTGCGCTCATTTGAAGCGTGGCTTAACCAGCCTCGTGAAAAGCAACAGTATCGCTTTGTTTCTAAAGCAGATTATGTGTGACTTCTAAAGCCCCACTTTAGGCCACGCAACACTCTGCTGCTGCTCTGCAATGGAGACAGGGGGGAGGAGGGTGAGGGAGAGAGAGAGAGGGAGGAGGAGAGGGGAGAAGGGAAGAGGGGTGAGGGAGGGAGGAGAGGAGGGGAGAAGGGGGAGAAAGAGAGAGATGGAAGAGAGGGGAGGGAGGAGAGGAGGGAAGAGGGGTGAGGGAGGGAGGAGAGGAGGGGAGAAGGGAAGATGTGTGAGGGAGGGAGGAGAGGAGGGGAGAAGGGAAGAGGGGTGAGGGAGAGAGGAGAGGAGGGGAGAAGGGGGAGAAAGAGAGAGATGGAAGAGAGGGGAGGGAGGAGAGGAGGGAAGAGGGGTGAGGGAGGGAGGAGAGGAGGGGAGAAGGGAAGAGGGGTGAGGGAGGGAGGAGAGGAGGGGAGAAGGGGGAGGGGAGAAGGGAAGAGGGGTGAGGGAGGGAGGAGAGGAGGGGAGAAGGGAAGAGGGATGAGGGAGGGAGGAGAGGAGGGGAGAAGGGAAGAGGGGTGAGGGAGGGAGGAGAGGAGGGGAGAAGGGGGAGGGAGAGAGAGAAGAGAAGGAGGGAGGAGAGGAGGGAAGAAGGGAAAAGGGAGAGAGAGAGAGAGGGAAGAGGGGAGGAGGGAGGAGAGGAGGGAAGAAGGGGGAGGGAGAGAGAGATGGAAGAGAGGGGAGAGAGGGAGGGGAGAAGGGGGAGGGAGAGAGAGATGGAAGAGAGGGGAGGGAGGAGAGGAGGGAAGAAGGGTGAGAGAGAGATGGAAGAGAGGGGAGGGAGGAGAGGAGGGAAGAAGGGTGAGAGAGAAATAGAAGAGAGGGGAGGAAGGAGAGGAGGGAAGAAGGGGTAGGGAGAGAGAGCGGGAAGAGAAGGAGGGAGGAGAGGAGGGAAGAAGGGTAAGGGAGGGAGGAGAGGAGGAGAGAAGGGAAGAGGGGTGAGGGAGGGAGGAGGGGAGAAGGGGGAGGGAGAGAGAGATGGAAGAGAGGGGAGGAAGGAGAGGAGGGAAGAAGGGGGAGGGAGAGAGAGAGGGAAGAGAAGGAGGAGAGGAGGGAAGAAGGGTGAGAGAGAGATGGAAGAGGGAGGAGAGCAGGGAAGAAGGGGGAGGGAGAGAGAAATGGAAGAGAGGGAAGGGAGGAGAGGAGGGAAGAAGGGTAAGGGAGGGAGGGAGGAGGGGAGAAGGGAAGAGGGGTGAGGGAGGGAGGAGAGGAGGGGAGAAGGGGGAGGGAGAGAGAGATGGAAGAGAGGGGAGGGAGGAGAGGAGGGAAGAAGGGTGAGAGAGAGAGATGGAAGAGAGGGAAGGAGGAGCAGAGGGAGGGAGGTGAGAAGGAAGGAGGGTGAGGGAGAAAGAGAGGGAAGAGAGGAGGGAAGAATGGTGAGTGACTGAAGGAAGAGAGGGAGGAGGGAAGAAGCTTGAGGGAGAAAGAGATCGACGACAGGGAGAGGCAAGAAGGGTGAGGGAGAAAGAGAGGGAGGGAAGAAGAGAGGAAGGGAGAGAAGGGGGGAGAGAAGAAGGGTTAGGGAGGAAGAGAGAAGAGGCAGAGCAGGAGGGAGGGAGGAGAGAGGGAAAAAGGGAAGAGGAAGAGAAGAAGAGAGGAAGGAGGGAAGCAGGGGTAAGGGAGAAAGAGAGAGAGAAGAGAGGCTGGAGAGAAGAAGGCTGTGAGGGAGAAGGAGAAGAGGCATTGAGAGGGAGAAAGGAGAGAGTGAAGGAGAAAGGAAGAGAAGAGGCAGAGAGGGAGGAGAAGGGAGAGAAAAGACAGGGATGAGGGAAGAAGGGTGAGGGAGGGAGGGAGGAGAAGGGAGAGAGAAGAGAGAGGGAGGAGGGTGAAGGAGAAAGAGAAGAGGCAGCGAGGGATGGAGGGAGGGGAGGGAGGAGGGAAGAAATGGATGAGGGGAAAAAGAGCAGAGAGGCAGAGAGGGAGGAGAAAAATGAGAGAAAGGGAGAGGCAGAATGAGAGAAGAAGGAGGTGGAGATACTGAAAGAGTGAGAAGAAAGTTATGGGAGAGGAGAAGTGAACCGACGGGAGAGATCAAGAAAGGAGAGCAAGAAGTGAGAGAAGGAAAAGAGGTAGCCAGGAGAGAGAGAGAGAAGGAGAGAGAGAAAGAACCAGCAGGAGGCCGGTCCATGTTTAGTCCCGACTCTGGCACCAGCAGGAGGCCGGTCCATGTTTAGTCCTGACTCTGGCACCAGCAGGAGGCCAGTCCATGTTTAGTCCTGACTCTGGCATCAGCAGGAGGCCGGTCCATGTTTAGTCCTGACTCTGACACCAGCAGGAGGACGGTCCGTGTTTAGTCCTGACTCTGGCACCAGCAGGAGGCCGGTCCATGTTTAGTCCCGACTCTGGCACCAGCAGGAGGCCGGTCCATGTTTAGTCCTGACTCTGGCACCAGCAGAGGCCGGTCCATGTTTAGTCCTGACTCTGGCACCAGCAGGAGGCCGGTCCATGTTTAGTCCTGACTCTGGCACCAGCAGGAGGCCGGTCCATGTTTAGTCCTGACTCTGGTACCAGCAGGAGGCCGGTCCATGTTTAGTCCTGACTCTGGCACCAGCAGGAGGCCGGTCCATGTTTAGTCCTGACTCTGGCACCAGCAGGAGGCCGGTCCATGTTTAGTCCTGACTCTGGCACCAGCAGGAGGCCGGTCCATGTTTAGTCCTGACTCTGGCACCAGCAGGAGGCCGGCCCATGTTTAGTCCTGACTCTGGCACCAGCAGGAGGCCGGTCCATGTTTAGTCCTGACTCTGGTACCAGCAGGAGGCCGGTCCTGAGATCCTCAGAGTCTGAGATTTGGTGCTTTGGAGAGACTTGAACACAAGCAGAGCTGCTTTAAAGTCTATTCTCTGCCACAGGAAGCCAGTGCAGAGACCTGAGCACAGACTAATGTGCTCGTACTTCCTGGTTCTGATCAGGACCCGAGCTGCAGCGTTCTGGATGTACTGCAGCTCGTTTGGAGAGGCCAGTGAGCAGGCCATTACAGTAGTCTAACAAGAAAAATGCATGGATAGTCTCCCTATACCTTTGATTTTTGGCAATGTTTTAAGATGGTAAAAGGCTGTTGATGTTATTGATTTGATGAGAGGAATGAGAAAGAGAGAGGAGGGAAAGCGTTAGAGAGAAGTGATGAGGGAGAAAGGTTGGGGGAGGAGAGAGAGAGAAGAGAGAGGGTGTGATAATCTGTCAGCAAATCCGTGGTGGAAAAGCTCCAGTTTGGAGGCACATCATGTACAGTAAGGCTTGTTTTTACCTGTCAAACACTGGAGCATGTTTGTCCAAGGATTAAAGTCCAAAATAAAGAGATTTTCTTCCAGACACATTTGCATTTCACTTTTATTTACACGCAGCATCCAGTCTGCATCTGACTTTATCCAGTTTATTTAAGGTTCTTGGCATATTTTATGATTATCATGTTCAAATGAATGTCGCTTTAGGCAGACACATTGCGGGCCAGAACAGTTTGACAAGAACATTTTCACATTTCTTTCACCAGGCGCCACGAATCCTACAGCAGTAAGTGAACTTTAGAAACTAGAGGCTGAAGTTAGATATTGCGCTGTCAACAGACGACAATTTAAATTTCAATTTGCTGCTCCAGTCTCATGAATGGCATAGAGCAGGGCAGTTCAACTTTACCAAGGGACAGATTTTCGGATGTTTTTGTCCTCTAGAACGTGTCCAACATGCCAACTGGTCTAAACCAGGACTTAATCAGGACTTAATCAGGTCTGGACACTAAACTGGGACTTAACCTGGACGTAACCTGGTCTAAACACTTAACCAGGACTTAACCAGGTCTAAACACTAAACCAGGACTTAAGGTCTAAACCAGGACTAAACAAGATCTAAACCAGATCCAAATACTAAACCAGGACTTAACCAGGACTTAACCTGGTCTAAATACTAAACCAGGACTTAACCAGGTCTTAACACTAAACCAGGACTTAAGGTCTAAACCAGGACTAAACAAGCTCTAAACCAGATCCAAATACTAAACCAGGACTTAACCAGGACTTAACCTGGTCTAAACACTAAACCAGGACTTAATCAGGTCTAGACACTAAACTGGGACTTAACCAGGACTTAACCTGGTCTAAACACTAAACCAGGACTTAATCAGGTCTAGACACTAAACTGGGACTTAACCAGGACTTAACCTGGTCTAAACACTAAACCAGGACCAAACAAGGGCTAAATAATATCATAAATTATAATATGCTATTATACAAAAAGGCTGGGCCCCAAGAGGCTGCAATACCTCGCACGGCCACTAATCAATCCGGCTGGCAGACAGAGGGGGCGTGCCTTATACAGTTCATTTATTAGATCCATGATTGCGAGACACTCATCTGCGCGACCATGATTTACTCCACTTCCTGTCTACTTGTATTGACTCTATATTGACTTGAGGACACACTGGGCGTGTCCTGTCTTTGTCTCCGCTCACCGGGAGCCCTGTGCGCCGCTCCGCAGAGGTAACACGCATGATCTGGTCTGGTGACAGGGCTGACAGCTCAGACAGGGGCCCTTCTCCTGTCTCTCACTCTGTCACCGTGGCTGGAAGCGTGTGTCAGCCATGTTCCCCAGCCCGGCCCACGTGTGGCATGTAAAGAGGCACGGGAGACGCTCAAGGGCATTTCGGACATGAGGATTTCGTAAAGTTGTGTGTTGTGATCGTAAAGAAAGCTGTATGTTCAAGTTAGGCTTGCTTTGAAGTGCCTATGACAGGTTGGACTACTCATTCAACTAAAAAAGATAAATATATTTCGAATTCTGCTAAAAGTTTTATAAATTTTACCACCGTTTAGCTATTTCTTTAGTTTTTTGGTTTTACTTCCTGGTTGTAAATTATGACATCACACCAAAACTCCTCTAATGTCACAGATTTTTTTTTTTTTTTTTTAATTGACAGATCAAAATACATATGGACGCCTTTATTTTGTTTAATCAATATTTTAAGGGTCAAAAAAGTAGTAAATTATGCATAACCTTGTCTCCCCGGTGTGATGTCATCAATGTGTTTACGTCCTGTAACTTTCAACATATTTTTCAACTTTTCTCCACAAACAGTGACCTGATTAGTGTAAAACTATAATTTATATTTACAAGAGGTATTAATACATAAACAATACATAATAATAAAGTCAAAATGAGAAAATCATAAAACCCTGTCATACGCACTTTAAAGGACACATTATGCGTGAGTTGTATGAGTTATTGTTATAGTATTGTTAGTGTCCTTTAAACATGTTCTTGAGTACATTTACTTTGGTATCTCATGTTTTAGAACTTTAAAAAGCACACAATTCTTCACATGGCGTTTCCCACATCAGGAATTAGGAGTTAGAACTTCATCTACTGGCAATACTACTGGCAAAATAAACAAAAGCTAGCTTGCCCCGACATGCTAATGCAGGCACGCAGTAGTAATGAATGCGTTTTGAGGCAGAAATGTTCAGAATGACGGTGATTTATAGACTTCGGCAAGTTGGACGTTTCAGAATGTGTTTTTTTTGGCTTTTAGGAGGGATAGGCCTTACTAAACAGGATCAATGAAACAGGTGTAAATGGACCAAAATACAAGTCCAGGTAAGTTGTGGGAATGTGGGAATTGAGGAAATGTGCAATAAAATGGTTAAAAGCTCAAAGCCGGTGTAACCCCTTATTCGTCCAGAAGTGTTCCATCATAGAAAAGGTTTCAGGGGTAGTCATCTGGTTACTGTTGAGAAAATCAAGACATTTTCGACTACAGTGTCCAGATGACTACTCCTGAAACCTTTCACGATTAAAGCATGTGTCCTTTACTTTCTACGAGTTACAAGAGTTGGTGTTAGCATGTCATCTACTGGCGGCAGAGGAAATTACCATGGGAAAATTCTTGATGTAAGCACGCTGGTGTCATAAACGAGGTGATGACAGGACTTAAAAACGGCATAGGAGGCCTCCAAATATCTACCTTTGACATCACAGATCTGGGAAATTTGAAACTGAGTATCTTTGCAAGGCTAAACTTGCTGTTTAAATGCATGAGATAAACATACTCAGAATGTAAACCACTGTAAACTTTAATTTTAATTAACTTTAATTAAAACAAGTGCTTGTTAGAGCTTAGACATTCAGGAAAAGACAAGCCCATGCTAAACATGGTCGGCCCACAACTACTGGTTTATGGTAGGCCCAGTTGGGGATTCTAATACCAGAAGGTGTTGGGTAGACCAAGTTCAGTCTGCATCTCCATCATGGCTCTCCTTTTTTTCAAGCTGTGATAAAAGGCTGAAAAGTCATTTTTGCGAATCACAATGTCTCGATCAATGCGAGGATCCTTCACACCGTTGTCTGTACTGAATGAGAAAAAGCTTTAGTACAAGTAGTTTGTTTTTTGTTGCTGTTTTAAAGTACTTTGAATTGCCTTGTGTACGAATTGTGCCTTGCCTTTTTTTCTTTTTAAGCAAACACAGTGCTTATTTACAGTGTACACAAACTGGTCACTTTAGCATAACATGTCCTCTTTAAAGATAAAAAAACACAGAATTGACTTTTCGTTTTTTTTGAGTTTCTTTATCTCTGAGCCTTTTATTTGCATTATGCTGAAACGGTGAAGTTATTATTTTGTTAAATGTATGTGTGATCTGCTTGTTCAGAAATGTGAAGATATTGTGGCGATCGTACTGTTGCTTAAACCTGGAGGGAATGCTGAAATTGCTGAATGACAGGGCTACATTTCCTTTTAATTTTTGACTTGTTTTGATGCACTTTAACTCCAAGGTCAATCACAGCAATAAAGTTAAAAAATATCTACTGTCTGCAGTTATTTTTCCAAATGATCTAAATAAAAATAAAATAATGATCTCAAAGCAAAATTAAATGGGGAATCTAATCTCCACTCGTTCCTTTCAGTCATTTATGTTTTTGTTACCTTTTTTTAATTCTAGAAAAATATCAGTGCTTTTAGTCAAGGAAAATATAGTTAGTCATTGTTTTAGTTAATGGAAGTGTGTTATTTTAACCTTAGTTTTATTCATTAATATGACAATGACAAAAACTATGACGGAAACATTTCCAACTAAATGAACTTGTCACCGTGCGCAGTGGAAGCATCTGCATGTGTGCCTGTGCATACGCTATTTAACAGCTTTATGATTGTCTTTTATCATCCATCTGTTAGCTTTGGTTACGAGGCTGTTCGAGTCATTAAAACGAATGTCATTCCACTGTTGTGTTTTATTCGACGCTTGAACATATGGCCAGTATTTGCACATTTGTTTATGATGTTTATTTGAAGTTTAGATGGCATCGATGTCATGTAGTAGAGATCCAGCCTATGGCGAAGTGAAACTCATACATATATTTGCTTTGGATTAGCTGGCTCTCAGGTATTCTCCTTCTGCCACATCGGATCAGGTTTTGCGCAGCTGTAGCCAATGCTCAGGTTGGGTTTTTTCCAGAGAGTTGGCTGTGCATGGTTTTCTCAAGGTTCTTTCAGCAAAACAAAGATCAAACTTTTTTTAATTACGACTGGGAATCATAATATACGGGACAAAGAAGGAAACTATGTAAGACGTTGAAGCACAAAAGATACAGTAGATACTTTATTGATCCCAAAGGACATTCAGATTCAGCTGCAGAAACATTCTCACTGCACTTCTAAGTCGCCTTTGTGTCTTAGTTAAAGGTCTCAGTGCAGGATTTATCAGGTAGAGTCAGTAGGTTGTGTCTGTAAGGCAGTTTGAGGAGTGTAATAGCCCTCAGGACAAAAAGCTCCCGTGTCCTGCAGCTCAAGCATCACAGTGTCCGTCCTCTGAGTGTCCTCCTGCGTCACAGCCAGCATCCAGGGGGAGTCAGGTGAACTCTGGAGATTCTAGAAAACTCTCTTCTAAGTCTCACTCTTGCTTGGCTCTGTTGGTTCAGGCAGTGATGAGACGGGCCATTCTCTCACACCTGTTCCACTGAAAGGTCTTCGGATGGGTTTGGTGTAAACAGTCTAGCGTTTCAGAGGTCCAAAGCTAGCTCCATGCAGAGTCGCCAAATCTCATGTTTGGAAAGAATTCTGTTCTGTCACGGTATTTTACAAGACCATGTCAAAGAGAAACAGCGGCAGTCACTGTCACTGTGTTTTGGGTCTGTCTTATTATTCACAAATACTGGACTGAGATTAATGAGGTACTGCACACTGTCTTAAACACATACATTCCATTTGACTTTAAAACACTGTATCTCAGATGTAAAGCTCCAACAATCGAAATGATAGACACCAACATTCATTATGTCGACATAATGATAAAAATGTCAACGTAATGTCAACTAAAGTAAATAGGATAGTCATGGGGAAAAACAACAACCTTTTGTTGAGATTCATTGTTTCAGCTTCCTGCTGTAGTTCCTGCTGTATTTTGGTGACTTTTTGCCTTTCAAGGGATGAACTCTTTTGTTTAGAATTGTTGGTTGCTGACGCAACGTTTTTTCATCATTCTGAAACCTGACAGTTTGGTTTTGTGAAAGATTGTGTCAAAACTGAGTAGCATGTTGTTTCTCAAATTGTGATTTTTATATTTAATAATACACTTATTTAAAAAAAACAATGACACTACCTTGAGCACAGGTGTGGACTTGGAAGTCATGACTTGGACTCGAGTCAGACTTTAGTCCATTTCATCAGTTCTCTATCACTCAAGGCCAATTTACACTTCATAAGAAGCAAGAAGTTTGTTTGTGCACTTCGGACTGCAAGAACAAAATGACATCATTTTGTTCTTGCAGCTCCTGTTCCTACACTACACCTTGTTCTTGACACAATGACCGCAGAACTTTGTTCTTGCAGGGCAATCAGACAACTGCACTGTGATTGGTTAGATTTCCAAAGTGGGTGTGGCTAAATATAAGTCTATTTAATTTTGTGAAATTAATATTTAATTTCAACCATATCGATTAACATAAAACAGTTATCAAAACTGTGTTGTCACTGGACTGCAATCTCCAAAAGAACACCATCGCAACAGCTGTTTGAGTTCATGGGGCGGGGCTTAAGCAGCAGAACTTCTGAATATGAAGTATGAATCAGATTTTTTTATTTTTTTTTTTGTAATTCTAGTTCTAGGTGCAAGAACAAACTTCTTGCTTCATAAGAAGTATGAATTGGCCTTAAACCTTGAGATTTGACCTGGACTTGAAGGCCAGTGACTGGGGACTTGACTTGGACTTGGAACCCTTTGACTTGAGATGACTTGATGCTTCTCAAAAAATGTGTTTTTAAAACCATTTTCTCTTTACAGTCAATACTTAGATGTGACTAGGACTCTTTGAAAAGAAGAACCATTCACAAGAATCACATAATTGCAAAACTATGTGTTGTTGTCTGTAATTTTGTTCAATGACTCAAAAGGACAAGACTCTGACCTGTGGGTCAGTGACTTGAACTGGACTTGATGCCAGAGACTTGAGATACTTTAGATTTGCAAAACAAGAACTTCTGACCTCTGACTTTGATTAAACTCAAGAGGTTTATGCATTTTCAAGGTTTTCATGGGCAAAACCCATTTTCCATTCCATTGTGCTTTATGAGGGGTCCAAACTTTAGACCTAAACATCTTCAAAGTTCTCAAAACAAAGAACTACAATTGAAAATCAACAAAACATGCTTGGGGAAATGCCAAGCTTGCTACTCTATCAATGCAAAACCTCCGTTACGGACCTTTTGTCTTCCCACTTGCCATAATTCACGTCTGATAAAAAGTCTCCGACATTTCTTCACGTCGGCCGCACACATATCGTTTTCCAAACCCATATCGGACACATTCTGGCAGCGCACTGTGGTAAAATACTGCTGTGTCACTGGCTCCGAATCATATCTTCTTCCCGCTGACAGCTGCAGCCGACAGCTCCCTGCATCAATCTGCTTCTAATCACCTCCCTGTGCCTTGCTCTCCCTGCGCTCCAGCCTTGTCATCCCGGCTCGGCTCATTCGGTCGTGTTTGTGTGCGAGTGTGTGAGCGGTTTTGTTTTGGCTGGCGATACTCCGACTCCATCCTCCGTCTCTCTTTCCCCTCCCAAAAAATCACGGCCCATTTATTCTAACCCAATTATTATCGAAAGCCGGTGATAGATGGCAGTCGGTCGGAGCGATTAGTCACACCAAGCGTTTCGGGAATGATTGTAATTTACGAGGGATGACAAATTTGCGAATTAACGCGGCCGGGTAAGGCGATAACGGCGGTGTGAACATGAGTGGCCGGACTAATTGAGCGAAGCGTGTTATAGGGATTCGGTTTTTACAATGTTGGCTTTGTTTGAGCGCGCCTCGTAAGTCACCAGACAAGGACTCGCCGGTAATTGGAGGGAATTTATGGAGGGAGGTAAAAGAGAAGAAACGAGGAGCTCTCTCTTTTAATGTGGGTGATAAAGAGAGTGGAGAGAGTTGGATGTACTGGCTTTATGAAATGAGAAAAGGGCAGCAGTGGCTTATTGGTATTGGAGTGTTGGTCCACAAACAAGATGGTTGGGGGTTCAATGGTGTTGTGTCCCATATTTGAACCAATTCTGATACCAATAAGTTTTGTTTTTTGGAAAACGTCTACTATAGAATATGTTAACCTTGGCGTAGAGATGCTACCATTATCTCTGCATCACCCCAGCTTGAACTGATCCAAAAATAAACTATATGGGTACTTGACTTTTGGGGAGTGTAACACCTTTTTTGTCCTGTGGTGTGATGCACCTTTGTAGAAAAATACAAAAAACAAATGACTAGAGTAAGGACGGCTTTTTATAAGCATTACATCATTTTGTGTGTAGCGCTTGTAATATTAGATCTTTTTACATCATTACATTACAGCAGCATGATGTCACACTGCAGCACATTAACAACAAACTGCCATGTTAAATGTACATGAAATGACCCAAAATGTCCATTGTATAATTATGCAATCTTAAAAATAGGATTGTTTTTCTCAGGAATGGTACAAAATGTACCAATGTTCAAAAATGTTTGGGAAAGTATTTTACATTCATTCATTTTCTACCACTTGTTCCTGGGCTTGCAGGTGACAAGAGCATATCCTAGTGACTTTGGGCCTTAGGTGGGGTACACCCTGGTCAGGGGCCAACTTGTCGGAGGGTTAACACAGAGACACAGACAACATTCACTCTCATTCACTCAGGGCAATTTAGAGTTGCCAGTTAACCTGAACATATGCATGTGTTTGGAAGGTGGGAAGAAGCTGGAGAACCCACGGTAACACGGGAAGAACATGCACACTCCACCCAGAGAGAGATAATGCGATGTTGGTCTGGTCTGGGATTCCCCCCGTATTTTACAACATTTACAAAATAATATTTACTACTTTGAGCTGTAGCTTAAACCTTGAATCCCAGACCTTGTCCTGGAGCAGTCAACACCCAAAGTCATTTTTAATATGGTAATAATAATGGTCCGCTTTCTGTAGTCACCGTTAGCGCTCCTTTGCTGCTCCGCACTACACTTCCCACAATGCATTGCCGCCAACTCCGCCTCCTGTTCCCACTTTGGCCAGCGGTGTTGACAGTAGACACGCACACATTCACCAGTCGAGTGTTAATCCAGCTAGCACCGAATATGTCCAAAAATAAGGAGGTAAATCAGTGTGTATGCTGCGTTAGCCGTAAGCAAGGAGTTTAACTTAAGAGGCACTGTGAAGTTCATAAAGCCAAGTACGAAAGCAGGAACTCAAATGAAAGAGCACAGAAGATAGGAGTTGAAAAAAAGTCACTTGAAAGGCAGCAAAATATGTTCAAAAAGGCAAAGACTCAAAGTGATGCACCGTGTCCTTTTACAGAGGGAGAGTTTCTAAAAAGCTCCATGATTAAAGCCTGCGCCATGTTGTGTCCAGACAAAACCCAAGTGTTTTTGAATGTAAGCAGAAATACAGTGGCAAGTTGCATAACTGACCTGGCCAGCAACTTGCACCCAAAGTTAACAGATAAAGGAAAACACTTCTCTCTATCATTCTCTCTCGCTGTGGAGGAGAACACGGACACTATATATTCATCTGTGGAGTGGACTACATGTAACGGAGGGACTTTTAAGTATTGCTCCAATGCAGGGTACCATCACAGGCAAGGATTTATACTCAGAAGTCAAGGACATGAACCTGCACTGGAAGAAACTGACTGGACTCACTGACGATGGACAGAAGAGTGGACTAGTGGGGCAGAAAAAATGCCAAGCGAGTAGTGCGCCGGTGAGCTCCCAGGTTAATACTGCATCATACACCAGGAACATTGTGTGGTGAAGTCCTAGAGATGGAGCATGTGATGAGCACTGTAACACAGACTTTATCCGGGCCAGAGTTTAAATCACCTCCGATACAGTCAGGCTGCGTGATGAAAAGTGGCGCTGTGAACTGGCGTGTGACATTACCAAGCTTCAGGGGCGGGGACGCACAGCCAGACATGTACGACTCACTGAGGGCTCTCAAAGTTATGTCTGTGGGAGACTCAACTTAAGCAGAAAAATCTTCCCTGCCTATCAAAACATGATGACACGCCTCTCCACAGCCTCCATGTTCCTACACAATTGGTTGATCGAGTGCCCTCTCTGCGTGAGTTCATACGTCACTTTGCCGTCTTTGAAAGGCAAAAGTTTAACTTTGATGTGTTTAACAATTTGTTCTCTATTGACACGGAGCAGGCTCCTGCAAACATGCCAATGGAGCTGATGGAACACGATGTGAAAGC
Source organism: Rhinogobius similis (assembly GCA_019453435.1). NCBI lineage: Eukaryota > Metazoa > Chordata > Actinopteri > Gobiiformes > Gobiidae > Rhinogobius > Rhinogobius similis. The sequence goes on along the minus strand of CM033638.1, from coordinate 27,806,923 downwards.
ACACTCAAAGCTGAGGAGAGTCCTTGGAGCTACATGCCTGTAACGATGCCCCTGTGGTTACACGCTCCTCAAATCTAATTTGAAAAGCCTGATAATTTTTTATTGTTGAATTAATAATTACATAAAATTTTTGATTATCAAGTCTGGGCCCCAGTCTTGTAGATTTTTTATATTTTGGCCCCTTCAAAAAATGCATTACAGCTATAAACTTATCTTTTTTGGTTTTAAAGTAGAGATAATTTTATAATTTTATTTTATATTCATATTGTTTATGCCAACATCGTTTTTTAACTGTCTCTGACAGTGACTCATTCTATATTTTTAAAAGAGTAAGTATCACACCGCAGGATTTTGTTGAATTTTTGTTTAACACAACTTCATTCTAAAATTTGTGTAATGCGTAATTTACACAATATATTTTTGTGCACTGTAGAATTTAGAATTTTGGAGGAAGAAAAGAAAAACCTTATTTAGAATATAATATAAACTGATAATGCAAAAATGTACATCAAGTACACATGTGCAGATAAACTAAAACATAAATACTAGGCCTACTTAAAATTTGATGAAAATGTAATAAAAAACTTTAAAAAGTTACACTGTGTGGAACAGAAAGTAGGCTGTTAGTATGCTAAAGTTAGCTCTACCGTGATGGTAACTGGGCTCTGACAGTCATGAAAAGCGCTTAAAAACTCATCGCGGTTAATAATTTAGATACTCAGAATGCAGTCAGTTAGAAATACGCCTGGACGACTGCAAAGAGGTCATAATCAAGATACAAATTCTTGCCCATAAACTTTCATTTTTTTCTAAGACCATAAATTGTGTGAGATGGAATTACCTGTTGTTACTTCCTGAGGCGTGGTCAGCCTAACTATCAGACAGACCATTTGTGTCTCACTTTTTGGTTTCAATGGCTTCCTCGATCCAGCATTTGAACCTGTTGTTTTCCGATCCAATCCGATCTGGGACAGGCCGCTCCAGAGCCCACCCGACCGCTGTGTTAGTGTCAGAACCTAACCATCCAGGACCCCTCATCAGACTGCAGCGTGTGGAAATTGTAAGCCCTATAATATCTCATCCCAGGGCTGTTAGTGATCTGAACATATGGTTTTGAAAGTTGATGGAGAAGGCTGCTGTGTCCCCTGGTTTGGCCCACACAGGAGCTCTCTGTGCTGGGGACGCGAGCCTGGCGTGGAAATAAGCTGAGGGTCCCTCCACGAGGCAGGGTGCTGTCTCTCACACCACAAGCACCAAACACCATCTGGACTGGATTAATGCCATTGGAGGTCATGTCAAACAAAGTATAAAAGCAAAACATTTGTATGTATCTGAGGGGTGTAATTTAAACTTTTTTACTTTTACTTCCCTATTTGAGAGCATGTATCTGTAAACACTTTTGAGCTGGACTGAAAAGTATGAAGCACTCATGGTTTGAGCAGTTATTTTTAGCAAGTGACTTTCTGCGTAAAAGGTTCTGAGTTTAATTGCAGGCTTTGAGCAAAGAAAAATAGACACATACACATATCTGGTGTGTGCTCTGATTGCACAAGCCCTGCTCACAGCACAGGTCACCTGGAGAAGCCCTGCTCTGGTGACATGGTAGTGCCAACAGCACACACCATACGCAAATACTGAGAATGGAACAACTCATATATTATTCCTTTTTGTTTTAGTAAGTAGCTGTTATATTACTGCATTACAACAAAAATCCATTCAAATACTACTGAATTCTTTAGTATTGTTTACTTCCAACACTGCAACTCGATGCACACGGATGAGGCCCGAAACAATCTTCTGCTGCAGTAAAAACAGCCTTTTGAAGCATTATTTAACAATATTGACAAACACAATTCTCTTATAAATCATTAACTTAGGCCTGTAAGACCAAACATAATGATTATGTGACAACTTTTATAACACATTTCTTCGTTGCTAGGATAAACAAACTGGAGTTATTTAGTTTCCATTGACAAACCCACATCCCCAATTGTCATTGGAACTCCACAATTACATTACTTTCCATAAACCGAAGCGTCTCTTGTCTCTTACATTGGCTGCCATCTGCACCCTGAATGGACCAACTGTACCCGCGCCTGTCTGTTTGAGAGATCATTGAGAAAAAAAAGGTCTATTTTTAGCGGTGAAGCAGGCGAGGAGGGGGTTAGCATAGCACATGGATCTGAGGCTGATGAGCCCTGATAGTCTTTTCCAAAACAACGTCGCGGAGGAACCATGCGCCCGCTGCTACTTTACACGAGATCGTATCAGACGTACATAACCCGGCAAGAAGAACGGAGCAGCACGTGTGGTGTGATCAGCATGCCATGCAAAAGTATCAATCCTTTTGTAGATTATGAATTTACATGTTGTTCATTGTAAACAACAATATTGACCTAGAACAACTTAATAATAGTAACGGTTCCTGTTCACAATTGCAGAACTGATAAGCCCCGCCTCTTCATTGTGACATTTCACTGAGCTGCAGATTGTTATTATTGTTGAAACATGTGTATGTGACACATACGTACATTTTTTGTTTAAAGAATCACTACTAATGTTGTGTTCCAGTCCTCTTCAGAGGTGGGAACACAGATCTGGGAGTGACGTTTTTGCCCAGTTTCTGTGTTTGAGTTAAAGCTGGGGCACCTGATTTTCACACTGTGGAACCAGAGGTAGGTCTTTAAATCTATCTGACTCGCGCCCAGTTCTCACAAACCCTTTGGCACGCTGTTAAAATTTATATGCATTCATTTTCAGTCTAATATGCAGCTTTACAACAGCTTTTTTCAGACAATAAAGTGAAACTGAGGAGGACCACCCAAGTGCAGCCAATCAGAGCGCTGCTTTTAGCTCTACTTTGAGGCAAAATACTTTATTATTAGATGCAGACAGTGCACAGATTTTTTGTCAGAAAGTGCTGCTTTTACAACCCCCCTTTGATGCAAAACACAAAAATCTAAATTTACAAATCAAACAAGTGAGGTACACCAGCTTTAAGTCGGAAAGACAATGACCAATATATTAATATATTATCAAAAACTAGAAACCTAAACCTAAATCAGCCAAATGCAGAGCCATTTAAGGACATTTATTAACACAGACATTATTATTGCATTTCCAACCTAAAAAACATTGTTTGAGAGATGATTTTTTATTTTGTTTACATCAGCCCTGTGTATCCATTAGCACCATTAGCATAAGAGAACATAACAACCCATTTACAACAACAGGAGCTCAGAGGGAGCGCAGGAGCAGTTTCACAGAGAGAAAGTAAAGAGAAAATTACTCAAGCACTATCACTAATGAAACTGTCAGGTTTTTATCTTTCACCAAACGCAGCGCACGGCAATGTTCAATTTACAAACTTGAGCTCTAAAATTCTTTGAGTTTCCAAGTAGGAATTTTGAGTTGGAAGGCTGTTCCACACGCACTATAGAACTGAGCAGTGGGCAGAGACAGGGGGTAGGGGAAAACAGACTTCTCAACACTCAAACCTCGACTGGAGACCAATACAGGATTAACTCAAACATGCAAGAACTGAAATACAATAATTAAATAAAATAATGAGGACGGAACACCATTATAGCCCGGCCAAAAGCTAATTTAAAGGGAACATATTCTGCTGCAGTGACTTTTTTGAGCTTTATCCATGTTCTAAAACATACCTGGATTTGCATTTAAAGGCATTCACGCTGTTTTGAGAAATCCTCTCTCTTCGACTGTCGAAAACACTTCCTGCTGAACTCCCTCGATTGATAACGTTTCCCCGATTTTATATGTCACTTTTCCAAGAATCTTCTTCCCTCTTTAATCTGAACCCATCAACTCTTAAGCTATTCATATGAATGCATACTCTCACCCCTCCTCATTTGTGCTATTTACAGTTATGACCCATGGATGAGGGAGGGAAGGACAATCAGCAAATTGTCAGAACCGGAAGACATGACACTGCAGCCAATTGCACATTGAACCTGGGATATGTGCTATCCACTCAGCCACCCAGCCGCACTAATTGGGTTTTAAACAAGCTTTACTGTGCTTTGCCGCTGGAGCAGTGGTTAAGGGCGTGTTATGTGTGGTTGCTACCACTGCTACGTCGTGGGTACTGTGAAATAAAGCTTTCAAGCAAAAAACAGGCTTTACAATGAGGTATAAAGTTAAGATTAAGGTACACTTTATTGTCCCTGTAGGAAATATGTCCTTTGCATTTGACCCTTGGATGCTGCTGGGGCGTCTCCTCATGAGCAGTGGGCTCCACAGTGCAGTGCCCAGGGATCCATCTCCAGATCTATGTGCTAGTCTTGGTCAGGATTACCGTTGCTGGAGGATTTTACCTTTGTTCATGTTTTGGGATGATCGGGGAAACTGGAGCACCCAGGTAGAGGAAGCCCACCCAGACAGGGGAACGAGCAAACTCCACACAGACTGGTCGAACTCACAACCTTCTTGCTGTGAGGCGAGAGTGCCAACCACTCTGCCCCCATGCCGGTGAAAATGTACTTAATTGAAGCCCTAAGGCATCGTGACTGCTATGCTCTTAGAGCCACATTTTGACATTTTGAAACAGTCCGGTGATGGCTAATGGACCGTGTGCAGGAGAATAACACATTTTTAACAGTGACGCAACAATCCGGGAAAATCCAAACTCCAAACAAAAAGGGTTTTGTGAGACAAACTCGTAAACAGGATTAATGAAACTAATAAATAATGAAGCAAAATATAACTCCGGAGATGAGAGAACAATACAAAAGCTCAAAGCCTGTAATTTACATTGTCTACAAAAAATACATAATTTTTAACACAGTACCAAAACATTGAGTACTTTGGTACAGGAATACAATAAGATTGTTTAGAAATATTGACAAGCTATTGTTACTTCAAACGCAACTGTAGCAACTGAGCGCAGTCTAGCAAACACACAATGCTAATGGAAGTTGACCTTTGACACTAACTGGTATAATGTCGAAAGGAGCCAGCAGCCAATAGTTTCCTAATCTTGAGGGACTTGTATAATTGTTGTAATGTAATTATGAATATGAATGAAACTGAATTATCATTAATCATTTTTTGACGCACTAATCTAATCCTTCCCCATCGGCAAAAGTAGCCTTATAGCTAGAGCATTTTTCTCGACTTCCAATCTAATTTTAATGGCGAAGATTTGAGGTTTTCAAACTAAATAATTGCGTTCTATTGTATTGAATTGTGGTGACTGTGTTCTACGTATAGTTTACAGTCAGAGGCTCAAAACTTAGACCGATACCGTTGTGTTCTTTGGGCAAAACACTTCCTCCACCTTGCGCAGTATGAATGTGGCAGTGAGAGAGTGACTGGTGTTGGTCAGAGGGTCGATGGTGCAGATTCGCAGCCTCGCTTCCATAACGACGGACGAAGGAGTCTTGCCTCACCAGAACACCTTCAGACTGGAGGGTAAATGTCAAGTGAAGGTCTTATTTCTTCATGTGGAAACAAAGCCTTAATAATAATAATATATAATATAATAATAATAAAGGGTTTGTTTCCCAGTTCGGGGACCATGATATGACACGGGGGGATGTAATCTAATCGAAAGAACTAAATAATAATAACTGTGAAAATCATAGGTAATATAATTTATAGTCAAACTATATGTAAAGTACTTTTTTATCTGGCTTTTATGTGACAATATCATTACTTTTTTTTTCGTTTTAAAGTCTAAATCAGAGGGGGGCAAACTAAGGCCCGGGGGCCACATGTGGCCCTTTTGGCATTTTGATCCGGCCCACAAAGCAAAAATTGTATGAGTTAAGTATGACGCATTTGTCATTTTATAGTTGCCTGAGCAGCTGTTTGTTCATTTAAGATCAGTTTTAAGAACAGCCACCACTAGAATAACACCAGACTTTGATGCTTTGGATAAATAGAGTGACCAACGGCACTGTTCGCACTAAGTAAAGGTAATGATTTCTGCTCTTCTGTTGTCGATTTTGTGTATTTTAGGCATTACGTCTATGTGTATTAGTATGTGTGTAAAATGGTCTGGCCCCCAGGCAAGTGTAAACGTCCAAAGTGGCCCTTGCGTCAAAATAATTGCCCACCCCTGGTCTAAATGATAGGTTAGGCTACATTTCACTTAAACGTAGTGAACATGATTATATTTAAGATTTGACTAAACATTTTCCTATTTGTCCCCAGTTTGACAGTTTCTTAATGTTTATTATTGTACTTCCTGGCTGGACATGGGCAGCAAATATGACATAGTTAGAGGTAATTCCACAACTGTTACCTAGCAACCATTTTGAAAACAAGGGCCATGATCTATAGAAATTACAAAATAGACACAATTACACAATAGAACCCCGCTCTTCTTCCTGCAAGTTTTATTTCCTTGGTGTTATCCCACCAAACAAATTCAAAAGTATAATATGTTGAGAATCTGTCATGTAGACTTTAGGCTTTGTTTCCCAATTCAGGGACAGGATATGACACAATGTAATTGTAAGAACTAAATTATATTATGTAATATATATAATATATAAAACGGTGGGAATCATAGGCAACCTTAGTGAGTATTTTCAGTTTAATGTATAGTCTACATGTAAAGTACTTTTTTGTATGGCTAGTCGATGTAATCCCTCATTCATCAGGGAGTGTTCCATCGTAGAAAAGGGTTCAAAGGTCGTCATCTGGATGTTGGTTTTTATGCTGCTTTCATCTGTGGAAGCCCCGCCCCACAGGGAGGAGTCCCTGATAATGGCCTGTCTTTGTTAAGCTATTAGTTTGCGCTGCCTAGTTTCACCTGAAACCAATCCTTGTTATGTTACCCTTTTGTTCTATTGTCCTGTTGTTCGCTGTAGCTCCTGGTCACTGCTGAGCGCCTGATTATCATGTGACCAGGGGAAGACTGGCGTAGATCTTTGCTAAACTGAATCTTAAACCACTATTTCTGTTTAGAGAAGGATTCTCTCTTTTCATAAAAATGACTTCATTCACTCCTCTTTCAAACCAATTCTTCTCCCGCTCAGAATCTTCACCTCACTGTCTTCAAACGAGTGGTTTGTTGCTTTCAGGTGCACTTTGCAGTGCAGCTGATCTTCTGTGCTGGTACACTGTGCAGTGGCTGTTTAGTCTTTAGTATCGATCTTTGCCGCTGTCCTCACTGCACTCTATCAAATACACTATGTTGCTCTGCTTCTGTGTGGGCATCTTATCCTTAGGGTGGACCAGTTTCTGTCTTAAGGTGTTGCTCGGTTTAACATAAACAGGAGTGTCATGTCTGAAAATCCTTAATAGTTTCTTAGACAGGCCAGAAATATAAGGGATAGACACATTAAGTATTGTGATATGCATTTCTGTACTTATACCTCTAATTGCCAAGACGTCAATAATGTTAGCTGTATCAATATTTTGAGTACAGCCCTCATACTCATACTCATACTCAAAGTACTTTCAACACACATCCCACACAAGAATCCAGCAGTGCCCTTGATTTGAACCAAACTGTCATAAAGGATGCTCTCTCTGGCTGACACTCACACATGATCACATTAGACATAGATAAGCCTGGCACACACAGATGGACTTATGGATATTATACAGTGTACGGACGCTCACGTGACCCTGCCAACGTGTGCCAGGCCTTTAGGTGCCACCCGTCCGCATCTCTGCCTCTAATCCAGTGTCTCCACGACGACAGGTGCCAGGGGCCGGAGGGGCACAGGACAGATCGGACGTGTGATCACATGGGACAGAGTGGACACATGGATAATACTGGTCTGAGGTCACTCTGAGGCCGGAGCCAGGTGAGGGAAGAAAGGACGTTTTTAATGTATTATTTTCACTGTTACTGCCATTTTAATGTTTTTTTGTTGTTGTTTTTTTTACCAGAGAGTTGTTAATGCTGTAGGGCTGGGGACCCACACGGTACTGTCTTTAAAAAAATAGACTTAACTGAATGTATATATGTTTTTCTTCTAATCAAACAACAAGTAAGATGTATTGGGCTGCTATCTGTGAGCCTCTTCAGAACTGTCATTGGTCTTGGTGGTGACGTGTCATTTATCAGCTGATGTTACTTCCTGAGGCGTGGTCAGCCTGACGGACCTGGCAGGTCACTCAGACTGACCACGCCTCCTGCCTCCTGGTGGTCTCTGGAGAAGGTGGTGTCCCATATGTGAGATAAAAGGAAGGCTCCTTCATCACGGTTGACGGTGTCTGTGCCTCTCTTCCTGATTTAAATGGCCTCCTTAATCCAGCGCTTGAACTTGATGGTTCCAACAACCACCAAGACCAATGACAGTTCTGAAGATGGCTCGCTGATAGCAGCTGAAACATGTCAAGGTAAATACAGTTTATTCACAAAGTTGTCTGATTAGAAGAAAACATATATACATTATAAACTTAAGTCAAGATGAACATTACCAAAATAAACTTAAATGAAGTAACCACTGAACTTAATCACAGAAACTGAGAAATGTACAACACCAACAATCTCATTCACAGATTGTGCCGTGGTGGTCCCGCCCCTAACATCACCCTCATAAAGTTTCACCAGCGTGGCATTGTTGTAGTCACATGGTCAAAGTGATATCCTGTGATGATAGTCCCTCTTCCTCCTCATGGTCAAGGTCATGTGCTCACATGCAGCTCGGGGACTCCAGGCCACACAAACCTGCCCACCACAGGTCTCTACTCAGGGCTGACGTCACCCGGGGCGCTGCTCACCAACAACAGCTTGGCCCACATTGGCCCACCCATTAGCCCACCGGGGACATCCCCTGGTATCCCCGTATGCCAGTCCACCCTTGGCATCATGAGTTTGACTCCAGCCTTCCCTCGCTCATCCCTATTTCACACTGCACTGTGATGTCCAGTAAGCCTACAGGCCAAAAAAGTGTTAATTACTTTCTTTTTGATACATTTTTGTAGAATTTTGGATTGATTGTTGTTTTTTTCAAAGCTTGAGATATTTCATTGTTCAAACTACTACTAAGTTGTTTTAAACCACAATCTGTATGTTCTCTGAGCTCCCTCCAATCAGGGCATGTCAATGTATGTGTTTGTACGTTCAGAAAGGAGCAGATACAGAAGTGAGACAGTCTTGCACTGGGACTTTATGGACTTGTGCTGCTCTCAACACTCACAAGATGTTAAATGTAGCTAATTACAATTACATGGATAGAAGTTACTCAATTATAAGTACATGTTACTCAAAACATACAGTTACGCCACAAATCTACCCACTTACAGTAACGTTATTTGTAATTCGTTACTTTCCACCCTTGAAAGCAGTGATGTTTGTTATCTGTAGTCCTTGGTGCGTTATATACAGTGGAGCTCATATTGCACTGTGACCCCTCCCCAAAGGACAACAGAAAAACTACTAATGCGCTCAAAAGTATACAAAAAGTCCTGACCAAAAGTGTATAAATCTGATGTCAAAAATACTATGCACCTAATCTTGTCTCCCCTCCTTGTTTTTCGGTCCGTTTTCGACTGGCCCCGTCCCGCCTGAACTCGCTGTCCCTGCCCGCGACCTCTCCGACTGATTGCGCGCTGACCCTGCAGAAAAAGGCAAAGGCGTTGTATGCTTTTTAATTATTCATGCGTGATGAGAGGCTGCGGCTTGTCTCCAGTACACCGGCCAAGAAAATGTGCTGCTGAGGCTCCGGTGGCTGTGCGGGGCCACTGTAAAGCATTATTATTGGTTTGCTTTTAAGAGGACAACTTTATATTTCAGCAGAACAATAGATAAAATGCTGAGCGCGGTGAGAATAGTTGGCGTTTTGCAGTGCTTTGTCGATAGATTCATTGGATTTTAAAGAGGTGGTGCGCAGTGTAACTTTTTTTGGTCAGAGCTGGCCAAGATATTTTTAAGTAATAACGAGAGCCATAGAGAAATAGTTGGATGGATTTTGTTATATTTATAAAAAGTGGAAGTTAGATGTAATTCAATTAAAGCAGTGATAAAGGGCAGCCCTGCCAGAGTCCATAAACGCACTGGGAACAGGGCTGAATGTAACTGCAGGTAATTAGGGCTGTAGTCGACTAGAGAAATTCTTGGTCGACTAGAAACATGTCCTGTGCAATGATACGTCAACTAAAATGGGGTGTGGCTTAGCAAAAGCTCTCAAGATACGTGTAAGAATCTTATGCAAAAAACTACTATAAATACAGCAACTCCTTTCTGTTGTTTATAAAAATATTAATATTTGTAAAACACAATTGGTCAACTAATAAAAAATGTGGTAGACTGAGACTCCATCGACCAGTTAATTTAACAGCGCTACAGGGCATCCTGACATAAATCCAAATCCACTTTATTTGTATAGCACATTTCATAAACAGAACTATTTCCAAAGTGCTGCACAGACACAAACATAAAACAGCAAAACACTGTATGTAATAACAACTCAATTTGATCTTAAAACCAGTAAAATCAAATCCAAGCAAGATGATAAAACCATAACATAGAAATAAATTAGTAGAATAAATAATTTTTTATAAATAAATAAATAAATAATAAAACACAGAGGACCACACAACTCACGTGGTGTTAAAAGCCAGAGAATGAAAAGCATAAGAAACTGCAGTGGTTGTGGTTGACCCCCCTAACCCCCTTTACATGTCACATTTTTAAAATGAATGACCTGCATCTCTGGAGTACCTTAGTCACTTTTTTTTCTCCCCAGTTTGACTCTGAATTTTTAACTCTGTTAGTCAAATGGTGGGCCACAGCCAAAATCTTGTTCAGGGCCACCAATTGCCTAGACCCTGCTTATACGTCTAAATACATTGCTCCTGGAAGCACTAAGGTGTTCAAACAAAATACAATGGCATCACATTTTTTACCATTTGTAAAATCTGAATTGGCACAAAATACATGGTTCTGCCCCTTCATCAACAATGAAAGTCATTCTTCTTTGTGAACACTGCTATTTGACTGTTCCTTCTAACTAAGTTGGACAGGTCTTTCCATTGACACCCCCCTAAATGCCTCCATACACTGAAACATGATGAGACAGAATCATTAACATAATGAATGCACGCTCATGCCATTTCACTAAAGCTGTAAACTCCCTGCACTCGCTGACCTACATTCTTCAGATTAGAACAGACAGACGATTCGAGTGCGAGGAGCAGGCACGAGTCGTCTTTGTACTGAAATCCCGCTATTTAACACCAACTTGTTCCAGTCACTACTTTTTAAGACCGACCCGACTCCTTCTCCCCAAAATGACGCGCGCCAATGACACATCCTCACCATGCCCAATTTAAACTCCTTACAAACTTCTCCATTAGGCTGACAAATGACACGCGGGCGCTAAGTCGACAGTCTCAAAAGCTGCTCTAAGGCCCGGGTGAAGGGGATTAGGGGGGTGAGACGCAGCCCAAATCGCTGACAGTCAAAGCAGTGTGGAGTGTCACTACGCGTCTCATGCTGCACCAGAGTGGAGTTCGTTAGCCTGGATATCATCACAGACAGGCAGGAGGCAGAGGAGGCACAGGGGCCCGCGGAGCTCCACTTCTCTGACACTTTTACACCCTCTGTAGTATGTTCCCTCCAGCGAGATACAGCATGGAGAAGGAGAAGTGTGTACGGCTGTTCTTAGACACCCGGAAAGAATTCAAGGATAAAACTTTGGCAGACACACAAGTGAGGGAGGTGTGGTTAATAGTTTGGCTTCTATAGGGTACATGTAGTTTTAGAAAGAAGTTGTGTTTCTTTTGTTTGTACTTATAACAAAAAAACACTACACTAAACTGTAACACTGTGTTTTAAAAAATCTAGAATGCGTCTTGTGTTAGATAAAGTTGTTGGCGTATAGATAAATATGTTATTTACTCAAACTGCATGATTATTCCTGCGGTGTGAGATAAAAAAAAAAAAAAAAGCTCCTTTGTCATTTATGCTCCTGGACAAACTCTGGGGTTCAGGGTTGAAGATACACGTCAAAACAAATCATTATCATGTTCTTATTTTTGTAAAATCCTACTTGTCTGAAAATTTCTGAACATGCGCCAGTTTGATGTCCTGCAGTGTGACAGTTTTTCATTCGATCAATTGATTTGTTTTATTAACCTTTTATTTAGTCAGGTTAAAAAAAGCATTGAGATCAAAAGATTTTTTAAAGTCACCTGGGGTAAAGCGAAAATCCTGCAACACACCGTTAACTTGAAACTACAAGCGCAGACAATCTCTGTATATATTCTCACTCTCATAGAGCGAAAACTCCTCAGTAAAACCAGCTCACACAACCTCAGACCGGAGAGAGTTCCAAGCTGTGGAAGCATTTCCAAAATCAGTCCAAACTCGAGGGACAGACAGCAGTACATGTGAGGTGAGGTCAGAACATAGTGACCTTCAGCTCTGCACAAGGGCACACAGATAGGACAGTGCACAAACACAAACAAACATAGATCAGACTCAACAGTTGTTCAAAAAATTAAAACATATCATATGACAGTTCTCACACTGCAGCATATGTTGATACGTCTAAAATAAAAATAAAAAATCACACACAAAATGATGTAATGCTTAAGTTCCGTGAGCGTCTTGTAGAGCTGGTGTGTTTTTTGACATTTTTTGTATGGCGCGTCCCACTGCAGGACATAAAAAAGGCGTAACAGCCTCAAACGTCACATATCCATAGATATAGTCGGCATCCATGGGAACGCCAACAAACAAGCTTCTGTGGGGGAAGAAATCCATTGTTAATTTTAGTGTTCACAGCAGCTCTGTTCATTACCCTCTGTTCAACAACTACAAGAGCAAACACAGACTTTAGTATATACTGTGTATTGTGCCAAATACAGACACAAAGAAGAACGGAGTGGTCAAACGGCCCAAATTTGTGTAGTTATTCAAGAATGTTTACGTTAGCTGCGGGCAAAATGCTTCACGATGCTAGCGCCACCTGCTGTATTTCTACATCTCGAGAACAATCTATCTGAAGTATGCCAGATCAACGACCTCCATTAAAACTTGGCTGTGACTTGATTTGAAGTAGTTGTGCTTAAAATACACATAATAAGAGGGGGAAAAGTTAAGTGTTTTGTTGGTGTTTTTTTTAGAAATTAAAGCCCCCTAAACTGCAATTTTCTATGGCCCCACAAAGCTAGAAACAGCCCTGTCAAACAAGTCAATTTGAATGTGAATTTGTTATAATATCACCATTTTTATAAGCTTATTTGTCTTCCACACGTTTAACTCGTATAAAACGTTCATATCAATAATATAAATGTGTCACTATTTATAACCCCACTTTATCTGGTGCGTTCAGAACACCAAAACGGCACCTTTGAGCGCCGCGGCAGAGGAGCGACTGTGCTCAGATCATGGAGGTATTAAGGTCATTAATCTGTCCTGAAAACACCTGCACGCCACCATGACTCAGAACTGCCGGTTGCCACGGTAACACACCATCACCACAAACCCCTCCTCCCCCCCGCCAACAGGGTCACCCGCTCCGAACGCGCTCATTAGGGCTGCTGTCACGTCGGCCGAGCCCCTGGGTGCCTTTGAAGACGACACCCGGTGGGAGAGTGTGTTTTACAGAGGTGAGGCGCACAGCTGCACACTTCTACACACTATAGGACTATCTTTTGTAGTAATATAAATATGTTTAATTATATGAAGTGTCTACGTTGCCATCTGACGGTTCCTAACTTTCAGTGTTAATTCAGCCGTGGGGTGTTGTACATCAGGCATGTCCAAACTCAGGCCCGGGGGCCAAATGCGGCCCTCAGACCAATTTTTCTTGGCCCTTAGGCTTTCTGGTGAACTGGCCCACATTAAGATAAGATAAGATAGATAAGATAAGAGATCCTTAATTTGTCCCACAATGGGGAAATTCCAATGTTGCAACACACAGTTTAGAACAGGAATGAATGAAATAGGCGCATGCAATAAAAATAGGATAAATAATTACAAAACATGGTAATAAAAATACAATATAAAGTATAAAGTGCACACTCTTATTTACAGTAGGTGGCTGTCTGGGAATAAATAGTAAAAATGGCAAATAAAGTGGCTTAAGTGTATGTTATATACATTAAGTGACTATAGTGAGGTAAAAGTGTATTAATAGTACACTTTTACCTCACTATAGTGAGGTAAAAGTGTACTATTTATACACTTTTACCTCACTATAGTCCTGATAAGTACTATTTACAGCACATTTCAGATTTTCTACAATTCCAACCTAAATAACTAACATTTTGGTGCGACACAGATCTGATATTAAGGCAATGAGACTGAATGTAGATGTGGCGGCGCTTAAAACATCACATAAATGCAGCTTTGTTAACGTTTCACGATTGATTTGTGGCCCTCCGCTTGGTCTATATTTCAATATGTGGCCCTCGATGGAAAAAGTTTGGACACCCCTGTTGTACATGGATAAAACTGTACAAATTATAATAAATTGTGAGTTTAAGGATTATAGCTTAACGTTAATCAAAATCTACTGCTGCCTTGGGTTGATGGATGTGGTTTAGTGATGTCTGAGGCAGTGGTTCTCAACCTGGGGGCAGCGTAACGATTTCTGTGGGGTGATGGGTGATACGGTGATAAAACGGTGAGCTCGTCCCTGTGATAATCTGATATTTTTGTGAAATGACGGTATCGTGATTGACTGTTTGTCTCTTTAACGCAGCTGCCTGTTCAAACACACTTTTTCTCCTGTTGTTTAGCCTCTGAAGCCTCTGAGCAGATGACTTTATTTACTCTTAAAGACCAGGGCTGCACGATTAAACTAAACTGACACAACATTGTAATTTTAATGGATGCATTTTTTGAAGTGCCACAAACAACAAAATGTCTTGCCTTGATTTGAATAAAAACGGCTGACACTGTAGTTTAGATTTTTACAAACATTTTCTGAAACAAGCGACAAAAAGTGCGACCAAAAACAATGAAAAAGCGTTCAAAAGCGTCAAAAATGCAACTACAAACAACAAATGCAACTCAATGCACCAAAATGTGACTAAAAGTGAAAAAAACGTGACTAAAAACTACAAGGATGCAACTAAAAGTGATTAAATTTAGTTTTTTTAAAATTTGAATTTAACCAGAATCCTATTATTAAAACAAATCGCAAATCTAATCACAATCGCACTGGTCAGAAAAATCACAGTTAGATATTTTTCTTAAAACATGCAACTCTATTAAAGGCAAGAGAAAAATACAGTGAACATGAATCGTGATCAAATCGGAATCATGACCTGGCCCCAAGAAAATTGTGATTTTTTTTTTTTTTTGCCGTATCGCCCAGCCCTGCCCCTGACGATGTGGGGGAAAATTTCAAATGTAATCCTATTGTTTGGCCAACAAAAGGAGTTCTTCTAGGTCTATACTCTCAAAATAAAATCAAACATTTGACATAAGGCTATTTTATCACTTTACAGGTCGACAATTTTTTTTTACATTTGGGGGTCGTGAATGCAAACTGTTGTTATTTTCGCGGTCGTGATTGAGTTGGGAACAGGTTTATGGTAATGGTTAAGTTTAGGAAAAGGGTTAGGTTTAGGAACGTGCCAGGATACGGTTTGGGTCAGGAAATAGTTTAAATCACATAAGAAAAGTTTAACCAGCTAACAAGAATAAAAAAAACAATTGGGTCTGTGTCATAAGATCAAACATATGGGTCAAAATGCTCAAAACTGTTCAGTATTCACCTTTTTCTGCCCACTTTTTCCTTTTTTTGTCACAGATCCGCACTCCTGTAGTTAACGCGCTTCCGGTTTGATGAGAACTCCATTTACGCAAGTGGTGAAGGAGGTGAAAATCTATAAAGTAGATTGATTTGTGTAAAATGTTTAATGAACACGTGCAACAACAATCCACAATGCACCTGGGGCCTGAAAACGGCTTTTTAGTCCATCTAGAACTTATTTACTGTTGAGCTCGTCTGCTCCATGTAAACTAATACTGAAAAAAGATGGCGGCGCCCATGGAAACTTCCAGAATAAGGTGAAATGCACATTTTTCGCTCATTTCCATGACAACCAACAGGTACGACAAAATAGCAAAAAGAGTCGGTAGCCGTGGGTTCTACAGACAAATTACTTTCTAAATAATGCTTTTCTTTCTCCAAATTTCAACTCAACTGTGCACAAAAAGGCTTTCTATAAAATTACACATAGTTTTAGACTGAAGTTGTGTCTCATTTCTGTGTACTTTGAGCTAAAAACATGAAATTGTCCTTCAAACATCTCTACAATGAGTCACTTGTGTCAGACATTCCATAAGGATAAGTATGTTCTTTACTCAAACTAAATGACAGGCTGACATTTTCATCACAAAATAAGAGTTCTTTCTTTATTAAACGTGGAGATCTGATAAAGCTCAAGCTCATTCTAAAACTGTTCAGGAAAGGTCACATTTTGTACCTTGCTAAAATGAGTATCTATTTTCAAATCTAGTTTTACTATCGGTTCGTGTGTGATTTGTGATACGCACTGAACTAGAAATGAAACTTTGAACATGGACAAGTTTGAGGTCCTGCATTGTGACAGCTGTATTTTATAATGTTGCACAGGTAAAAACTGTCAACTTAAAACCGTTACACCCTAAATAATGTAATGCTTGTGAGAGGCATTCCTAATGCATGTTCTAAAACTGATTAATTTTTTTAAGGACAAATATTATGCAGTTTTTTTTTGTTTTTTTTTCCCCCCGTCAAAAACACACCTGGAGTAGCATTTAGCTTCATTCACACTAGTTTGATAACTGATGTGTCTCCAAGAATCTTCTTTTCTGTTTTTAACTCCTTAAATCATGGTCAGACTCGCTCTGAGCATTTCTCCTGTGTGACAGATCAGCACTGCTAGTGTCATACATACTAGTGTTTATACATCTCTTTGTATTTGCCTCAGCAGCCAGTAAATGGCAAATGACAAATCATGCATTGTCCTTTAAATGCCTGTGTCCCTCTCTTTGGTGTTGTACTACAAAGGCACGTCACACCGCAGGACAGAAAAAAGGTGTCGCACCCTCAAATGTCAAGTACCCACATACTGCAATGAACACAGTGTTTAACTGTCGGCTCAAAAGTGGAATATTGATGGAGGCATGAGGTGCAATTAAGAGCAGATTTAGAATAAAATGGCACTAAATAACTTTTCAGGTGGAGAGGTCTCCATGGAGACTTTATTGCTAAACCTGCATCGTTCCACAGTATGGCACTAAACAGGTGTTTTATTGTACAAGAATTCCCCACAAAACATGAGTGGGGTCACCTCTGCACAGATCTGACCTGTAACTTGGCCTGGTGACGTCACCATCAGGAGGTGACAATTGTCTGAAAATCCAGAATGATGAGTCAGTCATTCTGAGACACACATGGTGCGTCCATATCAAACGAGGAAAAAAGAAAGTCAAAAACTATCACAAGGGACAGAAAAACAGATTTCGGGTAAATCAAAGCATGACGCACAACACTCTTAATCTGAGGGGAGAGATGTTGGATTTTGTTGTAAAAGATAGATGAACTCATTGATTTCACTTGCACCACGGAAATAAACTCATCTGATGGCTGGGTACAGTTTGGGATTGACTCGAAGTGCGATGGAGGGCGGTGCGATCAGACTCACTCTTAGTGGAGAAGTGTAGAAGTGTGTATTCTGGATCTCAGACAACGGCTTCTCCAGAAGAGCTAACTGTGAAAAAATATATTTAAAATAATATAAAATAACCTTTGCTAGCATAGCCACCCATGCAAAGTGATGGTCTGTGGCATAAGTGGGTTGGGGAAAAATATGAAGCACACTGGACACTAGACCAGTCAATCTTGACCACAATGCATTGCAAGGGTCGTAAAAACAACAGCTGACAGCGACTGGACACAACAGACTGAATGAAAGCAGAAAGAGGAGCTGTTTAAACGCATTGTTGACACGTATTTTTTTTATATAACACTTTAAATAAACCATTAGCAGTTGAGTTGATGTTTCTCGTACAGTGATGATGAATAAAAGTTGTATGATGATTATTAGTCCATAAACATGTGCGTGTCAGGCAGATTTGACCCATATTCATAACCAAAATCAGTTTTAATAGGAGTTTTACAGACTTTTTTTCTCCTAGACGCCATAGTTACCTAGGAATTTGGGGGCCCAAGGCAAAATGAAGTCCAGGCCCCTCTTTATCAAGTGTGATTTTCTATAACTTTTGCGTCGTGTCTCTTGAATTGTTCTTGAATGAAGCTTTTGTTTTTTGCTGTTTCGGTTTTTGTTTTGTTTGTTTTTTTTAACGTAAGGTGGCTGGACAGATTCATAAGTGTGAGGTGGTAAGTGAACTACGGAGGATTTAAATTCATATTGCACTTGCTATATGTTCTAAACCGTTTTAAAAGAGGGGTTTGGAGCTCCTTCCCCAGAAGAATGTTTTAGAAATTAGACCATATTTCCCATATGTTGATGTATGTTGTAATTTTATAATGTTATATTTTATGTACTATTAAGCTTTATTAAGGGGGTGGCTTGGGCAGAATTAATACATTTGACAATCCCAGACTATTGTGTTAGTCTTTTTCTTGTTTAAATTACGATGATATTGAGAGAAAAGTAACTGTTTCTTGTGTCTGTGATGATCAGGGGACATCTCATTGGGGGCCCCTTCAGATTGGGGGCCCAAGGCAATTGCAGCCTGTTGCCTAATGGTAAGTCCGCCACTGTACGTGACCCGCGGCAAGGAGAAAGTAGCAAGCTACGTGCCTGAATCACTCCAGGATTGAGTGCACTATTTAAGGGTTAAGGTCAGGGAGGACATTCAGACCCAGACTCCATCCAAAGATTAAGCATAAATTATACAAAGAAACTGCTTTTTTCACCCTTTAAACATTATTCAACATCATAAAAGTGTTCATATATATTTTAACTGTCAAACAAAAAAAATCTGGTACAGGAGATGATTGGCTCAGTGTACAGGATGGTTTCTTGGTAATTTCCGAGTGTCATCGTTTACAATCAGGACGTAACAGTAAGAACCTTTAAAAAATTGCTGAACTCGGATCAAATTTGTAAAAAGAATTTAATCTTAACTGCATTTTGGTTAAATTAGTCGTCCAACCTGTCATAGGCATGTTAATAGCAAAAAAAAAAACCAGACCACACAAACAAAAATGTGTTGAATCCTGTGTTCTCCCTCAGCTGAGACCTATGTGCTCACAAACAACAGCAGACAGACGCTCCCGGCCCACTGCAGAGTCAAGAGAGATGGATTGGTTGAGCAGAAGTAGAAGCTCTCGCAACCAAAGGGCAGCACTAAGTCAATGCTCTCAAATGAGACAAATGGAACTACAGTCTCCAGAAGAAAAGCGGGAGAATGGAGTCCAGATTGTGATAAATGTGCGTGTGATGCAGGAGATGGACTGTCACACGGCCGCAAACTTAAAAGACCGTTCTCCTGTTAACTGTAAAAAAGCAGATGTGCAACTCCAGAGCCACTTTTCTGTCAGCACAAATGAACTAAGGTGAATACTTTGTCATTCAGTCTTTAATATATATGGAACTTCAAAACAAAATATTATACAGGCCTGGGTGAGTTTTTTAAGTTAAAATTGTCTTGAATACAAACCGCGCATTTCACTAAAATGTACTTTTAGTCAGGGTTAAAAACCATTCAATTTACACAAAAAGCTATGATTTGACAAAGAATAATACCCAACAATACGGTTATTGTGTTTATTTATTTATATATTTCCTTTATGATTGTTTAAACAGTGAGATGTTTAAAATGATCTGTGCATTTTGAATGAAACATCCCTTAAAGTGCCTATGACAGGTTAGACTGCTCATGTAGCCAAAATACAGTTAAGATAAATATATTTAAAGTTTTGCTAAAAATTATAATTTTTTTTTTTTTTTGTAATATCAGTACCTGGTTGTAAATGATGACATCACACTAGGAAATGACTCTGCACACTGGACTAAAACTCGGCTAATGTCAGAGATTTTTTTGTCCGTCAAATCAAAATATTTGTGAAGAACTTTATTTTGTTGATTCGTCGATGTAATTTTTTTTTATTTTTTTCGATTTATTTTGTTGAATTAACATTTTAAGGGTAAAATACGTTGTTTATTTTGTGTAAATTATGCAAAACCTTTGGACAGAATGAGTCTCACAGTGTGATGACATCAGTTTTTACTTCCTGTCATTTTAAACAGATTTTTCAACTTTCCTCCACAAACCGTGACTTAATTGGTGTAAAACTATAATTTTTATGTACAATACGTACATTGACTGCCAGGCAGTTTCAGAACGGAGAGCTCACCAGTGCCAGAGTTTTTGAGCATTTTCAATGAACTTTGGAGGCCCACCAAATATTCATTTTTCAGACTACATAAACATTGAACATATCACCCAAAACTTCAGAATGTCTTCTTTCATCTGAAAAAAAAAGTAAGTTTCTAGCATATTTGTGTGTTTAGTTATTGGCTGTAGAACACAGGGTGGTTTCGGCAAAAAAGCCTGATTTTGACCAGAAAACTGAGAAAATGACCTTTTACTGCAGAGAAGCAAATCCAAGCAAACCTGTGACAGTTATGATAAAATTTGATCTCTAGTGACACCTCAGACCTCGGAAAATACTTTTACTTATGAAAATAACACCAGAAAAAAATGTTTTTGATGAACAAATGATTTTATAAGAACAATAACACAAATAATTTTATAACAACAAGAACAAGAACAACAACAAACAAAAATAATTTAGAACAAACATAAGAACATATCTCAACTATTTACAGGTATGTGTGTGTATGTGAATGTGTGCATGTGTGTGTGTGTATGTGAATGTGTGCATGTGTGTGTGTGTACGTGAATGTGTGCATGTGCGTGTGTGTGTGTGTGTGTGCGCGCTCAGTAATATTTTTTTTGTGTGTGGTATGCAGTGTAACACTCCCCTGCATGCAGGGGCACACGGCAGGCCGTACACCACAGCCTGGTCTCGCTCCTTTCACCCCGTCTCACACAGACCCTACATTTGCGTGAGGGATGCGCTTTTTTTGTAGGCCTCAAGTTTTCAAGTTTGTGCCTGGACATCAGGCCATCCAGTCTGTTGTCTGGGTCCCTTTGTCTTGTCCGCCTTTCCCATGGGACCTTGACCTCCGCGACCTCCGTTGACCTCCTCTCATGTGTAGGTACAGTTTCTGTGCTCCAGGACCTTACCACACACTCATGAACTCCAGGTGCTGCTTGATATGTCCCTGGATTTCTGGCCTTGTACAGAACATATGCATTAAAAATACAAATTTGAAACAAATATGCCACAAATTTTTTGGTCCAGTTTTGAGTCTTTCGGATGAAGGGGTAGTATGCAATGTTCTGGTCTAGTTTGTCCACTCCATTCATGTAGCTGTTGTACTGCACCACACACGCTGGTTTCATCTGCCCCACTCGCACTCTGCCCCTTCTGCCACACACCTCCACCCTCTGCATGGTGTCTTTGTGGCAGGTGGTCACCATCCTCACCAGCCGCTTGTCCTGCCAGGCCATGACGAGTACGCCGCGTTGTGCCGCACCACCCTCCCTCCTCACCAAAGTCTTTCTTGAAGGCTCCTGATAACCTGCGGTTCCCTCACGGTTTCTTCTGAGAGTTCCACAGACATTTGTTTTTTTTTCACCAGCTGCTCACACAGTGTAACAGAGTTATAAAAATTGTCCATAAATAATGTGTACCCCTGGTCTGTCAGGCGGTCAAGGAGGGAAAAACAGTGTCCTGGAGTGTGCTGGACTGCCCAACATAAGGCAACATGTTGAAGCAGTAGCCAGTTTTTGAGTCACACAAAATGTATGATTTCACACCATACTTTACGGGCTTCTGGGGTTATAGACCCTGAAGTTCAGACGGCCACGCCACTGCATCATCCCCTCATCTATGCAGATGTTTTCAAAGGGCTGATACAGTTCTTTGAATTTTGAAATAATAAATTTCAAAACAAGACGGACTTTATAAAGTTTATCTCCAGCATCCTGTTTGGAGTTGTCATTGAAGTGGAGAAACTTCCTTATTAGCTGAACCTATTTCTGGCATTGTTGCATTGAAGAAAGGGTGGCTTCCAGAGGATCTTCACTCCAATACATACCCAGGCTGGGTTTCTTTATGTAACCAGTCAGGAAACTAAGGCCAAAATATTTTTTTTTTTGTTCTGGGACTGTCACTGGTTTCCATACCCTGTCTCTGGGAGTGTGGCAGAGTTTCTGGGTGTGCTCTCTACATACTGCCTCGAGCGTACAGGTTGGTCTCAGAGGCGATGTGACCCAGCAGCTCGTCAGTCAGGAGCAGCTCCAGGAAATCCACTGGCTGGTCCGAAACCAGGCCTGCAGCCGCATTCTGAGGACCAGGGCAGCGGTGAATGGAACTTTGTGGGTTCCCAGTCTCCATGACGCCAAACAGCATCCACCTCCAGTGAAGGACGCCTCCTGCACCTCTCCCTCTCAATGACGCCCTTCTGCTTGTTTCAGGGACTGTAAATGAAATACATATACCATTTTACACAAACTAATATAAACCTGATATTTGTACTATTTTACACAAAATATATACACAAAAGCTCTGAAATATGTACCATTTTACACAAAATAGTTATACAAAAGGTATATTGTATTATATTCATTACATTACTTTGATTACTTTGATGATGAACAACGTATGCAAGATGGAGAGCTGACACAGTTTTATTGCATCGTAATGAAGTGAAATAAATACCTCTGCGCCTCAGATCCGCTGTTGAAACATCTGTATCTGGGAAGTGTCCCTGCGTTTCTGACGGGAGCCACTCGGATGAAGAGTCCGGTCCGGTTCTGAGTCACTGGGCTCAGACTCTGATCGCTGCTTTGACGCCTCGGCGACCACGCGGAGCACTTCTGACGCCGCCACACAGCGGCACCACACCGCTCCCACCCGGGACGCTCACCACCACCACCGCCCCCACATCTCTCTCTCTGGGGCATCTCCTGCCTCAATCGACTCTCCTCGCAGATCCACTGCCAGACAAGCTCTGTGCCAGTGTCAACTGCTTGAATCGCCTTTTTAGCTCGGATCGCTTCCACGCGCTGCCTCTTCTCTTTCGCCATTTTCTTCCACAAAACCTGGCTGCTTTTCCGGTGATTTATTGACCCTGGGGTGTGTGACACTGCCCCCTTTGGCCAAAATTAATTATATAAGGCTGAAAATCACATGTAATGTGCGTGATGATATTATTGATCGATCGCCGTTAAAAAAGCCTAAGACGAGATATCACGTCCGTGGCACTCTGCGTTAGTATTTTATAAGACGTGATATCTCGTCCGTGGCACTCAATGAGTTAATACAAAAAAAATAAAAAATCTCTCCTATTCACTTTAAGCCGGGTGTGCACTGCGCATTTTTTACGACTTATAAAATGTGATTAATTAAAAGTGGTAACATCGTAGTTTCGATGTTTGTCTGAGTGAACATCACGCTCTTGGCTAGCCGTGTTTTCACATTTGTTAAAGTTACTAAACAGAAGAGAAAAGGAAAGCTAAGGTCCTGTTTGCGGCGGATCTCTTTGGCTGTACTTTGAGGTGCGCTTGGGTTTACATTTTTGACAAAGGTTGATCGCAGATGTAGAGACAGGACGACTCACTCTGACCAAGACGCCAAAATAGGTCTGATATCAGCTGCAGCTCGTCTTTGATCATACGACAGTTCTAAGTTTAGCATCAGCTGATTTAGCGTAGAAAAGGTTTCAGGGGTTGTCATCCGGACGCTGTTTTTCGATCTTCAAACACCGTCTGGATGACAACCCCTGAAACCTTTTCTACGATGGAACACGCCTGGACGAATGAGGGATTACGTCGAAGAATTCGCTGATTTATCAATTTATCTTAAGCATTTGAGCTCTTTGACTAAATGTTATTACATTTAGGGGTTTACTGTCAGTTGTCCATAAGAGCAACAGCTAAAAGACCTGACACTGCTTTTTAACTAAGACTTCATATTAGCTAGCAAATGCAAAGATAGTTGAATGTTTACCAAAAAAAAAAAAAAAAACACTAATGTTTCGCTATTAAGAAAGATAACAGCAACAAAACTTACTGGTTAGCTCTAACGAACTTTATGATTGGTGACATCAAAATCACAACTTTCTAAGATCACTTTATTTTCAAAAAATAAAAAAAAATCAATTTATTTTTATAATGCCCAAAATCACAGCAACAGTTGCCTCGATGGGCCACAGGTAGAAAGAAGTTCAGATAACTGTCCCAGAATGCCCTGGTCCTTTGACCCTCCTTCGCGGCGAGGAAAAACTACAAAAAACCCCATGGGAAAAAGTAGAAACCTCGGGGAGAACCACAGTGAAGGAGAGATCCTACTCCCACGGACGGACAGGCTGCAGATGAACTAGGACTGACATCCACTTGGACTGTGGTGCCAGAACCACTCAAGAGGGAGGTGGCTTTAAAGAGTTCCTCCAGGCGGACGAGGAGCAGTCCACCCAGTGTAGAGAAAGCTCCCCCAGCAAGATAAAACCACATGAACGCAAACAAGTCAGAACCCCGACTTCTCATCTCGGAAACATGAACACGACTGATTGATTGATACCACAGGTTCTATCCCACCAAAGAGTCATAATTAGAAAAACAAGAGAACCTGTCATACGCACTTCAAAATAAAATGATTTCTTGTCAGACTGTGCCCTTATACAAATTAGTTGTTCTGTGAAAGCCTTGACACTGGGCCACTGCCGCTGCTCGTCATCAAATTATAGAACGTATGAAGGCCACCTATAATAGATCCTGGAGGTCATGTGACTTCCCGACTGACCAGCGGCACATGTAATCCCGGTCCGTGTTTAGAACGGAGGAGGATATTGGAAAACGCACGGCCACAGAGTGAAATTACAGCCAGCCTCAGGGACGTGCTTCTGCGGTGACCCGTACTCTGGAGCGGTCAGCCCAGGAGACGTGGCAATCAGGCCAGCCTGGTCAGGGAGGAGCAGTGTCACACATGTACTGTATTCCTGGACCATATTTGACTCATTGATCTAATCATCGAACTCATTTATCGCTCTCTAAATTCTGAGGGTTGGAGTTCTAGAATCAACACAAACCGAGCTCGGGATTTTGTCATCACATCTCAGACTTTCAGGAATTTAATTCATAATGTTCAAGTTCTAATTAATTCAATCAAAAGTATTCTGACACAGAGTGATAAATGACCAGTAATAAGGCTTGTTTTCACTGGTTCATTTTGAAGCGGATTGGCAAAGTCCGAAAGCGTCTCTACTGTCATAGGAAACTGTACCGGTCTGGCCAAAGAGGATTCTGCGAGGTCTAGCTTCCAAAGTGGTCGGGTTTTGGGCAGGGCACCTATTATGAAAATTAGAAATTCAGTGCTTAATTATTTCACAAGTTGCACTGATGCAACCTATTTTTACTTAGTTAACGGTGACTCTTCCACCAACTCTAATTTGCCCCGAGTGAATGAATGTGAGAGTGAATGGTTGTCTGTCTGCGTCTCTAGGTTAGCCCTGCATCGAGCTGGCCCCTGTCCAGGGTGTACCCCGCCTAAGGCCCAAAGTCACTGGCTCCATGTCAAAGCAAGTTCATAGTTTGTGAATTTTGTTCACTGACAATTGCAATAAACGTTTTCTGATTCTGATGTCACCCGTGACCCCAACAGGAACCAGTGGTAGAAAATGAATGAATGGCATACTGTATTATATGCACAGATAAATAATGGAGCAGAAAATGTTTAAACGATCGTGTTGCACCGCCAATGATAAAGCAATCGGCCCTTTAACTGCAGAGCGCATTTGAAGCATGTGTAGCGGTGTTAACCCTTTACCGACACAAGTCACAGAGCCGCGACACCAAACTAACCCTAACCCTGCCCTCACACACCGCGAGCCTCCGTCGTCCATGTCACACAGCAACGTCAGTTATAAAAGCCTGTATGGTTTAAGAACCCGCGCTTTGCATGTGATCGAACTGAACCCTTCTCTCACTGGGGACAGGGTCTGCACTTTGGCCGACAACTCAGGGCTGTGTTGTGAAAGTGGAGGAAACAGCGGCTGAGGCGCTGTGGAGAGGGGGGACTGAGATCTAGAGTCCTGATAATGCATCTAAGATAAAGGTTAAGATACAGTTGTAGAAAAATGTGTCTTTTGCATTTGAATCATCCTTCAATGCCACTGGGGTGCAACCTATCTCCATATCTGGGTCAGAACTACAGTTGATGGAAGATTTTACCTCCACGTTTTGGCTTGATGTGGTTAAACCCGGCCCGGGGATCAAACCCACAACCTTCTTCCAGCTAGGCAAGAGTGCTAGCCACTCTGCCACCAACATTATTTGTCTAACGCATTACATAAAGAGATGTTTGCATCTTTGCAGAGAAGTGAAATATATGAAGAAAAAGCTGAGGATAAACACTAATTTGTCAGCGAGTGCATCAACACATTTACATATCAATATAGAGCTTTACGGTCTTTTCCATGGCAACTACCACTTTTTGAATCTAACGTGAAAACAACAAACCATACTCAATTTGAATAAGCAGAGAAGACATTAAACTTTGTGGCAGCTTTTGTTTCATGTGTAGCATAGATATATTACCATAAACCACGTCAAAACATCTGCATTTGACATCCATCAGTCATAGAATTCATATTTTAAATAAAAGCAGTTTCGAATATTATCACGTGAACTTGTTGAATGTTTATCCTTTGACAGCGTTACAAGTAGGCCATGACTCGACACGGTCCCATCCGTCGTAAAATGTGGCGTTCCATATACCATGCTCCTCCGTTGATCCCCCTCTCTCGGTGCACTCTTGACTCTGGTTCCTGTGAGCCGTGTTGGCGTCTGGCCGGGCTCTGTCGTGGATCCAGTGTGACGCTGTCTGTTCCAGGGCTGCGTGGCGAGTGGAGGAGTCGCCGTCTGCCTTCAGGATGGCCTCAGAGCTCGTCAGTGGGCCGGCTGTCAGCGCACAGGCAGAGGCAGGCCACACGAGCACCGCGGGACACAGAAGGAGCAGCCAGGCATGGGCAAAACAACAGGCTCCAACAATTGACATGTTTTTCTTACATAAATGCGGGGGATTTGGACTGATGCGAAATTAGGACTATTGATTGGTAATTAACGGTTTACGGTGAGACACTACAGGCAAATTTCACGTTTTTTTGTTTTTTTGGTCAGTTTGCTCTCTCAACATATCGGCTTTCATGTGGAAACAACAAACTTGTCCAATCTGTTCCTAAAAATTTGTTATTCTTTCATTTAATCCACTTGATCCATGGATTTCTCTGGGACATTGGAACAAAGGTTGTTTTCCTATGATTCACACAGAGACATAAAGATCAGTATTAAAGTAAATCACACACACACTAAACTTTATAATCTGGGACCAACAAGATTTTGACAAAACGTACAGAAGGATTTTTTGATATCTAATTCTAAAACTGATTTATTGAAGTTTTAAGTAAAAAAATTAGTCGAAATTTGAATTTTTAGGACAATTTTCAGTCCAATCCAGTTTACTTAAAAACTAAATAATAAATCAAAAATCATGTCTGTTTTATCAGTTTTATATGTCCCAAGTATATGTATTTTTTTTTTGCCATTTTTGCACATAAATGTCTTATTTCTACATGAAAACATGACATGATGAAAAACTGATGAAAAGCATTTTTTTCTTACATTTATGTGAGTAAACTACAGGAGAAGTTTCAAGCTGATATCTTGAAATTTAAGATTTTTTCCTATTCATCTTAAAAACAAAATATCTTCTCAAAATGTTGCGTATAACAGGAAACAGAAACCCATAAATGCATTCATATATCATAGTAAAATAAAGGTGTACTTAGTAACCTTTGTGGTGCAGGGTCCAAAACCTGCTTGTCTTTAATGAGATGTCATTGCTTTCCTTCGAATGTTTCACAGTATGGCATTAAACTTATCTACATCCGGACATGACCCCACTCGCAGTAAGAATGTTTTTCAAGACAGACTATATAGCACCTGCAATTTAAAGATAAGGTAATAAGATTTTGCTAAAAACTTTACAAATTTTATCCCAATTTAGCTATTTTTTAGGTTTGTAATTTTTCTTCCTGAGTTGAAATCATGACATCACACTAGGACATTCCATAACTGTTACCTAGAAACCATGTTGCACACAAGTAATTATTTGATGAAAAATGAATGAAAGCTTTATTTTGCTGAAAGATGGAGTTTGGATCTGTGGCCAAGAGAGGCAAAAGTGGGTGGGTCAATAAGAAGTATTAATTAATCACTGGATTTATATACTGTCTTTCGTGACACTCACATTGCTTTACAGTGCATTACTCATTTACTCTACTCTCATTGGTGGTAAACTGTAGCCACAGCTGCCCTGGGGCATACTCACAGAAGTGAAGCTGCCGCTCTGTGCCACAGTCCCCTCCGATCACCACCAACCAATCACGCACTCACCACTTTCAAACTAGACAATGTGGGTGAAGTGTCTTGCCTAAGGACACAGCGGGTTTGCTCCAGTCGCTCCACCGTGGCACCTGGTGTTCAGTGGTCGCCCATTCAAGTACTAACCTGGCCCCGAAAAGTGACATAGTCTATCTTTAGTACAATATTGGCCCTAAACACAATACAGCAGGTGGCGATAATTGAGTTTTGACCTGACCCCAACAGTCCTGACATGTACCTGCAATCATTCACGTCTGTTTAAACCTCAAACATGTTATGTCCTTGCGTTCAAAACATCCATTTTTCATTTAAGTGCTTTGACCTACATTTTAAACTGCTATTCTCCACCAGAACAGGATTAGCCTTTGTGTTTTAGGCACATGAACGTAAGCACAGTGTCGTATCTCGCCGCCTCATCAAACACGTACAGAATCAGCTGAAACACACAATTCGTAACACCACATCCTCGCCCCGCGGAGAGGAAACAAAATGTCTTCCTCTGTGCACGCATTGGTTCAGGTTCTTCAATCAGCGCCTCACACGCCGCTCACAGCAGGCACACACAGCACAGCAGATCTATGTATGATGTGTGCTGCAATGCTAGTATTTATGTCTAAGCTGTGTCAGAGCAAGAGCCTCATAGTCAAACTTTAAAAAAAATTACAACAAAAAAACAACAGCATCTTAAGTTTTATGTCCTTCCTGGTTTTCATATTTATTCAAGTGTGGTATAAACACAAAGGTTTTGGTTAGTTGCTAAATGCTCCTGATTCAAACTGCAACTGACAATCTTGCAATCTTTGTCATTTTAGCTTACATTAGCTCATTCACTTTTAGCATTGCAGTCTAATTATCGAGGGGGTCTCACACAAACTGAAAACATTTCATCCCACATACACTTTCTCCTGACTTGTTTAGATCATTTCAGTTCTTTAATATCCTCTGTGCATGGAATGTCAGTTTGGCTGTTTATTTAGGTTTTAGCGGTAGCATTGAGACACAAACATGTCCTTTTATAAATACACAAGTGTCCTTTGGTGAAGTAAAGTCTTTAACATGTTTCAGAGCACCATCTTATAGAACCTCATATAGCACCACTGAAGTGCCTTAAAGTACCTCTGACAGGTCGAGGTACTAATTTTACCAAAACTTAGTTAAGATAATTATATTTAAGAGTCTGCTAAAGAAATCACATTTTTTATCCCAGTTTGGCAATATTTTAGGTTCAAATTTTTACTTCCTGGTTGTAAATCATGACATCAAAGTAGGAAATTCTGCACTGTTACCTAGCAACCATGTCATAAACTGGGCTAAAACTCCTCTAATGTCACAGAAATACAATATAACAAATAAAAATCACATTCATTTACTTTAATCAATGTTCAAAGAATCAGAAAAATGTGTTTGTTGGTTGTAAATTGTCCCTGGTGTGTCTCCCTAGTGTGACATCATCGAGCTTTGGAACTCTGCTCTACTTCCTGTAAATTTCAACATATTTTTCAACTTTTCTTCACAAACTGACACGTGATTGGTGTAAAACTGCTATTAATATTTACAACAGGTTTCATTCCATCAAATAAAGTCGAAACTAGAAAATCATAAAAACCTGTCATACACACTTTAAGGTCTTCCCAGGTGTGCCTTGAGAAAATGTCCAATTTGGATTCACACATGGCTTTACTTGTTTAATGTAGTATCCTGAATATATTTCGGAACCAAAAAAAAAAAAAAAAACTAGAACTAGATAGTAGTACCGACATTATTTGACACATTTTTGTAAGTGCTATGTAGGTGGCGTGACGTGGTATATTTTCAACCAAACAAAAGTGCAGCAACTCAAAAAAGGTTGGAAAACAATGTTGTACGGTTATACTATATTTTCATTTTATTTTCATTTTTTCATTTTGACTTGGTGGAAACCCCATATAAAAGAAGTAAACAGGGAGTATTCAACTGTACAATGTGCTAGCCATTTTACAATCATCAAATCAAACTTTATTTATAAAGCACTTGTCATACAGAAATTGTAACACTACGTGCTTTACAATTTACATATTAAAAACAATACTCAGAACCCGCACGAGTCTTTTAGCATAGCAATAACGTTGCCTTATGGCTTTATTCATTTCTTTTTTTCATTGTTTATTCCCACTGAGGACAGTCAAATGCCGGAATACATAATTGGACATATAGTTTAAAAAGTTTTTTCCATTTTATGTTAAGTAAGAAAACATGAAAATATGTTTAAAATGCACAATATATAGCTATAATAACATAATAATTTATTCCTTTGCATCTTTGCATTTTACATTTTCAGCTCTTAGTAACCCATTTCCAAAAAAGTACATTTACATTCCGCCCATAACATCACACATCAACAACCTTGGCGTATGTAGAAAACACAAATTATCTGCTTATCCCACTCATTCTCGCTCGCTGGTGTAGGTGAGGCGGCCTTTGATCTGCGCTGCTTTGGGATAGCTCCAGTCACGCTAAAGGCACTGCACCATTTGTTGGCCTAATTAAGAATTCATTGGCCACTAACGATGAGTTCTGACCTCCATTTCCTGCACCTTGGCTTCTCCCGCGGCATCGCAAATCAGCCAGGGAGGAGTGAGAGCCTTGACACAGAGCCGAGCAGAACGGGGGAATCGCTACTCTGTGGCTAGCGGCGAAAAGAGGGAGGGGCAAAGTGCGTAAGGAGAGAGAGAAGAGAAAGGATGGGAGAAGGACATAGGAGACAAGGAGTTAGGAAGGATGAGTAATGAGCCGGTCACAGTTCAAAGGGAGTGTGTTGGAGGTAGAATACAGCTGGCCCAAGTGCACATCCCTGAGGAACACCGGCACAGTCGCTTATAGCTTCAAATGTGTTTATCCATCTATGTTTTTGATGCTGAAAAGTAGTTATTCAAATGTAACAGGACACACTAGACCAATGGCCGTGGACGTGTTGTAAAATGAAGCTGCTATTTTAAAAGTGCTGAAAAGTACTAGTATGAAAAGTACTAAAAATATTTGTATAAATGAATTTAAGCGTTGAACAAATCAACCTTTTATTGAGTTTATTGTGCTACATGCAACAGGGAGAATATGCTAGGTACGGGAATCTTTTTGAAAGTTTAGCCTTGAATATAATACAGTTTTTTTAAGTTCTACATTCTACATCTACATCTACATCCTTCTCAAATTATTGTTCGTCTCAATAGATCTCTGTAGATATTATTGGTAGTGGGACATTACAAATATGTTCTTTTTATGTATTTACTTTCTGGATGGTTTTGTGAGATAGGTAGAGGTAATTCCACAACTGTTACTTAGCAACCATATTTTAAACAAGGACCAACATCCATAGAAATTACACACTAGTTATGAATTGACAAATAATAATACCCGATTGTTTTAACTGGAAAAAACTGTTCGTTGAGCATAAATGCGTGCTTATTGATGACATCACAGAAGAAATATTTAAAATTTCAGCTTTTCTTCAGAAACTGCACCTTGACTGATAAAATTGTAAGACTATGATAAATATTTACCACAAAGACAATCCCACCAAACAAATAAAGATGACAAAGATAATCTAATTTGTCATCTATTTACATTTTGACTCATGAGTTTGTTCAAAAAGACTAATTTGATGCTTTTGACAAACTGTCGAAACTGAAAAATATTGGCGCCAAATATCTGCTAATTTTTTCCGGTTAATATCTGCTGATACTGGAACTGATATACTGCCCATCCCAAATCAAATGACAGGTTTTCTTTTTTTTTTTTTTACTGTGTTTGAGAGACCTTCAGTTGACCCACAGAGCAACACAGAACAGTGACAGTCAAAGCACGATGCCCTGAGGAACACCTGCAGCTCTGTTAAGCACTTTCGTCGTTGGGTTTTTGAGAGAGAGAAAAGGAGAAGGAAGAAAAAGGCAAGATGGACTCGAAACGTTAAATGAAAGAGAAGAGGAGTGAGAGTTGGTTTACGTGCTGCGGTGTTCTGCCGACTGCTGTTATCCCAGTAGGAAACACACTCCCCAAACCTAAACCGTGCTCTTACCTGCTGTCTGAGGGGAAAGGTTAACCACACGCTGCTGGCTTCTGAGCTGTTATTTTCTTCTGAAGTGATAGTGCAGTCACGCAATGATTTAGAAGGTTTTAAGGCCAGGTGCCACCCAAAACCGAGAAGGGTTAGACTTTAGACCCGGAGGTTGCAGATTTAACCACACACTACATTCCTAAAACGTGTGACTAAAATGAGCCAAAATGGGAAAACTGAAGCTGTTTCTGAACCCTTTGAGCACTAACTATTGTCTGGACTCTTTGTGAAGCTGAGACTCTGTAGTTTTGTGTCTGATTTACTCTGATTACACTTGGAAACCAGCTCTGCGAAGAGGAATATCAAACTTTAAAGTCCGCCTACATTTTCTTTGTGAAATCTATGAAGAAGTGAAGCTGGTGTTTGTAGATTTTGTCTGATTGACACTAGTTTTGGCTTTTGTTGAGTTTTGACAATTCCTCTTTCAAAGCTGAAGCTGATTTAACAAAAAAAAAAAATGTTTTAGCGACTTGTAATAAAGTAAAACAGTCCAGGCGGAATCCATATAAAAGTCCTATTACATCTTTTTGAATTTTGACTCTAATTCATCCCAGAATGTCTGATTTGACTGAAAATAAGTGGGTTACAGATTTCTTTTCATACTGAACATGTCCAGCTGCTTGATAGTTTCCTTATATCAGATAAAAAAGAATGAATTCATAAAAATTTCAGCGTCCCGCCGGTGGGACATGCTTTTTCTGGTTGTAAACGTTGGTTCTGGGTCTCTGTGGTGGTCCTGTGTCACTGGAGGATGTTTTTGGCATTGACACTCATAATTCAGTGTCAGTTAAGGTCCACTAGCACAGGTTGGATCTCAGCATGTTGTTGTACACTGATGACATTGTTCTGAAGGCAGAGGAAGACATTAAACTACTGAAGATGCTGGATATGATGTATAATTGGTGTACAAAGGGGAGACCAGCCATAAATGGTGATAAAACACAAATAGTTGAAATGTTCCTATTATGCAACAGACATGAAACTTTCAAAATTTCAACTCTGATCAAATGATCAGTGAACAAACTTATAACATCGGCTGTACACCGACTCTGGTGCAGTTGGGACCCGCGCAATTACTTAAAGGCCCTGTGCATGATTTTTACTGTTTTGAAACGTGAAAAACAGAACTAGTTCCTGTTCAACTCTTTACATCTCACTTTCCTAATGCAGTCCCAGCATCGTAAATATCACCGCGAGAAGTCAAGCACAGGTCCACAGAGCCACGGACCTTTACGGGTAAAGCTAACAAACATTAGCATGCGTAGGATAAAACACACTATAAACACAAGCAGAGTAAAAGTTGTGTCTAATTTCCCCTCGAATAGATGCTTTTACTTTATATCTGTAGTGGTGCAAAACAGATTTGATTTTATTTCATGCAAAAAATCAGAAACATGGACTAGCTCTGTTTCCCGTTTAGCCTCCGATGGGGCATCTATTTGGCACCTCCGCCTGTCCTGTGCTCCATGAATATCTAGCTGCTCGGGCTTCTGCCGTGGTGGTTTTTTTGCCATGTTTTTCTGGGTGTTTTCCCTGCAGGTTCCACTGAGTCGCCCAGGGCCGGCCCGTGGCATAAACAAGCCAAGTACATGTTTAGGGCCTCAACCAAATGCGGAGCCACATGCTTTAGTGGGACGTCACCGCATCCATAAACACTTAAACACACTAAAAATGTAGAATGAATATACAATATATATATGTACAGATATGTTTAACTCTAAAACTCTAGCTCAGGCCTCTTCCACCTATTTTCCTGAAGACCAGATTATTTGGAGGGCCTTGACCTCTTGACCTCTGGCCGGAGCTCCATGACTTTTAACACAATTTGAGGTCACACAAAATGTCCACAACTCTAGATCTGTTTCGTTGTTAATAAAAAATAACTGCTATATTACGTTTTTGAGTAAAAGTAAAATACAAAAAGTTTTACAAACACGCTCTGCAAAATTGCCAATCCAGGACTGAACCAGAATAACGCTCTGGTTTTGTGTTTTTTAATATTTATTAATATATAATTAAAATGAATAGCCCTGCTTTAGTTCCTCTTTAAATACAGAATAAGATAATAGTGCAATTTTGAATTAGATAAAAAAAAAATATTACACATAAACCTGAACGTGATTTTTCTTGGGGGACGACCCTCAGCACTTGTGAAAAGAAAATTGTAAACACTGATGAATGTTGCCTGCTCCACCAGAAACCCCGTATCACTTTTTCTCCCCAGTCCACTCCTGATTTCTTGTCTTTATTTTATTATATTCAACTGTTGTGTGCATTTATTTAAACCCCATTTCCTTCTGATCAGAGTCGACAGGTTTCTCAGTCAGGCAAACAGCAGAACCAACTTAATCACTTTATTCCAAATCTTCAGTCTTAAAAATAAGATCTTAAAATGCATTATAAATCATTAAATTCAATCCCCACAGGCATTAAATCTAAAAAACATTTTGACTAAAAGATGTATCTATCAGAAGAATGAATATAAACATAATTAAAAAAGAACAAATAATGATTGTCTTCCAGAGCCGCTGTTTCAGCCAATCAGAAGTACACGTCCATGAACTTTGAAATGTAACATTCAAATATATTTTGAATTTCAGATGTTTACTGAATTTATTGAATCTAGATGTAAATAGCTTTGATCAGTGTTTCTCTAACTGTGGTACGCGGGGCCCTCTACAGTTTGAGTATTTGTGTTATTCAGAGACAAATCAAATCATGTTTTTTGTCTTCCTTTGCGTAAATCATTCTGTAGAACTGCATTATCCATGGTTTAGTCTCACTTAGAACTGCTTTATTCTATTTTAAACCTGGTTTAGCTCTAATTTAGAAGAAATGTGATATTATTTTAGATATGGTGGTACTCAGAAAGACACATATTATGTTGGTGCATCTTGGTATTATCCAAGATGGTACTTGGTATGAAAAGTTTCAAAGACAGGATTCAAAACATACATTCCCATGGTTTAACTGTCATGGAAATTCGCTTTTTGAATATTAGAATGTAGTTTATTATATTCTCATCATTCTGCTGCCCAATGGAATGGTTAGAAGCCTGTAGTTTTGACATGGTAAAAGCCTAAAAATATCTTGTTTTGACATCGATTTAACATTCGATTTTCTGCAACGTGGACAAACCCTGATCTTCGGGCTAAGTTGCTTGGATCTTCATACACACCACTGACATTTAATACAACCCAAACGTTACGGTGCAGTACACAGGCGCTGCGTTGGTGAGTACCGTATATGTCAGCTGACTCCCTGCCCTCCCCTGTCCTCCCGTGTCCTGCCGTGTCCTGCCGTGTCCTCCCGTGTCCTGCCTTCACCTGCTTCATGGACCAGATCAGGTGTCCGGATCCTGCTGCCCTAAACGCTCTTTGCTTCAAAACTTAGCTCCATGTCTAAGCACTCTGCACTCGCGGCACACTCAGCTGATTCACGCCGGTCTCCGCGCGCTTCCTACTGCAGGTTTGCATTATGTTCCTGAATTTGTGGTTTTAATGCTCAGAAATAACCATCCAAACAGTGTTACTCTTGAACCAGTGACCTAGAAACATGACAAATTCTTTATTCAGACAGATTTTACATGTCTTTAAGGCCAGACACTACAGGCAAAACTCATTTTTTGTGTTTTGGTCAGTTTGCTCTCTCGACATATCGGGAACGTCATGTGGAAACAACTAACTGCTGTCCAATCTGCTCTTTAAATGTTTTATTCTTCCATTTAATCCACTTCATCCATAGATTTCTCTGGGACATTGTAACTTCAGAGGCCGTTTTCTTAAAATGTATTTTTCTCCCACAGAGACATAAAGATCAGCCTTAAAGTAGATCCTACACCAAACTGTACAATCTGGGACAAAATTTTGACGAAACGTAATTCTAAAACTGATTTATTGAAGTTTTAAGTTAAAAACAAGAGGCAAAGTTTGATTTTTTAGGACAATTTTCAGTACAGTCTAGTTCAGTGGTTCTCAAACTAGGGGTTTGGAGTCCCGAAATGATTTCCAGGGGTCCCCAGATGATGGGGAAAAGCTGATACAATAGTCTTAAACAAGGCTTGACACCCTTTAAATACAGATTCCTATTTGTCGGCCAATCAAATCAATCAAATCTAATTTTCTAGGTCTATATTCTCAAAATAAAATCAAACATTAGATATAAGGCTAATTTATCACTTTGTCGCCTATTTTTTGTGTTTGTGGGTCGCGAATGTGAACTATTTTTATTTTTGGGGTCGCAACTGAAAAAGTTTAAGAACCTCTGCTGTAGTTTACTTAAAAAACTAAATAATAAATCCAAAATCCTCTCTGTACATTTTTTGTAACTAATATTAGAAAACTAATTGTAACTAATATGTGAACCAAGTGAACCAAATCAACCAAGAAATTTAAACCTGGTTCTGTCCATTTTTCAGTTTTATATGTCCCAAATATGTGTATTTCTGACCGTTTTTACACCTAAAATACCGTATTTCTACATGAAAACATGACATGATGAAAAACTAATATATTTTTTCTTACATTTATGTGAGTAAACTACAGGAGAAGTTTTAAATAGATATCTTTAAATGTAATATTTTTTCCTTTTCACCTGCAGCGTCTCCCCTTAAGCTCATCTACTTTGCAGTAAGATCTACTTCTATTACTTTCCATCAGCACGTGGTCCACTGGCAGCTGCAGGAGGAATG
This sequence comes from Rhinogobius similis, assembly GCA_019453435.1. Lineage (NCBI taxonomy): Eukaryota > Metazoa > Chordata > Actinopteri > Gobiiformes > Gobiidae > Rhinogobius > Rhinogobius similis. The sequence continues at coordinate 27,769,729 of CM033638.1, read as the reverse complement.
AGAAACGTGGGGAAAATCCAGCTATACTTTCCTAATGTAAGCACACAGGTGTAATTAAAGCTGCTGCTCCAATCAGGAATTTTTTGGGGGCACATCTGATGCAGCCATACGGAGTGGACATGAGTAACCTTCATCCAAAGAAGATGATGAGGTGCCACTTTCTTTTTCTTGTGCTTTTATTTTCACTTTCCAACTGTCAGGGCCGTAGCACCAAATTCTGGGCCCCACGTAAAAACTTACCCGGTGGGCCCCTTATTCATAATTTTGTATATGATTTATTTATCCCAGAAAACTTGGTTATTATTATTATTTTTTCATTTAATACTGCTGGAATATATACCCTATGATATCTGTACACACCTAACAATATTTATAGACATCTTGTGTAGATACAAGTCTATATTATGACACAGCACTGTTTGTTTTTGTATTAACTACCAGACCAATTTCAATAACATCTCGAACTGATTATTACTATTAGGCAATACATTATAACTGCTAATTATAATCACCAGTTTTTGTGAAAAACTTGGCTACTGTGTGAGCATTGAGTTTTCCTCTTTTTTAAAGGAGTGATGGGGCCCTCAGATGTAAATCATAACCGTATGGACTTTACTCAACCACAAAGCATTGTATTACAACAAAATAGATTAGAGTGTACAAAAAATGCAACTTTAATCCCAAAAATTAAGAAAAGGACCACGTTTTTCTGCTCTATTTATATGGAATAAGATTTATATAACGACCTGTAATGAAGAGCTGCAGCTCTGAGCATGTGCATCCATAACGTCAAAGTCAGAGGGAGATTTACATTTTAAATCGCCTCTGATTTTGTTTCGCACAGGTCGTTATATAAATCTTATTCCATATAAATAGAGCAGAAAAACGTGGTCCTTATCTTAATACATTTTTCTAATATTTTTCCTTAAAGTATCTAAACAAATCTGAACAATCAAAATCATTTTTTATATTTGTATATCTTTCCATTTCCTTGAATGCGTCACTACACAACTGCGTAGCGAACGCCCGCGGTTTAACACTTCAAAACTGATAAATAAATATAAAAACGGTATTTCCTTGTATAGAATAAATACAAAGATTGGAACTTTACATAATATAAAAAGAACACCACCGTAAAAAAATATGTTATACTTTATTTCGTACTGTGCATGCTTGCTATTGGACTTCCGGACGAATCGTATTTCCGGGACGAATATTATGGTGACATGGAGCAGCTGGATACGGCGCAGACTTAAAGAACCAGATCAAGACCGCATTCTAACCAGGAGCATTTAATAAGGAGCTTAAACGACTCACACAGTATCTGAAGCAATACACGGCCTTTGTGAGAGTCTAGCAGGTAAAGCGTGACTGATGCGCAACCAAAAAATGAAACTACAACTCAGGTATGAACAATGCTATAATTTGGTGAGACACTACAGGCAAAACTTTTTTTTTTGTCAGTTTGCTCTCTCTACATATTGCCTTTCATATGGAAACAACAAACTTGTCTAGTCTGCTCTTAAAAATGTTTTATTATTCCACTTCATCCATAGATTTCTCTGGGACAACGTAAATTTAAGGGCCGTTCTTAAAATGCATTTTTCTCCCTCGGGACATAAGGATCAACACTTAAAGTACCTCCTACACCAAACTCTTGGAACTCAAGATTTTGACAAAATGTACTGAAAGATTTGTTGATATCTAATTCAAAAACGGATTTATTTAAGTTTTTTTTTTTTTAAATGTGGCAAAATCTGAATTTTTAGGACAATTTTTAGTCCAATCTAGTTTACTTAAAAACTAAATAAGAAATCCAAAATTGCCGTTGTAAATTTTTTTGTAACTAATATGTGTGCAAAATGAACCAAGAAATTTAAACCTGGTTCTGTCCATTTTTCAGTTTTATATGTCCCAAATATGTGAATTTTTGGCCATTTTTACACATAAAATGCCTTATTTCTAAACATGACGTGATAAAAAACTTGTAATATATATTTTTTCTTACATTTATGTGAGTAAACTACAGGAGAATTTTAAAAGTGATATATTTAAATTTAAGATTTTTTCCTATTCACATGTAGTGTCTCACGTCCAAAAAGTAAAGTCTGCATAATATGTCGATTACCCACAATCACTTGCCTAACCTTAAAACATGCACCTACTTTAAAGGTCCCATATTCTGCTATTTTCCCCTTCACACAGTCTATTCTAAGGGCTTTGTTGATAAAATTTTGCGTTGTGCAATATCCATAACATAACAGTTTCCAAAAAACACCCATTTCTTGGACTGGCCCCCCTCCTTGCAATAGCAAACGGCTCACTCTGAGATCTGACCCCCCCGAACAGAGAGCAGGCTGCCTCCCCCGCCTAACCCGCGCAGCTCCCCCTCCCAACTCGTGCCGAAGCCTAGAGCGGAGATAGTGCGCCTGCGCCGTGTGCTCCGGTAAACAGCGCTAACTCTTCGATCTGTCGTATCCATCGTGTAATTACTGTGTAGCATTAGCATTAGCCGTTTTTATTCTGCGGCTGCGCGCTTCCCGGAGGCATGGCTTAAACACCGCGTCATCCATGGGAAGCCGCGTCATCCATGGGATGAGCCCCCGTCTGCTGCTCAGCCGAGGGGGACAAAAAAGACAGTTCTCTAGCGAAAGCATGCGGGAATCAATCAAAAAACCACTTTGGACACACATACGAGGCCCAAATAGCACTGTAGGAAGATTAAAACCTCTGAAAAGTCAATTTTGCATGTTATGGGACCTTTAACTCATTTATGGACATTTCAATCATCTAGTAATTAGAAAGGATTTGCGTCATGTGGACCTGGTTTTCGTCCCCGTCGGAGCGGCAGGTCCCCGTGATGTGAGCGTCCCCACACTGTGACGAAGCCCCGCCCACACACGCAGACACAGGGAGCAGTGATGGATGGGAGCGGACACGCGGGTCAGCATCAGCAGGGCTTCACTTAGACAGGACTCGTATTCTTTTACATCACCTTGACACTGCAGACGGAGCTGACCCCGAGCCTCTCTGTCCCACTGCAGAGGCAGCAGCAGGCACCTTCAGCAGTGCTTTAGTGCTCAGCGGCCATTAAGCACCGCCAGGTCTCTGCACTTCTCTGCACTTCTCTGCACTTCTCTGCACTTCTCTGCACTTCTCTGCACTTCTCTGCACTTCTCTGCACTTCTCTGCACTTCTCCTGCACTTCTCCTGCACTTCTCCTGCACTTCTCTCTGCGCTTCTCTGCACTTCTCTCTGCACTTCTCTGTACTTCTCTCTGCGCTTCTCTGCACTTCTCTGTACTTCTCTCTGCACTTCTCTGCACTTCTCTGCACTTCTCTGCACTTCTCTGCACTTCTCTCTGCACTTCTCTGCACTTCTCTCTGCACTTCTCTCTGCACTTCTCTGCACTTCTCTGCACTTCTCTGCACTTCTCTGCACTTCTCTGCACTTCTCCTGCACTTCTCCTGCACTTCTCCTGCACTTCTCTCTGCGCTTCTCTGCACTTCTCTCTGCACTTCTCTGTACTTCTCTCTGCACTTCTCTGCACTTCACCTGCACTTCTCTGCACTTCTCCTGCACTTCTCTGCACTTCTCCTGCACTTCTCCTGCACTTCTCTGCACTTCTTTCTGCACTTCTCTGCAGTTCTCTCTGCAGTTCTCTGCACTTCTCTGCACCTCTCTCTGCACTTCTCTGCACTTCTCTCTGCACTTCTCCTGCACTTCTCTCTGCACTTTTCTGCACTTCTCTGCACTTCTCTCTGCACTTCTCTGCACTTCTCTCTGCACTTCTAGCAAGTGTGGAGCGATGCAGACTTCAGGTTAGGACTTTCCCCACAATGCATTTCACTGTAATGTTTTGAAACAGCGGAGTGCCTTGTGCCTTAGCAGCTTAGCATGTAGTGCTAACGGGACACAATGGTTAGGACACTGTGAAAACAGAAAGAACAGTTAAAAGAAACAGTAAGGGTGCTGTCTATATTCGGCCCGCTGCGGGGAGTTCTCAAAGAATCAGCCAGATGTCTTGTTGACTTTTATTGGTAATCCAGGAGGTGAGGGTGTGTGTGTGGTTCTACAGGGGACACACATAGAATGACATTAACTAACGATAAACAGTGACATTAGATAGCAACATAAGTAAGCAAGCAATGAACATGAAATAATACTGATCACGATCTAAATAAAACACTATGTTACATATATACAGATACATAAACACTAAGGAAATAGGAAATACCACGTAAAAGGCAGTCTTTCTAGTGATTAGTCTGCATATGGTTGCCATGGTAACCTGGAGTGACTGCGCTCACACTGTCCCTTTAAGTGAGTGCAGAGCGTGCAGCGCGCTGACTGCGCACGGTATTTAACACTCTGCTCTGTTATGCAGCATGGAGCATTATTGACAAAGCGTACGCCAGAACAACATCATCATAAGAATAAAAACACACAGCAACTTATAGCATATGTCATAACTAAGAAGAAATGGAACACAGCAAACTGTAATAACAAACACTTCTACTTACGTTGGTCAACTACGCACACCTATTACCTAACAGTGGAATACACAATCCAACTACCATTGAAACTTGCTCAACTGAACAAACACTATAAACCAGGCAATCTACGCCCTATAGCAAACTCCAGCAACCACTCCGATTGCAGTCCGACTCTCTTTCTGTCCGTGCGGGTACCTGGCGACCCTGCGATGAACTCCGCTACGCTATGGTGGGTGGAGCTGGGTCGTGATTGGCCGATAGGATTCAGTGTCAGTATCCATGCGGAAGTTCGTGGAAGTGTGTTGCGATGTGATTGGCTGATGCCTACAGTGTCAATATCCAAGCAGAAAACTGGGGCCCAGGGCGATGGGCCTTTTTCAACAGCCGCCCCAGATTTCCTTAGGTAATCTGAAAATACAGAAAAGGCCCTGACTAGTCCGGAATTGGTGGAAGTCGAATAACCCGTGCCACAGGACGAATGTACTTGTGGTCTCTAACTTTGACTTCCACAGTGCGGATGCGTTTATCCTGTCCGGGATACACCTTGGTGATCCTCCCGACTGGCCACTGAGCCCTTGGCAACTGGGGGTCAATGATCATGACCGAGCGCCAGTTTGAAGGTCTGGGCTTTCGGTCGCCCATTTCTGACGTGTTTGCAAACCAGGGAGGTAACATCTAATGAAATGTTTCCAAAAATGATCTGCCAGAAGTTGACTGTGTCTCCACCTTCTCCGACTGGAGAAGCTCAGACTCTGGGTAGACAACCTGGGGCAGAGAAGAGTCCGGGCGTCCCAAGAGCAGGCTGTTTGGGGTAACCGGGTCAATATCAGCTACATCAGACGAGACATAGCCAAGGGGCTTGGAGTTTAGCATGCCCTCAATTTCGACAAGCACCGCCTGTAAAACCTCTTCGGTCACTGACTGGGCACTCCACCGTGAACTTGAAGCGCTTTGCTTCAGAGAGCGGATCTCTCTCTCCCAACACCCACCTAAATGAGGCGCATTGGGGGTTGAAGTGGAATTCAACCTGTGCTTTAGCCAGCTGAGCTTGTAACTCTGGGTGCAGTGCTGTAAAGGCCTCACGTAATTCACGCTCTCCTCCGCGAAAGTTGGTGCCTTGGTCGGATAACAGCTCAAAGGGTCTACCTCGCCTGGCTGAAAACCTTCGAACGCCATCAAGAAGGAGTCTGTGTCCAATGACGATAGCAGGTCCAGATACACTGCCCGGGTTGTCATGCATTTGAAGATAATGCCCCACCGCTTTCTCCTTTCGCCGCCCTATAGTGACCTGGTAGGGTCCAAAACAGTCCACACCAGTTGAGTAAAATGCTGGTCTATGAAGCCGCAGTCTGGAGGGTGGCATGTCTGCCATGCGTGGTACCGGGCTTAGCACGCCATTTACGGCATTCAATACATCCCTGCTGGTAGCGCCGAATAGCCTGTCTTCCTCGTGAAGATCCAGAACTTCCGACGGACCTCGGCGAAGACCCGCCCGGCCAGGATGTGCAAGTTTTTCATCAACGCCTTTGATGATCAGCTGGCTGAGGGGTGTTTATAGTCCAGCACAATGGGATGCATGGCCTCTGGGCTGAGGTGTGGACTCAGACGCAGACGCCCCCAACTCGAATGAGTCGTGGTCGGGTCCGGTTCGGGAGCCAGTGTGAGGAGACGGCTATTGGTGGCGAGCGGTTTACCGGCTTGGAGGTGAGCCAACTCTGTGGGGAAGCAGTTCTCTTGAGCTTGTCGGATCAGCTGCTTCTCCGCTTCTCGATAATCACCGGCTGATGGAACGTAGTCAGCCGCCCCATGAGAAGCTTTGATTGTGGCCTCAATTAAGTCTGCCAGTGATGAAAAGGCACTGACGTCAGGAACGGGGTTGGTGGTAAGGTGGCACAGAGTAGCCTTTCTGTACTCTGCACTATCAAGGCAGGTAGCCGGTGGGGTGCGCGGCCAGTGTTCCTCGGGCCCATGGAGGAATGATGGTCCTCTGTACCAGCGGCTCTGTGTGTCCAGTGCACGTATGGTTTTCCCCCTAGTTATATCATCTGCTGGGTTGTTGTTGGAGTCAACATAGCGCCATTCGTGACCAGCAGTCAACTCCTGTATCTCTGCGATGCGGGTGCCCACAAACACTTTGAACCGGCATGAGTCCGACTGGAGCCAAGCCAACACCGTGGTAGAGTCTGTCCACAGCGTTATCTGCCGGAGGGGTAGGGTGAGTTCGGTGACCAGGACAGATGCCAGCTGGGCACCGGTTAGGGCGGCGCAGAGTTCTAGCCGGGGGATAGTCTGCTGCTTGCGGGGCGCAACACGTGACCTGGCGGTGACAAAGGCCACTTCAACTGTCCCGGTGCTATTCTCTGTCCTCAAGTAGGCCACCGAACCATATGCCTTTTCTGAAGCATCACAGAAAATGTGCAGATCTCTGGCACTGGATGTCGAGTCCAACTCTTCGCTGGTGTAGCAGCGTGGGAGAAGAATATGTCGCAGTCCTGGCAATTCTTGTTCCCACTCCTTCCAAGACTGGAGCAGGTCAGCTGGGAGATCAGGGTCATCCCACTCTCGGTGTTTCGCCCAGAGCTGCTGCACCACCACCTTTGCTCTGGTAGTGAAGGGTATCAGGAAACCCAGAGGATCATATTGACTGGCCAAGATCTTGTAGATGACACGAAGAGTGGTCTTAGGGTAGGAGGGGTTGCGCAGCTTGTAGGACAGGGTGTCTGACTGGACGTGCCAATAGAGGCCGAGGGCAGACTCCTGACCATCTTCCTGGCCATGGGCGATCCAGAGCTCAGATGTACCTGACCTGGCAGCAGTGGGGAGATGGCTGATAGTGGAAGGCCGGTTGCTGGCCCACTGGCGAAGATCAAATCCGCCGTCTGCAAGGTGGGTCTGTAGTTTGTCCACTAGCTGTCGAGCCTCCTCCTCTGATGACAAGCTGCGAAGACAGTTGTCAACATAAAAGCATTGTAGTACTGTCTCTTGTACCTCTGGGTCAGCCACGCAGCCGTCTCGGACGTGCCTCTGGAGGGCGAATATGGCACAGCAGGGGCTGCTGGTTGTGCCAAATGGCAGCACCCGCCACTCGTAGACCTTCGGGGGCTTCTCAAGCTGGAGGTCTCGCCATAGGAATCTGAGTAGTGGCCAGTCCTCTGGGAGCAGGCGGACTTGATGGAACATACCACGAATGTCACTGCTGATGGCGACTGAATGCTCCCGGAAACGTAGGAGGACTGCAAGCAGGGAGGGGCCTAACGCTGGTCCCGGCAAGAGCTGCTTATTCAGGTTCTGTCCCTGGTACTCAAATGAACAGTTGAACACCACCCTGTCCTTGCCGTTGTGTTGAGTCATGTGGTGTGGTATGTACCAGCTTGTGGGAGTGAGCTCCGAACCTGGTTCCAGTTCCACCACATATCCTGCCTCTGCCAGCCTACGAATCTCCGCTATATACGCTGAGGCCTGATCTGGGGATCTGGACAGTCTCTTTTCAGTGCTTCAAGCTGGGGAGCACTGCTTCCTTTGGAGCTTGAAGATGGGGCATTTGGGGAACACGAAGCAGGGGAGTGGCATATCGGTTTACACCATCAATGTCCTGCCGAACAGTATGTGCCTCCAGAAGATCAAGCGCATACTGGTCTTGTTTAGATCTGGTGCTGGCCTTTGGATTACGCCAGGGTAAAACATCCATCTGCCACAGGCGCTCTACGTGCTTGAACAGGTTGTCTGGAGATGGAGTCGTGATGGTGAAGTAGCACTGTGGTGATGAGCCCCACGGTTTTATCTTCTGCGCTGGCCCCTGCAATGTCCAACCTAGCCGCGTCTTGATAGCCGCTGTTCCACCGGGGGCCGAGGCTAACAGGCTCAATGGGGGTGACGAGATGGGGATAGTCCGACCCAATGAGCAACACTGGCTGAGCCCGCTCTATTCTCTGCAGTGGCAAGCCCTGGAGGTGTCTGTATTTAGCCATGAGTGTGTCGATGGGGTGGGTGTGCTCAGCTAGACCCAACTCCTTAGACGTGAAGGCCCGATTGATACTGTAGGTCCGATGCGGCTGGGCAACTGGAGACAGAGTAAAAGATACTGCCGCCCCGTGAAGAACCTGCAGGTCTTGCCGCACAGTTCTCAATGGCAAGTCCTCTGCTACTCCACTGAGTCCCAGCTGCTGAGCTGCCGAGTGTAATAGCAGAGTTCTCTCAGAGCCATCGTCCAGAATCGCGTAAGTCTCTAAGGACCTGTCCCCATTCCGCAAGATGACTTTGCTGATTTTCAGTAAAACGTTTCTGCCTTCAGGGGGTCGGTCAGCGTACAGAATCTGGTCGGCAGTGGTTAGAAGGCAGGTGTCTGGCTGGTTAGGCTTAGAGTCAGGTTTATCTACAGTCTCTCGGTTCTCAACGTTGACACTGTGCAGCACAAGGAGGTGGCGTTGGTTGCAGGTTTGGCACGTCATCTTCAGGTCACATGCGGCAGCTCTGTGCCCCCGTCCGCAGCGCCAGCACCTATTGTTAACTTTAACCCAACTGTGTTTCTGCGCAGTTGTCAGTTGGGCGAAGTTGGCACAGTTATTCAGTGAATGCTTGCCGTGATCGCAGTAGGGGCAGTACTTCTTCCCCTTTGCTGGGCTGGCAAGCGGTGTCCTGGGCTCTTCAGTTCCGATTAAGACGGTGGTGGACTTTATGGCTGGTTTCGCTGGCCTGTGCTGCTCCCGTCTGACACTAGTCCGGGTACTATGGTGTGCCGTGTCCACTTGCACCTGCATTTCAAACTCCAGCCAGTCCGAGAGGTCATGCAGAGTAGGGATAGGTACATCATGCGGGTGAATGAACCTACGAAACCCCGCCCGCAGGTCATGTGGCAGCTTTCCTAGGAGCCGGGAGACGTGCGAGCCGCACTCCAGTTCTACCCTGCCCTTTCTCCCCAGCTGTTGCAGCGTGCTAACCAATGAGCGTACTTTCAGTGCAAATGTCCTAAAGGCCTTAACGTCCCCAGACCCGATGTTTGGTCCCTCCATCAGCTCAGCGATTCGTTGAAGGGCCAATTGATGGGGCTGCCCAAACTGCTCGTTGAGAGCATCCATTGTGTCTGAATATGGGTAAGGGGAGTTGACATATGAGTCTGCAACCAGGAGGGCCTCTTCCAGTTTCAGGTGATCACAGAGAATTTGGAATTTGAACCTCTCCGTGGCGTCGCTGGGAAGGAGGTTCTCCAGCGCTATCCTCAGCCTGGCAAACTCTCTTGGGCTGGGATGGCTGAAATCTGGTATGGTGGGCGTTGGTCCTCTATAAACCCGCCTCCCACCTCCTGGTAGGGCTGGCAGTGCGGTAACTGGAGTGACGGCGTGGAGGGGACTCATACTGGTACTGGGGAGGCCAAGAAGATGTTTCCCCATACCTTTCTCTGTGGTGTCGCCTGTGGGAGGCAGACTGTCTCTCTGCAGGGTAGCGGCTGGTCGACTGACGATAACGGTGCCTCTCTGGTGTACGGCTGTACTCTGGGGAGCGTGCTGGACGTCTCGGTGATGAGTCGCGGCGTGACGAAGAGTGAAGCCGTAATCCGTCAGACTGGCTGCTGTAGTCTGGCCTGCATAGAAGCTGTGAGGACCTGGAGGACTTAGGTCTTGCCGGTGGCTTCCCCGGAGAGGGACTACGCTGGGGAGAAGGACTAGATGAAGAGCTGCTCACATCTGCACGGCGCCAGTGCCTCCGGCTGGACTGGCCTGCAGGCTGTGGCTGTATCTGTTTCACAAGGCTGCCCAAGAGCCAGATCACTTCTCGCAAATCCATGCTCTGAGATGCAGCCTCTGCTTTAGTCTTCCACGGTCTTGTCACTTTGATGTGCCCTGCTCTCCAACTCTCTATTCCGGAGCCTCAGGTCTCTCAATGCTGCGAGGAGAGTGTCGTTGGTCTGCTCTTGGCCTGGCGGGAGCTGGTCCTCAGGCCTGGTGCTCTGTTGTACTGTAGGGGGCGTAGAGGGGGGAGTGAGGGCAGTGTTCGACTCATCCCCACTTAATGCCGCGGCAGGTGCAGCAGAAGCCTGGCGGCTGGCACTGTTCAGCTCGTAGTCTTGGAGGTAGAGGGGAAAGGCGATCTTCCTCTTTGGTCTTTCTCTTGACATCTTGCCGCAGTAGGCCAAATATCCGGCTCGAAGGACCATAAAAGAAACAGTAAGGGTGCTGTCTATATTCGGCCCGCTATGGGAGTTCTCAAAGAATCAGCCAGATGTCTTGTTGACTTTTATTGGTAATCCAGGAGGTGAGGGTGTGTGTGTGGTTCTACAAGGGACACACATAGAATGACATTAACTAACGATAAACAGTGACATTAGATAGCAACATAAGTAAGCAAGCAATGAACATGAAATAATACTGATCACGATCTAAATAAAACACTATGTTACATATATACAGATACATAAACACTAAGGAAATAGGAAATACCACGTAAAAGGCAGTCTTTCTAGTGATTAGTCTGCATATGGTTGCCATGGTAACCTGGAGTGACTGCGCTCACACTGTCCCTTTAAGTGAGTGCAGAGCGTGCAGCGCGCTGACTGCGCACGGTATTTAACACTCTGCTCTGTTATGCAGCATGGAGCATTATTGACAAAGCGTACGCCAGAACAACATCATCATAAGAATAAAAACACACAGCAACTTATAGCATATGTCATAACTAAGAAGAAATGGAACACAGCAAACTGTAATAACAAACACTTCTACTTACGTTGGTCAACTACGCACACGACACGAACAGTGGAATACACAATCCAACTACCATTGAAACTTGCTCAACTGAACAAACACTATAAACCAGGCAATCTACGCCCTATAGCAAACTCCAGCAACCACTCCGATTGCAGTCCGACTCTCTTTCTGTCCGTGCGGGTACCTGGCGACCCTGCGATGAACTCCGCTACGCTATGTGGGTGGAGCTGGGTCGTGATTGGCCGATAGGATTCAGTGTCAGTATCCATGCGGAAGTTCGTGAAGTGTGTTGCGATGTGATTGGCTGATGCCTACAGTGTCAATATCCAAGCAGAAAACTGGGGCCCAGGGCGATGGGCCTTTTCAACAACAGTTCTTGTTTGTTTGTGGACAATTGAATAACTGACGCTGCTGGATGTTTTACTTTATCCCTTTTTCAATGCTAGTTATGTGAAGTGTGTGCTGTTCCAGTTGCATGCTTTAGGGTTAGGGTTTGGTGAGGTTTGGCCTATATTACCGTAACGTTCAATGCTGATCCATTACTTTAAGTAAATGTATTATCCTGAACATTGTTATTACATTTTACAAAACATTGTAGAGGAGCATTAGCTCTTTGTAGACATTAGCAACATTAGCATAATAGTGCATGCATACTGCATGGACTGGACACTAGAGAGAAACTAAAGGGTAAATTATACTGTAACACAAGTGCTAGTTCAAGTATGAAGCCTGTCCAAAGTTCTCCAGGGCAGTGACAAGGTAACTAAACTAATCACTTACAAATGTAACGCTACCCAACACTGTTTGTATCGTTATTGTCCTTTAAACATGCTCTTTACTTCTCTCTGCTTTGGCATCTCATGTTTTGAGACTTAATAATGTGTTTAATATGAAGTAATGTAAGTAAAGGCTTATAGTAGTCAGGCATTCCCCTGGTCAGGAACTGAGTTCCTGCTCCAGCTACTGGCAGCAGAAGGAATTACACAGTCAGAGGAGATCAACTAAACCCGATTGCCTTGACATTCTTTATCTATCGCTTGTTCTCGTTAGGGGTCACGAGTGACTGGAGCCTATCCCAGTGACTTTGGGCCTTAGGCGGGGTACACCCTGGACAGGGACCAACTCATCGCAGCTGACACAGAGACAGAGGCATTGACAGACAACATTTACTCTCACATTCATTCACTTGGGGCAATTTTAGAGTTTCATGCATGTCTTTGGACGGTGGGAGGAAGCCGGAGAACCCGGAGAGAACCCACGGTAACACATGGAGAACATGCGGACTCCACCCAGAGAGATCGTCATGTTGATTTAGTCTGGGATTTGAACCCACAATCTCCTTATATATTCTAACCACTGTGCTATCGTGCATGCTAATGTTAACACACGGGACTCTCTAAATGTTCGACATTTCGATGCAGCACTAGCATCCCGCATTTCAAAGCCCTAAACTTAACTAAACTAACTGTTCCTAAACCCAACTCTAACCTTAACCCTAACCTAAACGTTACTGTGAAATAATATAGCTTCAAAAATAAACATTTGCTAAAAAAATACTGAAAATTTTGAAGCTCCGTCCCTTGAAAATGCTAAACCTTAGGGAATCTCGTAAACAGTTGTATTGGACGTGATTTTAAGCAGAAACGCTCAGAATGGAGTCTGGTGATGATTTATGGATCTAGGAGCTCTACCTTTGACGTCACATAACTCTGAAATTTGAACCTGTGTATTTTCTGAGGCTTGGAGGGGAAATCCAGTGACCCAGTGCTTTTACGTACAGAGCAGAGACATGTCCAGAGCAGCTCCACGTGGACACACTGACACACACATCCATCTCCTCCTGTCTGCGCCCCAGCCCATCAGCACATCGCTCAGTGCCTCCTCAAAAGCCCCCTCTGGAGACTACCACACACTCTCGTACGACATGAATACAGGGATTACTGCAGGAGCTGTCACTTAGGACGGCCAACAACCACGAATACAACAGCACTGAAACACGTCTAATGTCTTTAAATGATTCAGACGGTTTGGCCCACATTTATGAAATATTCAAATGGACAGATGTGTGTGGGGAACGGAGCCACCAAATCAAAGTACGTCACTACTTCTCATCTAACGCTGTCTAAATTCTGACGATGAAGTATGAAATGCACCGAAGCAAATCTGGACGTCAATCACAAAAGAAGAGATGTGAAAATGTTGAAATGTAAATTGGCTTTCACTGTCACGTATAGGAGGGAAAGGATGTTATGATCGTCTATCGGGCAATTTAGATAAATACAGTCTCGTTCCACTTCCATTTCAGCTTCAGCGCTCCTCTGGCCCATATCCACCGCAGCAGCACAACTATCAGCCTCCTCAGCCTCCCTCCTCATCATCACCAGGGTTAGGCTCCAGCTGAAAATATCCCAGCTTCCAACTTGTGTAAACATCTCCAACTGCTAACAAAATATAACATTTTTATTATTATTTCTGTTTTTGTTTTGTGTAGATGGTGTTCATTATTCATTTATACTTTAATCAGTATTTGATTTAACCTATAAATATTTACTGCTCCTTTTTGTTACTGATATTCTAGTCTATATTCAAAAATAGATCTGTGTATAGATCTGTATATTCCCTTCTCTTAAGGGTGCAGTATGTTAGCTGTTCCTAGCACTGCACTTTTCTGGACTGAGATGTCTGATGTTCCTCAAGGGATCTGCTGTAGCCACTCCTCCAGTTTGGCGGTCACTGCCCCAATTGCTTCGATCACCACAGGCACCACTTTGGCCTTCACATTCCAGGCCTTCTCCAGCTCTTCAATGAGCCCTTGGTATTTCTCTAGTTTCTCGGGTTCCTTTCTCCTGATGTTGCCATCACTTGGTATCGCCACGTCAACCACAACGGCCTTCCTTTGCTCTTTATCCACCACACGATGTCTGGTTGGTTGGCCATTACCATTCTGTCAGTCTGTATCTAGAAGTCCCACAGGATCTTCGCTCAGTCATTCTCTACCACCTTTGGAGGTGTTTCCCATCTTGACCTTGGGATTTCCAGTCCATACTCGGCACAGATCATCTTACACCCTGCAGTTCTGTGCTGGACTGTCTCAGGAGCTTCCTTGGGTCTTGTCTGGTGTGGTATATCTGGGCCTCTATCGCTCTGGTGCTCAGGGCCTGCTCCTGCTCCATGATGACCCTCTGTCCTTCAGTCCGGAACGCTCAAGCTACTGGTAGGATTTCTTGATATCAGCCACTTCAGTTATGTTCCAATGGTACATCCCATGTAGGGCCTTGTCCTCCCATGATTGTCCCTCCTCCAGCACCTCCTCCTCTGTTCCCCATTGCCTGAGACATTCACTGAGCACATCATCATTTGGGGCCTTATCCTTGATGTACTTGTGGATCTTGGATGTTTCATCCTGGATAGTGGTTCTCACTAGTGTACAGTCTCAGGGTGCTGGATTTGGGATAGAACCCTCCACATGGTAAGGAGCTTTTGTGTCTTAACGTCTGTGGTCTGTATCTCTTCTTTTGGCCACCTTATTATGCCCGCAGAGTATCTGATCACTGGCTGGGTGTAGCTGTTTATCGCCCAGGACTTGTTCTTGCCATTGAGCTGGCTTCTTAGGACTTGCCTTACTCATTGGAGGTATTTGGCTGTTGCCGCTTTCCTCGTTGCCTCTTCGAGGTTGCCATTTGCCTGTGGTATTCCAAGGTATTTGTACCCATCCATATCTGCTATTGTTGCCTCTGGGAGTGAGACAACTTCTGTGTGGACTTCCTTCCCTCTCTTTGTTACCGACTGCACTTCTCCAGCTCGAATTAAATCTAATGTCAGTGCTGTAGATCCTGGTCGTGTGGATCAGTGAGTCGATGTCTCGCTCTTAGCATGAACAATCTTCTTTATGTCTCATTCTAGATATTGATTATTACACACTTAGATGCTGAGCAAAGTACCATTCAGATTCTGATACTCGACATAAAGGTACTCAGTACAAACAGTCCATCAGCTGCATCTTAATCCCTCCTGTTTCCTCATAGCCTGTCTCTGTATCTAACTAAAGCTCTTTAATTAGCTGACCGCTGTGTCAGGGGTCAAGGGTCATATGAAGGCTACTACACGACAAGCACCAAACAGCCGTGACCTCACAGCGGGGACAGCCAATAGGATTAGCCTGTCGCTGGGATAAGATTACACTATTCAGGGACTATTGACAGCGGGAAGTCTGAGGGCAGCGTTTTTATTTGTTAATGATTTATTCAGTTAACCCCCTCTGCTCCATCTCCACCGCAGCAGCAGAACCACCCAGCCTCACATGTACAGGAGGCTAACGACACATGCTAGGTGCACGTTAGCGCAGGATAAGCTAGGTAACATGCAGGGTGTAACAGGATTGGGCCGTTTACTATCAGAGGTTCTCCTAAAGTGGATTACAGGCCACTGATGTAAGAACTCTGTCTGATACAAGAGCATGTGTCTGTGCATGGGTTTGACAGGGAGGGAACTCTGGCATCGTTTCCATAGAAACTGACACTTCAGAATACGATATAATTTTAATGGGAAGAAGTCTCCAGTCCATTTATGTATTTAGTACATATTAAAAACAAATGCATAAATATAATAATACATTTAAAAATACCATATTCATGTGTCAGTTAAATCATAAAATTATCTATAAAAATACAATGAAAGATAAATTATGTTATTTGATTTTTTTTTACACTAATGTATTGTACACTTAAAAAAAACAAATATATATATATATGTATACATACATATATATACATACATTACATTCAAAGGTGTTACTTTTGTTTTTGTGTTTTTCCCCATGTAGTATGTACTTTTACTTCATTGTTCATTTATTTATTCTGAGCCAGTATAGTAGCTCAAAACATTTGCCCATTACCCAAAGGTTGCCGGTCTTTGCTCTTGAAAAATCAGGGCTGTTTTGACGATGACGGTGACAATCCCTCAACCACATGTGAATGACACCAGAATTTAAAGTTAGCCTTCAGCTCAGATGACTAATTATAATCTAAATAGTAATTATATAAATTAAAACACCAAACCATTTATACTCTCAAAAATGACTTTTAACGAGGCTCTGACTTCACCTAAATGTGGTCGATGGGTTGGCACCAGCTGACACTCTTATTCATAATTTGCGTTTTTTGCGGGGTAATGCTAACGGCTGTATGAGAAATGCATGAGACTGCACCCGGAGTCCTTCAGATCAAACCGGACTAGCCGCGTTGCTAAGTGGTTGCTAGCACGAGCATCGAACGCCACGTCTGTTTATTTATATGTCTATGGTTATGAGCATATGAATGAACACACATGAATACCAAATACTAATTACTTTTAAACAAAGTAATTAGTTACATTACTTAGTTACTGTGTCAAGAAAGTAACTAAATTACATTACTTTTTGATCACTTTATTTGTAATATTGTATAAATTAATCAAATGTTTGGTTTTAAATTTTATTAATGACAATTAAACAGAGGAAAACAACAACAAATTGTCTCAAAAGACAACAATAGAAATGCACAACTCTCTGCTCTGAGCGGCTGATCTGACTCTGAGGTGTTTTTCTGAAAGTAAAAGTCAGGCCCATGGATTTTTCACTTTGAGAACATTTAACATGTTCCTTGTTCAGATTGTTTCCTGCAGAACAAGGTTGCATTCTCCTCCTAAACAATGTTGTTGGTGTTGAAAGTAACTGAGTATTTTGATAGTAATGTGCTTCACTACTAAACTTCTAAAATTGTAATTTAATAACAGTAACTAAGTAAAAGTAACTTTTTTTTACACCCAGCACTGCACAAAACCCCCGTAAATTTGTGAAGTTTAGAAAAAACGTCATAATGTTTTTAATCGGCCTCGTTAAAATGAACGAGATAGCATGTTTCCATCAGTACCAGGCTTTGTGCTGGAAGGCTCTGTAAAGCTTTAGTGCGGGTCATTTCCCTGGCACTCATCCAGGGCAGTGTGTCTTTCACTCACTGTAGAGTCATTGTGTGGAGCCATTTGAGGCGCAGAGATAAGGATTCTTATCAGCTGTTTTACACCGCTCCTGTCCACTCAGGGCCATCCGTCAGGACCATGTGCTCTGGCTCCTCCAACGGACCTGGCAGAGTCGTCGGCTGTCAGGGGAGGGACTGGGAAAGAGAGAAATGGGAAGAGAGAGGAGAGAGACAGATGAAGAGAGAGAAACATGAAAAGAGAAAGGAGGGAATCACAGAGAGGAAAAAGGGAAGAGAGACAGATAAAGAAAGAGGAGAAATGGGAAGAAAGACCGAAAATAGGGAAACAGAAAAGGAGAGGAGAAAAGGGGAGAGAGAAAGAGACAGTGAGAAAGTAGAGAGACAAAAAGAAAGTAGAACTGGGGAGAGAGAAAGAGGAAAGAGATAAAGAGAAGACAATGGGAAGAAAGACAGAGAAAAGAGAGACCGATAAAGAGGGGAGAAAAGGGGAGAGAGAAAGCGAAAGGAGCGAATCACAAAGAGAGAAATGAGGGAAAGAGAGAGATAAAAAGAGAGGAGAAATGGGGAAAGAAGGGAGAAAAAGGAGAGAGAGAGAGAGACAAGGAAAGAGCTAAAGAGAGGAGAAAAGGGAAGATACAGGAACAAAATTGGGTAGAGAGAAAGAGACAGTAGGGAAAGTGAGACCGCTAAAGAAGAGGAGAACTTGGAAGAGAGAAAGGGAGAAATAGGGTGAGAGAAAGAAAAGGGAAAGAGACAGTTAAAGAGAGATGAGAAATGGGAAAAAAGAAAATAGGGTGAGGCGAATGAGGAGAAAGGGGAGAGGGAAAGAAAGAGGAGAGAGGAAAAACGGGGAGAGAAAGAGCAGAGAAAGGAAGGAATTGGGGAGAGAGGAAGAGACAGGAGAGAAAGAGAGGCAGAGAAAGATGAGGAGAGAGAAAGAGAAAGGTAGACAGGAAAAGAAAGGAGAAATAAGGAGAGAGGAAGAGAAGGGAAAGAGAGAGGAGCAAGAGGAGAAAGAAAGAGGGACTAGAAACAGGGAGAGAAAGAAGGGAGAGAGAGGGAAAATAGGGAAAGAGAGACAGATAAAGAGAGGTGAAATGGGGAGAGAGAAAAAGAGGGGAAAGACACAGAAAGAGAGAGAAGAAACTGGAAGAGAGAAAGAGAATGGAAAAGAGAGAGAAAAAAGGGAAATAGATGAGAAAAGGTGAGAGACAGAGAAAGGAAGGAATTGGAGAGAGGAGAGAAAGTGAGGCAGATAAAAAGAGAGGAAAACTGGGAGAGAGAAAGGGAAAGCACCGAAAGAGGTGAAAGAGAAACAGATAAAAAGAGGAGAAATGGGGAGAGAAAGAAGGGAGAGGGGAGAAAAGGGGAGAGACAGAGAAAGGAGGGACTCGGGGAGAGAGAAAGAGGCAGCAGGGAAAGAGAGCCCGATAAAGAGACAGGAAAACTGAGGAGAGAGAAACAGAAAGGGGAGAAAGAGTGAGATAAAGAGAGGAGGAATGGAGAGAGAGAAAGAAGGGAATCAGGGAGAGAAAAGGAGAAAGGAGGGAAAGAGAGACAGGTCAAGAGAGAAGAGAAACATGGGGGAAGAAAGGAGGGATGAAGAAAGGGAAAACGGGAAGAGGCTGATACAGAGAGGGAAACATGAGGAGAGAGAAAGGAAAGAGAGAGAGACTAAGAGAGGAAAAATGGGGAAAGAGAAAGAGACGTAAGAGACGAAAGAGAGGGGGAGAGAAAGGGAAATGAGGGAGAAAGAAAGATAAAGAGAGGAGAAATGAGGAGAAAGAACACAAAAGGAAAGAGACAGACAGAGAATGGAGAAAAGAGAGAGACGGAGAGGAAAAAAAGAGATACTGTTGAGAAAAGGGACGAGTGATGCAGAAACAGAGAGGAGAAACAGCGAGAGACAAACAGGCAACTGCAGAAGTGAAGAGCGAAGAGAGAGACGGCAAAAGAGAAAGAGAAAATAAAAGTGAGACGGTGTAATTATGTCAGTGCCAGCTTCCAGGACCGACAGGAGCAGATCCACAGGCAGGGCAGGCCCCCAGGCGCCGACGGAGAGATGGAAGAACCTGCAGAGTGGGACCTACACTAAAAACGTTATTATGCGGCATTTGTCATCCTCCCAAATAAGTTAGAAAGAACATCTGACTGCACAAATCCGCCCGCAGAATCCAGACGTATTTGTCAAAGTCCTGAGTTTAAACGCAAATAACAGGAGCGAGAGGTTTGCCGTCGGATTGTGTGTAATTCAAGCGTAACTAATCAAATTGAGGCACAACTGAGTCTTAGAAGATGTTACTAGGGCTGGGCGATATGGCAAAAAAAATATTGTCATGATTTTCTTGGGGCCAGATCATGATTTCGATTTGATAACGATTCATGTTCACTGTGTATTTTTCTATTGCATTTAATACAGCTGCATGATTTAGAATTGATTTAGAAAGGATTTATGTCTAATTGTGATTTTTCTGATCAGTGCAATTCTGATTAGGTTTGTGATGTATGTTTTAAAAGTAGGATTCTGTTCAAATTCACATTTTAAACTCAATTGTGCCGCTTTTAGTCACGTTTTTGTCACATTCAGTTGTGTTTGTCATATTTAAACATGTCTTTGTCACTTTTAGTCATGTCTTTATCGCTTTTAGTCACGTTTTGGTGCATTGAGTTGTGTTTGTTGTTTGTTAGTGTATTTTTGTCGCTTTTGAACATGTTTTATCACTTTTGATCGGGCTTATGTTGCTGGTTGTACAAATCAAAACAGTGTAAACCGTTTTATTCAAATCAAAGCAAGACATTTTGTTGTTTATGGAAGAAATGATTGCACTTCAAAAACTGCATCCTTCGTGATTTGCTAATTGCATCCATTAAAATTGCATTTTTGTGTGGATTTGGTTTAATTGTGCAGCTCTGGCCTTTAAGAGGTACAGAGGCTAAACAACAGGAGAAAAAGTGTGTTTGAACCATAGACATAAAAATAGTGGACAGACGATCGTCACTCCGCCCCATTCATGAAAATGCGGCTCAGTCATGGAGAATTCAAAATGGCCGCGGGTTAGCCCCCACCACTCCCCCCTCGGTGGGGAGGCGGGGGGAGGCCGACTTTGGGGCGGCCTTTTGCTGACGTACTGCCGTCGTAGCCTCTATGGTTACCGCCCACTCGTAGGTGTATGGCTGCCCGCCTTCCTCATTAGATATGCAGGAACTTTAAAAAATCACAGGGGCTAAACCAGCCTGGTTCAAAAAAATTCACCCCCCTCAGCGTTGTCACAGAGCCGTAAGCTAACGTTTGAGACCAAAGCCGTATTTTGAGCCAGGCTCTAAAGTAGGTTTTGAAATGTCTAACTCCCCATTGACTTGCATTAAATAATTCTACTTCCGCAGCGGCCCCTAGTGGTCAGCAGCAGATTGCAAACATGGCAGCCTACAGTTGGCGGCTCAATTTGAGCGCGGTAGCCTCGCCCACTGGTTTGAACAGACAGCTGCATTAAAGAGACAAACAGTCAATCACGATATGACCATTTCACAAATATAGCAGATTACCTCAGAATAAACGAAATGATTTTTACTCAGATGTTGTGTCATGCAGAAGTTACTCTCGGCCGTGCGGTTGGTCAGAATTGGACGTGTTTGGATTTAGGTTCCAGTAAGACGAGGCGCTGACATTGTGTGGCTTTGCGTCCTTAATAGACGGTGGAGGGGTGTGGTTTGTGCTTTAGGGATGTCACTGCATAATGAAGAAACACCATAGTTTAAATTGTTGCATTTATATAGCGCTTTTCTAGCTTTCAAGGCACTCAAAGCGCTTACTTGAAGATTACTAGAGCTGGCAAAGTCTTTCCCACACTGGTCACAAAGTTGATGGATTCCAGCGGCGGCGAGTGGGATATTTTTTGGGGGGTGCGCCATTGTAAAACCTGAATTCAGTAGTTTGTCTGTACGTGCGCATGACAGAGGAGCGCCTCCACTGACTAGTTTTGTGTGATTAAATGATTTCTGTACATTACATTTGTTCACATGAGGTTGAAGATTAGTTAGCTGAAATAGTCATATTGTCAATAGGCAGCAACATGCGCCAAAGCAGAGTCTGTGACTAAAGGCGGGTCAGAGCTGCAGCTGGATCATAATAGGTCAGATATATGACAGAAGTACGTGAATCCCAATCCCTAAATCGAGTGCACAGGGCCCCTGCTAACAAGAGAGGGACTTACAGCTGTGATGGAAACGAATGGAGAGAAGCTCAGGACATCAATATTGTCAAAATGGTTCTCACACTCACCCGTTCAGTGTGCACAGACCATGCAAAGGTCACCAACTGTAATAAGGCTGTAAGGCTCATTTGTCCGTGAGTGGTCCAAGTTTGAAGGTTTCAAAGGTTGTCAACTGGGCACTGTTTTTGAAATCAAGACGTTTCTCCTGGGTTGATGGTCTGAGGTACAGTCTTCCTTCAGTCTACAACAGTCTCATAACACCTCGGCCGAAATCAAACCAGTCAAATGTTAGTGAGGCACCTGACAGCTCTGAGTCTGCAAGAGTGAAACTGTCATGCTGGTAAACAAGGGCAGGGCCAGTTTCAGTTGTAAATCCTCCCTTTGGGGAGAGACGAATTTGATCTCAGGAGAGTATCGATGCTGCTGCTCACTTTTGAATCAGAAGTCGAAACGTTTTGATTTAGAAAAAAGTGTCCGGATTACCTGAAAACCCTTCATTCACCATGTCACACTAAACAACAGTGAAGTCCTTCCTTTCTTTCATCCCCGCACTCTGAGCACCTCACCATTCAAGAGCAGTGGTTGACCTCAGTGAGCTCATGCCCATCTGCAGATCTTCAGCTATGATCTTACGATGTTGGACTTACTTTATAGACAAGCCACATACGCTGCACGTCAGGGAGGCAAAGATTATTTTGTTGGCATTCTTGCATTTTCCACCCCGTTGTAACATCATCACAGCAGAAAGTGAGACGATGTTGCATAATTCATGGGCGCTTCCATAGATGGAGCACAGATTGTAGAGCGGGGATTGCTTTCTTCTCGGTCTCCTCCCTCTCTGCCGCTGTGATGTTCCTCTGCACACGCCACAGTGGGTTTGACAGCACAGGGGAGGAGCAGGGGGTACTAGAGGGGGGCGCAGGAGGTACCACACTGTGCCACCACATGTACCAGCTCCTCATGTATAATGCTCTACATACTGTGCCAGAAATAGGGCTGGGTGATATGGCAAAAAATATTATAACTATTTTCTAGGAACCAGATCATGATTTTGATTTGACACGATTCTTTTTTTTTTTTTTTGTCCTTTTTTGCTTCACTTATGACACAGACTCTCCAAGCAGAACCAGTGGAAACATGGCTGTATTCTGCATTATTTGCCCTGTTCTTGTCCTCTAAACATGACTCTGGGCTCTGATTGGCCAAGGGGCTCCGGTGGGAGGGCTCTGGTTGGCCGAAGGGCTCTGGTAGGAGGGCTCTAGACCCCTCTAAAGCCAGCCAGCACCCTCTGGCAGCTAGTATCTCTCAAGGCCCCCTTCAGATCCCTCAGATGGAGCGGTATGGTTCATTTATGAGACACTCTCGGACCGTCCCAATCCACTCCAGAGCGAATCAGTCAAAAACACGACATATTTTAAACAGATATTCACTAAATGTCAAAATAAAGCCAAGTATAGCACCATTTAATACCATATATCTTGGCCCTTTACAAGATTCTGTGACTTTAAATCAATACTCAGATGTATTTAGTTAAAGTCTGCATGCTGTGAACACACATCCTGAGCTTGAATTTTTTTTCGAACTCTCATACAATTTTAAATTCTCCAACAAAGGTGCGATCACGGAGGCTAACACTCTGCTAACACAGCACATTAGTAGGTGCAGGTCAGTGTGTCAGCAAACGGGTATCAGTCGGCCCCCACACATCATTAGAGCGCGCACACGTGGATTTACAGGCCCCTGACAGGTTAAGCCCAGGGTTTATCTGGACCACGCGTACCGTTTTGGGCTAACTTATGGCCCCCGCGTCCATTTGGCGCAAAATTCATGGTTGTCTACGCCGCTATCCGTCAACGCTAAAGACTGATGAAAACCCGGGATCGATAAGCAAATGGGAGGAGTGTGAGAAGATGGAGGTGGACATCAATCTGCCCGCTGGACACAAGCGCCACCTGAGACATCAAGGCCAGGGCAGGTGTGTAAAAACGAATCATTGCACCTCAACTAAATCCAGCTTTGGTGGCGATATAGAACATGGCAGTGTTTGTGAGCTGAAGTACTACATTCTAAAGGCTGGTACAGTTCCATACATTAGCTCTAGGGATGTGCACCGA
This sequence comes from Rhinogobius similis, assembly GCA_019453435.1. Classification (NCBI taxonomy): domain Eukaryota; kingdom Metazoa; phylum Chordata; class Actinopteri; order Gobiiformes; family Gobiidae; genus Rhinogobius; species Rhinogobius similis. The sequence goes on along the minus strand of CM033638.1, from coordinate 27,746,232 downwards.
GCCCCACTGTCCGCTGGATCAATAAGTTCCGGCTCTATTGATGTAGAGAAAAGTCAAAATGCAGTAGAAGTTAGAAAATTGTTTCCACCAAGACTGTTAGGACCTTTACTTGAATTATGTTATACTTCTTGTTACTTAGTTTTATTACTATTTCTTTGCAATACTAACACATTTTATTAAATCAGCTTGTAATCTGAAGAAGTTATAGAGCCAATGCAACGTAGTAGCCGGATAGCATAGCAGAGTGCATTGAGGCCATAGGAGTTGAGGCTAAAGGGGCGTATACCAACGAGGGAGGAAGTATGTGTAACAACATTGCAGCCAGTAGCAGCGCAGTAAGGGGGAAGTAATGACGTAAACCAGAAGTTGAGAACATAGAGAACTAGAACATAGGTTAGTTTAATTAACTGCTAACTGCTTGCATCCAGTTGAAGTGGTGCAACAATATAAATACCTGTGCACCATCATTGATGATAAGTTGACTTTTGAGGCCCAGGTGGACACTCTTTGCATTAAGGCCCACCAATGCATGTACTTTTTTCGCAAGCTGAGGAATTTTAATGTTGACCGGACGTTTTATTAATGTTTTATTGAGTCTGTTCTCACTTTCTTTCATTTGTTGGTTTGGAACACTGTCATTAACAAATAAAAAGCACTTGCAGATCATTGTGCGCTCATGCAGAAAAATTGCAGGTGTCACATTTACTGACCTCCAGGACATCTCCAGGGCACAGATCCTTAAAAGAGCCCAACAGATCTCCTCAGACTCCCTCTTTGGGCCAAGTTCAAGCTGCTTCTGTCCAGTATAGATATAGATACAGATATAGTACGCCCAAATCCAGAACTAATAGATACAGAAACTCTCTAATCCCTACTGCCATCCCAATTCTGAACCAGTCATCCAGTCAGTCATGTAATATTGCATTGTTTTTTGTCAGTTTTTTTTACTCTGAGTTGCATGTGTGGATGTCCTGCTGCTGCAAACAAATTGCCCCTTGGGGATAATAAAGATAACCTTCAACCTTCAACCTAAATAAAATTTTCTGAGCTGGATGATTGTCAAAAAGAGTTTAAATTGGGAAGAGTTATATGTTGTAAAGTAATTAAATGGGTGCACTGTAAAAACATGGAATAACAAGCAGTTATAATATGGAATATGCATCAGATAAGGAGGAGTCCATATGGAACGTGGAGGTAAATCCAGGGGGTCATAGGTGGATGTCTGAACAAGAGGAGGACCCAAGACCATTTATTCATGAATATTCTATTCTGCAGAAACGGCTCAGGTCTTTTTGTTCGTGTTCCGTTTTTTGTGCCTTGAAAATAAAGACTATTTTGCTTGGAGTTGCAAGTTTTCTTCATTTGCTCTTCAGAATTTGACACACCACTATCAGTGCTCTTAACGGCGCTGAGGAGTCGCACAAATGTCACAAGGTCAGATATGAGCATGAAACTGTCCTCCTTTTATAAGATGTGTGTTGTGCGCGGTATTAGACATTTATTTTTAAGATTGCATTAAAGCTACTGTACCTGTTTCTCACATCGCGGAACCTGGAGTAGGTTTTTAAATCTAAGTCATCCCTTGCTCTCACAAACCCTTTGGCTCAGTGTTGAAGTTCACGTGCATTTATTTTCGGTCCTGTGTACAGCTTTAAATCAGCCTTTTTCAGATGGCGAAATGAAGAGAAGGACCACCCGTGCGGCCAATCAGAGTGCTGCTTTTAGCTCTTACTTTGAGACAAAATACTTTATTATTAGATGCAGACAGCAGAGGTCTTATTTTTGTCAGAAAGTGCTGCTTTTACTAGATACTCTATGGTGGACAACACAAAAAAAACCAAACTAATTTACACCCAAAAACGTCAGGTACTCCAGCTTTAAGTTTAGTGCTTATATTCAACCCGGTGACATTTGCGTAAACTCCTCTGCATCGTGTACAGGCAATTTCACCAAATTGAACATAGATGTCTTCTTCAACGTACGGGCATTTTGGCGACAAATTGACGTATCTTCTCTCCATTTTAGGTGAAAAGATTGAGCAGCAGCCATCAGAACCACAGAAAAATAGACGTTCATTCTCACAGATGTATGAAACCACTATTAACGAACGATACAGTGTGTGTGTGTTTTTTAATAGGAAATAACAGCCAATTATCGCTAGCTAGCCCAGTCTTAAGAAATACAAACTCATTCATTTAGAGGCCCAGGGTCCAAATATTTCTTGGCCTCTGACTCCTTAGTGAAGTGTCCCACATTACCATAAGCAGTACTTTTTACTGCAAGTTTTAAAATGTACCTATATTATCCCAATACCGAATACTGTATGTGTCCTTTTGAGGTTCTAGCTTCAAAGATCTGCTGACACGGTGTAACCTGCACTAAATGTAATTAGAATTATTCACTGTAAAGGTCACCAGTTGGACTTGCAATTCACTGGATTCGTTGTGACTAGTCCACCGCTGAAACAATCGGTCGCCCTGCGCTGCCTCTGGTTTCAATATGTGGCCCCTCATGAGAAAAGTTTAGACACTCCTGATTTATCTAACTGTGACTTGTGCTAAAAGACCCCACAGACGCAGTTAAAGTTTTATACTTTATTCCTGAATCAACATAGACAATAAATATTTAAATTTACAAAATTAAATCCAACTTTAATTCTAGATAGAATAGATAAATAAAAGATTACAAACTAACTGTTACAACTAGAGATCGCAGACCTAGCACTTAGCACATGTAAGAAAACACAAATCATACACTGGATTCATATTGAATTATTTTGTATTTTGATTGTCAGCTCATTAATCATAAAATGTGAGCATTAACAGATGTTAGAAATAAAAAAGACATGCCTCTGACACACATATGTGATTAGCCTTGGGTCCAGTCGTTCAATCTAAAACGTTTACTGTCCTCTTTATGAATTGTCTGAAGCCAAAATGCTGGTCCTTTATGTTTCTTTTATCTTTGTCTTTGCGACACAGTTTAGAGCTTTGATTTTCAACCAGTGTGCCGGGGAACACCAGGGTGCCTTCAGGTTTTGCCAGGTGTGCCTTGAAAAAAAAAAACTGATTCTTGGATTTAAATGAATAACTTACCATTTTAGAGTGCTCTGTGTGAATTCTTTGCCGAAAAAGTAAGCAAATTCCCATTGACAAACCAAATGCAGTGACATGAACAATATTTACTACATTAACTGCTACTTTTTGTCCTAAATGGTGTGATCATTTGGTAATAGTAATCTTAAATGGTAATGTTTTAGTTGGTGGTGTGCCATGGATTATTTTCAACCAAAAAAGTGTGCCGTGACTCAGAAAAGATTGAAAAACAACTGGTTTAGAGGCATTTATTTTACCGCCAATTGCATCCCATACATTTCAGTGTATGAGGTGGTAAAGCAAGTGTCCAATAAGTTGTTAAAATGTTAAGTTCATTTTATGTAGGCCAATACGTATTAAAAAATCACGTTATACCCAAAAATGTCCACTTATAAGCTGCGTTCACATATGTCCTGATTCATCCAGCTTTAATGCCTGTTCAGTCATGGTTAAATTTAAGATATGTTCAGAGTTTAGTCTCAGTTAAGTCCCAGTTTGGATGAGATGCATGTTAAAGTGTGTAGAAAAATCCCAAAGTTCTGTCCAAAACACCACATTTACTCAACGTCTTTACTGTGCACTTTACAGACATGAAATAAAACGCCCGTGGACAGGTTAAATCCTCCGTAATCACCGGCGTGGGTCTATATTTAGCCGGAGCTGTGGGTGTAAATCAGGAGGGGCAGCGCATACCAAACGCTCCAATCCAAAGTGTTGCTCTGAGATGGATGCTCGCTGTAAATATAAGCTGTCGGAACAGAGCCGGTGTCATGGCTCATTCATCACTATGTAGAAGATTCACAACTCAAGCTATTAGGGTGAAGAGAGAGAGGGGGAGAGAGAAGGAAATGGAGTCAGGGAAGGTAGAAAGAAGAAACAGGCGCTAGAATCGAACTTTTCTACTGTCTTCTTGGACTTTTTGTAAATGGTAGACAAAGGTTCAAAGGTAGACGTCTGGAGAATGCGTTAAAAGTGTTTTAAAACTTTCACCTGAACGTTATTTTCAGTCTGAGAAACACGACTTTACACTCTCTGAACCGTCTGTTACAGTCCTATTGTACTCTGAATGCATTTTATTCAGCACTGTAAAGCATCTTTTGTTTGGCTTGCTGTCCCACTTGACCAATGTGAGAGCACACAAGCAGTTAACTTAAACTGCCATTTCTGTTTAAAGAGGGATTCTCTTTTTCACAAAAAATGCCTTCTTCACTCCTCTATATATTTTTGTGTTTTTGTGTGGGCATCTTGTTCTTTCTGTCATAAATGTCATCATGTCTAAAAATCCCATTGTTTTTCAGACAATCCAGACACAGAAGTAATAGAAAGCCCATTACTTCTTGATTGTCTTTCCTTGTTTGTTTTTGGCCGCTTTTGCTTTGTCATTAAAACATTGTCCGTATGACTAGCTTTGAGACTTTTCCTGCACAATATTTTAAATGTTTTGAATGTGAGAGGGAGCTCTGTCGCTGAAATGTCTTAGTTTTGCTAAGTTCCTTTAAGTTTAGAGCATATTTTCCTAAAAAAAAGAGCTCCAGTTCAAATTGAAGCTGTGTCTGAACCTCTTTGGCGTTTAAACAAATGCCTGGACTCTTTGTGAAGCTGAGACTTTAGTTTTGGCTTCTCATGTCTGATTCATGCACAGGGGAATTTCAGATTTTATATCCTGCTTACATTTTCTTGTTTCATATGAGGAGGAGTACAGCTGGTGTCTGTAGGATGCTCTGATAGTTGGGTTTGTTGGGTTTTAACAATTCCTCTTTAAAGGTTAAAGATAATTTAAATGTGTGTGTTTGAAGGACAAACTGATCCTGATTTATCTCAGAATTTAGCTGAAAATAAGTGTGTTAAAGCTTTCTTTCTATGTTTAACTCCCATCAACTGATAGTTTCCTTTTATCAGACAGAGGACAAAAAGGAATAAATGAAGAAAAAAACAGAGGGTCCGTCCAAGCGCCCATCGCCTTTTATTTAAAGCCCCACTGTGTAACATTTTAGGTACTAAATGACTCAGATTACGCCACCTTCTTGCTAATATTCCATTTAGTTCTCAGTGGCGCTCTTCATGTCATTAGCCTACATTCAAGAGCAACAGAGACTGCTCCCATTGGCACAGTTAGCGTCATGATTTACCGCTAACGCTAACGGTGACAAGATCAAGTCCCCGCGCGCACGACCAGCGGCTACAGGGGACACACAGCCTCTCCCCGTGCTCGTTAGCCCGTTATTAATTAACTGTGCGCCTGACCATGCTAACAGATGCTAACAGTCATACAGATTCCTGCACTGTTCTCAAGGATAAGCTCCGTCCCGCTCAGGTTTGACTGTCCTCGTCTGACCTAGCATAGCGCTACTGCGGCACAAACTTTACTGCGCTTCACTTTCACAGCTGCAAAGGCTCAGAACGAGAACGAGAGAGACGGATACGGGACGACTGGGCTGAATGTTAAGGTGAGACTCTACGGGCAAATCTGTTCTTGTTAAAGGCGCCGTACCTCATTTTTAGAACTAGTTTAAACTTTTTGAAACATTTGAAACTGTTTGCAGCCGCGGTCCAAAGTCTTTCCTCATTTTCTCTTCACTGTGATGTGTTTATAAGCGCTTTTCCCAACTTTCAGAGGCCAGAGCAGGGTTTTACTGTCGCTGTAAAACAACTAGCATGCTAATTAGACACACTCAGTGCACTCACGTCTCTGTGTCCTTATTAAAGAAGATGAAATTAATGAAAATAAATAAATTAAAACATGACAGTCTGCTGCTTGTTACAGTGAAAAGTCACTTTGAAGAGGCGGGGCTTATCAGTTCTGCCGTTTTGAAACAGAAAGTCAGTGGATCTATAACTATTATCAAGCTGTTTTGGATCAATATTGCAGTTTATAATGAACAAAATGTAAAATAATAATCTATGTGTTATAGTTTATTACAAAGTACAAAGCATTATATGTCTCCTTTAAGATAGTGAAATAAAGTGATTCATAATAAAGAAATCCAGACTCAAGTAGATGTGGAAATAGTTTGCTGGATCCAGGATGTTTTGCCTCATTATGGTACGCTCCGCAGAGAAGAAAAACAGAAGAAACAAACATTATATACCTCCATGCAAAATAGAGTAAAAGTAGGTGTAGATAATGAGTTCCAAGTATAGAGTATATGTTTGTAGGAACGCAAAGAAGTACAAAAACGTATTAAAAAACATACTTTCAGACAACAAAACTTATCTTCATCTGGTAAACTCGTCTGCCCGGTGTAAACTAATTCAACGGAAACAAGATGGCGGCGCCCACGAAGGTCAATAGAAATCATTATTACAATAATTAATAAGGGTAACACTTTAGAATAACTCCCCTTATTCCAGCCTTAGTAAAGCATGAATAAAGACTTAATTAATAGTGAACAAAGAATTTATTATAAATGATTCAGGCTTATTAACTACTTACTAATACTTAAAGGTCCCATATTCTGCTATTTTCCCCTTTACACAGTCTATTCTAAGGGCTTTGTTGATAAAATTTTGCATTGTGCAATATCCATAACATAACAGTTTCCAAAAAACACCCATTTCTTGGACTGGCCCCCCTCCTTGCAAAAGCAAACGGCTCACTCTGAGATCTGACCCCCCCGAACAGAGAGCAGGCTGCCTCCGCCGCCCAACTCGCGCGCCTCCCCCGCCCAACTCGTGCCGAAGCCTAGAGCGGAGATGGTGCGCATGCGCCGTGTGCTCCGGTAAACAGCGATACACAAACACGGGAATAAACCTTTTATCCGTCCTGACGGTGCGTCGTGCTGAGTCCTACGTCCTGGATCTGACCTGGAGTTTGACGTGCTCCAGTACCTCGACGACGGACGTTGCCGTTTGGTAAATAACAAGCTAACTCTTCGATCTGTCGTATCCATTGTGTAATTACTGTGTAGCATTAGCATTAGCTGTTTTTGTTCTGCGGCTGCGCGCTTCCTGGAGGCGTGGCTCAAACACCGCGTCATCCTTGTGAAGCGCGTCATCCTTGTGAGGAGCAGAAAAGACGGAAAAGACAGTTCTCTAGCGAAAACATGCGGGAATCAATCAAAAAACCACTTTGGGCACAACATACGAGGCCCAAATAGCACTGTAGGAAGGTTAAAACCTCTGAAAAGTCGATTTTGCATGTTATGGGACCTTTAACTAATACTCCAACCCAAATTCCTAGCCCTAACCCTAACCTTAATTAAGTAGTTACTAATCCTGTATCATGGTTAATAAACTATTTCATAATAGTTAATAAACTACTTTGTTAATGCTTAACTAAGGCAGGAATAAGGGGAGTTAGTCTAAAGTCTTACCTTAATAATAATGTTTTCTCTCCCCTTCTTGGACCGAATGGCACTGTTCTGTGTGCAGTTTATGTGTTTGTTTTGGGTTTTATTGGACCTAAAACATGAACAATACTACAGTTTAATGTCTCCAGCCTCTCTCTCATTTCATGCTACAAACATTCTGTCTAATAAAGTCGGAACAGTAAATCTCAAACAAAAGATGTTTAATGGATAAAATCCTCCAGTTAAAGCTGTCCTGACCGAGCCTGTGTCCTAAATTTACCAACAGTCACCACCTTACCTTACCTTCTGTATGTGTATCTATCCAAGGGTTTCAGAATGATGAGAAATTAGGACTGTTGCCTTAACGATTAACAATTGAACAAAATATGACAACTTTTGAAAGGGGAAAATAACAGGAAGCAGAAACCAATGGTGCGGAAGTGGATTAAGGTGTGATCTGAATACATTTAATAGTCAGAGGACACTTTAATCTGTATCTACAGATATCATGTGGTTTGTGTGGGCAGATGTTACATTAAAGAGTGTTATGGACAGTGTCTGTAGCTCGAGAGTGTTGTATAGGATTAACTATTCATCAAATGCATTGTTTTCCAAATCTGTGAAGTCAACAAATCCCATCACAATACAGTAAAAACAGAAAGTGTCTCTTCAGCAAGAAAAAGAGGAGTAGGAAAGGCAAAGAAATCAAGTTCTTATTAAATGTTATTTTGCTTACAGATAAGTCTTACTAATCCTTGGCACGTCAACTGTAATAAAACTTCAAAATGAATTCCGCCCACATTCATAATTTATTTAGAAAATGGGCCATTTTGTGTGATGTTTCACCACCTCTGTGACTATTAAAATTAAATCTTTGAATTTTGTGTTTCCTCACTTCCTGTTACTGAAGAGTGCAGACGCTTTTCCTTGCTGCTCCTGCTTGCTACAGCTGTTTTCTTATTTATTTTGCTTTTAAATCAATTTTTTTTCCTCTATAAATCTTGGATTATGACTTTTCGAAGGAAACCAAGGATTTTAAGATAATTTTTTCCATTTTTAACAAACTATCTGACGAGCCAGCGACATGTCCGGGGAGAGAAGTCAAACAAACTCTTGTGAACGCTGTCGGAAATATCAACATGAAATAATTGAGCTACAAGCACGGATATTCGCTCTAGAATCTGAAAAAGGACTTCACGATACAATTCCAGTGTCACCGAGGGGTAAGAAGTCTACATATCTTTCAAGAAAAGCTACTTTCAACTTAAACCGGAGCGACTCTGTGTCTTTCCCAAAACTGGGTAAAGACCAGCCGGCAGCATCTTGGGTCAAACTCGGTGCAAAACCAAAACGATACAAAGCTAATGTAAAGTCGCCTGCTATACAGCTTACAAACAGATTTTTGCCACTATCAGAGGCTGAATTTACAGAACGAGAAAACTGTAGCCACCATGATGTTGATAAAAAGCAGCAGAAAGACAGACAGTCTGTGCCAAACGTCAAGGACAGTGACACACTCTTGATAGGAGACGGTGCTATCAGTGGAGTTGTACATGGAAGAATGAAAACATGCAGCTTCCCCAGCGGCACAGTTTCTGAGATTACGTCACTGCTTCCCAGAGTACTGTCCACACACAGAGGAGTTAAACAGCTGATTGTACACGTGGGTGCAGTGGACATTCGAAAGGAGCAGACTGAAGTTTTGAAAAAAGACTTCATGAAGTTATTTGAGGAGCTTGATAAAGTAGAAATCAAAACATTCATCAGTGGACCTCTTCCAAATATTGACAGGAAGATCAACAAGTTTAGCCGGCTGCTACAATTGAACACTTGGCTGTCCAAAGAGTGTGCACCTAGAGGATTGCACTACATTGAGAACTTCTATCTGTTCTGGAAACGAGAGGACCTGTTCAAGGGAAGGGGCCCACATCTGTGCAGAGGTGGAGTGAGGGCGCTGACAGAGAACCTCCTCCACGCTCTCAGGCATCAGAATGGCCGTGGACAGGGTCGTGAACAGATAGTTCGAGAAGAGAGGAATGAGAGAAGAACACCGGATCAATCAGCCAGAGACCAAGTCAATGCTTCAACATCAGCAGTAACAAAACAGCCGACTCCACAAAAGGATTTATCAACAGCAGCTCCACCAGGCCCAGCAAAGGATTCAGCTCCAGCTGCTCCAAAATCTCCTACACTTCCTCCAATAAAGAGCTCATCAGTTGCAGCACCACAACGATCTCCACCGCCGCCCTTGAAGGACTCAAGCTCAACATCCGTCCCCCCTCCCTCGGGGTCCTCATCACAGGCAATGGACCAGTCAGTGTCAGGCCCAGCAGCTGCCCTGTCACCACCCCTACCCTCAGACCAGTCCTGGGTCCCCCCTGCAACATCTACTCCCACTCAATCATCACTCTCCTTTTCATCTCCACCTTCACCCAGGGACCTTCCCAACCATCTTGAAAGTCTGATCAAATCAGGAGTAAAGATGGTTCCACTCACACCTAATTTAGCAAGATCAAGAGTTCTGATGTCAACAATGATGAACTCTTCCCCTGCACAAATCTGTGCCCACCATACCACCCAGGAGCTTCAACTCTCCTGATTCACCAAAACAACGACCAGCACCTCCACCCACTCACCTTTCACCTGGTCCATCACCCAAAGCCCCCCCAGCTCTCCCCACTCAGCCTTTGCCCAAACCTCCTCCAGGTCTCCCCCTTCACCGCCCTCCCCCACCTCCCCCCAGAACTGTTATCTCCCATAGCTAGGATGTAGTGGGTCTCAGCGTTGCCGGGACTTATGGTCATGAAAATGGTCAAACAAACCCGGGGCCCTGTGTTATATCTGTAGTCACGTCACACAGACTGGAGAACAGAAGGACAGTTAGACTGTCCAATCTTAGAAATTTAATTCATATTCCCTGTGAAAAGATAACGTCCAGTCACATGGAAACCAATCTGAAACTTGCTGTGCTTAATGTCAGATCATTATGTAACAAATCACTTTTAATTAATGATTTTATATCTTCTTATAATCTTGATTTTATGTTTTTAACTGAAACATGGCTTGACAAAAACACGGGGAATGTAGTTCTAATAGAAGCGACTCCACCGAGCTTCAAGTTTGAATCTGAAACACGCGACAACAAAAAGGGTGGAGGTGTCTGTGCAGTTTTTAGAGATAAAATAGTTACCCAGAGGTTGTCTTTTGGGGTGTTTTCATCATTTGAATATTTATCTTTTAAAATGGAGCTAAAACAGTCTCCCTCCATACTCTACATTGTCCTGTACAAGCCTCCCCAGCACTGCCAAGGTTTTATTGATGATTTTACTGAGATGCTTTCAGTTGTATGCACAGAATTTGACGGTTTGGTCATTACAGGTGATTTCAATGTTCACGTGGATAATGTTTGCGACAGAAACGCTAAAGAGCTTGATGCTGTCCTTGAAACCTTTGGTCTTACTCAGCATGTGAGTGGCCCCACTCACAGCAGAGGACACACTCTGGACCTGCTAATTACTAAAGGGGTTAATATTTCAAACATCAGTGTGGTCGATGTGGCACTGTCTGATCATTTCTGTGTTTTCTTTGACCTGTCGGTTATTCCCAAATCACCGACTGGTCCTGCAGTTTTTCGGAGGAGACACATAAATGACAGCACAAGTGCGCTCTTCATTGAAATGATAAACTTTGAAAATCCTTCATGTTCAAATGTTGACGACTTTTTAAATTCTGTTACATCTAATATCTTGAATGTTCTGGACACCATTGCTCCTATGAAGGTTAAAATGGTTAAAAATAAGCAGAAGGCGCCATGGAGGAATAATGAGACAGTCAGGGCACAGAGTGCCGCAGGGCTGAGCGAAAATGGCGCAAGTCAAAGCTCCAGATTCATAAAGAGATTTATAGAGAAAGGTTGTACATGTACAACCTCATTTTATGTAAAACAAGGGAAGGATTTTTTTCTGAAATAATTGGAAATTGCAGTAATAACTCGCGTGCTCTGTTTGCAACAGTAAACAGACTAACAAACCCTCCAATTCTGCTGCCATTAGAACTAATTTCCACAGCTAAGTGCAATGAGTTTGCAGTATTCTTTAATGACAAGGTTCAGGGCATTAAAAATGCCATAAATTCCACAGTGCAAATAATAACTTTAAAACCACCTACACATTTAGAGCTGACTCAGTTTGCACCTGTAACTGACAAAACTGTCCAAGAGATCATCACCAGTCTGAGTTCTTCTACATGCTGCCTCGATGTGTTACCCACCAGATTTCTAAAGTCTGTTCTGAGCACTTTGTTAACACCACTCACTCACATAGTTAACATGTCGCTTCAATCTGGAACATTCCCAAGGGCCTTGAAAACTGCGGTCATTAAGCCTCTCCTAAAGAAGAGCAGTCTTGATGCCTCAGAACTGAAAAATTATCGGCCCATCTCAAATCTGCCATTTTTAGGCAAAGTCCTCGAAAAGGTTGTTTACCAACAGCTCACTGACTTCCTCTTAATAAACAACTCCTTTGATGATTTCCAGTCAGGTTTTAGACCTCATCACAGCACTGAGACTGCTCTTATCAAGGTGACAAATGACATCCGCCTGAACACTGACGCGGGCAAAGCCTCAGTCTTAATTCTGTTAGATCTAGCGCTGCTTTTGACACTGTCGATCATAGGATCCTCCTACAGAGACTAGAGGACTGGGTGGGCATCACTGGCACTGCCCTAAATTGGTTGAAGTCCTACCTTGAGGACAGAGAGTACTTTGTTGAGATTGGTAACTGTGTCTCAGACCACGTGAGCTTGACCTGTGGGGTGCCCCAAGGGTCAATCCTGGGACCCCTTCTGTTCAACCTCTATATGCTGCCCTTAGGTCAGTTAATACTCAGCACAAATGTGTCTTATCACAACTACGCAGATGACACTCAGATCTATGTCTCACTGACGGCAGGTGAATATGGACCAGTGGATTCACTCTGTCATTGCATCCAACAGATCAGCTTGTGGATGCAAAACAATTTTCTTCAGCTAAACTCAGACAAGACTGAAATCATCGTCTTTGGGCCGCAGAAACAGAGAGAAAGTGTCAGCAGTCACCTCCAGTCTCTCGCTCTAAAACCGACAAATCAAGTTAGAAATCTGGGGGTAATAATGGACTCAGACCTGAACTTTAACAGCCACATCAAATCAATAACATCAACAGCCTTTTACCACCTAAAAAACATTGCCAAAATTAAAGGTATAGTGTCTAAACCAGACCTGGAGAGACTTATCCATGCATTTGTCTCCAGTAGGTTAGACTACTGCAACGGCCTGTTCACTGGCCTCTCCAAACGAGCTGTAAAACAGCTGCAGTACATCCAGAACGCTGCTGCTCGGGTCCTGACTAGAACCAGGAAGTACGATCACATTAGTCCTGTGCTCAGGTCTCTGCACTGGCTTCCTGTGGCTCAGAGAATTGACTTTAAAGCAGCTCTGCTTGTGTTCAAGTCTCTCCACGGCCAAGCACCAAAGTACATCTCTGACATGTTAGTGCCATATGAACCATCTCGCACTTTGAGGACCTCAGGGACGGGCCTCCTGCTGGTGTCTAGAGTCAGGACTAAACATGGACCGGCCTCCTGCTGGTGCCAGAGTCAGGACTAAACATGGGGAATCAGCATTTCAGTTTTTTGCAGCTAAAATCTGGAACAGTCTCCCTGAAGATGTGAGACAGGCCTCCACTCTGACAATGTTTAAATCCAGGCTAAAAACAGTTCTCTTTAGACGTGCATACGACTGAAAGATCTATCTGCACTCTTCTCTTTTAAGGCACTTTATTCTAAAATGATTTTAAAATGATTCTGTGTGTCTTTTTGTGTTTTGTGATTTTAATGCAACTTTTCCTGTTTATGTAAAGCACTTTGAATTGCCCTGTGTACGAATTGTGCTCTACAAATAAACTTGCCTTGCCTTGCCTATTTTTGGTCAGGACTGAAGTGGATTAAGTTAAGAAACTAAATGAAAGTTTTTAAGTTAAGTTCTTTATTTGTCATTATACATGCAACGTATAACAAATGAAGTAGACCAGACTGATGGTTCGTCCTGAGCCTGAGCCGGCGCGGTGGTCCAACCTGACCAACATGTTTTAGAGGTAAAGAAAACCAAAGCACTTGGAGGAAACCCACGCAGGCACGGGGAGAACATGCAAACTCCACTCAGAAACTGGGAATCAATCCTCAGACCTTGTTGCTGTGGGGCCACTGTGCCACCGCACGGCAAAAATCGTCCAAACATCTTCATTACAGCAGAAATTATTTTTGGAATTTAAGTGTATAAAATTACAAAAAGTGGCGTAAATGAACAAAACAGGATTCAGGGTTTGCATGTTCTGATGTTGAAAACTGTCTCATGAAGCACAAGCCCGTTCGTCGTCCTCTCTGTCACTTCCATCTCCAGCTTCTGGTCCGTGGTCTAGGTTTGCGCTGGCCTCTGTGTGACAAGTAAATATTAGGGCTGGAACGATACGCTCTTGTCACGACACAATCATGATACAAAGAATTAATTATTGCCATTTCAATATTTGCAAGTATTTCATTGTGTATGGGAAATATCCATACAAAATGAAAAAAAAAAAAAAGTTGAATATGAATAGGACCTGCAGTACTTCACTGAATGAATTTAATTATAATGCAAACTAACCGTAAGTAAGATTTGTAAAAATACAAATACTCATTGATGGCAACATTAACAAAAGCTTTCGTCTCTTTTTAATCAGTCATTTCGAACGCTAATATTAACAATACTGACACTAACACTGGCTTTGACTGTAATTTAGTTACAAACACATATGTCCATGGAACATAAACCTGCATTAAAGTCCATTTTACATTATTTCATCATGTCCTAGTGTTTGGCAGATGCAGTAGTTGGTGCAGAATGTGAGAGTAGTGGAGCACTGCAGCTTTATTATTGTCCAAGATGTCATTAAAATATTGTGACACGATACAATAAGAACATGTGACAATATACTGTAAAACGATATACTGTCCCAGCTATAGTAAATATACAACTTATCTTGTCTAAACTAGTTTGCAAGCGTCTCTTGTGTCTGATTGTATTTCATGTCTGGCCCATCTGCTCTTTTTTTTTAATTTTCAATGGTCATGTGGACTGTTATTTTATTTTCCACGTTTTATTCATTTCTTTATTCAGAACAATAATATAAAATATACAAAATGTAGACCCAACTCGTCACCTTTTGTTTCACTCTTATGACATTTAAAGCTACACTGTGGAACATTTCAGCCAATAAATAGGCAAAAATAAATCTTTTATTGGTGGAAAATAACTACAAACACATGGGTTTTTGCATTGTTATCTGAAAAGTGAACTTACCAACTTATCGTGATCATTTCAGGGTTTGAATTGCACTGCCATGACACATGTTTTACACACAACAAACCAATACCAGAATGTGCAAAAGTATTGCACAAAAATGAGGCACAAAAAGCGTAACGTTCTTTTAAATGAGCAAAACAAGCCTATCAGCGCACACTTAACATCAAAGACTTGGATAACGGCCCCATACTGAGAGTGAAACATCCACTTAAACACGTACAAAGAACCCTGTCGGACCAGCTTTCATTTCATTCTCTTTGTCTCTGTTAGCATTACAGACGCCCAGGGGCCAGAGAAATACTTATTAAGTGATTGCAAAGCGTAGTTTAAGAGCAGAAATCTTTCCAAACGGAGAGCAAAAGACAGCCGAGTTATTTCAGCACCACGGACAGCTCATCTTTTCGTGTAGTTTGTGTTTCCAGCTGGATACGCAGACAAATGAATGGGCGAAACAGAACCTTTAAAAGAGCAAAGTCACGCTACACTGGCGCACTCTGCAGATTCATAAATCAAAAGCAAAAAAGAGGGTTCGTTTGGTCATTTTGCTGCGCGGTGCACTTTGAGAATTGTTACTCTTCCTCTGATAATACCCTGAAAATGTAAGGTGATTTTAACTTAGTATAAGCTGTAGTTCATATGATTGTCAGACTAGTTTGGTGAGTTGTAAAACGCGGTGCAAAAACAGCGGCGGAGATCTGGAGTTGAACACTTTTCGCTCTGGGACGAAAATAAAATGTGTGTGAGCGAATAATGTGGGCCATTTATTATTACAGGACAGTAGTAAATGCCAGACCGACACCAGCAGCTTTCATGTACCACCGTGAGAGCCATTACACCTGCAAGCGGCAATGAAGGGCATCAAACCCTCTAAACCTGTTGTCTGGTCAAATTTATTTAGATTTGTGAAATACTTAAATTATTAGGTAACACTTAATAATAACTACTCTTATTCCTGCCTTAGAAAAGCATGAACAAAGACTAAACAAAGAATTTGTATTAAAAAAATAACGCTAAGACTAACTTTAATTAAGTAGTTACTAAGTTACCTAATGTCCATTGTGTATGTCTTTGCTCATGCTTTGTTAAGGCAAATGATGGTGTAGTTATTATAATGTGGTACCAGGTTGTTGTTGTTGTTGTTTTGTTTTTGTTTTTAAGAAAATGTGCGAAAACACTTCTACAAATTAGAAAGTTTTATGTTACATTTAAAGGATGACATGAATGTAAGCACACCGTGTGATTAATATAATAGACGTTTTAAACTAATGACAGCACTAGTCTTGAAACAGGGTGGAGGAGTGTTGGAGATGTTGGTAAAGTACTATATTAAAGAAATTATCAGACGAGTTTTGTCTTTAAAGCATGCTAACAATGCACTTCCTGATCTGCGGAGGTCATCACTGAAAGTCCATATGACAAGATGGACACATTTCACTAAACTTAGTGAACATCAGGCCCGTCAACAGAAATTTGGGGGCCCAGGGCAAGAAGCCTCACATGGCCCCCCCTCTAATATAAATTAATTGGAAGAGGGTCCAATTCTGGGCCCTAAGACCCTGAGGCCCAGGACAACAGACCCCTTTGTCCCCCCCCCCCCCCTATGTACTGCCCTGGTGAACATGATTATATTCAAGAGTTCATTAAGCATTTTGCTCATTGGTCCCCAGTTTATAATGTTACTTCTTGGTTGGACATGGGCAATAAATATGACATAGTTACAGATAATTCCACAACTGTTGCCTAGCAACCATTTTGTTAACAACAGCCAAAATTCATGTAAATTACACAATAGTAAGGAATTGAAAATAAATAATACCTGATAAGACCTTTATTTTGTTGAATGACTGTGTAAACTCTCAGAAAAATGTGTCAGTTGCGTTTAAATTGTCCCCGTATTTTTTATGGCACGTCAGACAGAGGGATTTTAGATTAGATTAGATCTTTATTGTCTACTAATGGAGAAATTTGTTTAGAATATTTTTTTCTAAATTCCCTCACAAACTTCATCTTGATGTAAAACTATGATAAATATTTACCACATAATAAGACATGTTGCCTGGCCTCCATTCTAACCTCCATGTGTTATTCAATACTGTCATTAGTCTGGAGATGCCGCCACATCATTTGACTTGAGTGGGGCGGGACAAACATGTGTCAATCAGACGAACAACGGACATGACGACAGCACCACGAAAGGACAGTTTATTTGCGGCAGCAGAGAGCTGTGTGTCAGTCCAAAATGACGTGTAGCTCCAAAGCTTCCTCTGGCTGTGGTTTTAACGGCACGTCCTGGTTTTTTAAAACAGAGAAGCCCCAAACATTTTCTCTGTCGTGGACGCCATCTTGCTTGTTATTGCTTGTAATCGCGGCACACAGAGGTAACGTTCTCCTCTCTCAGCTCTGATTGGCTCGATTGCTGCAGAATAGATGAAGTAGGGGGTTTCATGCCCAAACACACTTTCTTTCAAAATTGAAAGATAGTGGGAATGGCTGGTCAGGCTAACACACATGAGAATCTGTCATTTAGACTTTTACCCCTTTTTTTGGACACAAATCAAATCTATACATGTGTTTACATGTACACGATCCGTCCAAACGCAGAACAACAGTCGCAGGACATTCTCTTCACACGTGGCTTCATTAGTGATATCTCTTATGGTCTGGAGACCAGCAAAGGGAAGAATCTAATGAGCTACCAGGGCCCACCCACCCTCACGCTCCCCACCCAGAGGTGCAGATCAAAGCGCCCTCCCTCCCTCACACACACAGTATACGAGTACAAGTACACGCAGTACACTCAGTACACGGAGTGGGTCATTAGTGCGTACCTTCAAACACCTGAGCAGAATCGATGGAGGATTTAGGGTCGTCTGGTTCAAAGTGGGTTTTCTCAGGAGAGTCGGACCACACACTGACCCTGAGTGAGGGGAGCAAGGGCAGGAAGGAGGGAAAGGCACGAGGCAAGACCACTACAGCCATGTTTACACCGGTTCACTTTGGAGAGGGCAGGTGTGGTCCAAAATCTCCACTGTCTTAATATGACAGGTTTTCATGATTTTCTAATGTTTACTTTATTTGGTGTATTAATACTAGTTGTACATATACATTTAATTTTTACACCAATCAAGCAGCCATTTGTAGAGAAAAGTTGACAAACATGTTGAAAATAACAGGAAGTAAAGAGACTGATGACATCACTCTGGGGAGACAAAGGTTATGCATAATTTACACAAAAGAAACAACTTTTTTTGATCCTTTAAACATTGATTCAACAAAATAAAGGCTTTCACATGTATTTTTATTCATAAAATAAAAATAAAAAACGATCTCTCTGGGTGGAGTCTGCATGTCCTCCCCGTGTTACCGTGGGTTCTCTCCGGGTTCTCCAGCTTCCTCCCACCGTCCAAAGACATGACTGTGTCTCAACTAGGTTAATTGAGAACTCTAAATTGCCCATAGTGTGTGAATGTGTCTCTGTCTCTCTGTGTTTGCTGCGATGAGTTGGCCACTGTCCAGGGTGTACCCCGCCTAAGGCCCAAAGTCACTGGGATAGGCTCCAGTCACCCGCGACCCCTAACGGGAATAAGCGGTAGAAAATGAATGAATGAATGAATGATGTCATCATTTACAACCAGGAAGTAAAACTAAAAAATGAAAAAATTGCTAAACCGTGGGAAAATTTGTAAAGTAATTTGAAATATATTTATCTTAACTGCATTTTTGTCAAATTAGTGATTCAACCTGTCATTGGCCCTTTAAAGGAAAAACATTATGCATTTTTCATTAGCCTTGTTCTTAGCCTTTAAACATGCTCTTGAGTGCCTTAAATTTACCATCTCATGTTTTGAAACAAACAAAAAAAGTGTATTATGGAACTTACTGAGTTTACGCAGTCAGTAGATGGCGCCTAGCACTATGTACAATTTAGTTATGTTACCACTTTAATAGAATGTGCGACACGCTGTTAACAGGCTAGCAGTGGCAGTGATCGTGTTTAGACGGCAGAAATGCTCAGAACGAGTCTAACGATGAGGTGAGGACTTAAAACAGCAGAAGATTCTCAGATAAGTGACGTCGAAAATCTGAAAAAACCTCATCAATCGAGGGAGTTCAGCAGGAAGTGTTTTTGACGGTCAGAGCGAGAGGATTTCCCGGATTCATCAAAACAGCGTGAATTAAGCTAAATGCAACTTCAGGTGTGTTTTTAGTGACAGAACATTGTTAGAACATGGTTAAAAGCTAAAAAAAGTCACTGTAGCAGAATATGTGTCCTTGAAGTGAACCATCGTTTGGAGAAGTACTGAGTGGCTTTCAAAGTGGAGCTACACACCAGAGCGAGATGATTGAGAGAACACAGGCTCAGGTGAAAACAAGACAGTCTTGAGTAGACTGTGCCCTAAACCTGGAAAATCTGGACATCTGATGTGTTTGAGAAATACACTTTATTATTACACCCTGCACATATAACGTTACATGATATCGACAATATAAATAATGTGATCTTGATGAAATAATGACAATCCGAAGCTGTTGTACATGACAGACGCTAATTCACTCATGTCAATGTAATAAACACCTGAAGATCATTGGTTTCACTTTGGTTTGTGATTTTATTAAACAGTCACTTATGCAAACAGTGTTTCTAAAAGTCATTTGTGATCGTAGTCCAAATGACTCTTTAACTTTTGCTTGAATAAGATGAACAATTAATAGAATCACCAATACACAATCTCAACACACAACAAGACTTTGAGTTGTTATGAGTATTGGTTAAATAATTACCCAAATTAAACCTAAATTAAAAAATACATTTTTAGCTCGTTTTGTTGCAGAAATCCACTTCTCTCCATTTGGATCTTTGTCAATCCTGTAAAATTCTCTGTCTTTCTTCCGCATTTGTACATCCAGGTGCAAAAATAATCCCCAATCTTTGAAAATCGTGGTCGACGCTTTTAGTTTTGAGTTTTAGCTTGCTCAAAGCTAATCAGCTCTGCGGTGAGTAATGAGCATAAGCCCTATCGTTTTATTTAAAATCTGTTTCTGAAACTTAAACAGCTAAGTTATTAAAACATTATGCTGAATTTTAAATTGTACGTGTGTTTTTTGGTCTGAAAACAACCGCGTATGGACATTAGTTAGCACAGAGCTGGTTAGCCTCTGTCATGTCGTTAAACTCAGAATATTTGATTTTTCTACATCCCTTTGACAAAAATGAACAAGAAATTTACTTCCAGAACCGTGGCTGACATGTGGGCGTGACGGACTGGTGAGCTCCATTACCGCCACTGATGGTGCATGCTGGGATAGCGTGACGACGACTGCAAGAGCTCTACAGATTTCTACGGATTTCTACTCAGAACTCAACGCTACTTCCTGTGTTTGCTGTATTAACTTTTTATTCTCCACTTTCCTTCACAAACTTCCACTTGACAGACGTAAAATTCGGATAAATATTTACCTTAGCACTATTCCTCCAAACTGAGAAAAACCTGCAAACCTGTCGCGTGCACTTTAAACTCACATTAACTGCTGCGTGCGTCAAACGTTGATGAACGAGTCTCCCGCCCCCAGCCCGTGCACACAGTCTCCTCCCGCGCCGACACTTTGTCCAAAAGCGGCGCGTCCGTCCCCAGAGCCTGTCCCTGTGGTCAGCGCGCGCCTGACAGGTGACCTGCTGACGGGGCCCTTTCGGAGGGGGGCCCCTGACGTCCGCGCATCGACGGAATGACATGAAATATCTGCCCTGACACCCAAAGGAGCGCGCCATTCCGTCCAAAGCTGCTGAGTCGCCTGGATGTCAGCTCGTATTACCACATATACGTCAGCGCTTGACGGCACACTCTCAGGACACGCCGGAGTCGCAACGCACTGCTCTTACTTACATCTGCAGTCCACGTGACGGCCGCAGCCTCGGCTCGTTATGTCTTTGTGTTCGCGGGGTAGTAGCTGTGGTAAAGATTTAGTTTGAAATAGGTCGGGGTCACATGACAACATTGAAATTGAGCTGAGATGCTTAATTCCCCCCCCCCCCACTTGCGCCACATAAACAGCACTTTGCATTGGTGGCTATGCTAGTATTTTTTCATAATTAGGGCAGGGTAAGAATTAGGTTTAAGAACAGATAATTTGGTTAAAGTCTATACGACAGGTTAGACGTCACAATTCACTAAAATGTAGTGAAGATGATTATATTTAAGGTTTTACTAAGCATTTTGTCCACAGTTTGACGATGTTCGTAAAGTTTATAATGTTACTTCCTGGTTGGTCCTGGGCAGCAAATATGACATAATTGGAAGTAATTCTACAGCTGTTACCTAGCAACCACTTTGAAAACAAGGGCCAAATCCATATACATTACACAATAGTTATGATTTGACAAATAATTGACCTGGTAACACCTTTATTTTGTTGAATGACCATTTAATCTGTCAGAAAGATGTGTCAGTTGAGTGTTATCTGTCTTTATTTTCAACTGTACGTCGCTTTTTGATGACATCACAGGGCGATTAAATTTTAGAACTTTAGCACTACTTCCTGTAATGTCAACTATGATAAATATTTAAAACAGGTGCCCTCCCACCAAACTAAGTCAGTATTAGAGAAACATGAGAATCTGTCATGTGGACTTTAAGTTTAGGTCTCTGGGGCAGGTAAGCTAAACGGGTCTTGGCAGAACTGCATTGTGGGGAGAAAAAATGACGGGGCTGAGACACGTTAGTATGGGCTAAGCTAACAATCTCTCACAGCTAATGCTAACTTTTAACAAAATGTTAAATAAAAAATAAGGAACCATTTGCATTTTAAAGTAAAAACTGTGTGATTGTTTTTATGTGAAGATTATTAGGCCCAGCGCCACAAGCTGGCGAGAGCCTATTAGTTTCGAGTGCCGCGCTGGCACGGCGAAAGTGCGCACGAAGTGAGCACGAAATCGAGCGCCGCCCGCTTCCAAACACTCACTAACGCATTCCCGACTCATGCACGCCCGGCCCAATACCAATTAGTAGTGGGAAAATTGAACATTATCGTTGTAAACGGGCAAAGCCCGTGCGGCAGCACTTAAACGAAGAGCGTGGGGATGACGCGGCGCGGCGTCGTCATCCCCACGAAAGCGCCGTGCGCTGAGTTGCCCACTACAATGCGTTCCCCAACTCATGCATCGCCGTGCATATAACAATGTAATGCAAAACTGAACATTACTATTGTAAATAGGGCAAATAACAAAAAGTGGGCGGAGCCCACTAAAAAATCTCGAAAGTGTCTCCCAGTGACCAGGGACCCATACCAAAACGTAGGAAAGCGCGTGCGCTTTCCGAAAATGTATAGTTTGTGAACTAAAAAAAAGGGGAAACATTGTTTTCGCATCGGATATTCTTCTTCTTCTTCTTCTTCTTAGGACCAACCCCCCTATTTTTCACCCAGTGAACAATGACGAAAAGTCAGGAAAATTTGCACACCTCTAAAAATCGTGCCTCTGTACATTCTGGCTATTTCCGATTTTCAAAATTCAAAAATGTGGCGCGTCAGCGCCCTCAAGTGTACAAAAAATGCATTACGGGATAGGAAAGTGCCGAAAAAAAAAATTATAGTAGAATCATAAAATTTGGCAGAGAGGTAGATAGTGACAAGACAAGCAAAAAATATTATTACGGCAACGCCGTCCGCCCAACCAATTGTCGGCCATATTGGATCTAAATTCGCTAAACCTGACTCGGCGTTTTTTTTAAACTTCGTACTTTTACGAACTCCTCCTAGGGCGTTTGCCCGAACGAGCTGAAATTTGGTGAAAATGAAGTTGAGGAGTGTGGCATTAAAAATTATCCAAATCAGGAACCTACGTTCTATGGTCTCTGTGCGGCGAAGCCGCAAAATTTGCCCAGAATTCCTGAAATTTTTAATTTTTTTATTTTGCTCCCATTTCCACATATAAAGTCCGAATTTCATCAAATTTGAATCAGTTGTTAAACCCCCTGCCTGAAACCTACTAGAGGTGAAAAAATTTAATTTGGCTCGTTAGCGCCCCCTACAGATTAAAGCAAACTTTTATATGGGGAGCAAAAAATTTAGTTTTTTAGAATTTTTTGAAATTTTGCACAAAATTCCATTTTGGCCTCCCGATCAAAAAAGCCAATCAGACCCATGTCATATTTTGTACGGCGAAGCCGTACCAATGACCAAAACACCCCATGTTATTCCTATGGGAAAATCGACAAACGTCTCAAATTTGCATATTTTTTTCCTACGCATTTTAACGAACTCCTCCTCGGGCGTAAGCCCGACCAACCTGAAATTTGGTGAACATCTTCCGGAGGAGTGGGGCACTAAAAGTTATCCAAATTGTTGGGATAAGTATTACGGTCTCCGTGTGGCAAAGCCCCAAATTTCGGCAACATTTTTGAATAGACAGAAAAAACCCATGTTATTCCTATGGGAAAAACTCAAAATCGCTCAAATTAAACTTTGTACTTTAACGAACTCCTCCTCGGGCGTAAGCCCGATCAACCTGAAACTTGGTGATAATTATCTTGAGTGGGACATCAAAAGTTATCCAGGATTTTAGCACAAGTAGCACAGTCTTTGTGCGGTGCAGCCGCAAACTCTGACCACATTTTAGACATTTTCAGTGAAATACGAGCAGTAGGAGGCGCGGTAGCGCCACGGATTCGGCAGCAGATATTTTATGAGGAGGGAAATTAAGCGCCGTAAGCGCCTCTCTGGATGCGGGGCGGCGGCGTGGCGCGGGCGAGGGCCGATCATTGCCGCTTGCGGCTATATTTTGTTCTTATTTTTTATGCCTCAACTGTAGAGTTAGTGTTAGTGGTTTGTGGTTATATCTCTGACATTTCTGGGCCTATTCACATGAAACAAAAACTGGCACAAACTCACAACAAACAATTTCACAGTAGCCTCAGAAAGTGGTGAAATTGTTCAACTCTGAAGACGTGATTGTTGTAATTTAAAGGACTTTTTTGTTGTTGTAAAAATGGCCAAAATTGGACATTTTTGGGACGTATAAATCTGAAAAATGAACAGAGGCAGGTTTAAATGTAATGCTTCTTTTGGACATGTTAGACAAAGAACCATCTTAAGTACCATTTTAAAAGGCCATCGGTTGCTGGCATCAATCCTTAATAAAAATCCTCTGAACATTATTGTAATTGATGCCGATGGTGACACGAAGAAAATAACTTTATGACAATTCTTCAAAATGGAGCCCGTTTTTGCAATTGAACTCTTCAAAAAATCTTATTGATAGTGTTAAAAAAATATTTATTTGCCTAATTGTTTGGAGTAAAGTCAAGAATAAACCAGACTTCATTCCAGCAAAATCTTGTTGAGTCCCAGATTGTAAAGTTTGGTGTGTGGAATCTACTTTGAGGCTGATCCTTATGTCTCTGTGGGAGAAAAATGCATTTAGAGAAAACGGCCAGTGAAGTTACAATGTCCCAGAGAAATCTATGAAGTGGTAGGTATAGATTGGAAAATGTTGACGTTCTCAAGTGAAAGTTTATATATGAATCTAACTTGCAATCGATGTAATACATTTTCTTAAACACTGGGCTGGTCTGAGATTACGTGGACAGTATAGATGTCCCGTCCTGTGGTTAGCAGGACACACCTCCTTAAGTCCATTGGCTGACATTCCATGGTCACGGATCACCAGCTCGTATCAATAGTACTGTAGTGACACTTGGCATTTGGACAGACTTCTATTGATGGAAAACAATGGCTACACACTTCAATTTCAACAACAATAACATCAAAATGCACTCAGGATGTGAAGGACAGCTTAGTAGCTTCTAAAATTTGTCTAAAAGTTCTCATTTTAATGTTGTTTGTTTGTTGTAACTGTCAAACTTTGCTTCCTCTTGGCCAGGACTCCTTTGGAAAAGAGTTTTAATCTCAAGTAAACTCTCTTGGTTGAATAAACTAAAATAATCATACTGAGAGGCTGATGGAGTTAAGGAGCGTATAGATTTTTTGGGCATTTTGTTGATTTTATTCTATTGTACAATAGCTAGGACAATGTCATTTTACATGTCTACTGCCTGGACCTCAATTTTACAATGTCAGGACAGTTGTTGATGACTGTTTTTGTGTTTTGAGTACAAATATACTTATTTTTATTTACTTTAATCAATCCTCTTGTCTTTATAACAGTCATATGACCCTAAAGCATGTCCACGTATGTAATTATGAAAACAAACAAAACAAATCAATGTTTTATCCTATGGGTTGTACTGTGTTTAAAACTAGTATAGCAATTGTGTAGTTTCATATTTTAGCTCTATTTCAACCCATAGTTTTGACCAGAATCATATTGTCATGAACCTGTTGGCAGGGGTGGACCTAGGAATTTGGGAGCCCAAGGCAACATTAAGTACAGGCCCCTCCTCATGTGTGTGTGATTTTCTATTCTAACATTTCTGTAGTGTCTCTTGAATTGTTCTTGAAAGAAGATATATATATATATATATATATATATATATATATATATATATATATATATATATATATATTTTTTTTTTTTTTTTTTTTATGTGTGGTGGCTGGACAGATTCATACATTCAGAGTGGTAAGTGAATATTGTAAAATTCTAACAAATGTGCAACAGCTTAAATGTTCTAAACAGCTTTAAGGAGGATTTGGAGGTCCATCCTCAGAAGAATATTTTAAAAAATCAGACCACATTTCCTGTATGTTGGTGCATTTTACACAGCTGATTTAAATACATATTTCTCATTCGTAATTTTTCTAATATGCTTTTTCTTTTTTAAAAGAAGTCTTTAAGTCTTTTTCTTGTTTAAAAGTACACTGCACTACAGTACTGTGATATCTTATTGGGGGCCCTTCAGGTTGGGGCCCCATGGCACTCTGGCCTGTTGCCTGATGGTAAGTCCGTCTCTGCCTGTTAGATCTGGTGATACTTAGAAAGCCAAATGTTTTCTAAGGTGGTTTGAGAACCATTGAAGGTGATGTATTACCAGCATAAAAATGAAAGAAAAACCCTTAAACTAATGTTGGCTCTAAATAACATCCCTAATCCTTTGTATGTAATATGTCGAAGTCCAGCTGAATCAAAATCATGATATATAGTTTGTGAATTCATTGCAGGTGAATGGCAGGATGTCCTTATTGCCTCATTGAGTTTACTTTTATACATATAACATGCCTCACTTTTTATTATATTATATGTCCTAGTTACTGCATTAAAAGAAAAATATTTAAAAATTTTAATATTGTTTTTAGCCTTTATACATGCTTTATATACACGCAGGGGTGTCTGGGGGGTCTGTTGTGCCTCAGGGTCTTTGGGGCCTAGAACTGGACCCGCTTCCAATGAATCAATATTAGCGAGGGGCCCATGTGAGAGTTCTTGCCCCGGGCCCCCAAATTTCTGTCAACGGGCCTGCTCTTGACCTTAAGTTTGACATCTCATGTTTTTATTGTGAAATAAATAAAATAGTTCATAAAAACAAAATGAACATATGTATCTGGTTTGCCCTGGCATACTCAGTTTAGGCGCCACCTACTGGCTGCACAGCACGTGCACAAGCTAAATATTTTTTTTACTGTCTGAGTTTAGTGGTGCGTGCTGGGAATGGCCTACCTTTATTCCTTCACAATTTTCTTTCTTTTTTTATTTTTTGAACATATCTCACCAAACAAATACCATTAGAATACCTGGCTGCAGACTTGACCAAACCGGCCTCAAATGGTCCAAGAATCAAACCCATGACCTCTTTGTTATGAGACGTAAAAGATAAGAACTATGCCACTGGGTCAACTATAGTCAGTATTGCCAAAAACCTCAGTTATTCCAAGAACAATCTCTTCATTTTCTCATTCATATATATTTATTTAACAGAGTATATTCTTGTGTTGATTGATAGGTGTAACATAGACAGTTCATTGATTCTCTGACATATGATGCCTGGAATGAAACCTTTATGTTCCTGCTGGTCCAACAGAAATGGACCGGTTCAATATGGTTCCTGGGAGCAGGTTGTGACGGCGCTGGATCCCATCACTCTTCACATGTCAGGGCTGACCTTGTCCCCGGCGCTGCTGCTGTTCGCCACAATGATCCCGAGCTCCAAATGGCTTTACAAGGACTTACAGGGAGCAGGACTTAAGCAGAGGGAGAAAAATGAAACGATGATGATGACCGCCAGACTGCAGCAGGAGGAGGCAGCGGCACGGTAAACACCGTCCCAAGAGCAAGTAAAAGCATAGAAATAAATAATAATAATGATAATACGCTAACCATATGTCAGTTAGGTTGAGGTTAAAGCAACAGTGAAACAGAACTGCGACCTGTGTCCTCAAATAAAAATCAGCAGCGTTTAGATTTTAAATTCTGTGGTACCGTTATGAAATTACGTGAAAAAAATATATATATATAAAAATTAATAATAATATTTGAGGCAACAATGGAGGATTAATCCAATTTTGCGCACTTGTATAGACAAATGGCGGTATACAGTATAAATGGTACTGATTATGTTGTCATGACTTTTTCACCTGTAGTGATAGTAATAGTAGTAGTAGTGGTAGAAGTAGTAGTAGTAGCAGTAGCAGTAGTAGTGGTAATAGCAGCAGTAGTAGTCACAGTAGTAATACTAACACAGTAACAGTAGTAGTCATAAGAAATAGCAAGAGAAGTAACAGTAGAAGTAATGGCAGTAGTAGCAGCAGGAGTAGTAGTAGTAACATAATAACAGTAGTAGTAACAGAAGTAGCAGAAACAGCAGTAGTAGTAGTAGTAATAGTTACGTAGTAACAGTAATAGTAGCAGTTGTAGTAGCAGCAGTACTAACACTAGTAGTAGTAGCAGTAGTAACACACTAGACCCACATTGCCTAGAAGAAGTAGTAGGAGTAGCCCAAGTAGTAGTAGTTGTAGTAGTAGCAGTGGTAGTAGCAGTGGTAACAGTAGTAATAGCAGTGGTAACAGTAGTAGTAGCAGTGGTAACAGTAGTAGTAGCAGTGGTAACAGTAGTAGTAGCAGTGGTAACAGTAGTAGCAGTAGTAGTAGGAGTGGTAACAGTAGTAGTAGCAGTGGTAACAGTGGTAGTAGCAGTGGTAGCAGTAATGGCTCCATTGTACTGCTCATGTGTAAATGTCAGGTCGGTGCCCAGCGACTTCCTCTGCATCATCAGTGAATAATGTGCACCCAACAAGACTCTCCTCATTGTCTAACAATGGCAGGAGTACACTTTTGTATAAACCAACAGAGATTTGTCCAAGCTAAATATTAAACTTTACTTGACTGCTGCATCTCAATGAACGTGTGCAGTGCTTCCAAAAACATGGCGGACTTTGTCAATAAAGGGTGTTTTCTGGCGTTCGATCCAGAGCTCTATGAAGTGAGTGATATTTGATTCATCTGTTTAATGCACAAACACACTTGTCCCCAGCGTTAGTTTGTGACGAAGCCAATTTACAGCGAAGGATAAACTGCACCAGAGTCGCGAAACTGTCATCTTGGGTCTGAGAAACTAAACTGGAACTGGATTTACTGGTGCCTACTGGATGTTTGGTGTTATCTTTCCTGGAAGAGATATTTGACCTCAGGAAAAGGATCTGAGCACCGGACCCTACGAGGATGACCTATAGATTCAGACGGACGATCAATGTAATGACAACACGGGGACGGTCAGAGGAAGAGCTGGACATCTCAAGGTTGGACGTGGTGTATTTGACCGTCTGACCCATGCCACACTTACTGAAGGTTTTGCCGCTATTTGGCTGGTTTTCGGTAAATCCTGCATTTCACTCAGAGCCTTTAATTGTTGATTGAACGATTGCCCAATCAAGAAAATAATGGGCCACTTTCCTGATCAAAGCCGCAAAAGACTCAGCTGAATCTGTAAATACTTTCAAAAATATTCAAACTTTGCTAAATATTATGTTGTTATAAAGCTCTTTCCCACAAAAGAGAGTATCTGCAGTCCAAACAGGTCAGGGAAATTTCGACTCCAAGCAGCCTACGTGTTTTTAGTGTAAATGATGGTGTCGGAACTCAGAGGAGAACGGAGAAGGTCAGAAAAGCAGGGGCAGGTCAGAGGAGCTGGATCTTTTATCTGTGATGATAACGTGCTGGAGTTAGCTTACCGTTTTTAGCTTTGTATAAACCTGAACCATAGATGTATTAAATGAACTGGATAAGACACGCCCCCTCTGTCCACGAGCAGGACTGATGGTAGTTTTTCCTTGAGAGAAGGAGGTCTAGGACAGGGGGCACTCCGGGACATTTATCCACTGCTAAATTCTATTGAACATTGTTTAATCGAACTGCTCTCTACCTGTGGCCCATCGAGGCAACTGTTGTTGTGATTTTGGGCACTACAAAAATTAGTGGCCGTGTGAGGTATTCCGGTGACTACTCTATTAAAGCTTCCCGCTCACACATACCAGCCTTCGTTGTTTCGTGCCCCTCCCTCCAACCCTCTTCTGATTTTTCTGTCTTATCTTTTGGTCGGGGGGTATCGAGGCCCGGGAGCCTGCAGCCCTCATCGCTAGAAGCCCCAAAACTGCATTTATCATCTACTCTCAAGTATTTTATCGTTGCTATCGTTCGCCAATAAACTTTCTGCATCGAAGCTCGAGGTTGTGGTCCTTGCTAGTGAAATTCTTTTCAGTATTTAAATATAATCGAAGGAAATGTTCTTTTTAACCGTTTCTAAAATCACCAAAATTACCGTTTTTATATTAAGTGACGTCACGGTAAACATGTGCGACGTGCCACGTGAACAAGCACGAGAACAATACAAACAGAAGCACGTGACATGGTTAGACTGGAGACACCTGTAAGTTGTATTTCATTTCATTTGAGATGCTTTCACACGTGATCTAATGTAAAGAATACAATTACAATCACACAAGCTAAAGCAAAGATGGCAGCCTCCGTATCAGGAAGTAATAAGGAAGAAAAAAACTTTTTGGCTTCATACACTAATGAGCACACGCCATAGGGATAAATACGGCGCCATTTTGAAATCATCTTCCAGGTTTATTTATAGTTCTATGGTCAATGAACATATTCAATCCAACAATCCAGTCCGTTTGGTCCGTGTGATGCGCTCGGCACTGTTAGCATGCGTGTTTTACAGTAAATAGTTTGTTTACAAAGTCCACTCCACACAGGTTTAACCACACTAACAAAAAAAAAGTATTGGTACATTTTTAAGGGATAAATAATATGCAAAATTGACTTTTTGAGCTTTTAGCCATATTACATGTAACATTGTTCCGTCATCAAAATAGCATTCAGCTTGATTCACGTTTGTTTGATGAATACTCAATTGAAAATCCTGTCTCTCACACTCCTTCAATGTGTGACATAGAAGATGCTGATGTCACTTATCCAGAATCTTTTGCTGTTTTAAAGGAAAAATATTCAGCATTTTTCATATTGTTATTAGCCTTTAAACATGCTCTTGAGTGCCTTAAATTTGCCATCTCATCTTAAGAAAAAAAAAAGATTCTTATTCATCCAATGACTTTTTATCAGCCAGTATGAAATGACACTTACTGACACTGAAGAGCAGGTTTAAAGGCTAAAAACAATATGAAAAATGCAGAAAATGTTTCCTTTAAAGTTAAGGTTAAGGTATAATTAATTGTCCCAGAAATTTGTCCTCCGTATTTGACCCATCCATCTTTGTGCCAGGCTTGGTCAAGACTACTGTAGATGTTGGATTTTACCAATGGTGCATGTTTTGTCGCTGCAGTGAGCGTTTACACAGGGAAAGTACGAGGAAACGTGGAGAGACAAGGAGTCGCCCTGACTTTATAGCAACAGATGAGTTACTAAGTTAAAACACAGCTACTCTGTGACAAATCTAGACCGAAGAGGATCAGGACAAGAAACAACAGAGTGAGTAACACCAGAGCTTTCTTAGAAACGTTATTATGTGTAGAGGTGTCAGATAGAGCTGAAATAAGAATAAAAGCTAGGTTAGGATAGTCTTCTGATTCTGCAGTCCTTCTCAGCAAATTCCTCTCATTTTCCCTTAATGAAAACAGCTAAGTCGACAATCACTACAATCAACACTTTTTTCGCAATATTTGTTACTCTGTCCTTGATACTGTGATCAACATTCATATAGAGCACAGAGGAAACATAAAGCTAAACCCTGTTTCAGCAGCATTCGCAGAGTGAATGTGAATGCTGCTGAACCTTTAACAACCTTTAGCTAAAGGCCAAGGGCGCCGCGTCACTTGGGACTGGTCTTAAAGTCAAGCTTCTGGTCAGCGGCGGATGCGCATGTTTAGACTTCTCAAAAGGCGCAAAACCCACTAGTCCAGGGTAACTAATGAAATGGGTAGATTTTAAAAGCAACAATAGCTTTAAAACATGACCAGCTTGTATTTTAGTTACTGTGTCTACTAATGTGAAACAGTAAATAAGGCTAAATGTCTACTTCAACAATGTGAAAGTACGTCTCAGGAGGAAACCAAAAAACATCATTTCGCAACTTTCAAAATGTGGAAGCAATTTTGCAAAAAAAAATTAGCTCAATGTCGCTATAAAAAAGTGGATTAAGAAACTATGCCTCAGTCCTTATTTAGTCAGAGGAACAGGGGCTGACAGTTTGGTTCTGGTTTTAACATTAGGGTATAGTGTGGAATTATTTAATATGTAATCAAACGGAAATAAATATGCATTTTTTATATCGTTATTAATCTTTAAACAAGCTTTTGAAGACCTTAAGTGTGGCGCCTCATGTTTTAGAACAAAAAAAGTCTTTATAAAAACATCTGGGGGAGACTTCCGGGTTGCAAGTTATGGAGTAGACGTGGCAGCCACTGGCTCCCGCAATATCTTTTCAGTTTTATTTACAAAACCCTACTCAACTTTCTAGGCACCCGGTTTTGGGTCGTTTGATAAGTGTGGCAGCTATTTGGCGTTAGAAAATATGCCTAAAGGTAACAAACAGACCGAAAAAACGGCGGAAAGTTCGTCTGCGGCGGAGAGTTCGTCTACAGGTGTTAGCGCTGAAGCTAACTTGACTCCCGCGCTCACGGCTCTACTCGAGCAGCACAGAACGGCCATAGCCGCTGACTTTAGGGCATCCTTTGACGTCGTTAATGGCAAGCTGGACAACATTCAAGCTGAGGTTACTGGTCAAGGGAGGCGCATCAGCGATCTCGAGTCGAATGCAGAAGACTTTAATCAACGCCTGGCGATCATTGAAGCTACATGTGAGTCATTAAAGGAAGATAACAAACATCTGAGGTCAAAACTGTCGGACCTAGAGGGAAGGGCCAGGAGGAAGAATATTCGTATGGTGGGACTACCGGAGTCAGTGGAGGGCCCGCGACCAACTGTGTTTTTCGCTCAACTGCTGGTGGAAGTTTTCGGCGCTCAGACCCTGACGTCTCCCCCGGAGCTGGATAGAGCCCACCGCAGTCTCGTGCCTAAACCGGGTCCCAACGAGCGACCGCGCGCTGTTATTATTCGCTTTCACAGTTTCCAGACTAAGGACCTGGTGATAAGAGAGGCTCGGCGACGTGGTGGAGCATTGGAATACCGTGGCCACAAGGTTTTGTTCTATGAGGATTACACTGCTGAAGTTCTGAAACAACGAGCCGAGTACAAGGACGTTATGGCCGAACTTTATAAGAGAGGATTTCGCCCTTCTCTGATTTTTCCTGCAAAGCTCCGGATCACGCTCCCTGACGGTAAGAGACAGTGGCTCGCGTCTGTTCCAGAGGCCACTCGCTTCCTGCGTGGCGCTGAGGACAACTAATGTGCTCTACCTCGAGGTTGGCTTTATTTTACGTTGACACTCTTAAAAAAAAAAAAAGAACACAGCCAAACGATGTACTTTGTTTAGAGACACGCCGTCCCGACTGAAATGTGTTCCTTTATTGTTACGATAAACATGTTTGGTTTTCGTTTGCTAATCTGCCCCTACTTTAACTACAAGGGTGATATATTTGTTTTTTGTGTGGGATCGAAGTGAAGTATTTTCTTGGTATGAGGAGAGAACAGGAGTTTGAGCGGTTGCTGTTGTTTGCAACCTGTTGGACTGTTTTTTTTATAGGGATTATGTTGAGCTTTTTGTTGTTTTTCTTTTTGTTTTGTCTTATTTCCACATTTATTTTCACGTGCACCCCCGTTCTTCCCATCCCCCTTCCTCCCCTTGGGCTACACAAAATTAACATGAACATTTTTTAAATGAATTGCAGTCTTTCACTAGTTACTTGGAACGTTAAAGGGCTAAATCACCCTGTTAAACGTAAGAAAGTCCTGTCACGTTTAAAACAACTTAAAGCTGGAGTGATTTTTTTGCAAGAGACTCATCTGCGGGATTCGGATCATTCACATTTGGGGAGATGCTGGCCGGGACAGTTTTTTCATTCTAATTTTAAAGCTAAAGCCAGGGGTGCTGCTATTCTAATTGATCGCAATATTTCATTTATACCCTCTAATGTTATAACGGATAAAAATGGTCGCTTTGTTATTGTTTCCGGCAAACTTTGCAACATGCCTGTGACCTTGGCTAATCTCTATGCGCCCAATTTCGATGATGTGTGTTTTTTTCGTAATCTGTTCTCCCATTTTTCAGACTTAAACACTCATTCGTTAATTCTAGGAGGAGATTTTAATTTTTTTATGAATGCGATGTTGGACCGCTCATCCACTAAACCTGCCATTCCCAACAAATCCGCAAATTACGTGAAATCTTTTCTTGAAGATTACAGTCTTACAGACCCTTGGCGTTTCCTGCATCCCACTGGCAGAGACTACTCTTTTTTCTCTCATGTACACCATACATATACTAGAATAGATTATTTCTTTATTGACAACTTATTACTTTCTAATCTTACCTCCTGCAGTTATGAGAGTATCGCCATTTCTGATCATGCCCCCCTTGTACTTAAACTGACCTTGCGTGGCGGTGATTTTGTGAGGAAGCACTGGAGACTTGATCCCTTATTGCTTACGGATGAGAAATTTGTCACAAACATGTCTTCTAAAATCAAAACATTTCTGAAAGAGAATAGGACACCAGGTATGTCAAACTGCACGGTATGGGAAGCAATGAAAGCATTTCTCAGGGGAGAAATTATTTCGTTTGCAGCTTTTAAACGGAGGTCTGTTCTACAGGACCAGAAGGATATTATGGATCATATTCTGAATATAGATAGGCAGTATGCACAATCACCATTGCCTGCTCTATATAAAGAACGTTTGCGATTGCAGACTAGACTCAACCTTCTTTCTACCCGACAGGTGGAGGGTTGTTTGATCAGGAGTAGGAGTGAATTTTACGAACATGGTGATAAAACTGGTAAGCTTCTGGCCAACCAACTCCGTGGTATCAGAGCAAAACAAATTATAACCGGGATTAGGTCAGATACTGGAGAAGTTACTACTGATCCGAAGGTAGTTAATGACACATTTAAGTCATTTTATTCTAAGTTGTACACGTCTGAGTATACGGCAAATTTAGACGAAGTGGATCGTTTTTTTAATTCTATTGACATGCCTTCACTTTCCCCAGACAGTAGACAAACTCTTGAAGCCCCCATCACAAAGGAAGAAATTAAATTGGCAATATCGTCCATGCAATCAGGAAAATCTCCAGGCCCTGATGGGTTTTCCACTGATTTCTTCAAGAAGTTGTCTGACGACCTCTGTCCATTTCTATGCGAGGTATTCACTGAGTCGTTTAGCTCTGGAGTACTCCCGCCTTCTTGTTACCAGGCCTGTATCTCTTTGCTGCTTAAGAAAGATAAGGACCCGGCTGACTGTGCCTCGTACAGGCCTATATCTTTATTAAACACAGATGTTAAAATTTTGGCTAAGCTTTTGGCTGGTAGGCTTGAAAAGGTTCTCCCTTCCATAATTTCGCCTGACCAAACTGGTTTCATTAAGAATCGTCATTCTTTTTTCAATATCCGCCGTCTTTTTAACATAATTTATACTCCTAACCACAAAACACCCGAATGTCTCATTAGTATGGATGCTGAGAAGGCTTTTGACAGGACTGAGTGGCATTATCTATTTTTTGCTTTGGATAGGTTCGGCTTCGGTCCTTTATTCTGTTCCTGGGTGAAACTTCTGTACAAGAGTCCTACAGCCTCAGTGCTAACCAATGGTCGTTATTCACAATTCTTTAATTTACACCGGGGCAACGGGGAAATACAAGGTATAAGGAGAGGTGGCATTGAGCATAAAGTCTCACTTTACGCCGACGATCTTCTTTTGTTTCTTTCTAATCCGACTACTTCTCTACCTGCTGTGCTTAATGTGCAAAATGTTTTCAGTAAATTTTCAGGTTATAAATCTAATTTGACCAAGAGTGAATTATTCTTCATTAATGGAAAGGCTGGAGGATGTGATCTTTCGAACTTTCCTTTCAAAGTGGTCTCAGATAGATTTAAGTATCTCGGAATATGTGTAACTAAACAATTCAACAAATTGTTTAAAAGTAACTTCATTCCCCTTTTTGACCAATGTAAGCAAACGCTGTCGAAATGGTCCCCGCTTTCTCTGTCTCTGGTGGGTAGGATTAACTCTATTAAAATGAACATACTTCCAAAATTTCTTTACCTGTTCCAATTCCTTCCTGTCTTGATTCCCAAATCATTTTTCAAATCACTGAACTCTTTAATCTGTTCATATATTTGGAATGGTAAACATCCTAGACTGAGGGGGGCCATTCTCCAAAGACCGAAACAACTGGGAGGAATGGCTTTGCCTAATTTTCAATACTATTACTGGGCTGCGAATATTAGGTGGAAACACTTTCATTTGGATCCATTGTCTCCTGTCTGGGTAGCTATGGAGTCGCATGCAGCTAATAAAACTTCCTTACTAGCAACTTTGGGTTCACCACTCCCTATTGCCACCTCTGCATTTAGTAATAACAGAGTTGTTCAGCAGACTCTGAGAATTTGGTCACAGTTCAGGAAAACATTTGGTCTTCAGGCTTTCTCACTTCAGAGCCCCATAGCTGCAAACCACCTTTTTGCCCCGTCGGTGGCTGATGGGGCATTTAGATTGTGGCATAAAAAAGGACTAAGATGTTTTGGTGACTTGTATATGAATGGACAATTTGCTAGCTTCTCCCAGATATCGGCAAAATTTGAAATTGCTCCCTCACAGTTTTTTCGTTTCCTGCAGGTCAGACACTACATTCAGGGCATGACAGCAAAGTTCCCCCAAAAATCTGTAGATAATCCTATTGATAGTTTTTTATTAGTCAAACCTACTTCAAAAGGCGTAATCTCAGCTCTTTATAATTCTATTTCCGATCTAAGTTGCCCGCCGGTAGCGGCTATTAGATCCAAGTGGGAACAAGACCTTAATTTTCCTCTCACAGACGAGGTGTGGGGCTCCATTCTTAACCAGGTTCATTCAACGTCAATGCACGACATGCACTCATTCAATTTAAGATTGTCCACAGAGTGCATCTGTCCAAGGCTAAACTGGCGCGTATCTACCCTGACGTGGACCCCACCTGTACAAAGTGTAACAGCGCACCTGGCACATTGCTTCACATGTATTGGTCCTGCCCCTCATTGGTCAATTTCTGGAATTCTGTTTTTCAGACCATTTCAGAAGTCCTGCAATGCCAAATTAAACCTGATCCTCTCCGTGCTGTTTTCGGTCTGGCCCCGGGCCTTAATCTGTCTAACTCCAAGTTTAAAGTTATGTCTTTCTCACTTTTAATTGCTAGGCGAGCTATATTGTTTAAGTGGAAGGACACTGCATCACCTTCTCATGCACAGTGGATAAAAGATTTAATGTCATGTATAGACTTGGAAAAAATTAGGTACACTGTTCAGGGATCAGAGAACAAATTTTATAAAATGTGGCGTCCTTTTTTAGACTTTTTTGAGAGACTCACAACTATTGTTTCAGGGTAGCCCCCTCCCTCCCCCTCCCCCTTCCCTCCCTCCCGCCTTCCCTTTTACTTTTAGATTTAAAAATATTTTTGTATTATTATTTTCACTTATTTATTTATTTTTTCAATTATGTGTTACACTGTATGTAATCCAATTCTATTGCCATATTTTTGTGGTGTTATTGGTTGTACTTTGGTTTGGCAGCTGGTCTGCGATTTGTAATTGTATTTTATGTATGTGGGGGGAATATTCATATTCATTTTATTATTTAATTTATTTTCTGTTTTTTTTTTTTTTTTGGCTTTTTGTCTCCTATTTTTGAAAAGAAAAGTTGTACAGTTTACATAATGTACATTTCACCGATAACTTGTTCAATAAAAATACCATTGAAAGAAAGAAAACATCTGTATCTGGTTATTTTCTGCCACTTACTCAGTTTAGGTGCCATTTACTGGCTGCATTGCGTTTTCACAAGCTAAACATGTTACACTGAAGACATGCGAGTTAAGCTAGTAGTTAACAGTGATCATGTTTAGATGGCAGAACGAGTACTGCGATGATTTAAGGACACCAAGCAGTGAAGGATTCTCAGATAAGTGACGTCTAAAATTGGAAAAAATGTCACTGATCAAGGGAGTTCAACAGGAAGTGTTTTTGACGGTCGGAGGGAGAGGATTTTCTAATCAGCATTCCTGAAATTGCGTGAATGCATCCTGATGGTGGAATATCGTTAAAACACAGTTAAAAGCTCAAGAAAGTCACTGTAGATGAACATGTGTCCTTTAAGAGAGGAGATCAGTTGGTAAAGTGATCATGCTCCCGACATAAAAAAAAAACCTCGGTAGAACATAGCACATTACGTAATGGTCTTGGAGTATCTTGTCCCGCAATCAGGTATGGACCGAGTGCGGTGTGAAAGCACTTGGACTTCTTTAAAAAAAAAAAAGCAAATGTTTGAATGTATATATTGAATGAGAATGAATGGAGATGCAGAGCTGCTGTTTGTGTCTGACGAGGCACATTGGATCAACCTTTAACAGTGAGACACTTCTGCCTCTGCAGCAGGTAAAGCCTCTGTGTGACGCTCACAAAAGTTTTTCTTTGTGGCCACCAGTGTATCGCCCTCACAGTGCATCAGGGCACTGGTGACAGAAAGGTCAAAGGTCAAATTTATTTATACAGCACAGGTATAAACAGATACACTGCCCCAAGTGCTGCACTTGTTCAATAACACAACACAGTAGTAATGGACGATTTAACACTGAAAAATAAAATTATTAACACAATGTAGCGTTCATAAAAATGTCTAGTGTCTTTAATTAAAAGCTAGTGCAAACAAATTAGTTTTTGGCAACGATTTGAAACTCTGAACGGAAGCGAGAGATAGATGATCGGAAAATAGTGGCTTATGGACTGTTTTAATAGTGAAAGGTAAATAGGTAGGTCATGTATATTCTATAAGACAAATGTTGTAAATACTTTTTTCTGTTCATGTGAGATGCCTGAGTCAGAGAGTGGAATTTGTGAATTGTTCTTACTAATCTTTTGTTGTTTGCACTGTACTATTTATTCTTGTAAATCAGGGACTGCAGATGGAAACTAGCTATTTAGCTATAATCTGGTGCGGAACATCTCTGTTTTTTATGAGCTTAATGTCTCTGTACATTGTCCCTTCAAATAAAGACTAAAACTAAACTAAACTAAAATACGTCCCAGATCGAGGGAGTTCAGCTGGAAGTGTGTTTGATGCTCACTGAGGGGGGAGGATTTTCTGATAAACATTCCTCAAAACAGCGTGAATGCAACTGAATGCTACTCCAGGTGTGTTTTTGATGACAGAACATTGTTAGAACATGGTTTCAAGCTCAAAAAAGAAACTGTAGCACAATATGTGTGCTTTAAACTTTGTGCAAAGCTACACCATGTTGGATTGTCAAACTCGAACAAAGTCAGGGTTCTGAAGTCTTGCCCGAGTTTCCAAGAAAGGATTCCCAGATGTGTGAAGATGTGTTCCAGAACGCAGCATAATAGCACCAGGAAACAAAGCATGTGCGTGCGTATTAACCTGCTCTTTTCGCTTTAAGCCCGTCGACATGGAGATAAGTTCTTTGGTCAGCGTTGGGAGGGAATGAGGAGCAGACCAACCCGAAAGTGAAGGAAACAGAGTCAGAGAATCAACGAAATATATTCCACAACAAAGTCAGTGTTGGTTTCCAAAAATGTCTGACTGAAACATACATTGTCCCAGAGCAGGAGCTAAAAAGTCCCCAACATGTGGCCTCCGTCCCCTAGTTTCAAGTGTCAAATTGGAACTGGTACCAAAAATAAACTACAACGAACTGTACAAGGTTCTAACAGTGCAAAAACCCCAACCAGCTTTAACATTTATGGAGTTTCCTTTGGGCAGGTTTTGTGGAATATCATCTGTTTATCGTCTTATGCAGTATGTACTTTGGATTTCAATGGCGTTTGCCCATCAGCAGCGGATCATATACTCATCATAAATCATGTATGAAAACCTAATGCACATTTAATGCGCCGACATTATATTCTATAGCGTGTGTTTAAAATGCTGATTTGTACAATTTTGCAAAGTCAATGCAGCTAATTGTGTCAGAAATATTAGGTTCTGTTCTTATTGAATGTAAATGTATTGTATATCACACAGTCAGCCCAGATGTATGTAACTAGATCATGTAAAGTTACCTCACTTTGTTATGAGCGGGAGCAGGCTAAACGCTGATGTGGCTGCGGGGATGTGGCTAACTCCTGGAGCATCAGAGGTTAAAATGTTCCTCGAGTAAAACGTATTAAGGGAAACTGTAACTGCACAACACAATTAGAGGTGGGTAATACAGTAAAAGGTGGATAATACTGTGAATGTTGTTTTGAAAATGTGTAAAATTTGACGGTATAAAAGTTATAAGTTATAAAAAAAAAAAAAAAGCCAAAAGTGATGTTGTAAACTTTCAAATAAGGGACTAATTTTTATTGACGCTTCACATTTGTCTGATAATTACACCTCAACCTTGACATTACACCACCAAACACAATCTGATGTTTTGAAAGGATAGAGCACAAACATGACACAGCTCATTGTTAGACTTACTCACAGAAGGAAGAGTAACTCAAATCTTTTATTTCTATTCAATTTATTTTCGTAGCGCCCAAAATTACAACAACAGTTGCCTCGATGGGCCACAGGTTGAAAGCAGTTCAAATAAATCAAGAGAGGTGATCAAATGGATAACTATCCCACAGCGCCCCCTGTCCTTGACCCTCCTCCACGTCAAGAAAAAAACTACAAAAAACCCTGTGGGAAAAAGTAGAAACCTCAGATAGAACCACAGTAAAGGAGAGATCCTACTCCCACAGACGGACAGACTGCAGATGGACCAGGACTGACACATCCACTTGGACCAGAGTCACTCAAAAGGAGGGAAGGTGGATCATCTAGTGTAAAAGAGTTCTCCAGGCAAATGAGGAACTGTTCACCCAGTGTAGAGTTCCCCCGGGCAGACGAGGAACTGTTCATCCAGTGAAGAGTTCCTCCAGGCAGTGAGGAACAGTTCATCCGGTGTAGACAGAGTTCCCCTTGTCGTATGAGGAACAGTTCATCCAGTGTAGAGTTCCTCCAGGCAGATGAAGAGGGCAGATTGCTGAAACACTTAAACATAATTCAGTATCCAGATTTGGTGTGGCCCTAAACATTTGATCAGCCAATATCAGTTTAATTGTTGCTTTAAATAAAATGTTTACTCAAACTTTTTTTGTCTCATTCCCATTTCTTATCTTCTTTCTTCTCATCCAACCATGCACATTTTGCATGGTTGGATGAGCACAGACATTCTAGCATATTTACATTGTTTGTTCATTATGCGCAGCGCCTTCAATTATAAAAAGTCTAAAGTATTGTGCATGAACACTCTTTAGAGTAGTACAATTTCTATAAACAGTTTGAGTTTTTATAAAGTCCTGTCATAAAAAAAAAACATACCTGGAGTTGTGTTAAGCTTGTTTCATTAGTTTGTCTTCTCTGAGCTCTCTTTGGATTTCTCTTTCTCTTTGGACTTCTCCTGTGCAGCTCATAATAAACCATCACTGGATTTGTTCTGTGTTCAAATTGCGTTCACAAAGAACACATGGCTCTATTAGCGCCACAGTCACGTTGCCTAAGGGCCTAATTGATCTGATTCTGACAGCAGCGGAGGCTCATTGGAAACAGAAGTGTAAAGCGTCTTTTTAATGTAGAATTAAAGCCTCAAGAACGCAGAATATGTCCATTTGAAGGATAGTTTTCTGTGTTGACTGTATCCAGCGCTGGCCCTGGTCCCAACGCACTGAACAAATCAAAATATTTAATCACATTCAAATTTATTCTGCAGTAAATCCGGCGTTTGAAAGGGAATCCATCAGCTCGGAGGCTCTCTCTCTCTCCCAGGACATAAATACAGTTTGCTATCCTCTCGGGGAAACTTATTAAACCATTCTGGCTTTGCAAATGGTAGCACTTTTCGAACAGCGGTTTGAGTCAGGTTATGGATTATTAGAGCGCCATTGAAAAAAAAAAAAAAGACATTAAATGATTGTCTAATTTGAAAGCCAAGCATAGATTTGGAATAAAGATTAGCAGCTTTTGAAAGTACATTACAATTTGAATAGATTGTATCAGACTTAAAGCTGGGGTACCTGATTTTAGGGTTAGTTTTTTTTGTTGGTTTTTTTTTCCACCTGTTTTACCAGTTACTTGCTCTCAACCCTTTGGCACATTGTTAATAATCACATGCATGCTTTTTTACGGCACGTGCACGGCTTTAGAACAGCTTTTTCAGACGGCGAAGTGAAACTGGGGTGGACCACTCAAGCGCAGCCAATCAGAATGCAGATTTCAGGTCTTTCTTCTTGGTTGATGAAAGATACTTCATTAGTAGATGCAGATGCAGAGTGCAGCGGCTTCATTTTTGTCTTAAAGTTTACAAAGGGAAAACGCTACATTTTCTCATTTACTGAAAAAAAGTTGGGTACACCAGCTTTGAGGTTAATGTGAAAATCATAGTCTTCTTTCGTCAACATATTAGATGCAAAAACATTTACTGAGGAGTTTTTGGATTTTGTATTTGAGTGAACTAGATCTAACTGAAAATTTTCATATAAATTCAAACTTCAACTCAATTTTGAAGTTAATACATTAATAAGTCAGGCTTGGAATTTGATTTGAGTGGCCCGCAGAATTTTCTTCTTGTAAAAGTGAGGCTTTTATTTCTTTCTCTTTTGGTTTCTTTATTCATCACATCAAAACCACTCCCAAAATTGACAGATTCTTACTTTACTGACACGCAAATGATTGTTTTATTTTACCAAACAAGTCCTACAGTGATAAGTGAACTTTAGAAAGTGGAGGTTGAAGGTTGTGTTCAGGTGACCTCACAACATTCCACCAACCAATATTTAATGCAGATGGTGGGCAGCTAAAATAAGATTGTTAAAATGTAGATTTTTGTTGTAATACAATGGGCTCTTAGGTCTGGTCACTAATAATAATAATAATAATAATAATAATGAATGTGGCACTTTTCTGGACACTTCACGTTGTAGCCACAGCTGCCCTGGATCAGACTGACAGAGGCGAGGCTGCCAATCTGTGCCATCAGTCCCTCCCACCACCAACCATATGTTAGGTTTGTGCACCTTTTTCTTCCATATATTTTTTTTAGTATTTTTTCTTGGATTAGTTTTTTGTATATTTTCCCTTTTTTGTAGCAGTATTGATATTTGCTTTATTGTATGTTTTTGTATCTCTAAGATTATATTTTTGTTAGTTGGCTCTACGCTCTTTTTTTTCTTTGCGCACGCTGGAGCCTTTAAATGGAGCGAGCCGCTGCGTGCTCGCTCTCTCTCTGTTGCGGCTCCAGCCCCTCGCGCGCACGTCCACCGCGCGATCCGGCAGGCACTTCCTCCAGCGCCCCCCTGTGGCTCCTGGTGTTCCAGCAGTCTCCCATCCAAGGACTAGCCAGGCCGCACCTGCTGAGCTTCAGAGATCTGATGAAATTGGGTATCGACAAGAAATGATCAGGTTCAACATTTGTGGATTTACCTGAGACATTCTATGTACAAGTCCAATGCAATCAATAGTTATTAATCATAGGCAAATGTTAATCAGTTCATTTATTTTGTTGCCTTACAGGGCGGCACAAACTTGAAAAACGAAACAATAG
The DNA here is from genome assembly GCA_019453435.1 of Rhinogobius similis. Taxonomy (NCBI): domain Eukaryota; kingdom Metazoa; phylum Chordata; class Actinopteri; order Gobiiformes; family Gobiidae; genus Rhinogobius; species Rhinogobius similis. The sequence continues at coordinate 27,703,390 of CM033638.1, read as the reverse complement.
TTGGTCAAAATTAGAGGAGCAGATTAACCAACATTCATGGGAAATAAGCAAATGGAAAACTATCCAACTGTCCCACTGTTCTGCAAGGAAAAAGCTACAAAAACCCGGGGGGAAAACGGAGAAACCTTGCGGAGAAGCGCGAAGAAGAAGGGATCCTGCTAAACCGGACCTGACAGGCCGCAGATGGTCCAGGACTGACGCGCATCCATTCACAGACGGGGACTGGAGCCAGAAACACCCGAGCCAGAAACACTTGGTAACCGTAATGAACACATAAACAAGAACCATGTGTCTGCAACGCTCGACAAACGACAGAATGACACATTTTATTTGCTGCCTCATTAAAATGAATGGGATAGAGTGTTTACATCAGTACCAGGCTGTGCTTGTCTGTTCTAAACACTCCAGAAACGGTCTGTAATCGCAGTCTACATAGTGTTTACAACATCGTATTAGGGCCGGACGATATGGAAAAGAATGATCAGCACGATTTTCTTGGGGCCAGATCATGATTTAGATTTTATGACGATTCGAGTTCACTTTGTATTTTTCTATTGTCTGAAATAAAGCAGCACGATTTAGGAACAATATCTAATTGTGATTTTTCTGACCAGTGCCATTGTGAGTAGATTTGCGATGTATGGTGTAATAGTAGGATTCTTTTAAACACAATTTTGTCGCTTTTAGTCGTGCTTTTGTCACAGTCAGTTTAGTTTGTCATATTCAAACACATCTTCACTTTTAGTCATGTCTTTGTCATTTTTAGTTGCGTATTTGTCGCTTTTAGTCACGTTTTGGTGCATTGAGTTGCGTTTGTTGTTTGTGGGCACGTTTTTGTCACTTTTGAACGTATTTTTATCCATTTTGTCCCGCTTTTGTCGCTTGTTTCAGAACAAGTTTGTACAAATCCAAACTACAGTGTTAGCAGTTTTTATTTATTTCCGTTCAAATTGCGATTTTGTGTCGATTTTATCATTATTATTATTATTTTATTATTAAAGAGACAAACAGTCAATCACGATACCACCATTTCACAAAAATAGCAGATTGTCACAAGGATGAGCTCACGATTCCATTTTTATCACCGTATCACTCAGCTCTTCATCATATTACTTATTCTTTTAGCTCTACTTTGTCGTATTATCCACACAGACAGGGGCGTAGCACCAAATTCTGGGTCCGAGGTACAATCTTTCTCAGTGGGCCCCTAATACATAATTTTATATATGAGTTATTTATCACACAGAATTCGGGTTGTTATTGCTATTTTTAAATTCCCTTTTGCTGGAATACCCTATGGTTTCAAAATACTCCTAGCAATAACTCACTAATTTAAAGAAATCTTTAAATTTGCTTTTATTATGAAACTGTAAAGTTTGTTTTTGCAATAGCTACCACACAAATTCCACAAACATGTCAAAATGTGTAATTACAATGAGAACATACACTAACTACAAATTAAAATCACTAGTTTTACTTTTTAATTAACTTGGCCCTCAGATGCATAATTGTTTAGTCTCTAACGAACTTTACTCAACCACATTTGCATTTTATTACAACAAAAACTGATTGAAATTAGGGCTGCACGATATTGGAAATATCAATATTAGTGCGATATTTAAATACACTTTTTGACTAAGGCTGAAACTTCATTATTTTAGCAGTTGACTAGTCAGCAATTATTTCTATTGTAGATTGTAGAATAAACTAATATTGTTAACCAAATAAATGTTGAAATCTTGTGAATGAAATGAATAAGTGTACAATTGAGGAACATCAGAAATGCTCTATTGTTTTTTGCCATTTTTATTTAATAATGTCACTGTCTTTGTTCTAAAAGTCTTTACGTTTGTGTTTTAGAATCTGTATCGTCAAGAGTTCGAAGAACGATCAGCAAAATATTGTTTATCGTCGACTATTAATCTACTAATAGTGCAGCCCTATTTTTAACGCAGTAATGTCTGTTATATTAAAAAACAAACCAACACATACAAATCTAAGGCAAATTTGGTTTGAAAAAGCTAGATTTTATTCATGATTTTCCTTTTTCAATGTTCTCTGTTTTAAAAACTGAACAATTCTATCAGATGAAGACTTTGATGTTACTGAGATATATTTTCTTGTTTTATGATGTCCTTATTGTATCAACCAATATTGCGATATCAATACTTTTGTGATATATTGTGCAGCCCTAACTGAAATGTTAAAAAAATGCAAAACAATCCCATGCTTTTGAGTGCACTTCTTCGCTCTGGGCCCCGGGGAAACCAGTACCCTTTACCCCCCCAGTCCGACGCCCCTGCACACAGATCGCAAAAAAACCAAACACAAAAACCAAAACAATACTTCCCTCACACCTCCTCCTCTGCACATGTGTGGTAAAGGTCATAGGACAGCATTAGCGTCCCACCGTTAGCCCCTCGCAGCGGGTCCAGAGGGGGATCTATACCTGAGAGCGCGGCCACAGTGGCGATACGACTTCATCCAGCTCAGCTCCCGTCATCAATAACCCGCGGGAGGAGAACGGGGGTGGGTGCGCTTGATTTATGGCCCGGCCGCCGTGTTTAAGAGCGGCCACAGCGGAGGGGCGGCGCGGGGGGGACTGCGGGGGATCAAGGTTTGTTTGTGCGGGGTCATGGAGGAGGCTGGGACGTCATAATCACTGTTTGGGATCTCTACGCGGTGAGTCTTACAGTGCGGGGTAAATACAGGATGTACAGCCGTGGGACAAAACAGTGAGGTGTAAGTAAATGATTCATAAAGATAGTTGTAGGACAAATGTATAGCTTTTTTAGCATTGTGTCTGACCAGTGTTCTTCTTTAGGGGTTAAAGGTCCCATATTCTGCTATTTTGCCCTTTACACAGTCTATTCTAAGGGCTTTGTTGATAAATGTTTGCGTTGTGCAATATCCATAACATAACAGTTTCCAAAAAACACCCATTTGTTGGACTGGCCCCCCTCCTTGCAAAAGCAAACGGCTCACTCTGAGATCTGACCCCCCCCGAACAGAGAGCAGGCTGCCTCCCCCGCCCAACTCGCGCGCCTCCTCCGCCCAACCCGCGATGAAGCCTAGAGCGGAGATGGTGCGCATGCGCTGTGTGCTCCGGTAAACAGCGATACACAAACACGGGAATAAACATTTTATCCGTCCTGACGGTGCGTCGTGCTGAGTCCTACATCCTGGATCTGACCTGGAGTTTGACGTGCTCCAGTACCTCGACGACGGACGTTGCCGTTTGGTAAATAACAAGCTAACTCTTCTATCTGTCATATCCATCGTGTAATTACTGTGTAGCATTAGCATTAGCTGTTTTTATTCTGCGGCTGCGCGCTTCCTGGAGGCGTGGCTTAAACACCGCGTCATCCTGGTGAAGCGCGTCATCCTGGTGAAGCGCGTCATCCTGGTGAGGAGCCCCCGTCTGCTGCTCAGCCGAGGGGGACGGAAAAGACAGTTCTCTAGTGAAAACATGCGGGAATCAATCAAAAAACCACTTTGGGCACAACATACGAGGCCCAAATAGCACTGTAGGAAGGTTAAAACCTCTGAAAAGTCGATGTTGCATGTTATGGGACCTTTAAACTTGGCTTGGTGTTGCCTGCTTGTATCCATCGTCGTACATATTGCCCTTTGATTTCAGCCATGACCAGCAAAGCTTCCAAATCTTGTTAGAGATCACAAAAGTTATGGTTTAGTTTTCAAAATGCTAGCACAAATCTTTAATATTTCTAAATGTACAGACCACAGACATTTTGCGTTGATCATCAGTCTCACATAAAGGACAGAAACACCTCCAACTTTCACAAGGGCCCGCGACGTGAGCATCTGACGTCACTCAAACAAGACTTAACGATTTTGTGTGTGTGTACCTGCGTCACAGTTTTTCTTCTTGCGGTCGACTTGCCTGATTCATAAAAAGACATTTAGTTTGTTTGTGACGCTGTAAAACGTGGATAAAGCGTGCGTAAACAAGATACAGTTTCTTTTTTCGTCCATTTTTTCTGCATTTATTTCACATTTCCGCACCTCTTCGCCACGTTTTAACACCTCTTTATGAAATGCGTTTGGTTTGGATAGAGTTACCTGCCATAGACACTGAAAAAATATTACTTTGGGTCTAAATGTGAGTGCCGTATCGTAAACAGGTAACAGCTGATGCTAACCTGTACTTGCTTTGTTTTGATAAGCCCCGTTTGGACCCCTTAAAGGGCCCATGACAGGTTGAAGTACTCATTTTACTAAAACGCAGTTAAGATAAATATATTTCAACGTTTGCTAAAAAGCTGTTCAAATTTTATCCCAATTAAGTAATTTTTCAGGTTTTTTATTTCACTTCCTGGTTGTGGATGACATCACACTAGGAAATTAGAACGTACATTGGGCAAAAACTCATCTAATGTTTGAGATTTTTTTTATTTGACAAATAAAAATACACATGAACACTTTTATTTCATTGAATTTATGTTTAAAGGGTAAAAAAGTAGTCTCTTTTACGTAAATTATGCATAACCTTTGTCTCCCCAGTGTGATGTCATCAATTTGTTTACTTCCTGTAATTTTCAACAGATTTTTTCAATTTTTCTCCACAAACAACCACATGATTGATGTAAAATCATAATTTATATTTACATCAGGTATTAATACACCAAATAAAGTCAAAATTAGAAAATGTTAAAAACCTGTCATACGCACTTTAAACAGAGCAGTTCACTTTTGTTCAGTGGAAAAACTTTGTACCGGCCTGCTCCGCGCTGTACCGTGCTAATAGAAGCACATCAACAGAGGTTAGGACTCTCACCTCACAGCATGAAGGTCCCAAGTTTGACTCCAGGGCCTTTCTGTGTGCAGTTTGCATGTGTCTCTGTGTCTTAGTGGGTTTTCTCTGGGCTACTGTCCCTCCCATCATCCAAAGCATGCACCACAGGTAAAATCCTCCAGCCACAGCAGTCCTGACCGAGCTCAGATCAAGATCAGCGACCACTGCTCCTGACAGGCTGCCTTAAAGTCTTTGAAGGACAGGTCAAATGCAGAGGACAAACTTCTCTACAGTGACAATAAAGTGCAGCTTCATTCATTCAAAATAAATGCACAAGAATATGAGGCGAGCGTTGTCAGCTTTACCATGTGCTCTTATTTACAGAGACGCCAAAATGAGTGCATATTTCATTTTGTCAAACATGCGAAACGTTTGACAAATTGACACGTACAAGCACATCACTCCTGTCCTGGGAGCCATGTGTTCTCTCTGCAGTGAGAGCTGGAGTTAAGTCAGTTTAGCCATGATGAGAAATGAAAAAGTTTGCACAAATTCTGTGCTGGTCGTCTTTGTCACTGGGTAAAGGAGCCTGATGCCGTCTGGTTGTCCTGATTGGATGTTGAAAAGCTGATAAGCGATTGTCCTAAAATTCCAGCAAGTTGGAAGCTTATGTTTTGAGGATCTGGACCTGTGACCCTACAGAAGGTGGAAACAGAATCACACTAACTTCACAGACATCAGGGGCTCCACAAATAACCTCTTATGAAAAGCGCTTCTTAGGCCACATCTTTCTGAACTTGTAGAGCGACAAATCAGGTGTAAAATGGGCTACAAGTCCTTGAATGTGCAGTGTTTAAGAACAGATGCTAAATTTACTTTTTTTGAACTTTTAACCATGTTGTAACTATTTTCCGTCATCAAAAACATACCTGAAATTGCATTTTCCTTCATTCACGCTATTTTGAGGAACCCTGGTTAGAAAAAATCTCCCTTCTAACCGTCAAAAACACATCCTGCTGAACTCCCTCGATGGATGACATTTTTCTGATTGGTGACATCACTTACTGTATCCAAGAATCTTCTATCACTCCAACTGCTACCTGAACTCTCGCTACTTCACGAAGGCTCGAGTAATAACATGTTTAGCTTGTGTTCAAGCACCAGCGCAATAAACAATCTAGTGAAGAGAACGCTGAGAAGACGTTATGATGCTCAGAACGAGTTTATTGATGATTTAAGGACATAAAACAGCGGAATACTCTCGGATAAGTGACGTAGATGATCGGAAAATACATCCCGGATAGAAGGAGTTCAGCAGGACGTGTGTTTGACGCTCGGAGGGGTAGGATTTTCTGATGAACATTCCTCAAAACAGCGTGAATGCAACTGAATGCTACTCCAAGTATGTTTTATGATGGAACATTATTAGAACATGGTTAAAATCTCAAAAAAAAAAAAAATGTTACTGTAGCAGAATATGTGTCCTTTAAGGCAGTGATTCTTAACCATCGGGCCGGGGCCCAAAGTAGGGCCGCGAGCACCTCCTTGAGGGCTGCACGATCACTAAACTATAATACATTTAATATGAGATTGGGCCTCGAGTTACTTTAGACAGAAAAAGTCGGGCCTCAAGGTAAAAAAGGTTAAGAACCCCTGCTTTAAGGTACTCAAGAGCGTGTTTAGAAGCTAATAATAACACAAATATGTTTTTCTTTTAATGCCCATAATTTTTCACTATGTATAAATTCATAGTGATTTCTAAGCTAAACAACCAAAATACTTTTAAACAAAATTATTCTCAAACATGTGGATATTATCAGCAAAGCAATACCTAATCCAGTAAAACATAAAGCCAGAGCATAAAGTTTTGTGTCTCAGTATGAGTTTTATTCTTGATTTGAACTTCAGCTCGCCTCCGTGTGCATGACGCAGACACACCCATGCCTTCAGAAATAACTCTTAACACATCTTTTTTGCGGTTCCAAACCCAGCTCTAAACACATTTGTCACGGCTGAAACCTGAAATAGCCGTACACAAAGTGCATTAAGGTGCGTCCCGGTGTCCTCTGCTCCTCGGCTGTTCCTGCTGCTGCTATTTGTGGACGTGCACAGGACTAGATCAATATGCGCCCTCAGCACAGGCTCCTGGTGCAGTGCAGAGGACCTCCTGCTCGCAAGATCTGCTTCTGGAACACAGCTTTATGTAGTCGCAGTGCACGGGATTGAAAGCTGCGGACGTTTGGGTTGGGTTCTTAAAGGAGACTTGCAGTTTTCAGGGATTCGTGCGTGTTTGAGTGAGCTGTGTTAATCTGCAAAACTAGATAAATGCAAAAAAGAAAAGTGGAAGACAGTAACAATTTAGTCTGTCTCAGCAGTGTTTTCAAAAGCGGGAAAAACTAACAATGTTCAAGCCGGATGCTGCAGGTGATTAAGAAAAAATCTTAAATTGAAAGATGTTGTGTAGTTGAACTTGTGTAGTTTACGTTCATAAATGTGAGAGATGTATTAGTTTTAGTTTTTCATCATGTGTTTTCATGTAGAAATTAGGCATTTTTGCATATATTTGGGACATTTAAATCTGAAGAATGGACAGAACCAGGTTTAAATTTCGTAGTTCATTCTGTACACATATTATTTACTAAAAAAAACTTTACAGAGAGGATCTAGGATGTCTTTTATCGTTGTTCTGTATACTAGATTTTTCTGAAAATCAAATTCCATCAAATTTTTTTACTTAAAACTTGAATAAATCCATTTTAGAATTAGATATCAAAAAATCCTTGTGTGTTTCGTCAAAATCTTGTTGAGTCCAGATTGTACAGTTTGGTGTAGGATCTACTTTAAGGCTGATCTTTATGTCTTTGTGGGAGAAAAATGCATTTTAATAAAACGGCCTTTGACGTTACAATGTCCCAGAGAAATCTATGGATGCAAGTTAATTACATGAAGTAATAAAGCATCTTTATGAGCAGATTGTTTTCACATAAATGTCAATGTGTTGAGAGAGCAAACTGACCAAAAAAACAACAAAAAAATGTGTTTTGCCGGCAGTGTCTCCTCCATCATAATCAACATTGTGTTTTAAAATGGACAAAACGTACAATAATGAACAATATGAACCAAAAGCAAGCACAATCGTCCTTTTAAACGGGGTAACTCTGGCACAGATGGAAATGTGACATGTTTTTTAGTGATGGGGGAGCTACACAGACACAAGGAGAACATGCAAACTCCACACAGCACCAGCGCCTTATAGCCGCGAGGCCGAGCATTAACCGCTGTGCCGCTGCGCCGTCCTCTTTGGTAATTGCTCTGATTCACTTCTTCTTTATTAATATTGATCTTGTTCAGTTCTTAAAACACTTTCATATCTCTGGTGTCCTGAACAGCCAATTGTTGTGAAACTTTAATATGTCGTCGCTGATGAGAAAAGTATCCCTCCAGGAGCAAAGCAAGAGTTTCACAGATCCATAGTTCCAGCCGAGCGCCTAAAGCTTTCTCTCTTTCATATCAAAAGTCTCTGCTCTCTGGGATATGAGTTGGATTTTATAACAAATTACTGAGTCAACAGAGGATTTAGTGTCTGTTTCATAAGAGTTACTGGGTTGGGTTACACTTTTATGAATGTTTTGTTGTCTGAGGATCGATTCACCTTGGTACGGTCCCTGTATAAAAGTGATGTTGGAGGACACAGACTGGCATCATGAGATACAGAGATGCAGAAACCAGCCAGTGATCCTCATGTTTTCTAATGTGGACAGTTCTTATAGGACCTTCACACTTTTCTATAGAGGAGGCTGTAAAGTCATAAGTCATGATTATTCTGGACTTTCCCTCTCACTCGCTCCACAGTGTCACAGTGTGCTGGTCGGCTGCAAGAGCTTGTTCTCTCTCTCTCTCTCTTTATTACAATTATATACAATTTTTGAATGTGTTCATACTGAAGGTTTATAGTAAATTTAAAAAAACAACATTTAATATATTTAATACAGTGATGATATTTAATTTAGTTTCCAGTCCGTTCTTATTTTTTAATACTCTTTTCTTCTACTGACAACGGTTGCATGTCTGTAATGAAAAGAGTTTCCTCTTGGGGATGAATAGAAGTATTGCTGGTTCAGTACTTACTGGACAAGCATGGGAAATGTGCACAAACTCAAAGTATAGCCTTAGTCAAAGTGCTTTACACGACAAAAAGAGATAAAACTATAAACAGCAATACAATTAGAAACATAGTTTAGTTAGTTTTGTTTTTATCACATGACAAGGATGTCAAGTTATGTAGTTCTTGACATAACATGAATTTTGTACTTTAGGTAAACAATCAACGAACAATAATGACAGGCTATCATTGTGCTTATTATTGGAAACAATCTCAAAATTGGCCGATCTTTAAACCGTAATGTCAAAGGTATGAAGTGGTTAAAGGGGACATATTCTGCAAAATCCACTTTAATGATCTTTTAACCTTGTCACAGCACTGTTTCCTCATCATTATTTTACTCAGACTTGTATTTGATTGATTCCTCCATGTTTGAGTTAACCCTGTATTGTCCAGCGACTGAGGCTCCAGTGCTCAGAAAGGAGTTCTAAAATAGCTCATAGCCACTTTTCAAAAAGAAAACAAGTCCAATCTGCCACTTGTGACAATGAAATGCCACTATGAAGAGGCGAAGCTTATCAGTTCTGAAGTTTTACTAAGCTGTTTGAGATCAATAAGGCGGTTTACAGTCAACAAAATGTAAAATGATGATTTACCTCTGTTATAGTTCAATGTTAAGTACCTGGAAAAAAGTATCATACGTCTCCTTTAAATGCTCAAACTGCCCTTTCCCCGTGACTTAAAACAAAGAACATATATTTTCCATTTACAGTCTTTTATACACCTCCAGGAGATCACAAACATTAACCGTTGCGTGTCATTTAGCATCGCCAACTTAACTAAACTCCCATAAAACCAGTCAATAACATGTTCTGTAAGTTACACCCAGCGATTATAGCCGCTAATGCTAATCTAAACAAACACGCTCTTAAAACCGGGCCGGGCGGGTGGACCGGGGACATAATTGGGAGAGTGATTTATGTCAGGTATAGCGTGCGGCAGCCTTTAAGCACCATTAACCCCGTGTATGGATCTACGGCCGGGTTTATGGCCGCTGTCGGCAGAACGCGTCCTGCACCGGCCATTTTTCAACAGAACCATCGATATCCCCCACGTCAGAGTGAGCTCGGGGGGCAATACTGTGAGCGATGAGGAGCGGCCTGTCAGGAGGAGGGGGAGGGGTGCTGCAAAGCGGGAGGTATGGCTGGGCAAAAAATGATTATCACGATTTTCCTCGGGCCAGATCATGATTTTGATTATCTCACGAATCATGTTCACTTTGTATTTTTCTATTGTCTTTAATAGAGCTGCTCCATTCAGGAAAAATATCTTATTGTGATTTTTCTGACTAGTGCCATGGTGATTAGATTTGTGATTAATGTTTTAATAATAGGATTCTTTTCAAATTAAAACTTTAAGCACAATTTTGTCGCTTTTAATGGTGTTTTGTCACATTCAGATGTGTTTGTTATATTTAAACGCGTCTTTGTTTCTTTGTCACTTTTAGTCGCGTCTTTGTGGTTTTCATGGATGTATTAAATTAACTAGAAAAAACACCAATTTGTATAATTGCACATTATAATTGCAGACAGTACTTAATAGAATATAGTAAATAGAAAGAAATGCTCCATTTAACCGTTTCTAAATTAACAGAAATTACAGTTTTTATATTAAGTGACGTCACGGTAAACATCTGCAAGCCACGTGAACGAGCACGTCGGACGATACAAACAGAAGCACGTGGACATTGTTTGAGTAGAGATACTTGTAAGGTGTATTTTATTTCATTTCAGACGCACACATGATCTAATATGAAGAATACAGTTACAATCACACAAGCTAACGTTGATCACTCCCATCACTCAAAGCATCATGGGGGATTGTCGTGACGTGGTGCCCCTAAAGCAAAGATGGCGGCCTCCATACCAGGAAGTAAAGCAAAGATGGCGGCCTCCATACCAGGAAGTAAAGCAAAGATGGCGGCCTCCATACCAGGAAGTAAAGCAAAGATGGCGGCCTCCATGTCAGGAAGTAAAGCAAAGATGGCGGCCTCCATACCAGGAAGTGAAGCAAAGATGGCGGCCTCCATACCAGGAAGTAAAGCGGAAGAAAAAAGCTTGTTTGGCTTCATGCACTAATGAGCACACGCCATAGGGATAAATACGGCGCCATTTTGAAATCATCTTCCAGGTTTAATTACAGTTCTATGGTGGTTTTTAGCCGTGTTTTTGGCACTTTTATTCACGTTTTAGTGCATTGAGTTGTGCTTGTTGTTTGTGGGCGAGTTTTTGTCACTTTTGAACGCATTTTTTTTTTTGCCGGGAGATGGTCGAAGCGTATTTGGGTTTGGTCTTGGTTTGAACGTATTTTGATCCCAGTGTGGACTTGGTTGGGTCCTGTTCTGGTCCTGGTGTAGTCCTGGTCTGGTTCAGGTTTAGTTGGAATGTGTGTGAGTGTGTTTTCTCGGGGATGGGATGTACGATTTTCCTCTGTGCAGAGAAACTCCAGGACAAGATAACACGTGGAGAAGGAGACTCGGATATTCCGGGAGAAGGGACAACTTTTTATTTGCATATTCATAAATGTGTTTTTAAATACCTGGGCCCAGGGATAGGTGGGCATTCAGAGCTCCTGTTGTAAGACCCATGTAGTATGTAGGCTTAATAAATAAAATAAATGTAGCCTATGTTCCTGCATTTAGTGAAATTAGTCCAACCCTATGATATTTACACGTCATATGCAACGTAAAATGGTTGTAAATACACATAAATATTCTAAAAGAAGCTAGTCTTATTCAACCGGCACGTTTTTCCATCAGATTATGCTCCTGGAGTCTGCATTATATTAGATTTAAATTATAATAGAATCACTGAATTAGACGCACACTTCCATATCAAATTACGAGTCTCTGTAACGTACATGGATATTATAAGAGGTGACTTCATTTGCTGTTCAAATGATTCATTAGCACTAGATGTTCTGTTACGGGCGTTAAATACCAGCGTGACCTCATTCAATTATGAACGACAATCCTTCAGTGCCACAACGTCAAACACAGGCGGGTTTGATCAGGTAGAACACTTTAATGGTCAAACCTCCCTGTCATGTGGTGGCTTTGACCTGGATGTGGGCGGCCTCTCGGATGGTGTTTTACTTTTACCATCCATACACAGCAACAAATGTAACTCCAGTCGAGGTTAAAATGACTTGAATTTATCATTTTAAACTGGATTTGAGGAGTTTTGACTTGATTTAATTGCTGATGTGCTGCAGAATATTTCACTGGTTTCAAGGTATGTCTGACTGACCATGTAATAATTTAGCTTATAATAAGAAAATACGTTTGCCATTAGGGTACGTAAAATGATCTTAACCCACTGGCAGGTAATTTCGCAAAAAAAAAAAAAAAAAAGACAAGAAAAGTTGAAATGACTTGATTTCAGAATGATCTTGATTAGCATTTACTTCGTTTTATTTTCTCATTTTATTTAGGTTCCGTACACTCAAAAAATGAATTGTTGACTTTAAATAAATGTCACCTCTTTCCATCTACTTTTATTTAATTGTTTTTATTAACTACATTTTAGGTAGATTTACTAACAACTTTGCTTTGGATGAACTTAAAAAGAAGACGGAAAAATATAACATGTCTTTTATCAAGAGTCAGTGTTTAATTTTAAAAGTGTATTTACATTATGTTACTTGTTTAGGAAACTTATATTTAAAAAAGTTAATCTTTTATTGAAAAAAACAAAGAAGATTCAAACAAGTCAAAAGATCTTGTATATACAACATACCAAACAAAAAAAAAACCTACTCAATGAAATGAAGTTAACTTCCATCAACAACAACAAAAAAATTGTCGTAACTAATCTTAACTAGTCAAAACCTCTGAAATTAATCTCGCTCATTCTTTCCCCTTCTCTCTTTCTTTCTCTCTCACTCTCTCTTTCTCGCTCATTCTTTCCCCTTCTCTCTTTCTTTCTCTCTCACTCTCTCTTTCTCGCTCATTCCTTCCCCTTCTCTCTTTCTTTCTCTCTCACTCTCTCTTTCTCGCTCATTCCTTCCCCTTCTCTCTTTCTTTCTCTCTCACTCTCTCTTTCTCGCTCATTCTTTCCCCTTCTCTATTTCTTTCTCTCTCACTCTCTCTTTCTCGCTCATTCTTTCCCCTTCTCTCTTTCTTTCTCTCTCACTCTCTCTTTCTCGCTCATTCTTTCCCCTTCTCTCTTTCTTTCTCTCTCACTCTCTCTTTCTCGCTCATTCTTTCCCCTTCTCTCTTTCTTTCTCTCTCTCACTCTCTCTCTCTCTCATTCCTTTCCCCTTCTCTCTTTCTTTCTCTCTCTCTCACTCTCTCTTTCTCGCTCATTCCTTCCCCTTCTCTCTCTTCTTTCTCTCTCTCACTCTCTCTTTCTCGCTCATTCTTTCCCTTCTCTCTTTCTTTCTCTCTCACTCTCTCTTTCTCGCTCATTCTTTCCCCTTCTCTCTTTCTTTCTCTCACTCTCTCTTTCTCGCTCATTCTTTCCCCCCTTCTCTCTTTCTTTCTCTCTCTCACTCTCTCTTTCTCGCTCATTCCTTCCCCTTCTCTCTTTCTTTCTCTCTCACTCTCTCTTTCTCGCTCATTCTTTCCCCTTCTCTATTTCTTTCTCTCTCACTCTCTCTTTCTCGCTCATTCTTTCCCCTTCTCTATTTCTTTCTCTCTCACTCTCTCTTTCTCGCTCATTCTTTCCCCTTCTCTCTTTCTTTCTCTCTCACTCTCTCTTTCTCGCTCATTCCTTCCCTTCTCTCTTTCTTTCTCTCTCACTCTCTCTTTCTCGCTCATTCTTTCCCCTTCTCTCTTTCTTTCTCTCTCACTCTCTCTTTCTCGCTCATTCTTTCCCCTTCTCTCTTTCTTTCTCTCTCATTCTCTCTTTCTCGCTCATTCTTTCCCCCTTCTCTCTTTCTTTCTCTCTCTCACTCTCTCTTTCTCGCTCATTCCTTCCCCTTCTCTCTTTCTTTCTCTCTCACTCTCTCTTTCTCTCGCTCATTCTTTCCCCTTCTCTCTTTCTTTCTCTCTCACTCTCTCTTTCTCGCTCATTCTTTCCCCCTCTCTCTCTTTCTCTCTCTCTCACTCTCTCTTTCTCGCTCATTCTTTCCCCTTCTCTCTTTCTTTCTCTCTCACTCTCTCTCTCGCCATTCCTTCCCCTTCTCTCTTTCTTTCTCTCTCTCACTCTCTCTTCTCGCTCATTCTTTCCCCTTCTCTCTTTTCTTTCTCTCTCTCTCTCTCTTTCTCGCTCATTCTTTTCCCTTCTCTCTTTCTTTCTCTCTCACTCTCTCTTTCTCGCTCATTCTTTCCCCTTCTCTCTTTCTTTCTCTCTCACTCTCTCTTTCTCGCTCATTCCTTCCCCTTCTCTATTTCTTTCTCTCTCTCACTCTCTTTTCTCGCTCATTCTTTCCCCTTCTCTATTTCTTTCTCTCTCACTCTCTCTTTCTCGCTCATTCTTTCCCCTTCTCTATTTCTTTCTCTCTCACTCTCTCTTTCTCGCTCATTCTTTCCCCTTCTCTCTTTCTTTCTCTCTCACTCTCTCTTTCTCGCTTCATTCTTTCCCCTTCTCTCTTTCTTTCTCTCTCACTCTCTCTTTCTCGCTCATTCTTTCCTTCTCTCTTTTCTTTCTCTCTCTCACTCTCTCTTTCTCGCTCATTCTTTCCTTCTCTCTTTCTCTTTCTCTCTCACTCTCTCTCTCATTCTTTCCCTTCTCTCTTTCTTTTCTCTCTCTCTCTCTCTTTCTCGCCATTCTTTCCCCTTCTCTCTTTCTTTCTCTCTCACTCTCTCTTTCTCGCTCATTCTTTCCCTTCTCTATTTCTTTCTCTCTCACTCTCTCTTTCTCGCCATTCTTTCCCCTTCTCTCTTTCTTTCTCTCTCACTCTCTCTCTTTCTCGCTTCATTCTTTCCCCTTCTCTCTTTCTTTCTCTCTCACTCTCTCTTTCTCGCTCATTCTTTCCCCTTCTCTCTTTCTTTCTCTCTCACTCTCTCTTTCTCGCTCATTCTTTCCCCTTCTCTCTTTCTTTCTCTCTCACTCTCTCTTTCTCGCTCATTCTTTCCCCTTATCTCTTTTCTTTCTCTCTCCTCACTCTCTCTTTCTCGCTCATTCCTTCCCCTTCTCTCTTTCTTTCTCTCTCACTCTCTCTTTCTCGCTCATTCTTTCCCCTTCTCTCTTTCTTTCTCTCTCACTCTCTCTTTCTCGCTCATTCTTTCCCTTCTCTCTTTCTTTCTCTCTCACTCTCTTTCTCTCGCTCACTCTTCCCCTTCTCTCTTTCTTTCTCTCTCACTCTCTCTTTCTCGCTCATTCTTTCCCCTTCTCTCTTTCTTTCTCTCTCACTCTCTCTTTCTCGCTCATTCTTTCCCCTTCTCTCTTTCTTTCTCTCTCACTCTCTCTTTCTCGCTCATTCTTTCCCCTTCTCTCTTTCTTTCTCTCTCACTCTCTTTCTCGCTCATTCCTTCCCCTTCTCTCTTTCTTTCTCTCTCACTCTCTTTCTCGCTCATTCTTTCCCCTTCTCTATTTCTTTCTCTCTCACTCTCTCTTTTCTCGCTCATTCTTTCCTCTCTCTTTCTCTTTCTTCTCTTTCTCTCTCACTCTCTCTTTCTCGCTCATTCTTTCCCCTTCTCTATTTCTTTCTCTCTCACTCTCTCTTTCTCGCTCATTCTTTCCCCTTCTCTATTTCTTTCTCTCTCACTCTCTCTTTCTCTTTCCTTCCCCTTCTCTCTTTCTTTCTCTCTCACTCTCTCTTTCTCGCTCATTCCTTCCCCTTCTCTCTTTCTTTCTCTCTCACTCTCTCTTTCTCGCTCATTCTTTCCCCTTCTCTCTTTCTTTCTCTCTCACTCTCTCTTTCTCGCTCATTCTTTCCCCTTCTCTCTTTCTTTCTCTCTCACTCTCTCTTTTCTCGCTTCATTCTTTCCCCTTCTCTCTTTCTTTCTCTCTCTTCACTCTCTCTTTCTCGCTCATTCCTTCCCCTTCTCTCTTTCTTTCTCTCTCACTCTCTCTATCTCGCCATTCTTTCCCCTTCTCTATGTCTTTCTCTCTCACTCTCTTTCTCGCTCATTCTTTCCCCTTCTCTATTTCTTTCTCTCTCACTCTCTCTTTCTCTTTCCTTCCCCTTCTCTCTTTCTTTCTCTCTCACTCTCTCTTTCTCGCTCATTCCTTCCCCTTTCTCTCTCTTCTTTCTCTCTCACTCTCTCTTTCTCGCTTCATTCTTTCCCTTCTCTCTTTCTTTCTCTCTCACTCTCTCTTTCTCGCTCATTCTTTCCCCTTCTCTATTTCTTTCTCTCTCACTCTCTCTTTCTCGCCATTCCTTTCCCCTTCTCTCTCTCTCTTTCTTTCTCTCTCACTCTCTCTTTCTCGCTCATTCTTTCCCCTTCTCTATTTCTTTCTCTCTCACTCTCTCTTTCTCGCTCATTCCTTCCCCTTCTCTCTTTCTTTCTCTCTCACTCTCTCTTTCTCGCTCATTCTTTCCCCTTCTCTCTTTCTTTCTCTCTCACTCTCTCTTTCTAGATCATTCTTTCACCTTCTCTCTTTCTATTTCTTTGGTGTCTCTCCTCACTGTGTTCTCTTATTATTATCCTTCCCCTTTTCTTTCTTTTTTGCAATAGGTTTTTCTTCAACCAAAGGAAATGACCACACACACATTCCTTCACAACTACTTAAAATTCGAAAAAAACAACAAAACTTTCTTTTTCTCAAGGTGCTCACTCTCCTCTGCAGCTCATTCTTTGTCCTTCTCTCTCTTTACTCTTCTCCAGGCTGTATGTTGACAGCAGGGACAGCTCACGGTCTCTTTTCCCCGAGCAGCATTCTTTTACAATGTGTATTAATCTCTTTCTCTTTCGCATGATCTCACCAAATACCTACTTCAAGAATATTAATTCCCCCCTCTCTCTGAAGTTGTTTTGTCTAAAGCAGGTGAACGAGCGCTGCTGTCTGTTTCATACATTTGCTCTCTCATTTTCTCCCATTCTCTCTCTCATTCTCTCATTCATTCTCATTCTCTCCCATTCTTTCTCTCTCTTACTCCCATTCTGTCAGGGAATTATCACAAAGACAATTGAACCTAGACAGTCTGAGAGAACAACCTTCTTTCTCTGAGTAATTCTCTTTCTCAGATACTGGCCCTTTCTCTTATTTTCTCGTGCCACGATGCACTGAGTGGCGCTTTCCATCAGCTCCTTTCCCACCAGCAGAAGTTCTGCTCTGTTCTTTCTCTCTGCACTTCTGTCTTGCTTTGCGTCCCAGCTTACGCCTATCTTCCAACTTGCCAACTCCCTTCATGCCTTTTATACAGTTTAAACATATAGGTCAGCATTACCCCCAGTTGCTCTTTCATGACGATAACTTACAGGTCAGAAAACTCTCTCTCTGACTACAGAAATGCTTAGCTGAAACAGGCCTTAATAGACAACTACTATAACCATTGTAAACAACATCTGTGGCACCTAAGTATCTAGTTGCCTATTCTGTAGTCAGCTTGTCACGCATGCAACGAATATTCTTCTTGTGTCATTTGACAAACTATGTACTTAATAAATAATCTCTTACATTCTTTTCCCTCCTGTTTGTCAAAATAGTAAAAAACAATAATAATAATCATACAAAAAACACTACAAAATCTCTTTCATCAGTATTACAACGCTTCTACTGTAAATGGGATTTAGTTGTAACGCACGATATTTCTGTACTCTGTAGTTTTCCAAACTGGTCATCATAATGAGCCATTGTATAATTTTCCCCAAATTCTTGTGTACTGATAATTTTAAATACATGGTCTCAGAGTTTCTTGTATTATTGATTACATTACCTTAAACCATATTCTGACTTTTTAGACAGCCGGCTATGTAACAAGAGAATATACAAGTAGTGAAATAAGACAAACAATAGCACAGCCAACACTTGACAGGATAGAAACTTTCATTTAACATGATTCTTTGACCAAAGTTCTTTGTCCACCCTGTGGCATTTCTTTTTGATGAGATAGTCTTTCTCTCTCACTCTCTGTTTCTTCATATCAGCTATTTCTTCCCTCTTGATTGTAGATCATTTCTTGTCCAGTAATTTCTACTGTCTCGCCTTCCTCGTCACGCGATGCCCAGTGGTTTTGCCTTCACTCTTTCTTCTCACTCTCTCACTCTTCTCGCCATTCTTTCCCGGATCAAAAGCTCTCTGGGCCTGCTCTAGAAGAATCTAATGTTGCGATGATCTCTTTCTCTTCATTCTTTCCCCTCTCTCTCTTCTTTCTCTCTCACTCTCTCAGTAGGTGTTTAACAGCTACATTCGATGAGGCCCTTTCCCACTCTTTCTTTCAATTCAGTTCTTTCTTTCACTGATGACTTTGATGAACAATCGCTTCATCTCCTGGTCTCATCACCTGCAATCTCCTGCTCTCGGGCAGATTATTTCTTCTTGTTTCCTTCCTCTACAACATTTCAACAGGACTCAATGTCTTTTTCCCCCTGCTTCTCTATGTTTTATCATGTCACTCTCTACAAATTTTTTGAATAGGCTCATTCTTCCCCTTCTCCTAATATCTTGTCTCTCTATTTCTCTCTCTCTCTCTGTTGACTCATGGTACTGCCCGTCTGTGTCATTTCTCTTTCTCCACTCTCATTTAAACATGGATCTGGGTAGCCATTCTTATTATCCCCCCTATAGGTCCATCTCACTCTCTCTTTCTGCTCCTTTCCCCTTGTAGCTCTTCCTTCTCTTGGTCCAATGCTTGATTGCTCATGTCTTCATGTAGTTGTGGAGATGTATTTTCTTAGTCAATGTCTCTCTGTACCAGTGGCAGCTTGTCTTGTGCTGCCTCACTATTTTCTGTTTCCATTTGATCTTGTTTCATTTTTCCTTCTACAGTTGCATACTGCAAGTCTCTCTTAATTGAATTGGTTTCAAAAAATTCAATTACTTTTCTCTCTCTTTATCTGTTCTCTCTCACTCTCTCTTTCTGCTCAGTTTCATTTCCCCTGCCTTCTCTTTCAAATCTTGGAGTGGTCTTGTCAATAAGGCATAATCTATTACCCTCGTCTTCCTAATTTATCAGGTCTCAAAACTCTCATTTTTGTTCTCTTTCTTCTCTCTTTCTCTTGATAAATCTCTTTTCTCCCCCTCTGATTTCTCTCTTTCTAAACTTTCTGCTGCAATGCATCCTCTCTCTTTGCAATCGCTTTTCTTAGAATCCCTTCTCTATTAATCTGTTATCTACATATATTAATATTTGAAACTCCATTTCTTCCCCTTTTTAGCTTCTTTCTCCATTCTCACTGAAGTAATGGCTTGGCTAAAATTGTTGGACTCTCACAACACCCTTCTCTCTTAATCTTATCTAAATCTAATCTAATTTTTTTACCTTGGCAGATTCCTTTTTCCACCCACTTGAGTCCTCATCTCTCAATCTGCTTTTCGCTTCATTGCTCATTTCTTTCCCCTTCTCTTTTCTTCTATCTGAAACTAGAACTCCTCTCTATTCTGGATTCATTCCATTATGCTCTCCTTTTACTGCTTTCTCGTTTACAACTCTTAGATCCCTCTCTCTTTCTCGCTGTAACCCAATTCAGCCCACGTGTCTATGGGGTTTCTTTCTCTCTCACTGACACTGTCTGGCACTCTTCACATTGGCTTTTTTACATTTTCAGGCACTCTTTATGTCAATGAAGACTATCTGTTCTTTAAAATAGAAGTAACTTTCTCAAACACTACAGTGGGCCTAAAGCATGTATTGTTTTGTCATACATATCATCTTAAAGGCCTCATTTCTCTTATTTACTATATTTATTTATCTATTTATTCTCTCTATCTCTACTTTTATATTTCTATTTATTAATAATAATTTCTTTATACTTACTCTCTTTCTCAGGATACTCAAAGATGCTATTGTTCCTAATCATTCCCCTTCTCTCTCTTTTTATTCTCTCCCAAAATAAAAACTCTCTTTGTCACCACATAAAGGAGGAGCCAATAGCTCCTTCCCTTTCTTCTCTCTTTTCTTTTCTCTCTCTACTCTCTTATCTAACCCTGGTGATGAACACAACTCTTTCTTTTCCAGCCTAAAATTCTCTCTCTTTAGGCTCATTTCATCCACTTCTCTCATTTCAAATTTTCTCTCTCTCACTCTCTCATTGATCTCGCTCATTCTTTCCCCAATCACTCTTTCTTTCTTTCTCAGTCACTCTCTCTTTCGCGATATTCATTCCCCTTCTCTCTTTCTTTCTCTTCTCTCACTCTCTCTTTCTGACCTGTATTCTTTCCCCTTCTCTCTTTCCGTGTTGGATGTATTTTTTTGTCACCGAGGAGGATTTTAAGGATTATTATACTGGCCACTTTTTATAACGTATTTTGCAATAGGTTTTTTTCTTCAACTGTCGCCGGAAATGATCCTCCACAAACACCAAAAAAGATCAAAAAAACATAAACAAAAACACACAAAAACAATTGAACTCTAGAAAAAAAAACAACCTTCTACTGGATGGGGGACCAGTGGGAAAACAAGGTGCTTCTCTCCTCTGCAGCCATTGTGTCCTTGAGCAGTACACTTCTCCAGGCTAGTGACCAGCAGAAGTGAGCTCTGTTCAACTCAGCAGGGCGCCTCCGTCCTGCTCGTCCCAGCAACAGCCTCTTCCAACTTGCCCAACTCCCTTCCTGCCTTATTATACAGTTTAAACAAGTATCTAAGGTCAGCATTACCAAATGTTCTCCACATGACCTTACAGGTCAGAAAACAACATCTGATCACAGAAATAGGAAGCAGGTCGAAAAGACAACACTATGCGTTGTAAACATCTGTTTCCACTACATTTGCATCTCTCATTTTTCTCCCATTCTCTTAGTCAGCTTCTCTCTACACGTGAAGCATATTCTCATGTGTCATTTTCTCTCTCTCTAATACTCCACATTCTCCCTCTCTCTCTTGATCATGTTCCCTCATTCTCTCTCTTTTTCTCTCTCATTTGCTATCACTCTCATTCTCTTTCTTTCTCTCGTGCTCTCGCTCTCATTCTCGCTCTCTCGTTCTGTCTTTCTATTATTCTCTCTTTCTTTCTTTCATTCTGTCTCTATCATCCCCTCTTTCTTTCTTTCATTCTGTCTCTCTATCATTCTCTCTTTCTTTCTCTCTCTCATTCTCTCTGTCATTCTCATACTCTCCCATTCTTTCTCTCTCTCACTCCCATTCTCTCTCTCTCTTGATCATGTTCTGTCATTCTCTCTGTCATTCGCTCTTTCACTCATTCTCTCTCTCTTTTTCTCTCTCATTTGCTATCACTCATGTCTCTCTATCATTCTCTCTTTCTTTCTTCCATTCTGTCTCTATCATTCCCTCTTTCTTTCTCTCATTCAGTCTCTCTATCATTCTCTCTTTGTCTCTCTCTATCATTCTCTCTTTGTCTCTCTCTCTCTCTCTCTCTCTCATTCTCTTTTCCTTTCTCTCATTCGCTCTCTCCCATTCGCTCACTTTCCCATTTACTCTCTCATTCTCTCTCCCCTTATTCTCCATCTTTCTCTCTCTCATTCTCTTCCAATCTCTTCCTCGCTCATTCTCCGTTCCTTCTCTTTCTCTCATTCCGTCTCTTTCTCTCTCTCTCTCATTCTCACTTTCATTCTCTCTTTCTCGCTCATTCTCTCCCATTCTCTCTCTCATTCTCTCTCACTCATTCTCTCCCTCATTCATTCTCTCTCTCTCTCTCTCTCTCTCTCTCTCATTAGCTCTTTCTCTCTGTATTGCGGTTATTCTCCCTCCAGTGGAACACAAAGTCCACATATACATTTCTTGCACGTTTCATGTTACAGGGAAGTCCAGTTGTGGTATTTCCGCAGTAGAATCCCAGCATCCTTTGCACGCTAAGTCCTGCGGGTGTAAGAGCCGCATGAGGAGGGGAGCTGGAGGGGACTGACCTGTGGAGCCTGTGGTGAGGGGGCCGGAGGTCAAGGCTCCCCTGGGGGTGGCCTCACGTCATTCTGGTCATTATTCATTCACTACAGCGTGTTGTTCATTGTTTTCGTGTGAAATCTTGGCCCAAACAAATGGTCTCTCTCTTTCTCTCTTTCTCTCTCTCTCATTTTCTCTCTCTCTTCTCTCTTTCATTCTCCTTCTCTCTCGCTCATTCTCTCCCGTTCCTTCTCTCCCTCTCGCTCCCATTCTCTCTCTCTTGATCATTTTCTCTCATTCTCTTAGTCATTCTCTCTCTTTCTCTCAATCTCTCCTTTTCTCTCTCATTTGCTATCTCTCTCATGCTCTCTCTCTCTCATTTGCTCTTTCTCTCATTCTCTCTCATTTGCTCCCTCTCTCATTCTGTCTCTATCATCTTTATCTCTCTCTCCCTCATTCTGTCTTTCTCTCTCCTTCGCTCTCTATCATTCTCTCTTTCTCTCTCTCTCATTTGCTCTCTCTCATTCTGTCTCTATCATCTTTCTCTCTCTCCCTCATTCTCTCTTTTTCTCTCTCTCTCATTCTGTCTCTATCATCTTTCTCTCTCTCCCTCATTCTCTCTTTTTCTCTCTCTCTCTCTCTCTTATTCTCTCATTTTCTCTCTCTCTTCTCTCTTTCATTCTGTTTCTTTCTCACTCATTCTCTCCCGTTTGTTCTCTCTCTCTCATTCTCTCGCTCTTGATCATTTTCTCTCAGTCATTCTCTCTCATTCTCTCTCCCTTTCTCTCTCATTTGCTATCTCTCACTTTCTATCATGCTCTCTCTCTCATTTTCTCTCTCTCTCATTCTGTTTCTATCATCTTTCTCTCTCTCTCCCTCATTCTCTCTTTCTCTCGCTCATTCGTTCTCTATCATTCTCCTTTCTCTCTCTCCCTCATTCTCTCTCTCAATTTCTCTCTCTCTCTCTCTCGCTCTCTCATTCGCGCTTTCTCTCATTCGCTCTCCCCCCATACTCTATCTTTCTCTCTCTCTCATTCTCTCCTTTCATTCTCTTTCTCGCTCATTCTTTCCCATTCTTTCTCTCTCTCTTTCTCTCTCTCATTCTCTCTTTCACTCTCTCTTTCTCGCTCATTCCCATTCCAGTGGAGCACAAACTCCACATATACATTTCATACACGTTTCATAGCACAGAAAAGGTATACAAATATAGAAAATCCCAGCGTCCTTTGCACGCTGAGTCCTGCGGGTGTAAGAGCCGCATGAGGAGGGGAGCTGGAGGGGACTGACCTGTGGAGCCTGTGGTGAGGGGGCCGGAGGTCAAGGCTCCCCTGGGGGTGGCCTCACGTCATTCTGGTCATTATTCATTCACTACAGCGTGTTGATCATTGTTTTCGTGTGAAATCTTGGCCCAAACAAATGGTCTCTCTCTTTCTCTCTCATTTTCTCTCTCTCTTCTCTCTTTCATTCTCCTTCTCTCTCGCTCATTCTCTCCCGTTCCTTCTCTCCCTCTCGCTCTCATTCTCTCTCTCTTGATCATTTTCTCTCATTCTCTTAGTCATTCTCTCTCTTTCTCTCAATCTCTCCTTTTCTCTCTCATTTGCTATCTCTCTCATGCTCTCTCTCTCTCATTTGCTCTTTCTCTCATTCTCTCTCTCATTTGCTCCCTCTCTCTGATTCTGTCTCTATCATCTTTATCTCTCTCTCCCTCATTCTCTCTTTCTCTCTCCTTCTCTCTCTATCATTCTCTCTTTCTTTCTCTCTCGCTCATTCTCTCTCTTGTATTCTCTCTTGCTCTCATTCATGCTTTTTCTCATTCTCTCTCTCTCATTTGCTCTCTCTCATTCTGTCTCTATCATCTTTCTCTCTCTTCCTCATTCTCTCTTTTTCTCTCTCTCTCTCTTATTCTCTCATTTTCTCTCTCTCTTCTCTCTTTCATTCTGTTTCTTTCTCACTCATTCTCTCCCGTTTGTTCTCTCTCTCTCATTCTCTCCCTCTTGATCATTTTCTCTCAGTCATTCTCTCTCATTCTCTCTCCCTTTCTCTCTCATTTGCTATCTCTCACTTTCTATCATGCTCTCTCTCTCATTTTCTCTCTCTCTCATTCTGTTTCTATCATCTTTCTCTCTCTCTCCCTCATTCTCTCTTTCTCTCGCTCATTCGTTCTCTATCATTCTCCTTTCTCTCTCTCCCTCATTCTCTCTCTCAATTTCTCTCTCTCTCTCTCTCGCTCTCTCATTCGCGCTTTCTCTCATTCGCTCTCCCCCCATACTCTCTCTCTCTCTCTTATTCTCTCCTTTCATTCTCTTTCTCGCTCATTCTTTCCCATTCTTTCCCATTCTTTCTCTCTCTCATTCTCTCTTTCACTCTCTCTTTCTCGCTCATTCCCATTCCAGTGGAGCACAAACTCCACATATACATTTCATACACGTTTCATAGCACAGAAAAGGTATAGAAATATAGAAAATCCCAGCGTCCTTTGCACGCTGAGTCCTGCGGGTGTAAGAGCCGCATGAGGAGGAGAGATGGAGGGGACTGACCTGTGGAGCCTGTGGTGAGGGGGCGGGAGGTCAAGGCTCCCCTGGGGGTGGCCTCACGTCATTATGGTGTAATTAACGTGCTGAGGCAGAGGGGGCGCTGTGTGGGACCGTTCAGTGCGCTGGAAAAGACACATTGAGCTCAAAGAGGATGAGTTTTTCATTCTTTTCGTCAGTGTTGGTTTATTTACTGTGTTTTATTATTATGTAAGGTTTTTCTTCAAGCAAAGCAAATGACCACAAAAAAAAGCAATTAAGAAAAAAGTATTAAAAAAACAAGTAGTACAATAAAAACCTGAAATAAAACAAAATACAAACCAAAAAAGAAAACCAAAACTATTACAAAACAAAAAACAAACATAAAAAACTGAACTAAAAAAAATAAATACAAAACAACAAACTAAACTAAAAGAAAACTAAGTACAAAACAAAAAAATTAAAATGAAACAATTACAAAACAAAACAAAATAGTACAAAACAAAAAACAAAAACAAAACAAAAAAAAACAACAAAAAATACCAACAAAAAACAAGTTAATGTCACCTGTTTTGTATTTTAAATTCAACAAATGTAGAAACGGTATCAATTTTGTTCCAATTCAAATTATTTCATTTCATTTCATTTTCTACCGCTTCTTCCCGTTAGGGGTCGCAGGTGACTGGAGCCTATCCAATGGAAACGACAGATGGATACCTGTGGAAAGTACTTTTGGCTGGAGCAAAAAAGCAATAACAAGGAGCTGGATGATAAAATCTGAGTTGACTGTCAATAACTGGACAGTTATAAAATGGAAAGACTAACTTTTATAGTGAACCTAAAAGTGGACAAATGTGCCGGACACTGGGACAAATGGGACAAAACGGAGAAAAGGGGACATCAGACTGACTTTGAACACTTTCATCTTTTTTTCTTTTTGTCTTTTCGCTCTCTGTATCTTGTTCAGTTTGTGTTTAATGTTTAGTTTTTGTTTGTAATTTAAAACAATAAAAAAGAAAAAAAAAAGAAAACTGCAGAGCCTTACTAAAACACTAAAACATGCTACAGACTTTACATGAGATGAATACTTCCCCGGTGGACACTTCTGTGGTCATAAATGGAGGCGTTTGTAGCTCAACGCTAACACTAATGCTAATTTGGAGGCATCATACATATAGAAATAAAACTAATAAAAAATAATAAACAACAAAATAAAGTAATAGATAAATATAAACAATCAGATAGTTTTTACTTAAAATTTGATTAGATTTGTTCCTTTATATTTACATTTTAATACCAGTTAGTATTAGCTGTGAGAAACGGTTAGCTTAGCTTACTGCAGTGATATCCCAATTTGAGTTAGTGCTGAATAGACCTTTTCCTGTTAGCGCTCAGCTAGTTCCAGTTACCGTAACAAGTGCGGATCGTCAAATGCCTCTCCATTCATTCTCTTCGGGACTGAGCCGAGTCTTGCAAGAAAAAAATGTGATTAAAAAAGATCTGACGACGAAGAGCTAGTAACACCTGGATAATCACTGGCAACATGTTAAAACCTTTACATACAAATGTGAATATGTCACCAGGAACAATCTGTGTGGAATAAAAGGAAGTGCTTTTGTCTCAAAGCTAAAGGCTAACACAAATGAACTTAAATATAAAGCGGACAAACTTGATAAAAAGTACATAGAATGCCAACTAAAATGTGTTTGTGAAAACGTTAGTTCAGTTTTTGGTTTTATTATAACATTATAAATTAAATTATGTTAGCATTAGCCTAGAGACAAAAACACAACATTTTCTAAAACAGTGAAGTATTACTACTGTACGTACAGGTATTAACCATAGACATAAAAATAGTGGACAGACGGTTGACGCTCCGCCCCATTCATGATAATGCGGCTCATTCATGGAGAATTCAAAATGGCCGCGGGTTAGCCCCCACCACTCCCCCCTCGGTGGGGAGGCGGGGGGAGGCCGACTTTGGGGCGGCCTTTTGCTGACGTACTGCCGTCGTAGCCTCTATAGTTACCGCCCACTCGTAGGTGTATGGCTGCGTCCTGACATTTCCGGCGCGTAAAGCCCGCCTTCCTCATTAGATATGCAGGAACTTTAAAAAATCACAGGGGCTAAACCAGCCTGGTTCAAAAAAATTCACCCCCCTCAGCATTGTCACAGAGCCGTGAGCTAACGTTTGAGACCAAAGCCGTATTTGGAGCCAGGCTCTAAAGTAGGTTTTGAAACGTCTAACTCCCCATTGACTTGCATTGAATAATTCTACTTCCGCAGCAGCCCCTAGTGGTCAGCAGCAGATTGCAAACATGGCAGCTTACAGTCTGCGGCTCAATTTGAGCGTGGTAGCCTCGCCCACTGGTATTAACCATAGAACTATAATAAAACCTGGAAGATGAATCCAAGATGGCCGTCCTGTTTATCCCTATGGAGAGTGCTCATTGGCGCATGACCCCAAAAAAGTTTCTTACTTCCGCATTTACTTCCTGATACGAAGGCTGACATCTTTATTTTACTTCCTGATACGATGGCTGCCATCTTTGTTTTACTTCCTGAAACGATGGCTGCCATCTTTGTTTTAGGGCGCCACGTGACGACAATCCCCCACTTCATATAAAAACGGTAATTTCGGTGATTTTAGCAACGGTAGAAAAGAACATTTCCTTCTATTTTATTTAAATACCGATAATAATTCAGTCCTGTCTGCAATTATAATGTGCAATTTTAGAAAAAGGCTGGTTCCAAGAGGCTGCAGTACCTCGCACGGCCACAAATCAATCTGGGACCACAGTCAGAGGGGGCGTACCTTACCTCAGTTCATTTAATACATCCATGGTATTAACACACTGCCAGTGATTATCCTGCTGTTTCTCAGACTCCACTTTGTTTTCACTGATTATCGATTTATTTTAGCGAGATTCGGCTAATTTGGAATGAACGGAGCAGGAAGTGAAGCTCGCCTGTGCACGGCCAGAGGAACCAGCCAGCGGGGTGTGGGGAAAGGGCCCGTTTGCGTCAAAATTAAATCTGCACTTGCCCAGATGCTTCTGCACACAAATATCTACATCTTATACAACATAACATACGTGGACAAACTACATCGAACATGTTATACATATCTTTTATCTTATATGATTTAAAAAATATATGATTTAAGTGAAATATGAGCTCAGGGTTTGTTAAAACGCAAACCGAGCAGACAGATCAGCGCAGTGACATATCCAGGTCAACTTATTTAATGTGTGACAGACTGAGATTTTACGTTTCTTTCTTTATAAAAAATGAATGTTATTAAACTTCCTTCACAAACTTTATTTAAGGCTGACAGCATTTTTACTTTTTAACTGTTTCTGGTGTTTTAAATAATGTAATTTAAATTGAAAAATTCAAAAAAGTCAATTATTTTCTTACTTCTAACCCACACCCTAAACCTTGAAGAGTTTTTTTTCACTATAAAATAAGTCTTTTTAAAAAATCATTGGCGACAAAAGTTTCTCTAAAAAATCGTACGAATTTCATCACAATTTGGTCAAAGATTGCTCCTCTTTCCCGTCAGAGTGGCGGCTCTCTCTCTGCACGGCTCACTCCTGCAGCTGGTTTCAGAAAGTATTAAACGGGATAACCTTCAGCCTGTGTTTCAGCGCACATAAATTATTCATTGTTGACTGCTATAGGCTCAGAATAATGCCGCCTTAAAATGACACCTTCTTTTAAATTGAGTTGGGGTTTTGGGGGCTTGTGTGCACTGCTTATCCAATCCAGTCTGATTAGAAACACACAAGAAGAAAACCAAAAACAGCGAACGACAGCATCTGCATTATACCTCCCACGACAGAACTGCTCCCGGAACAATAAATAAATGCTACTTTGGCAACGGTCATCTTGTCTTCAGTTACGAAACAGATATATCCTGTTTTGTCAGATAACTTTGTTAGTGAGACGCATTTACCAAATCATTATCATCAATTATCAGAAAGAAGGAAAAGTAACACACTGGACCTGCTCAGTCTAAAGAAAGGCAAACAAAAAAAAAAAAAGGAAAAAGGAAAAAGGAGAAATTCAGCAGCATTTGTGTGTTTAAACAGCTGTTCTGTGATTGACCAATGAACATTTCATTGTCGTCCACTGAGGAAACTACTGCTGGGATTTTGGACATTATTAAAAGAAATAGTATTTTTATTAAATTCAAAATCTGAATCAACTAATTATGTTCCATTGTTGACATGCTAGATCAAGGAGGCGTGGTCTGTTGAGGCGTGGTCAGTCTGAGGAGGCGTGGTCAGTCTGAGGAGGAGGCGTGGTCTGAGGAGGTGTGGTCAGTCTGTCGAAGCATGGTCAGTCTGAGGAGGCGCGGTCAGTCTGAGGAGGCATGGTCAGTCTGAGGAGGCATGGTCAGTCTGAGGAGGCGCGGTCAGTCTGAGGAGGCGCGGTCAGTCTGAGGAGGTGTGGTCAGTCTAAGGAGGCGCGGTCATTCTGAGGAGGAGGCGTGGTCTGAGGAGGCGTGGTCAGACTGAGGAGGTCTGAGGAGGCGCGGTCAGTCTGAGGAGGCGTGGTCAGTCTGTCGAAGCGTAGTCAGTCTGAGGAGGCGTGGTCAGTCTGAGGAGGTGTGGTCAGTCTGAGGAGGCGTTGTCAGTCTGAGGAGGTGTGGTCAGTCTGAGGAGGTGTGGTCAGTCTGAGGAGGCGCGGTCAGTCTGAGGAGGCGTGGTCAGTCAAAAGAGGCGTGGTCAGTCTGAGGAGGCGTGGTCAGTTTAAGGAAGTGAGGTCAGTCTGAGGAGGTGTGGTCAGTCTGAGGAGGCGTGGTCAGTTTAAGGAAGCGAGGTCAGTCTGAGGAAGTGTGGTCATTCTAAGGAGACGTGGTCAGTCTAAGGAGTCGTGGTCAGTCTGAGGAAGCGTGGCCAGTTCCGTCTGAAGAGGAGTGGTCAGTCTGAGGAGGCGTGGTCAGTCTGAGGAGGCGTGGTCAGTTTGAGGCGGCGTGGTCAGTCTAAGGAGGCGTGGTCAGTCTGAGGAGGCGTGGTCAGTGTGAGGAGGTGTGGTCAGTTCCGTCTGAGGAGGTGTGGTCAGTCTGAGGAGGCGTGGTCAGTCGTGGTCAGTCTGAGGAGGCGTGGTCAGTTTGAGAATGCGTGGTCAGTTCCGTCTGAGGAGGTGTGGTCAGTCTGAGGATGCTTGGTCAGTTTGGCGGCGTGGTCAGTCTATGGAGGCGTGGTCAGTGTGGTCAGTCTGGGGAGGCGTGGTCAGTCTGAGGAGGCGTGGTCAGTCGTGGTCAGTCTGAGGAGGCGTGGTCAGTTTGAGAATGCGTGGTCAGTTCCGTCTGAGGAGGTGTGGTCAGTCTGAGGAGGCGTGGTCAGTTTGAGGCGGCGTGGTCAGTCTAAGGAGGCGTGGTCAGTGTGGTCAGTCTGGGGAGGCGTGGTCAGTCTGAGGAGGCGTGGTCAGTTTGAGAAGGCGTGGTCAGTTCCGTCTGAGGAGGCGTGGTCAGTCTGAGGAGGTGTGGTCAGTCAGAGTTGACTCACTAAAAGTAAACAATACAAATAAATGAATGAATGATCTTTAAAGGAGACTGTACATGTAATAAAGTCAGATTTGTCTTGACCCTGAACAGCTACATTAGAAAAGAATCCACAGGGAACGTCTTAGAATTCTCCTCAAAAACTCCTTACAAATTGCACTGAAGAAGCTTTTAAACCTATAATTTGTCAGCTCCAAGTATGAACACATTTTTCCTTTTTCAATGAAGTTAGTCAACGATGTCCATTGGCTGTCAGCAATTTACTACAAAACAAACGTAAGGTTATTTTGAAATTCCATGGTACACCAAGGTCTAATCCTTTACTGTTACAACATTCCACCTCCAAAAGAAAGAGTCCCTCAACCCAGAGCACGAGGACATTTCCCATTCCTGCACACCATTTCTCTTCATTCCAGTTTTGTACCATTTGAATAAGAATCTCGATAGTAACCTTCACAGTTGTGCGTGTGGAGTGGTCACAGCGGTGCCCAGGCAGAGAGCCACGTGCTGGGGAGGACGGCCCTGACGGCTCCTGGAGGTGGAGGACCAAAGACAAGACACACTCATGTTAGAAAGATATAATCCTGTTTGTAAAGATGATATCTATATGTTGCAGTTGCTTATTGCGCTAGTGACTGGAGCGGGAAGATGAGAGTGTTGTTTTTTTTTTTACCTGTATAAAGGTGCTTCTGAATTGTAACATTGAAACATATTTCTTCAAGCCGAATTATTTGCCAGTGGGGTAAGATTTTTGTGTGAGCCTGTGACAGGTTGGACGACTCATTTAACTAAAATAGATAAATATATTTCAAATTCTGGAAAAATCTTTATAAATTTTATCCATAGAACTATAATAAAACCTGGAAGATGAATCCAAAATGGCCGCCCTGTTTATCCCTATGGAGAGTGCTCATTGGCGCATGACCCCAAAAAAGTTTCTTACTTCCGCATTTACTTCCTGATACGGAGGCTGACATCTTTGTTTTACTTCCTGATACGGAGGCTGCCATCTTTGTTTTACTTCCTGATACGGAGGCTGCCATCTTTGTTTTACTTCCTGATACGGAGGCTGCCATCTTTGTTTTACTTCCTGATACGGAGGCTGCCATCTTTGCTTTAGGGCACCACGTGACGACAATCCCCCATGATGCTTTGAGCGACGTGAACGACCAGCAGCTGCAGGTTTTTGTGTTAACGTTAGCTTGTGTGATTGTAATTGTATTCTTCATGTTAGACACACGTGAATGCGTCTGAATGAAATAAAATACAACTTACAGGTATCGCTAGTCGAGCCTTTTCCACGAGCTTCTGTTTGTATCGTCCGACGTGCTCGCTCACGTGACTCGCACATGTTTGCGGTGATGTCACTTCATATAAAAACGCTAATTTCGGTGATTTTAGAAACGGTAGAAAAGAACATTTCCTTCTATTTTATTTAAATACCGATAATAATTCAGTACTGTTTGCAATTATAATGAGCAATTTTAGAAAAAGGCTGGTTCCAAGAGGCTGCAGTACCTCGCACGGCCACTAATCAATCTGGGACCACAGACAGAGGGGGCGTGCCTTATTCAATTCATTTAATACATCCATGATTTTATCCCAGGTAAAATTAGGTTTTTAATTTTACTTCCTGGTTGTAAATGATGACATCACGCTGGGAAATTACCAAGAAACATCCTGTACAGTACGCCAAAACAGAGAAAAATACACCTTTATTTTGTTGAATCAATGTTTAAAGGGTCAAAAAAGTAGTTTGTTTTGTGTAAATGAAGCATAACCTTTGTCTCCCCAGTGTGATGTCATCAGTTTTTTTACTTCCTGTAATTTTCAACAGATTTTTAAAACTTTTCTCCACCACTATCAGATTGGTGTGAAACTATTATTTCTATTTAGAGGTATATAAATCTGTCATATGCACTTTAACTCATTGGTAAATGTATTTTCTTATTCCAATCCAAATGATCTTGTAACCGTCAAAAATGTGTTGAATCCAGTGAAATATTCTACGTCACACAAGCAAATAACCTGGTCAAAACAACTCAGTTTAGATTATTATTCTGAATTCAAGTCATTTTCGGCACGGCTAGAGTTTTCAATTGAATGGGAATTGAACAAAAAGAGAGATTTGCATTATATTTACAAAAATGACCAAATATATAATACAACAGTCTGGCTTTTTGGCCTGAAAAACTGTCCGAGCTGCTGCTGTTCCAGCCGATAAAACTGGAAATGATACGGTTTAATATAAAGACTGACCAATAGGTTTTTTTCATGTCCAGTGCCGATACCAGTATTTTACAGGGTTTCCAAGTGGTATTAAAAGTCATTAAAGGGATATATGCAAAAAATAAGGCCTTAAAATGCATTCAAAAGCATTCAATTCAATACTCCTGAAAAACACTTTGACAAAAAAAAAAGGTTTATTCATCAGAACAAATACAAACACTTATCGCAGTCCGTGTCTCCAGAGCCGTTGTATCAGCCAATCAGAAGTACATGTCCCTCTCAGTAAATTGTGTTTCAAATTTAAAGTGCGTATGACAGGTTTTCGGGATTTTCTTATTTTGACTTTATTCGGTGTATTAATAGCTGTTGTAAATATAAATTATAGTTTTACACCAATCGAGTTGCAGTTTGTGGAGAAAAGTTTAAAAATCCGTCGAGAATTACAGGAAGTAAACAAACTGATGACATCACACTGGGGAGACAAAAGTTATGCATAATTTACTCAAAAAAGCAAGTTTTTTTTTATCCTTTACACACAAATTCGACAAAAAAGGTGTTCACATGTGTTTTTTATTTGAAAAAGTAAAAAATCTGTGACATTAGATGAATTTTGGTGGTTGCTATGGTATTTTCCTAGCATGATGTCATCATTTACAACCAGGAAGTGACACAAAAAACCTAAAAAAAGTATTTTAGCAAAATTCAAAATATATTTATCTAAACTACATTTTAGTTAAATGAGTAGTTCAACCTGTCATGGGCACTTTAACATTCAAATGTATTTTGAGTCCCAGATATGTATTGGATTGATTGAATATAGATGTTAAAAGCTTAGATCAAATCATCGAAACAGAAAAAGATAGGGTTCAAAACATACATTTGCAGGGTTTAAAAGTCATGTAAATGATCTTTTTGTATATTTGAAAGGATATGTGGGATAGATTTTCACATTTTTCACCAAAATACATCATCTGAAACAAACTTACTCTTATACTGTCCATACACTGTGCTGCATATTAAATAATATTATAATGAAAGAAATATCCTCATAAAAATGAAGGTTAAAGAAGGGAAATTCATCTTCTGTATTGGACGCTTCAGTGCTGCAGGAGCAGAGAGCGCTCTGAGACCACCTCAGACCTGAGTCTAGTCTGGTCAGGACGGCTGCAGCTGGACACTTTTACCTGTGGATGGGAAGTACACACTCAGACACAGAAAGGCCCTGGAATCAAACCCCCAACCTTCTCGCTCTGATGTGTGAGTGCTGACAAGTTTTTCATCATCTCATGTTTTCATGTAGAAATAAGATATTTTATGTGTAAAAATAGGCAAAAATCCACATATTTGGGACATTCAAATCTGAAAAATGGACAGAACCAAATATACATTTCTTGGTTCATTTTGTAACATATTAGTTATAAAAAAATTTGGATTTCTTTTAAGTAAACTAGATAGAAAATTGTCCTAATAATTCAAATTTCACCAATTTTTTGGACTTAAAACTTCAATAAATCACTTTTAGAATTACATAGTAAAAAATCTTTCGTTACGATTTTTCAAAATCTTGTTGAATCCAAGATTATACAGTTTGGTGTAGGATTTACTTTAAGGCTTATCCTTATGTTTTTTTGTGGGGGAAAAATGCATTTTAAGAAAACGACCTTTGAACTTTACAATGTCCCAGAGGAATCTATGGATGAAGTGGATTCAATGGAAGAATAAAATACTTTAAAGAGCAGATTGGACAAGTTTGTTGTGAAAGCTGATATGTTGAGAGAGCAAACTGACCAAAAAACTGAAAAAATGAGCTTTGCCTGTAGTGCCTTAATTGGCTCCAGTAAAAAGGGGCGTGGCCAGTAACAACAGCACAAAAATGCATATAACCCTTAAGCGTTAAAAAAAAAAGTGTATTGCTTTACTGTTTACCAAGTTCATTTACATTATATACGTTTAAAAGTAAAACAGGGAAATAATCGTGGCAGTAACACATTTTCAAAGATAAATTCTGGGCAGCGTTGTGAGGATAAAGGATGGGACAGAACACTCCACACACATTTTACATTGAGAAAATGCCACTGCGTTTTTCTCATTTCTCCAGGTCCTCTTTGATTTATGAGGCTTTACTCCAGGAGCGGACAGAAACGCGCCTTCAGACTGGAGAAAACGTCCTGCGGAAGTCTGTCTACGGGCAATAAAGCTGTCGGCTGCGATTAACTCTTCACTGTGGATGAAAATGTTACTTTTAGATGACAATAATACTAAAATATCATCATTAGCGACCTGCAGTGGGATTGTGTGCGCTGTATGTCATTCATTTAGAATTTTCAGAGCTACAAAACATGCCAAAACCAGCACTTATTATGCTCCAGTGGTCCATTTATGTCATCAAACAATAATTAAAGAATATTCTATACATTTACAAGT
The DNA here is from genome assembly GCA_019453435.1 of Rhinogobius similis. NCBI lineage: Eukaryota > Metazoa > Chordata > Actinopteri > Gobiiformes > Gobiidae > Rhinogobius > Rhinogobius similis. The sequence continues at coordinate 27,668,972 of CM033638.1, read as the reverse complement.
CAAAATTGAAACATATTGACAATATTTAATCATTAAGTACTTACATTTTAATTGATTTAGCATAGACAAAAATACATAAATTATTAACAAGAGTGTGGGCCCTTTGACTTCTCTTAATTCATTCCTTTTTGTCCTTTTTTGATACTAATGAGCATATATACATTTTGGGACCATGGATGTATTAAATGAACTGAATAAGGTACGACCCCTCTGTCTGTGGTCCCAGATTGATTAGTGGCCGTGCGAGGTACTGCAGCCTCTTGGAACCAGCCTTTTTCTAAAATTGCACATTATAACTGCAGACAGTACTGAATTATTATCGGTATTTAAATAAAATAGAAGGAAATGTTCTTTTCTACCGTTTCTAAAATCACAGAAATTACCGTTTTTATATGAAGTGGGGGATTGTCGTCACGTGGGGCCCTAAAGCAAAGATGGCAGCCTCCGTATCAGGAAGTAAAGCAAAGATGGCAGCCTCCGTATCAGGAAGTAAAACAAAGATGTCAGCCTCCGTATCAGGAAGTAAAGCAAAGATGTCAACCTCTGTATCAGGAAGTAAATGCGGAAGTAAGAAACTTTTTTGGGGTCATGCGCCAATGAGCACACTCCATAGGGATAAACAGGGCGCCATTTTGGATTAATCTTCCAGGTTTTATTATACAATGATCCCTCGTTTATCGCGGGAGTTGCGTTCCAAAAATAACACGCGAAAAGTGAAATCCATGAAGTAGTCACAGCTTTATTTTTTTTATTATTTTACAATGCAATACTGAACTATGGAATGAAACCAAAAATCAAAACCTGTTTTAAATCCCAAAATTTGTTTAAAACAATAATTTTAATATAGTAATACAAGGTTGTAAACATTGTCACAGTCGTATTTCACAGTCTGTGCCTCTTCGTCCTGACTCCGCTCCGCTGTAGCGTCTGTTTCTACTGAAGGCGCAGGAGAAGAACATTGTTATGGGGAGTTGTTGGCGCTCTTTCATTTTCTGAGCAAGAAGATTTTTATAAACGGATATGCCACCTTCGATTATATTTGAGAACTGCAATGAACGACTCGTCAAAGGGTCCCGTTGTTGTGCGTGCGCTGAAGTTCAGTGGATGCACTGTAAAAATATCCGCACTGTAAAAAATCCGTGAAGCAGCGAAGCCGTGAAAGATGAAACGCGATATAGCGAGGGATCACTGTAGTTCTATGTTTGGGACAGACTGGACTGATCCATGTGTGTCAAGTGTTTATATTTGTCTGTTAGAGCCTGTTGTTGGAATGCCTTCACCCATAAAGTTACACGAGTTTCAAGTATTGGTATCGAAAACAGTTCTTCCAAAGTACTTGGTATCGTATCGTAAACTATAGATTGTGGTATTACCCATCACTACCATCTGATAAAAGTAAGCTATGAAGTTGCTGCATGCGTGTTAGCCATGAAAAGAAAGCCCACACTTATTTACAGTCAAATTCACCATTCTGGGATGAATCTGGGTCACAGAACCCACAAAAAAAGTCAGATTTATATGGATTCTCCTGGACTGTTTTACTTTATTAAGTCCCTAAAACTCATTATCAGTGAAATTATTGTAGCTTCAGTTTTGAAAGAGAAATTATCAAAAACCGAACAAATGCACAACCAGAGCATCAGCTTTACTCCTCCTTATATTTACCCCAAAAATTGTAATGTAATGTAATGTAATATGTAATAATAAGTAATGTAATACAAGTAAACACTTGTAATGAGAGTAAATCATACACCAGAGCACAAAACTACAGAGTCTCAGCGTCACAAAGAGTCCATAAACTCCAAAGGCTTCAGAAGATGTGGCTCGTTTTAGTCAGACGTTTTAGGAAAAATAGGCTCTGAACTTATGGGGTTATTGTAGAACTTTTTCATATTTGTACTTGAACTTGTTAATATTCAATCCAGCAAAAACTCTCAGAATCAACCATTTGATCCCTAGACTTGAAATATTCCTTTTTATTTTGTTGAACTGTAAAACGCAGAATTTTTTATTTTTTATTTTTGAGTGGGATTAAACTCCAACTTTGAACTTAATTTTATTTTATGTTTGTTATTCATAATGTCTAAAATTCAGTCATAAATACTCTTTTTATACCCTTCTGTAAATGTACAAGGATGTAATGTCCAAAGTTCCAAAGCACTTGAATGTGATTGGTCAATTTAAATGTATTCTTTGTTCTGATTAGTTCAGGCAGATAGACCCTTATAGACCCTTCGATTAGCTCACATTAGAGCTAAATTCAACTGTTTTAAGTGTTTGTATTGATAAAAAAGCAACACATTTGAATTTCCAGGGTAGAAAGGTCAGTTGGTTTGTTTTTTTTTATAACAAACGATGGACAAAATCTAAGTTATGGAATAGTATCAAATATATCTCTAGGTAAAATGAAAGATTATTGTGGGCTCAACATTTCTGTGAGTATTTTTGCAGTAAAACCCATAAATCTGGATTGTTCCTTCAACAAAAATGCAAAGAGTTGATCATAATTTCCTAAAACATACAATAATAAATGTGTTTAAAGCCGCTCTGATGTCACTCACATGTGTCTGAGTGCTTTTACTTTTCAAAAATCATCTCAGTTTTTCATATTTTGAGATATTCTGATGTTAAATCCCAGTTTCTCCAATGAAATGCCTCCATTTAAAGTTTTAAAGGGTCTATAACACTAAGTGAATATTTGAAATTGAAACTGTTTTAGCTCCAAAGATCCTCAAAATTGTGCCAAACTCTAAAAAGAAATAGTGTACAAAACAAGAATTAATGAAGAACTCAAAATGTGCAACGCTTCAAACAACCGCAACCCTCAGACTGTATTTTCATCATCTCTACAAACCTCATCAGATTGGTTCATTTACAACTAAATTATGCTATTCGTTTATCCCATTTGCTCCAAACAAAAACTTGACCCAAAACCCATCAGCGCTGATAGAACTTTCGATTTTCCGACACAGAGGAATGGCCCGTGAACGCTCCACGCCTCTGAAGCTAACAAACGACCTCCCCGATGATGTTTGCGTTGGGGAAAACACTTCTGCGCGCGCCAAAATGTCGTTAGCGCGGCCGACTGTTAGCGCGAATCGATGAAAATGACTTGTGTTATTGCCCGAGATGAGTTTGGCGACGACGAAGTGCGGGACTCTCCGGAGCGCCGTCCATTAGCTTCACGACGCGAGCTTGTTGGGCCCCGTCAGCGCCGTTTGTGCAGCTCCGCGTGGTGCCGTGATAGATAACGGACGGGGAATTAGTTCGAGGCCAAAATCAATAGGACAGGAGTATCATTAGGCAAAACTAAAGGCAATTACACAAGTGGCTGAGTAAAGGGAAACTCTGCCGGGTGGTACAGTGAGTTGTGAGTTTGTGCGACGCGTTTCTGAAGAATACGTGGACCAAACAGTTTTAAAAGGGCTTGTAGCTGAGATTGAACCATGAGAGAGAAACATGTGTTAGTTTGGACTTTTAACCACGCCCATTTAGGCTTTTTGGTTACTTTTTCTGACATTGCACCTTACCATGGCAAAGTAAAAACAGACAGATTTAGTCCTGTGCGGTTGTTTCCGTGTAGTTCTCCCATTTCAGCCTACGCTTTGTGCTTTTTGTGTCACATATATTTATATAGTTAAAGGGGCTGTACCTCATTTTTACTGTTTTGAAAAGTGAAAAACAGAATTACAGTCACATCACTTTCACAATGCAGTCCCAGCATCCTAAATATTCACCTGGAATGACATTAAAAGCACTCGAGTAAAGCTAACAAACATTAGCATGCTAACAGCACACTTCCTGCTTCTTGTAGGCCAAAACGCTCTATAGAGATGCTTTTGCAATATATCTATGCTGGGGCAACAGGGATTTTTACTTTATTGAATGCAAAAAAAGAGTACACGAGCTAGAGCAAAGCCGTAACAGTCAAGTGCAGCCCCTTTGAACACACCAACACACGTCATTTTTTCTGCCATTGCTCAATGACACAGAAAAAATACAGTCAGATTTAGTCTTATGCAGTTGTCTTCATATAGTTCTACAAATTCTGTTAACTTTGTGCTTTTTATGTCACTTAATTATTTATTTATCTTTTATTTAACCAGTTAAGAACCCGTTGAGATCAAAACCTTTATCTTTGAGACATTTACACATTTAAAGGCCCTGTACCAGATTTGTACTGTTTTGAAACGTGAAAAACAGAACTAATTCATGTTAAAGTCTTTCCATCAGTCACATGTATCTCTCACTGTCCTAATGCAGTCCCAGCATCATAAATATTCACCTCCATGAGTTTGGAAGCACTTTTCACGTCCTGAGTAAAGCTAACAAACATTAGCATGCTAACAACCAGATAGAAAACTATCACTCTTTTACCTACACAAGCTAAGGTAAGCGGCTAACATCAGCACATTTACACCGTGATCTTAGTAAAAGAGTGCTTTACTCATAAATTCCACAACAGTGCGTCAAAATCACATTTAGGGATGCACTGATACGATATTGGTATTAAATATCGGTGTTGATGCAGAAAAATGTGTTGAATTGGATATCAGTTCAGCTGATATCCTGGATGAACCTTTAAATTGATTTATTCAGACTATTTACAGTAGTGTTTCTCAAACTTTTTTGGTCGTTAACCCCAAAATTACAATAGTTCACATTTGCAACACCCAAACACAAAAAGTAGGCGACATTAGATATAAGGCTATAAATTAGCCTTATATCTAATGTTTGATTTTATTTCGAGAATATAGACCAAGAAAATGACTTTTATAGGCCGACAAATAGGACTCTACATTTACCACTGCATTTGAAGGGGGTCAAGCCTTGTTTAAGACTATTGTATCAGTTTTTCCCCATCATCTGGAGACCCCTGGAAATCATTTTGCGACCCCTGATTGGGGTCCTGACCCCTAGTTTAAGAACCACTGGTTTACAGGCCCATGTTGGTCAAGAACATCTCATGACGTTTGAGGTTTTGTTACATAAAGCTTTTCTGTCATTAGTTGAAGGATAAAGAATAGTTGCACAAACCATTTGGATTGTCATACGTTATTCTTGTTTTAAGAAAATACATGCAATTTCTCTGTGCAGGTATCAGCAGATACTTAAAACCCATGGGTCAAAATCGGTGTCAGATCTGAAAGAGCTGGATCGGTGCGCCCCTGATCACATTTATAGGAGCTTTCATTCATTTCAAAGACCTGTGTCTGTCGTGCTGCTCTGCGTTTACAATTTAATGCACTGAGGTCTAAAACAACTTATACAGTAAAAAAATTCAATGAAAAAGCGCTGTTATTGCAACTGGTTAACCAGCTATTGACCGCAAAGGAGTCCAAGGATCAGTTAAAGAAAATATTTAGAATGTGCATCCCTACTACTTGGTTATCTATTCCCAGCCTCTCCATTGGAATCACACTATATATCTCTTCCCTTTTGCCTCTTTGCCATAATTCCAAATGCTGCCGTTTACAAGCTTCTAAAGGCTCTATAGACCGCACAGAATTCACATTACATCCCAAACCAAACAGCTCACACCGACACGGCATCCAGAGTTCACATCCCGCACTGAGAAAAAAGCGCTTTGTACGTGAAAGCGCAGAATGCTGAGGACATAGTTTGGCGTGTGGGGCCGCAGTGCTGTGCTGGTGAATAAGTGATGAGGAGGAGGAGGAGGAGGAAGAGCCCGAGTCCTGCTGAGTCCTGCCATCTCTGCCCTGTCCTCGGCGTGCCGGCGTGCAGACGGCTGACAGCACAGGAGCCCCACAATAAAACGCAAATTTATGCACGCGCTTCAAGAGAAATGTTGGCGAAAGCAAAGGGAAGCGAGCAGTTTGTTACGACGCTGTGACAAGTGTTTGTTGTAACGTGAATGCTCCGGGTGTGAAGTCAGCACGAACGGACAAAAGCCTCACCGCCTCGTTTAGTCATGCCACGTCAAACAAAGTCGGACACCAATACCACTTTTGCCCAAACGGATACTTCCTCTTCAGTATTTGCCGATGCGGAGTGCTGATAGTATTGGTTCTGTGCACAGACTTGCATTTGACTCGCTTGTCCGTGATTCAACCTTCGTCTTAGTTCTATCCTTGTGGGGTTTTCTTAGGAGCCATGCTAAAATAATCAGTACTTAATTAGAACAGACATGGGTAGATAATCAGAGAAACCGTGTAAAAGGGCAAATATTATGCAAAATTTACTTTTTTTTGACTTACCTGGAGTTGCTTTTAGCTTCATTCAGGCGAGTTTGATGAATCCTGGTTTGAAAATCCTCTCCCTCCGACTGACAAAACCATTCTGAATTTCCTCAGTGTGTGTGACGTTTCCTCGATGTGTGACGTGGCTCAGAGAATCTACTGCTCTGTTTAAAGTCCATAAATCATCGTCAGACTGAGCATTTCTGTTATCTGTGCTTGTAAATGTAGTTCTGTTTCTCTCTGTGTCTCTTGTTTTGTCTCGCCTCCCAATAAAGAGATCATGGGTTTGAATCCTGGACCAGACCAACACCTTGGGTTTTTTCAAAAGTCCCAAGTCCCTGAGATAGGTTCCAGTCACCCACGACCCCTGATGGGAACAATCGGTGGAAGATGAACTGAAAGTGTAAATGTTTTTATGACTGTGTGCTACAATTTTGCACTTTGACCCAGTGACCTTTAAGGTGAGACACTGCAGGTGAACAGGAAAACATCTTAACTTTAAAGATATCAGTTGTAAACTTCTCCTGTAGTTTACTCACATAAATGTAAGTAAAAAAGATATTACATGTTTTTCCTTCATTTCTTGTTGATTCCTGTTTCATTTCATGTAGAAATAAGGCATTTTATGTGTAAAAATGGCCAAAAAATACACATATTTGGGACATTTAAATCTGAAAAATGGACAGGGCCAGGTTTAATTTTTTTACTTCATTTTATGGAGGAGATTTCCCCTAATTTTTCTGACTTAAAACTTCAATAAATCAGTTTGAGATTTAGATGTTAAAAAAATCCTTCTGTACGTTTCGTCAAAATCTTGTTGAGTCCAGATTGTACAGTTTGGTGTAGGATCTACTTTAAGTGGTGATCTTTATGTCCCAACAGAGGAAAAATGCATTTTCAGAAAACGGTCTTTGAAGTTCCAATGTCCCAGAGAAATCTATGGATGAAGTGGATTAAATAAAGTACTAAAACATCTTTAAGAGCAGATTGGACAAGTTTGATGTTTCCACATGAAAGCTGACAAACTGAAAAAAGAGTTTTGGCTGTTGTGTCTCGCCTTAAAAATATATTGATGACATTGGGTTATTACCTGCTTAAATAAAGGTTAATATATTGAATGTCATTTGAACATCTTTAATACATTTATCAGTAAGTGTTCAAATCTTGCTACATTTACTTTTTAGTTTTCAGTAAGAATAAAGTGAGCACTCATTCAATCACACATGCAAATGGAATTTGCTTACAGTGTCTTGCTCAACAACACAACAGCAGCATACATCGGAAGAAACCAACTGAAATACTCTTCTCTTTTCTAAATTGCACTGCATTCATTTGTCAGTTGAATCGGTCAGTCTTGTTTGATTTACTATTAGAGGTTTATCAATGTATTTAACAGACTTACATTCTGACCAAAGAGTCAGACAGAGAGAATTAAAGCCGCACACGGAGTCAAAAGTGTGAGTACATAAGCCGCGTCGCTCTTTCTTCTGCAGTGAACTTCTCAAAGTAGCGTCTGTTTGTGAATATTGTGCTCGTCAGCTGCACCTCACTTCTCCCCAGACAGCTTTGATTTGTGGAATGACATCTTACACCGTGAAGCGTTTTCTCCAAAGCCCGTGTAAGCTCTTTGAATGCTAAAGCTGTTTTGACGAGTGCAGGGTACAAAAGTGCGACTGTCGTGCCGTGAAAGAAGAGCTGGGTCATTTTAACTCTAAAGCCTACATCATTCACACGTTCGTCCTAATAACAGTTCACGGCTACAAACGGTTAGATTTTTGATTTGTTTATAATGTGTGTTTTTGACATTTGTTCTGCTCATTGGAGTTGTAGGAAAATGTCATGTAACGTTATGCTGTATTGATTTTATTTTATGGCTAATTGTTAGTTTTAAGCATGCCTTCTTTTATATATTTACGTCTATTTTGTTCAGTGTTACACAGTCCCAATCAAAAGTTTAAGACCAGTTGAATAAACAGCAAAAGTCACATTTCATGGTTGGATCTTAACAAGGTTCCAAGAAGAGCTTCAATAAGCAACAGGAAATGGGAGTGAGACAGCAAAAAAAAAGTTTGAGTAAACATTTAATTGAAATCAACAATTAAACTGAAAAAGACCTTCTGAAGCTGATCAAAAGTTTAGGACCACACCTCAAAAAACAACCTGAAACCCCCTCAAAACAGAAATCAAAGTCTCAAACATGAACTCATGAGCTCCATTGTTCTACTGAAGGACAAAGCCCCCCAGATCATTATGGCGCCCCCTCCCTGTGGTGCGTAGAAAACTTCTCAGGTGGATCTGCTCTCTCTGTCGTGCCAGTAACACTGGAAACCATCAGGACCATCAAGGTTACATTTTTACTCAGCGGAGAATTAAACTTTCTTTCACCTTTCGATGTCCCATGTTTGTGTCTCTTGTAAAGTCCAAGCTGCAGTTCTGTGGTGTTCAAGAAGACGAGGCCTTTGAAGACGTTTCTTGTTTCTGAAGCCCTTCAGTGTCAGATGTGTCTGATGTTATTGGGCTGCGGTCCCACCAGTAATGGCCTTCATTTGGTTCAAGGATCGTCTTTACTGACGGCCGATCACATCCTCAGGCTCAGTGCTCGGGTCATTTTTTTGGGTCTTCCACTTTTATGTCACACAACCTTCAGATCTTTTAAGAAATTCCAAATGACTGTCTTACTGCGTCCCACCTCAGCAGCGATGGAGAGCAGCTCAAACACCCGACGAAGTTCAATAAGAGAATGATCAGAAAGTGAAAGAAAATGACACTAAATCCACATTTTTTGCACAGATTTTGGCTTCTAAAGACATGTGGTCTTAAACTTTTGATCAGCTGCAGAACAGACTATTTCAGTTTAATTGTTCTCTCTCCACAGAGCAAAGCCTTTGTTTCACAGGATGATGTCACCTTCACTGTGAATAAGGATGTTTTATCATTGTTCATTCTCTTCGTGCTTTTTGGAATCGTGGAGGGAGAGTTCATTTTTGTCAGGGACGGATCATTTTTGCTTGTGGACTTGTAAAATAAATACTTGATCAATTGAAAGAGATAGCTCTTTTACACATTCTCTATTTTTGATAGTGTGTTAAGAAAATGCACAAATAACAACCCAAAAATGTATAAAGATTCTTATTTTATGTTCTCTTAAAACACATTTCAAAAAGGGGAAATTGTGATTGTCCTTTAAACATGCTCTGTAGTACCTTTACTCACTTACTACAAAATTACTTTATGTCAGTTTGGAGTTTCCCACAACAGGAATTGACCACATGTACTGGTAGCAGAGGGAAATGCATAGGAGAGATAAACAAAAGCTAGCTTCCCTCTGACTTGCTAATGCAGCTGCACAGTTGAATGTGATTTGAGGCTGAAATGCTCTGGAGATGATTCATGGACTTAAAAACAATGTACTGTTTTTGACGCTTGGAGGAGGAAGATCTTACTAAACAGTGTTCAGCAAGTGCAAATGAAGATAAATACACCTCCAGGTATGTTTTTGATAAAGGAACAATGTTAGAACATGGCTGAAAGCTCAAATTAGACAATTTTGCATAATATGTCCTTTAAATACTCAGAGGAGCACCTTGGTTCCCGTTCTGCCGCTGGGCAAAGGGTTCGTAAATCTGGCCCCAAGAGTATCCCAGGCTGCACTGGCACTGAGCCGTGATTGGCTGCAGGTGCTGAGGGAGGATTTAGTCGTAGGAACTGGCAACCCAAATGAGAAACTAATTTTGTTTTTTGATTGGAGAAGCATCTTGAACCAAGAATAGATCAGTGTTAAAATAATCATCAGGAAAAGCTATATTTGATCTGGGGACACAGATTGCTAGTGTTTATGGAATTTGAAATGGAAATCTTCCTTTAAAACAAAACAGAAAAAGAAACAATTGAAGAATCAGAGCTACCTAAGTTTATCCAGTCCATAAAGCTCACTCATCTGCCTCAGGTTTCAAAGACGAGAAGTCTGGGTTTCAAATTGTTTGGATTAATTTGCTAGATAACATGGATTGACGTCACCGATGATAGAATCTCTCAGTCCAGTCATGAATAATGTTTCATAAAATAAGCTAACCAATAAGATCTATTGTTGCTGTAGCCTTCTCATAACCTTACGTTATTTGGTTTGGAAAACATCCTACCATTTTTACTTCAGCTAGCTAACATTACATTGGTAATTAAAGCTGTGGAACCACATTTTCACAAAGCAAAACTGTAAGTAGGTATTTAAATGTGTCTAACTCGTTCCTATAGCTCTCACAAAGTCTTTGACACATATCCACAAGCGTTCATTTCCAGGCATGGGCTCAGTTTTAGAACCGCTTTTTTCAGACCGCAAAGCATGGATGTATTAAATGAACTGGATAAGGCACGCCCCCTCTGTCTGTGGTCCCAGATTGATTAGTGGCCGTGCGAGGTACTGCAGCCTCTTGGAACCAGCCTTTTTCTAAAATTGCACATTATAATTGCAGACAGTACTGAATTATTATCGGTATTTAAATAAAATAGAAGGAAATGTTCTTTTCTACCGTTTCTAAAATCACAGAAATTACCGTTTTTAAACAAAGATGGCAGCCTCCGTATCAGGAAGTAAAGCAAAGATGGCAGCCTCCGTATCAGGAAGTAAAGCAAAGATGTCAGCCTCCGTATCAGGAAGTAAAGCAAAGATGGCAGCCTCCGTATCAGGAAGTAAATGCGGAAGTAAGAAACTTTTTTGGGGTCATGCGCCTCTCCATAGGGATAAACAGGACGGCCATTTTGGATTCATCTTCCAGGTTTTATTATAGTTCTATGCCGCAAAGTGAAACTTGTGCTACCGCCCCCAGAACAGCCAATCAGAGCACTGCTTTCGGCTCCTATTTCCTGGATGAGGAGACACTGATGCAGACAGTGTGCAGCGGTCTCATTTTTGTCATTTCACAATATTTTCTTTGGGGGAAATGTATGGCTTGGGTACTTTTTTTAAAACTAATTTACAAAAAAAAGTACCCCAGCTTTAATTAAACAGTACAGGGTCTTTCTTGTGCAAACTCACATGTTAAAGGGGACATATTATTCTAAATCAACTTGAATAAACTTTTAACCTCAAAGTTGTATTTTGATTGATTCCTTTATGTTTGAATGAATCCTGTATTGTCCTGCAGCTGAGACTCCAACGCTCAGAAAATTCCTGTTTTCACTTAGCCCCGCCCACATCCCTGTACTTAGTTGTGATTATTTGAAAAATGTGGACTCCGATTGACAGAGTTCTAAAATGTCCCGTAGCCACTTTTACACAAATAAAACATGTAAATGAATATGTTGCTTGTTACGGTGAAATGTCACTACAAAGAGGCGGGGCTTATCAATATTGCACTTTTGAAACAAGAAGTCAACGGAACTGTTTCTATTACAAGTCGTTTTAGATCAATATCGCAGTTTACAATGAAAAAAATGTAAAATAACGATCTACTTATGTTACAGTTCAATACTAAGCACCTGGAAAAAAATATTATACGTCTCCTTTAAAGTCGTCGTGCTGCAGCTTTTGACTCAAATTCCCGGATTCTTTGTAAGTGTGAGTCTGTCCTGGTTGATCCGCCGCAGTATTCCTCCGCCGTCTTTGCAAACTGTGGCGCGGTGATGTTGTTAAATGAGTTGTCCTCTGCAGCTGCCCGTCCTGCAGTGGGTGTGCGGCGGTCTGGTGCCGTCCCGGCGTCCCATTGGCTGAGCGTTTGGGCTGCATGGAGCCGCTGCGTCTGTCTCTGTCCGCTATGGGCTGTTTGCTCATCTGTCAACTGGAGTAGAGCACTGAAGCCAGGCGTTCTGAGGGCTGCAAAACGAGGAACTGATGTTGTTGGGGGGTTTTGGGGAGAGTTTAACGGGCAGGTTTTTATGTTTTTCTAGTGAATCAGTTTGGTGGGATTTAATTCATAATTTATTTATTAATTGAAAATGAGTATTTGTTATACTTTTAGATCAGTCAGGTTTCAGTTTGTGAAGGAAAATTAAAAAAAACAAAGACAATTACAGAAAGTAGTGTTTTGTTCTGAAATGGAATCCCTCTGTGATGTCATCAATAAGCAACATTCCATCCAAAATGCAGAGACACTTTACGCACAACTGACACATTTTTCTGACAGTTTAAATAATTATTCGACCAATTAAAGCTGTTATCAGGTATTTTTTTATTTGGCAAAGCATAACTATTGTGTAATTTATAGTGAGATTGGTCCTTACTTACAGGCTGGTTGCTAGGTAACTGTGTTGGAAATACCGCTATGTTACATCTGCTGCTCATGTCCAACCAGGAAGTAACATATAAACTTCACCAAAACAGTCAAACTGTGGAAAATCATATTCACTATGTTTCAGTGAAATGTGTAGTCGACATATAGACTTTAAGCAGTTTACACCTCTAAAATGTATTTAATGTTAAATAAACTCCATTTGAACCATATTCATCCCATTTCATTCTCCTCTCTCATTCCTCCTTCTTTGTTTACCTGCTGATGTCATGAGGTGGCGCCCTCCTTCCACAGGGAGGAGCTCCTCCATGTTTTCAATGTGAAACATCAAAGGTCATTATCTGGACATTGTTTTGCAAATCAAGGCGTTTTGATTGTCCATCCAATCAGTAGAACTGGTCTGAGAACTCTGATTTATATGCTACTCTGATCTGTGGAAGCCCCGCCCACAGGCTGGAGTCCCTGATAATGGCCTGTCTTTGTTAAACTATTAGTTTTTCACTGCCTAGTTTGACCTGAAACTAATTCTGTTATGTTATTCCTAGTCTGTTGTCCTGTTGTTCGCTGTAGCTCTTGGTCACTGCTGAGAGCCTGATGATCATGTGACCAGGGGAAGACTGGGATAGATCTTTGCGAAATTGAATCTTAAACCACAATTTAGAGAAGGGTTTTCTCTTTTCACAAAAATTGCTTCCTTTACGCCTCTGTCAAACCTCTTTCAGACCAGCTCTACTGATTGAAAATGACTTCTGGATGGAAGTCGAACCAAAACAGTGTCCAGATGACCTCTGAACCTTTTCTGTGATGGACACTCGTGGGTGAATGAGGGAGTCCATGGACTAATGTCAAACATGCACATTTAACCTGGTCATTCCAGTGTGAGTCACTGGAGCAGCAGCTCACTTCTCAGAACGCTCGTCCTCTGATTCTAAACATCGTCGATAAAGTGGTCAGATCCACTGGCCCACATGGTAGTGATGCCATTCCAGCTCACCCAGGGGAATACTGATGTTGTGTCCTTGGCAAGACACCTGTCTGCAAACACTGGTGTGTGAATGTGTGAGTGAATGTGAGGTTCCTTGTTGTAATGCTTGGGTACTTTGCAGGTAGAAAAAAATCTAACCATTTAGTATGAGTGTTTTATTTTTATTTCAAAATATAAATATTCTGTTTTGAATTATTAAAGGACACATATTCTGCATTGTTATTGTCCTTTAAACCGCTCCTTAAACTTGCTCTTGTACTTTTATTTTGGCGTCTCATGTTTTTAAAGTTAAAATAATGCATGTATTGAAAACCACACGACTTTCAATCAGTCTGGTGTTCTCTCATCATCATCAAGACTTGGTGTTAGCACTACATCTACTGGCAGCAAAGGGAATTACCATAGGGAAAAAACTAAAGCTAGCATTGTCCAACAAACGTGCACGTAAACACGCAGTTGTAATGCTCAGAGTGAGTCTACAATGACCTATGGACTTAAAAACAACGCGGAAGATCTTTGGGTCTCTACTGTTGACGTCACAAATCGAGGAAATTTGCAACTGAGTGTTTTTGTGAGGCTCAGAGAATATATAATCTTTATTTATAGCACACTTTTTAAAAACAAGGCTGACAAAGTGCTATAAATCATACATCATAGAACAATACAAATACCTAAAATAGATTAGAGTAAAGAAACAATTACATAAAAGATACAGTGAAAGCAGACAGAGAGACATCCAACAACAAAAGGACAATAAAACAATAATAAAATACAATACGAACAGTTAAAGTTAGCTTGTTTTAATGTTCAAAGTTCACATTTTAAACACTTCAAGGAGAATTGACAAAACTAAAATAATTCCATGTATTTCAGAAAGTGTTTGTACAGATCTAAACTACAGGGTTAGTACTTTTCATGCAGAATAACACAGGATATTTTGTTGCTTGGTGAGGAAATAACAATAATACTTCAAAATAAATGCATTAAAAGCTCAAAAAACCTCAACATTGCATAACGTGTCTGCCTTAATTGCCTTCCCTCTGTGTCCAGTGAGCTGCTGTTAGCCTTTAGCCCATAATTCTTCGCACACAGCTAAAACTGCTCGTTGTGCATTCATGTAAAAGCTATTGATTTCCGGCCGATCGATGCGTGTCCAGGACAAAGCATGAGAACACCGGCTCAGATCAGATAAAGAAGTCTCACGCCGTTTTGTGCTTTTCACCGTGAAAAGACACTGATTGTTTTAGCGTAAACGCGATGTAGTGAGATTATGAGCGCGGCAGTTAAAGGGGCTGTGACGTAACATTCTAGACCGATGAGGAAATGTGTGTGCGATCAACGAGGGAAGGTGTAGTGCACAAAAAGTTGGTGTAAAACCGTCACAGTTTGGAAGGATATTTCATAAACTGGTGTGCTTTTAGAGACACTGCAGGTGAATAGGGAAAAAGCTTAAATTTAAAGATATCAATTTGAAACTTTCCATGTAGTTTACTCGTAAAAGTGTAAGCAAGAAATGTATTACAAGTTTTTCATCATGTCATGTTTTCATATGTAAATACGGCATTTTAAGTGTAAACATGGCCAAAATTGAACATATTTGGGACATTTAAATCTGTAAAAACAGACAGAGCCTGGTTTAAATATCTTGCTTCAGATGTAAAAAAATTTACAGAGGGCTTTTTGGATATCTTATAGTATATCTATAAAGGATATCTTTGGTAAGTAAAAAAGTACTTTACATATTTTTTCTGGGGTTATTTTTAACACATTATGGTATAAGGTTGTGAGTGAATATCACAGCTTTGAGCCAATGAAAAAAATTAGGAAATTAATTTGAATAGCTTCTGTTGACCTAAGACCAATACATAAAAAACAAAACAAAAAAACAACAACTAATAAATCCAAATCACAGTTTAGTTTGTGCGAAATACGTTCTACTCTTAAGACAAAACACTACAGATGAATAGGAAAAAAATACATTTAAAGATATATATTTGAAGTTTACAGACAAGTTTTTTGGAGTGCTTATTTATTTATTTTTTTAGTAAATTACATCTGGCTGAAAACTGGCCTAAAAATTCTACTTTCGCCTCGTTTTCAGACTTAAAGTGCCTTTGACAGGTTGGACCACCCATTTAACTCAAATGCAGTTAAGATAAATATATTTCAAATTCTGATAAAATCTTTAATTGTTGTTTTTGTCGTTTAATTTTACTTCCTGGTTATAAATGATGACATCACACTGGGAAATTACCAATAAACCATCCTGTAGAGTGCACCAAAACTCATCTAATGTCACAGATTTTATTATTTGACAAAGGAAAATACATGTGAACACCTTGTTGAATCAATGTTTAAAGGGTCAAAAAAGTCACATCACATCACATTTACACTCAATATCCCCAGTGTGATGTCATCCCTTTGTTTACTTCCTGTAATTTTCAACATCTTTTTCAACTTTTCTCCACAAATAGCTACCTATAATTTATATTTGCAAGAGGTATTAATACACTGAATAAAGTCAAAATCAGAAAATCACAAAAACCTTTCATACGCACTTTAAAAACATAATAAATCAGGCTCGGAATTAGATTTAGAGATTAGATTTAACGGCTGATCTTTATGTCTCTGAGGGAGAAAAATACACTGCCTTTTAAAGTGCGTATGACGGGTTTTTATGATTTTCTAATTTTGACTTTATTCAGTGCATTAACACCTGTTGTAAATATATATAATAGTTGTACACCAATCAGGTCGCTGTTTGTGGAGAAAAGTTGAAAAATATGTTGAAAATTATACAGGAAGTAAACAAACCGATGACATCACACTGGGGAGACAAACTTTATATACGATTTACACAAAATAAACTACTTTTTTGACCCTTTAAATATTAATTAAACGAAATAAATACGTTCAAATGTATTTTTATTTGTCGGGTAAAAGAACTGATGACATTAGATGAGTTTTAGCCCAGTTTACAGTGTGGTTGCTATGGTAATTTCCTAGTGTGATGTCATTATTTACAACCAGGAAGTGAAATTAAAACTTATAAAACTGCTAAACCGGGATAACATTTGTAAAGAAGTTTAGCAAAACTTGAAATATATTTATCTTGACTGCATTTTAGGTAAATGAGTCTCCAACCTGTCATGGGCCCTTTAAGTTACAATGTCCCATAAAAATGTATAGATGAAGTGGATAAAATGAAATAATAAAACATCTTCAGGAGCAGATTGGACAAGCTTCTACTGAGAACAAAGTAACAAAAAACAACCTAAAACATAATACAAAACCTTAAACATATTGTCGTGTTGTAATTACTATGCGCTGCTAATTCCACTCGCACAGACACATACGGCTCATTAAATATTCATCCACAGCTCATAAACACCGCAGTAATTAAGAGAGCGTTATGAGCCTAGAGCTGATCCGGTACGGGGCGCCGTTTGATTGACAGCCGCTAACACTTCCTGATCATACGTGTGCGTGACTGTGCAAATTAACGGGGCTTAGTGCGGCGCGTACGTGTGTAACCCACCGGTCAGCTCCGTGCGGGGATACGAGGACCGCGGAGAACGCCCTCGCCCGATTGGACGTCGCCGCGCCATAAATCTTCCCCCTGTCTAGACGGGAATGTGCATATCCAGATGTGGCTTGACGACGCCAGGGTTCAAGGATCGGAGCTGACAATCCGTCTTCATCACAGCACGTTATGAATCCGCGGGAAAATATCGAGTGTCAAGAGTATCTCGGCGAGACGCTACAGGGAAAAGTCTTTTTTTTCGGTCAGTTTGCTCTCTCGACGTATCGGCTTTCATGTGGAAACAACAAACTTGTCAAATCTGCTCTTAACAATGTTTTATTCTTCCAGTGAATCCACTTCATCCATAGATTTCTCTGGGACACTGGAACTTCAAAGGCTGTTTTCTCAAAATGAATTTTTCTCCCTCGAGACATAAAGATCAGCCTTAAAGTAGATCCCACACCAAACTGTACGATCTGGACTCAACAAGATTTTGACGAAATGTACAGAAGGATTTTTTGACATCTAATCCTAAAACTGATTTATTAAAGTTTTCAGTAAAAAAAAAAAAAAAAAATCAGGCAATATTTTCAGTCCAATCTAGTTGGATTACTCTAGTTGGAAACTAAATAAGAAATCCAAAATCCCCTCTGTACATTTTTTTGTACCTAATATGTTACAAAATGAACCAAGAAATTTAAATCTGGTTCTGTTCATTTTTCAGTTTTATGTCCTACACATTATTATTAGTATTAGTATTTTTGGCCGTTTTTACACATAAAATGCCATATTTCTACATGACATGATGAAAAACGTACATTAATACATAACGTAACGTACATTACGTAATACAGTTTTTCTTACATTTATATGAGTAAACTACAGGATAATTTTACCATTGATATCTTTTTTAATTTAAGATTTTTCGCCTTAAAATATTGAAAAGAACGTTGTACTTTCTCTCAGTCAGGCATTCGCTCATCAGGATTCATGTTAGCACTCCATCTACTGGCAGGAGAAGGAATTATCATGAGGAAATCAACAAAAGATAGCTTACTCTCTCTTTATCAGGAGCAAATATGATAAGGATTGTTCTGGCTCTTGCACCAAACATAAGAAAAAGATACACACTGATGTAGTTATGCCCTAAAGTATGTCTAGTTTGTTTGGAAATCCATGATGCTATTTCAATAATACTGATTCATCTCATTAAACAAACATGAAACTTTTCGGTATCTTAAGGTATTGTATTGAACCGAGCGACAACAAAAGCAGTGGAGTCTGCAGAACAGGAAGTACGAACACGGCACAGAAAATCTCAGACCTCCACCTTTGACGTCACAAATCTGACAAATTTGAAAGTGTTTTTGTGAGGCTCAGAGGAAGGAGGACTTAGTAAACAAGATTAATGCCACTGCGTACACCTCCAGGTATGTTTTCAGCAATGTTAGAACATGGTTTAAGCCACTCACATTGTGGTTTATGTATTTGAACATTCATGAAACACACAAACACATAAGAGAACCTTTATTTGTTCCGTATTGGAGAAATGCCAGTGTTGCAACGTGAAGTACAAGAACAGCAGTAAAATAAAAGCATCCAAAATATAAAAGCGAAACAAAGTCCTACACAGTTTAATATATCTTTTCAAAAAAATCAAGATATTAAAGATAGTACAATAGTGGTATACATTTTAATGCTGTCAAATAAAACTTTCAAACCAGTCCTTGATTTTCAGCCCGTGTGCCGGGGAACACGAGTGCGCCTTGAGGTTTTGCCAGGTGTGCCTTGAAGAAATGTCCACTTTAAGTTCACATATTGACAGTTGTGGAATTATGGAATTGACACATTTATCTTTTTGGAGCGTCCTGAGCAACTTCTGCACCAAAAACTAACGTGAAACCATCACTATTGACACATTTAAAGAACCAGACTGTGGCACAGACATTATTTACCATATGTTTTTTGGTTTGGTCATGTTTTAATTGTAGTTGGTGTGCCGTGGTATCGTTTCAACCCAAAAATCGTGCCGCAACCGAAAGAGGTTTGAAGGTTCTGTACAGTTCAGCACATGGACAACAGGAAATAGTGTCTCACAGTGAATATATTGTTGATTTATTGCGTACATAATGACTCTTAACTCTCCGTGTTACCGTCCCAAAGCGCTCCAGGAGAACCAGTCTGGGTGGGTCAGGTGTTTTGGGGCCTCCATGTCCCCCGCACACCTCCCCCTCATGGAGCCAGCGCCCACACACTCACCCACACACAGAGGAGGGGTGTCCTTCTGCTGCAGGGCTAAGTCTTCTTTACGGCGCTGACATCATGTTATGGGCTCGTAAAGCGACACCGGCGGGTCCAGAGCAGAGCCGGCGCGCCCTTGACCTGTGCACGTCCTAATGAGCCGGGCACAGGTCTGCGGGGCCCGTGTGCTGGTGCAGGCTGGTGAAGGGTCCTGTGGTGAGAGGTCGGACTCTGGAGCAGACTCTCATGTGGAGGTCTGGTATGATGTGTGCACCAGTTTGCCCAACAATACTCTCTGTTATGAACATCATAATGATCAGAATGTCTATTATTATTTACAAAACTATAATATTCTAAATGTAATATTAAATTTTTTTCCACGGGCCCTTGTCCCCCAGACTGGTTGACTCTGGAGTGTCTCGGCCCGCTTCTGTCAAAGGGTCTGTACACTAGATGAACTGCTCCTCATCTGCCATGAAGAACTCTCTCTACACTAGATGAACTATTCCTCATCTGCCTGGAGGAACTCTCTCTACGCTAGATAAACTGCTCGTCATCTCCCTGGAGGAACTCTCTCTACACTAGATGAACTTCTCCTCATCTGCCAGGAGGAACGCTCTCTACACTAGATGAAGTGTTCCTCTAGTTCCTCCTGCTTGGAGGAACTCTTTCTACACTGGATTAACTGTTCCTCATCTGCCTGGAGGAACTGTCTCTACACTAAATGAACTGCTCCTTATCTGCCTGGAGAAACTCTCTCTACACTAGATGAACTGTTCCTCATCTGCCTGGAGGAACTCTCCCTACACTAAATGAACTGCTCCTTATCTGCCTGGAGGAACTCTCTCTACACTAGATGAACAGTTCCTCATCTGCCTGGAGGAACTCTCTCTACACTAGATGAACTGCTTTTCATCTGCCTGGAGGAACTCTCTCTACACTAGATTAACTGCTTCTCATCTGCCTGGAGGAACTCTCTCTACACTAGATGAAATGTTCCTCATCTGCCTGGAGGAATTTTCTCTCTACGCTAGATGAACTGCTCGTCATCTGCCCGGAGGAACTCTCTCTACACTAGATGAACTGTTCCTCATCTACCTCGAGGAACTCTTTCTACACTAGATGAACTGCTTCTCATGTACATGTACTCTCTCTACACTAGATGAAATATTCCTCATCTACATGGAGGAACTCTCTCTACACTCGATGAACTGTTCCTCATCTGCCTGGAGGAATTCTCTCTACGCTAGATGAACTACTCGTCATCTGCCCGGAGGAACTCTCTCTACACTAGATGAACTGTTCCTCTAGTTACTCCTGCCAGGAGGAACTCTTTCTACAGTAGATGAACTGCTTCTCATCTGCCTGGAGGAACTCTCTCTACACTAGATGAACTGCTTCTCATCTGCCTGGAGGAACTCTCTCTCTCTAGATGATCTACCTTCCTCCCTCCTGAGTGGTTCACAAGTGGATGTGTCAGTCCTGGTCCATCTGCAGTCTGTCCGTCTGTGGGAGTACAATCTCTCTTTCACTGTTGTTCTTCCCGAGGTTTCTACTTTTTCCCCACAGTTTTTTTTCTAGTTTTTCTTTGCCTGGGACAGTTATCCATTTGCCAAATTCCTTTGAACATTGTTTATTTAAAGTGGCTTTCTATTGTTGACCAATAACTGTTTCATTGTTGTCCATTGAGGCAACTACTGCTGTGATTTTGGGCGTTACAAAAATAAATAGAATTGAATGGAAAAAGGCGGCTTGTGTCTCCATGCTCATGTCTGGATCTGCTACATGAGCAGCTGACATCACTCAAACATAACTATTTTTTTGCAAATCGTACGTGAATTATATTTTGTAAGGGTTACGCGATCTCAGCAATTCACAAGAAAACATTCAGTTAAATCGTTAAAGTTATCACTGTCACTGGAAATACGGTTTGTCACCAGATCAAGTCAGCAGGTTTATTTTCTGTTTCTATCTGATTTGTCATTTTTTTTCTCAACTGAGTCTGTGTTCTCTCATTTTGTGCTCACGGCCCTTTTCGGACACCTCAACAGGACGGTGTTGTTCACTCTCAGTGGGATATACTCTCAGACCGCCCCAGTCTGCTCAAAAGCAAATCAGTCGAAACCCGCCAAAGTCAAATGCTAGTTGGGATGCAAAATGGACTTAAACTTTTCACATGTTATAATGGTTCTCCTTCATTACTCAGAGTTGTATTTTGATTGTTGCACGTTTGAGTGATCCTGAATAGTTTTTTTATCTGAGGCTCTCAGTGCTCAGAAAACCTGCTGTTTTGAACACAAAGTTGTTTTAAACTATGATTTTGCTTTACATTTGACAGCATGTAAAGTAATGATCCACATATGTGCCAGTATATCACTAAATACCACATAAAAAATGTCTTCCCCCGCGCTGTATGGTGAGTCCATTGATCGTGTTGGACGCTGCTAACCAGATTTGTCCTGCTCTCTGGTCGTACACTTCATCTTCATCAGAGCGTGGTGGTTCTGAGGTCCAGCAGCTGCTCAGCATTGACATTTAAATCAAGTCTAATGGAGTCCAGTCGTTTGTGGGCTGCTCAATTAGCCCTGCCCAAATCAACTATGTCATGTTTTCCTGCTCATACAGAGGATAGAGAGATCAGAGCAGACGTGTGGGAGAGGAAGGAAGGGCAGGCTGGGAGAGCGGTTAAGGCTCTTTCAACTTTGCAGCCTGTGTGTGTTTAGAGTGAATAATGCCATCAGACCGTAGAGGGGTGCAGAGGAGCTCGTAGGGGCTAGTTTTTGGAGGACAGGTTAATGAGAGGAGGCCACCCGTGTACAACAGAGAAATGTTACAGCAACCATAATGCCGAGGGGGGCTTGTGGCAGGAAGTAGAAGCCAAAGGCCCCTAGGCCCTAGGCATAATTGGTGTTTATTTATCTTAAATAAATGCTTCTTGCATTTTGTCATGTGATATATTTGTTGGGTCTAGTTTTAGACAAGGGGCCCGGCAAGTATCTGGTTTATGCACAGGGACTTCAAGGATAAAGGGTTGGGGTTGTTGGGACTGTACTTTTATGAAGCTACTTTTGTTGGGCTTGTGTTTACTGTTGGTCACATGTTTGTGTTTACTGTTAGTCACATGTTTGTGTTTACTGTTGGTTCCATGTTTGTGTTTACTACTGGTCACATGCTTGTGTTTACTGATGGTCACATGTTTGTGTTTAGTGATGGTCACATGCTTGTGTTTACTGAGGGTCACATGTTTGTTTTTAGTGTTGGTCACATGTTTGACAGAGATGGATCATAGACACAGTTTTCATGAATCACAGCTGGTCTTTTCTGACGGTTGTGTTTCATCTTTTGTCACACCTACACCTCTTGTTTTGGATTTTCAACACGATCACTAATCTTTCACCTCAGACGGACAAAATTGTGCAGACGTTTGGATCGTATCAGTATGAATAACGTTTCACACATACTGCCAGGGTTATACTCCTGCACTGGGTTGTGGTCTCCGTGTAGGGCTTGCATCAGCTCTCAGCTCAAGGTTATCCCTCCCTGAGGTCTCCCTCCGTGAGACGAGGAAGACAAGGAAGGGGGATCTCGTGGTAAGGCACACCAAGTTGATCCTCAGGGGGAAATGTGACCGGTCTCCTTGCAGATCCTGAGCTTGGTTCGTGGTCAGCTTATTGTGCATGTTTTAGGTTCATGGGGAATCTACCTGGCCTTGCTGTTGGCAGGAACCACAGTCACAGTGTCAGGTCCACACCTTCACCAGTGAAGTCCCATTTCAACGATTTCACACTCCGCTCATGAACGCACGGAGGTGGATATTTAGGATGCTGGGACTGCATTAGGACTTTAACATGAAGTAGTTCTGTTTTACACGTTTCAAAACAGTAAATATCAGGTACAGGACCTTAAATTTACAAAACGGCGATGCTAGGATCCTAAAAATATGCAATGTCTTAATAAGAGAACGTGCATAAATAAAAAATAGATTAAACTAAATACTAGGTGTGTTTTTTAGGTGCAAACAACTAACTGTCTATTGATCCTAACGCTGAATGTGTAAAGCAGTGACAGAAGGTGTAGTTTATGGTTCTGGAAACATGCAGTGCTTGCTCTTTTGTGCTTCTCACCTGCAGTAGCACATACTGGGGACTTGTGCCAAGACCTTTGTTGGCTTTAGTCCTGTAATTAAGGCTCCCTGACTGGAATTATGAAGTCGTTTTGAAAGCAGTGGGCTCTGAGGGTCTTCCTCCAGGACATTTTTAAGGCAGAGCAAAGTCATTTCAGAGCTCCCCCTGCAAAAGCTTATTTGTTACTCAGGGTTTCTCAGGATAGTTGGCGTTGGCAAATGTTGCAGCTGGTTTTCCGCCCAGAGACAGCAGAGGGAGACGACGGGCTTCAAACGCCACGAAAATACATTTGCAACCACAACACACACAAACTAAGACGTTGAATTGGGTAAAAACGCTACTTTACTTTAACAAAAAAAGATGTAATGTCCTATAATCCAAGGTATTTTATCAAATCAAATCAAATCAAATCAAACTTTATTTATAAAGCGCTTTTCATACAAAAATTGTAACACAAAGTGCTTTCCAATTTACATATTAAAAACAATTTCCCAAACCCACCCATTCACATATTTAAAAACGAGCCCCGGAACCCACCCCCAACCCGGCCCCACCATCCCCACATTAAAGCTTCCACACAAAGACACACACGTACACATGCACATATTCACGCACACACACATGCACACACACCCACACACGTACATACATACATTAAGATAATGGGCATGAGGCTGAATGCAGGTGAACCAGCTGTGAGAGCACCATCAGAGGAGCCGTCTGCACCAGGAGCAGAGAGTCGCCTGCAGCCAAAGGACACAGACTCAAGACCCAGAGCAGAGATTAGGCCCAGACCCAACCTCCAGCAGGAGCCCATGAGCCAGTGCCCAGGGGCCACAGCCGACCTCCGCTCCCAGTACAGAGGGCCCCTCAGAGGAAACACTGGAGAGTCTAAAATGAATAAAGGGATTCAGATAAAGGAGGATAAAGATAGAATATATAGTAGAGTAAAAACTAAGACCTAAGGTTGAAAGTAAAACACATAAAAACTAGCCTCAATTATAAATAAAATAATAAATTATATTAAATACAGATATAATTAATAAATATTAATCAAAGGCTAAGCTAAAAAGGTGGGTCTTGAGCCTGCTCTTAAAAACCTGAATGTTCTCTGCGGCCCTGAGGTTCTCCGGCAGAGCGTTCCACAGACGAGGGCCGTAGTACTGAAAAGACGCCTCGCCATGAGTGTGTGTCCTGACTTTGGGAATGACTAGGAGCCGGCTGCCGGAGGAGCGCAGGGGCCGCGAGGGTTCATATGGTGAAAGCAGTTCTGAAAGATAAGAAGGCCCAAGACCATTAAGACATTTATAAACCAGTAAAAGAACCTTAAAATCGATCCTGAAACACACGGGGAGCCAATGCAGTGATTTTAAAACCGGTGTAATGTGGTCCCGCCCCCTGGTCTTAGTCAGGACACGTGCTGCTGAGTTTTGTAATAATTGCAAACCTGCAATACTCTTTTTGGGAAGACCAGAGAGCAGGGCATTACAGTAGTCTATACGACTGGAGATAAAAGCATGCATCAGGGTCTCCGTGTTGGCCCGAGAGAGAATGGGGCGAACTCTGGCTATGTTCTTTAAGTGATAAAAACCTATTTTTGTGATATTCTTTATGTGAGGAATAAAAGTGAGCTCAGAGTCAAAAATAACGCCCAAGTTTTTTACCTGTGCCGATGGATTAAAAGACTGTGCTTGCAGTTTGGATAAAAGTTTCTCTCTCTGAGCCTCAGGACCAATGAGTAAAACCTCAGTTTTGTCCTGGTTAAGCTGGAGAAAGTTTTCTGCCATCCAGGATTTGAGGTCCAAAATGCAGTTAAAAAGAGCATCCATTGGCCTGGTGTCATCAGGAGACATGGAGATGTAAAGCTGCGTATCATCAGCATAACTGTGGAAGTTGACTCCATGTCTCCTGATGACACCACCAAGAGGGAGCATGTAGAGGTTAAAAAGCACAGGACCTAAAATCAACCGACCTAGATCAACCAACCACTACATCACCTCGATTCGTCCTTCGATTTCTCTGGGACATTGGAACTTCAAAGGCAAAATGCATTTTTCTCCCTCGAGACATAAAGATCAACCTTAAAGTAGATCCCACACCAAACTGTACAATCTGGACTCATCAAGATTCTGACAAAATGTACAGAAGGATTTTTTTTTATATCTAATTCTAAAACTGATTTATTAAAGTTTAAAGTAAACACAAAATTAAGGCGAAATTTGAATTTTTAGGAACATTTTCAGTCAGTTCTAGTTACTAAAAAACTAAATAAGAAATCCCAAATCCCCTGTAACTAATATGTGTATGTAATATGTGAAATTTAAACCTGGTCCTGTCCATTTCTCATATTTAAATGTATAATTTGGCCGTTTTAACACATAACATTACACATGATATGATGAAAAACGTGTCTTTTTTCCCCCCTTACATTTATGTGCGTAAACTACAGGAGAAGTTTCCAATTGATGACTTTAAATTTAAGATTTTTTCCTAATCACCTGTAGTGCCTCACCTTAATATTCAATACGGGCCATTTTTAAGAACACATGCAGCTGATCACAAGTCGTTGTGATCCTTGCCAGAGGTTCTCAGCAGAGCTCCAGCGCCCCCTTCTGAGGTCAACACAATTATAGAGAGAAATGTGTGCGTTCTCTGTGATGATTCGTGCTGTTAATTATAGAGACGTATTCATTTATCACAGGGGTGTCCAAACTTTTTCCACCGAGGGCCACATACTGAAATTTAGACCAAGCGGAGGGCCACAATTAAATCGTGAAACGTTCAAAAAAGTTGCATTAATCTGATTTTTAAAGCGCCACCACATCTACATTCAGTCTCAGTGCTTTAATATTAGGTCTGTATCGCACCAAAATGTTAGTTATTTAGGTTATAACAGTAGAAAATCTGAAATTTGCTGTAAAAAGTATGTCTTAGGATAATGTGGGCCAATTCACCAGGAAGCTTGAGGGCCAAGAAAAATTGGTCTGTGGGCCGCTTTTGGCCCCCGGGCCTTAGTTTGGACATGGCTGATTATGTTTACGGAACTACAAGCACAAAGACTGTCTAAAAGCGTATGGGATTTTCAAACATTTCCACTGTCTTTGACTTTACTCTATAAACTGTTCATGATAAAACCCATACAGATGGACGTGTCATTCATTTATCATTAGGAGCAGTGGCTGGAGCCCCTCCCATCATCGTGCGATATACATTACTACATTACCTTCAACACGGCCCAGGTCTGGTGCACGGAAGTAATAATGATAATAATAATAATACATTTTATTTATAAGCGCCTTTCAAAACACCCAAGGACACTGTACATGACAACAAGAAATAGCATAAAACCCACAGTACAGAACTTGATGATGGTGTTGGAGTGAGTTATGTGGTGTAGGATTGTCTGAACAGGTGAGTTCAGACAATCCTACAGTCTGGATGAGTCTGGATTTGAAACGTGGAAGGGTGTGTATGTTGCGGAGGTCTGGAGGGACAGAGTTCAAGAGCTGAGGAGCAGAGCGGATGAAGGCTCTGCCCCCCATTGAAACAAGACGGAAAGAGGGGACAGAGAGCTGGAGAGAGGAGGAGGACCAGAGGGAGCGAGAAGGAGTGGAGATGTGGAGGAGGTCAGAGATGTACGGTGGAGCCAGGTTGTGGATAGCTTTGAAAGTGGTTAGGAGAATTTTGAAGTGAATCCATTGTTTTATGGGGAGCCAGTGAAGTTGTTGAAGGATGGGGGTGATGTGATGGTGGGAGGGCGTCCGGGTGATGATGCGGGCTGCAGAGTTTTGGAGAAGCTGCAGTTTCTGGAGGGATTTATTGGGGAGACCAAAGAGGAGAGAGTTACAATAATCGATCTGGGAGGTGACTAGACTGTGGACAAGTATGGCTGTGGTGTGAGGAGTGAGAGAAGGGCGGAGACCAGAGATGTTGCAAAGGTGGAAGTAGGCAGAACGGGTGATGTTGTTGATGTGGGAGTGGAAAGAAAGGGTGCTGTCGAGGATGACACCCAGACTCTTGACTTGTAAGTAATGCGAGCGCTGAATGGATCAGAAAAAGCCTATTGAAGACGTGTGGACTTTCAAACCCGACGGCACAGTTTCAGACGACACTAACTTTGACAGATGATGGCGTTTTGTCCCCGTATTTATTTATACACTTTAAATAATGAAGTTCTAGATGAGTTAAAATGTCTTGATTTCAGGATATTAATCTGAATTTCAGACGTTTTGACTCGTTAAGATCAGAGCAGACGATTTATTTGATGGAACTAGATTATTTCACTTGTTTCAAACCATTTCTGACTTGTTTCAACACATTATTTCTTATTTCAATCCAAATTATCTGTCAGTGGGTTAAGATTATTTTACTTGCCCCACTGACAAATATAGCAAGCAAAATTATTAGGATTATCAGCCAGAAATACTTTGAAAACAGTGAAATATCCTGTATCACATCAGCAATTAAATCTCATCGACTCAAAACTCCTCAAATCCAGATAAAAATGATAAATTCAAGCCATTTTAAGCTCAGATAGATTTACATTTTTTGTGTCTATACATACATCGACACAATTTTCCCCGTCTAACCCTTCCATCTGTTCCCACCTCGTCTACTGTTTCTCCACACCCTAGTCCCTGCGCTCTGTTCACCTTGAGCGTCTCCTCCTCCTCCTCCTGCTCCTCTTCTCTCTCTCGTCTCTCCTTCCTGTGTGAAAGAGGATCTGGCTCGGAGTCACGCAGGAGCAGAACCCGAGCCTCCGCGCCGCCCTCGCTCCCCCGCCCCTCCCCTGCTCGGATACATGCGAGCGGAGGTCATCTCATGGGCGGACGCTGAGCCAGACTCCTCGCTGCAGTCCAAACATAGAAGGTTTGCGCGGCGGCGATGTGTGCTCAGCTGTTTTCACCTCCGCGGAGAAAAAAAATGAGCAAAATGAGCAAAATTAATTCACTGGTGTCAGAAAAATGTTGCTTTTTTAATTGTATATCATGCATACTTCCTGTGATGTTCATTTGTTTGCGTTATTGCTTTAAAATACTATCTAAATAATGTTGCTCTTCCTCAAAAATTCAAGTACACCCAGTTAGAATGACGTTGTCTTTAAGTTGATACTTTATCTGTGTCAAATTTTACGAAACCGGTTCACGTTAAAACACTTTTTTTTGCCCTTTTGAGCAGGCGTTTGAATGTTTAATATGTTCAATTCCTGACTTCATTCATTTATTTTTTCGTCTTCTTTCTTTTTTATGAAAGCCAAACACTGGACAAAAACAGAATACAGCCAGAGAGTGTACAAAAGGCAAAAAAATTACACTTTAAAAGATGTCTAGAAAAAAATATATTAAAAAAAGTACGGTGCACACTGTGTAGTTAAAAAAAAATCATTCAAAGTCTCTGAAATTTGTCCATTTCAGTTTAAGCCAAAGTCATTTTTTCCATATCCCAAGTTCTCATACAGTCCAGTCCTAAATTTTTCGGCTCTGTTTGTCTCATCCATTTCTTTAGAGGGTTAAAAAGTAGAATAGTGAAGTAAGAGAAACTGTAAGACATAACACCTTTAAGAAAATCTGGTATTTTCAAAGACCAGACACATAAATGACACAGAAATAAGCAACACAAATGTGCAAATAATGTCATATTGTCAACATAAAGCTTTTGTCTCTTGTAGATTTGCCCACGGTGAGAGGAGGAACGACACTTTCACTGATGACACGGTTCCGCTGTACAGCACACTGCTCTTGGGTTTGTCGTGCCGGTGTGTGATTGATCTTAAAGGTGACCACAGAGGCTGAAGTGCTCTTGAGTCTGTAATGAATGCTGTGGTGAGTACGCTTGTTTTCTTGCTGCAAACACTCAAGAACTGAACTCTGCAAACCAGCTCGGTCTGACCCAGCGACTTTATACCGGCACCAAACGTCTCCCAGAACGAATGGGCAATTGACAGAACGATTATTTTAGATAGTCTACTGGACGGTTATGCAGTATGAAGTCGAATTTTGGAAAATCCTTAATCAGGTCATGAGGTCAGGAGAACAAATCAATAGATGGTTACTGCAAAATATGAGTGCAAAGTAGTAGAAATTACTCAAGACAAAAGGCCAATCCATACGTCGAAGGAGCAAGAAGTCTGTAAGAACAAAATTATGTGGGTTTTTTTAAATTCTTGCACCTCCTTTAAGGCTGTAGAGAAAATAATAATTTCTTACTAAACAGTGACTTGGTCTTGTGATAAACCACTGCATTTCCAGTGACGCTAACATATATATTGAGCAGATAAACTTAACAAAACAAAGCTAGCGCACGTTAGCCTCTGCTGTGTCCTGTTTATCCTGCGCATCATGCATTTTAGAGGGGCTGTACCTCATTTTTACTGGTGTGAAACGGTAAAAACAGAACTAGTTCAAGTTTCCGGTTATTTGCACGTCATAAAGTAAAATCTGTGTCGCTCCAGCACAGATATATTGTCAAAGCATCTATTTGGGTGAAAACGAGACCACAGCACATTCTCTGCATCTTTTTTATATTTTATTCATTCATTCATTTTATTCTACAAGAAGCAGGAAGTGCGCCGTTAGCATGCTAATGTTTGTTAGCTTTACCATGATGGCTCAGAGACTCATGAAAAGTGCTAATAAACTCATGGAGGTGAATATTTAGGAAAGTGTGCGATACATGTGACTGACGTAAAGACTTTTAAATGAACTAGTTCTGATTTTCACATTTCAAAACATTTAAAATCAGGTACAGCACCTTTAACATCAGCCATAGTCAATGCTTTTAATAAAGAGCAGCGTGGAGGACAGACAACAGAAGTAGTTTCCTGTTCACTTTGACACAAACTTTAAATTGCTGATTGTGTTTTGTGACTTGCAGGAGTTGGCTTCATGATTATACGTTATGATTTAGATTTTATTCATTAAGACCACATGAGTTCCGTTGATCTGTTAGGCAAACCAGTCTGGGTACAAGGACCAGTCGAAACGTAGCTTAAACCCACGGAACAATTTTTTTCTTTTTCACATACCACCTCAAAAACTTTAGTACGTAGACTATTTCTGTCCAGTTTCAGTGACCAAACTTTTAGCGCTACATTCATTCAGTCACAATGCTGTACCTTTTCTGCTCAACGTAATACTTTATAACAACATTATAATGATAAAATTAAAGGACTGCTGTAACGTTTTGGCAGGATCCTCCGCTTGGACACTTAACTCATCACTGATGCAGGCAGTGAATCCCTTGGCTGTTTTCCATATTGTTCTTCATTACATTGTGAAGTATATATTTTCAGCTCGCAGCCACTGAGGCATAATAGACAGAAAATGAGCCCACCAAATCTTCCTTAATGACTGTAAATCTCCTAATTAAGAAAATGAGTGTTTTTTATTCCCGCTCCTTCCGCTCGCTCAGCAGTGATGGACGAGCAGGCCCGAGGGAGGAGCCGTGTTATCGTTGGCATTAAAATCCACTTTTCATATTTCATTTTGACCAAGATGAGGATAAATGGCTATCAGCGGGAGACGAGATTGCTGCGTGGACAACTTTTTGCACTAAAATAGTTTGCAAAAAGAAAGTCCACAAGAAAGTTCGTTGATGTGTGCAATAGTTGAGCTGACGTGTGTTCATTGGTCCACTTTACTGTTACTCAACGGTCGATAAGTGGGTTTTGCTGTGGAGTTTGTAGTCTTTAGATAGTCGGATATCAGGCACAGAAAAGAAGTTTTAATCTGTAGTTGTTGGGTAAACATTGGTGCTTAGACCTCGGCAGGTATGTGATTGGATAAAGGGAAAAAGGGATGAATATGTTGGGGATATAATGGACACTTTACTTATGAGGCCAAAATACAGTAATAAAGCTGTAGTAAAGTAAAGTAGTGAGATGTGTCAAGCTAGAAAGTCCATGAAATGATAAAAGAAAAAAAAAGATTTACGGGAAACTACTACTCAAGTTAGAGAAACATTAACAGTCTGAACGTAGACTAACAGTTCCCCATTCGTTTTTTAAATTGTTTTTTTTATTGGTTTATTTGGTCAGGACAAATGGGAAGAAACCGGAGCACTCGGAGGAAACCTACGCAGACACGGGGAAAACATGCAAACTCTACACACCTCACCTGGGCGTCGAACCCAGGACCTTCTTACTGTGAAGCGGGAGCTCTAACCACTAACTACTATTACCATAGTGATAACTATTCTTCCTGAGGTCCAAATAAAACAACACTCATTTTATATTTTGGACATAATAAAGGTGCTGTACCTGTTTTTCTCCATCTTAAAAACATGACAAACAGTTTTAAACTCCTAGTCCAAATTTATTTTCAACGTCAAGGTAAACCTAAAAAAAACCTTATCATTAAGTGCACTTTCTGCTTCACAGAGAATGAAACACTCTACAGTTAGATGAAGACAGCACACAGTGGTCTCATTTAGACCTCAAAGGAAAAACATTCAGCATTTTTCATTCATATTGTTATTATCCTTTAAACATGCTTTTGACTACCTTAAATTTGCTGTCTCATTTTTTGAAGCAAAAAAAAAGTTTATTATGTACTAACATGTTTCTTTGCTGTCTGCCCTGAGACATACAAGTGTATGCAGCCAGTAGATGCTATGCTATTCATAGTTTAGTTATGTTGTCACTTTACGACAGTATGTGAAATGCTAATCCAGCCTAGCAGTGGCAGTTATCGTGTTTAGACTGCAGAAATGCTCAGAACGAGTTTGCCCATGATTTAAGGACTTAAATCAGCAGAAGATTCTCGATGAGTGACGTATAAAATCAGAAAAAAACGCCCTTGATTGAGGGAGTTCAGCTGGACGTGTTTTTGACGGTCAGTGGAGAGGATATTCAAGGTAACATTCCTCAAAACAGCTGAATGCAACTCCAGGGATGTTTTTGATGACGGAACATTGTTAGAACATGGTTTAAAGCTCAAAAAATATCTGTGCTATGGGAAAACGAGTTTTACTTTATTTTCTGAAAACACTGTGTACAGCACCTTTAAACAGAATATTGATCTAATATAACTTAAGGGAAACAACACTGACTTCCAGGTGAAAACTGCAACTCTGTTTTCTGCCTGCTCCTTTACAGTACATCAGCGTAAATGTCATCACAACAAAGTGTTCCTCTGGAGCGTGCTGATAGGAGATCATCAAGAGAGCTGCACGATAGCGAGCAGCAGCCTTGTTTTTTTCATTTGTGCAAAAACGGCAGTGACGTCTTGAATGCGTGAGAAAGAAATGATAATTCAAACATGCATGAATCACTCTATATACAAATTCGAGTTCGTAAATGAGAAGGAAAACCAATTATAACACGATTGAAACCTTTTAAATGATTCAGAAACTATGGTGTTTTCAAGGGTAGACCACAGAAAATGACAAAAACAAAATAATGAAGTGGTGCAAGAAACACATATCATTGAACATGGTCAGCGTAAAGCTTTTCTCGCTCATGGTTCAACATCGTAACGACAAAAGGGACTAAGTGGGTGGGACTAACAACATATTCTTAGCTCTTGGTTCAAACTGGACACAAACCCTTTAAAACAAGCTGCATTTCACAAGCTCTACGTACATTTTCACGATTCCAGCTTGTCTCCAGTGCCCTCCAGCACCCTCGGGACCTCCTTCCTCACCCCAGAGCGCCGAGTCCCGTTCAATAAATGGGGGGAAGTGTTGAGTTTAGCGCCGCTTTAGCCTTGGCCGGTGCGGTCATCTCACGCTTGATGAAATCGTTACATGATAATAACATGGCGGCGTATCGAGCGGCGTTTTGGCTACAGGGCCGCGCATCGATCCGTCTTGATTATCACGAGGGTCACTCACTGATGGTTTCCCACTCGGATCGATGTGTGCCTTCTGCGCGGGTCAATAGTGCAGTGCGGGCTTGCCTTCTGTGCCTCTACGTCTTACTTACTGCACCAAAATGTACGGCGAGAGCTTTGGGCAAACTGGAAGCACAAGCAGAGGGGAGTTAGCCATTAGAATCATAATGTGGTAATTTAAATGTAGCCGTAACTCTTGTAGACAGCTATAGCAGGTATATCATAGCATTAGCAATCGAGAAAAGAAATGTTTGAGAAATGGTTTGCCCTTGCATCTTTCAGCAGTAGATTCGTAAAATGTTTTAGAGTAGGGTTATTTAAAGTCTAAATGACAGGTTAGACTACACATTTTACTAGAATGTAGTGAACACGATTATATTTAAGATTTCATTAAACATTTTGCCCATTTGTCCTCAGTTTGACAGTTTTTGTGAAGTTTATAATGTTACTTCCCGGTTGGACACGAGCACAAATATGTCACAGTTAGAGGTAATTCTACAACTGTTACCTAGCAACCAGACTGTAAATAAGGGCCAAATTCATATAAAATGCACAATAGTGAGGAATTGACCGTAAATAATACTTGAGAATATCTTTATTTTGATAAATGATGGTTGAAACGGTCAGAAAAATGTGTTGCGTTTATATTGTCCTTGTATTTTTGATGGCACGTCGCTTTTTGATGACATCACAGAGGGATTCCTCAGCACTACTTCCTGTAATTTTAAACTTTTATTCTTTTATTCTTATTTCCTCACAAGCTGCATATTGACTTATGTAAAATTGTGATAGATATTTACCACAGGTGCCCTTCCTCCAAACTAAGTCATAATTAGACAAACATGAGAACCTGTCATATGAACATGAGATGGCAAATTTAAGGCACTCAAGAGCATGTTTAAAGGACACACATTCTGCTACAGTGACTTTTTTGTACTTTTAATCATGTTCTAACAATGTTCTGTCATCAAAAACATACCTGAAGTAACATTCAGCTGCGATCACACTGTTTTGAGGAATGTTTAGTCAAAAATCCTAGCCCCTCCGAGCGTCAAGCACACTGAAGAGCATGTGTGGATAATTTTGATCTGTTTCTATGATATGTATGTGCTTGCTTTCTCTTAAATGCTCTTGTATGGTTCAAATATAGTGACTTGTCATGTATGCATTAAAACCCACATTGAACTGTCTGTCTAAATTCTGGGAAATGGCCATATCACTGCTGTTTATTTGTTTAGCCCTATGTTCCAGACGTACAATGGACCTGTTCAGACTGCTACATATATTGCATTATACCATGTTTGCCTTTTTACTGACGTGGAGAATGGTATAAATATGCTTCACATTGTATACGCCTTCGGACTCTCTCATGCCTCAATAAAATCATCAAGGTCAAGGTCAAGGTCAAGGTCATCTTTATTTATAAAGCACCTTATACAATAATAAGACATTATCCCAAAGTGCTGGACAACAAAAATAAAACAACACAATATTAAAAACACAAAGATTCCTGGACACAATGTTTAAAAAACACAAGCATTTATACAATATATAAAAGTGCTCAGGTCAATTTGAATTAAAAGCCAGCGCAAAGAGGTATGTTTTTAAAAGCGATTTAAAGCTCAGAATCGAGCTGGCCGCTCTTATATTGTCAAGATCTCTTAGAAGTTATCAAGAGCGCATCGTCTCCAGTCTCTCTTTTCACAGGGCCACATCCACACATGTTTCAAGGCTAACAGCAATGTAGAATATTTTTCCTTCAAGATTGTGTTTTCTCTTGTACAATCATTGCATTCCTTCTTAACCAAAGTGTTCCTGTTCAGTCCGTGCTGCGTTCTGTTGGTGTGAGATCCCTCGCTTGGACCGTTTTGGACTCTTCAAACAGGATCGCACAGGTCAGGTTTGGGGGTATCCTTCTGGCTGCTTGGCAAAAAAAAAACTACAAATGGACCATCACCTACACCTCATAATCCTGAATTCATCTCACACTAATCTAGAACATTTCCGCTTTTGAAATCCTCAACGAAGCAACGTTAGCCATCTCAGACCACAATGAGAGAGAGCCGCCATTCCTCCCGTGTCCCCTAGTATGTCTTAAGTGTGAATTTATACGCTCGCTGAATAATCTCGCACAGCCATTTTGCACCGCGACATGAAAATAGAAGCGGCTAATGGCTATCTCGCTCCCCATCTCCAATTAGCTAAAGAGGGGAGCGGCTTAATTACTTCTCTAATGTCCGCCGCGCTCCTCCAGGCTGGCCCATATTTTATGTAGCTTTGGGAGCAGCAGTTTAGTTCAGAACGGATAATGCGTTCACAAGTAAAGGCTCAACCAGGACCTGTTTCATTTTAATTAAAAGAGTGAAATTATCATATTTAATGCATGGGTTATTAAACTGTTTTATTAGTCTATTAGTGCTGCGATTAATTGTTGCATGTAAGTAACGACATCTGATCAGGCCGAATATGAAACTTGATAATAGGCTACAACTCTGAGGTGTTATTTTGAAAATATAAATATAATACATGTGGAACTTGGATTACAGCGTTACAATGATTGTAGTTACAGAGTTGGAAAGTCAGTACTGCTACTACTACTACTGCAATGAAAGTCAAATATAAAGTGTGTAACCATAGGCAGTTCAGAATAAGACAGAAGGACTTGTTAAATTATTTTTCCAGAGTCCATTTCAATCGGACCAGACATGGATGGCAGTTCCTTTAATGTATGTTTATTTTTATTTAGGTCCAGATGAGTACATTTTCTCGTTGTCATAGACATGTGCAAGTGCCCAAGCTCCAAACAGGCACTTCTTTGCAAATGCTCTCTAAAGAAAATATTGAAGCAGTATAACATGTATGGCCTCTTGAAATCCAGAGGTTTTTATTAGTTCTAGTAATAGAATTATTAAGGGTCGACCATGATTTGCATATCAGCAGAGCAAACGTATAACTTTCTATTTTGTCCAAAATGCTAAAACACTTCAGGCAGACAGTCCACATTTCCCTAAGGTTTAGTTACAGAGCCAGGCAAGACAAATGACTGTCCTCATGTGCTATAATGAGCCACAGAGGTAGCAGGGACTGAGAACGTTCAGGTTTTTAAGAGCAGGCTCAAGACCCACCTTTTTAGTTTAGCTTTTGACTAATATTTAATTTAATCAGTTAATTTAATATATTTATTTATCCTATTTATTGTGTTTATTTAACTTAGCTCTAGCATTTTAGTTGTATTTATTTATTATTTATTTAGTTTTACTCTATTTCAACCACTTATTGACTTATTTCTTAATATTTATCTATTGTTTTATTCATTTTAGACTCCAGTGTTTCCTCTGAGGGGCCCTCTGTACCAGGAGCGGCGGTCGTCTGTGGCTGTGGGGCCCTGGCTCATGGGCCCCTGGTGGAGGTGTTTGCCTCATCTCTCCCCTGGGCCCTGAGTTTGTGTCCTGTGGCTGTGGCCGACGCTGCTCCTGGTGCAGACGGCTCCTCTGATGGTGCTTGTTCAGCTGGTGTATCTGTACTCAGCCTCATGTCTCTTAGAACGTGTGCGTGTGAGTGCGTGCGTGTGTGTGTGTGTGTGTGCGTGTGAATGTACAGGTTTGTATATGTGACTGCCTATGGGGGGGGGGGGGGTTGATTGGGCTGGATGGGTGGTGGGGTGGTTGGAAGGAAGCGGGATGTGGGAATGTTTTTAATGCACTGTAAAGCACTTTGTGTTACATTATATGTATGAAAAGCGCTATATAAATAAAGTTTGATTTGATTTGATTTGATTTGAATGTTTGTGATGGTGACAGTGTGCTGTGTGAGGAGATGCAGGGAGTACCACAGGGATCATATTAGGCCCATAGAATTTGTTGCAAAATGTGTATACAGTAGATCCTGTGAGCTAAAGAAATGTAAATATTAAATTAATGTCTACAACATGTTAAACAACAGATTATAGGATTTCAACCTTTTCGTTTTGGTGCTGGTTAACCACTCAAATCCACTTTGTGATGAGTATCATTGTTGTAACACATCACAATTTATCTCGAATGTGAAGTGGAAGTCCCTCGATCAGCTCACAGTTCACAATTAGGAATAACCAGTTCAAGTAGTATTCCAGGGTATTTCTTCAAGTTGTCGGAGGGATATATTCCAGTTACCAGTTTCCTGGGGACCATAAATACAACTCCAGGTATGTTATTGATGGGGTAACAATGTTACAACATTGTTATAAAGTTAATTTTGCATAATTCATGTCCTTGAAGAAAACAAAGTGTCTTCATGGCCCTTGTTACTTATCCAAACACCAGAGCAGGTGAATCCTCTCTTGTTGACTTTGCCGCGATTGCCAAGATGGCCGCCCTAAGCGACCTGCTCGTCCCACCTTGCCGGGATCACATCGTCAACACTTTCAATCTCCGCTCAGCAGTGACATACAGGTCCTTCAGCGCCTCTCCAGCCATGTTTACAGCCCAAGGACACTACACTCCCCATCCCCTCCCCAGCCTGTGTGTGAGCGTGCACGTGTGTGTGCAGGTGTGTGTGAGCGTGCATGTGTGTGTGAGCGTGCACGTGTGTGAACGTGTATGTGTGTACGTGTGTGTGAGCGTGTATGTGTGTGTGAGCGTGCACGTGTGTGTGAGCGTGTATGTGTGTGTGCAGGTGTGTGTGCACGTGCATGTGTGTGTGAGCGTGTATGTGTGTGTGAGCATGCACGTGTGTGTGAGCGTGTATGTGTGTGTGAGCGTGTATGTGTGTGT
Source organism: Rhinogobius similis (assembly GCA_019453435.1). Classification (NCBI taxonomy): domain Eukaryota; kingdom Metazoa; phylum Chordata; class Actinopteri; order Gobiiformes; family Gobiidae; genus Rhinogobius; species Rhinogobius similis. The sequence continues at coordinate 27,631,094 of CM033638.1, read as the reverse complement.
GAGCGTGCATGTGTGTGAGCGTGCATGTGTGTGTCAGTGTGCATGTGTGTGTGAGCGTGCACGTGTGTGTGAGCGTGCACGTGTGTGTGAGCGTGTATGTGTGTGTGAGCGTGTATGTGTGTGTGAGCGTGCATGTGTGTGAGCGTGCATGTGTGTGAGCGTGCACGTGTGTGTCAGTGTGCATGTGTGTGTGAGCGTGCACGTGTGTGTGAGCGTGCACGTGTGTGTGAGCGTGTATGTGTGTGTGAGCATGCACGTGTGTGTGAGCGTGCATGTGTGTAGGAGCGTGCACGTGTGATAGTGTCAGCATCTTACTCCTCTCCCTGCCTCTTCTCATGCGCACACACACATATGCGCGCACAAACATGCGCACACACACACACACACACACATTCCTCAAGGTTAGAAATCAGGCCAGGTGGCGGTTCAGCACAGATTAAGGGAGTCTTCCTAAAAAAGAGACACCTGTGATTTATGGTATCCTGCCGGCGGACATTTTGTGTGCTCAAGGAGGGCAGCGGGAGGCGGGGCTCTGGAGAAGTGTGCACGCTCACAGTCCATCTCTATCAAGCTATAGTGACCAGTAATGTGTGATTATTATGGTCTTCAAAGATGTTTACATATCTGTTATGTAACATCTAAGCTTTTGTAGTCTTTATGTGTAACATGCCTTAATGCTCATAAAAGTTACTTCAGCAAAAAGCTAAATATACTTTAATTGAATCATATCGCTAACCATACCTGCCTGTCAATGCCAGATCTCATCAGATCTTGGAAGTTAAGCAGGTCAGGGCCTGGTCAGTACTTGGATGGGAGACCGCTGGAACACCAGGTGCCACAGGCGGGCGCTGAATGTAATTGTGTCCTTCATCTTCAGTGTAGATGAAGGCAAGACACTTCATCTACACTGTCTAATATAAAAGTGGTGAGTGTGGAGTGAAACAATAATGTCAACTGTGTGGCGCTTTGAGAGACTTCGACAAGTCTGTGAAGTGAATTAAATGTGTAAGGCATTATCATTATTATTATTATTAAATTATGTTAAAAAAAAGACGTTTATAACTATATAATATAACTATAATTTGCTTAATCATGTACATTGACTGAATCCTGCATTTCTTTGTGATCCTATTTTGTCCTGCATTTGAGCCTTGAGAAAATATCTGTTTTCACCTACCCCCTACCCCCGCTCACATCCTTGTCCTTGTTTATTATTTTTGGTTGTCATAAAAAAAAGGCATTCAAAACACTTAAGGCCATTAATGTGGGGTTCAAAATGTCACATATTAAAATCCACTGCTTGTTAGAGTGAAATGTTTTTAACAATAAGTTGATGGATTTTGATTCCTAAAATTAAACCATTTAAACCAAAATTTTGGTTTGCAAGACACAAAATTAGTAACAGTTTATGTATGTTATAGTTTATTCACTACTAAACGCCTAAAAAACAAGTCTTGTTTCAAATACAAAAGTCATTTTACTGTGCTTACAATCTGGACACGTTTACTTTATCTTCTTGCATTTACATACAGTTTACATGATGCAACAGTGGAGTAGTGCGTACAACGGGTACGTGCTTAACCACCAGCGGTAAGGTCAAGAGTTCAAACTCCACCCAAGTGCGCAGAGTTATTGTGACCTTGCTGTTGCATCACTCCCTTGCCTATGGACCACTGTGGGACCCATGCAAATCAAAAAAGCCTTCTTTAAATGCGCATGTTTGCTCTTCCTCCAGCTGTGGTTATGCAAATGTCGCCCGCACATACTAAAAACCCATTATAATTGACAGTTCGCTCCGCCGCGCCGCTGCAAACCGCGCCAATATATGTCGGGTACATTGCATCTTAACCGCTTTGCACGTGTTCCGCGGTGACTTACGAGGAGCAGGGCGAGCGACTATAAAGGGATAGACAAAAGCTCGGGGAGAAGATAGCGAGAGTGAGACATTAACGCCCCGCTCCCTCCCCCCCTCCCTCCCCCCTGACAGATGCTGCTGGGGCGCGGTGCCAAGGAGCTGGTCTTCAGGTGACAGGCCGTATAGTGAACTGAATTGATAAGGCCATATGGCTGCAGCGGAGAGGAGAGGAGAGCGGAAGGGTAGGGAGGATTCCAGTCACGGAGGCATGAATGAGAAATAATCCCTCTGTCGCTGTAGTGGAACGCGGCTTTATCGGCCTGTAAGTCTTTAAACGGGGAGGGGGAGGACGGGAAAGAGGGGGAAGACGCATCCATCATCCGTTTACAGAACACGGGGCTTTGGCGGGGTTCTGGTCTTTAAAGGTCCTCCACCGTGAGTTATGGAGGCGTCTTAACTATTTTGTGCTGCCGCAGCTTTGGTAAATTGTGTGTGTTTGTACGGATACAGTTGGCAAGGCGTTATGTTGGGGGGCGTGGTCTGGCGTGGGTGAAAACTCTATTGATTCAACGTGAAACGCCACTTTTTCAATACCATCTGAAGGTTCATGTTTGCGTCATTTTTGTGCGTAACAGCTCCGTACGTTCGAAGCTTCCTTCATACTTTTAACCGTTTCTAATGTCATGGCTGTGTTCTGGAAAATAACCACTTAAGGGTGCTAAAGGTTTAATAGAGCTGTGTTTCCCAACCATGGGTACAGGGACCCCAAGGGGTACTCGAATAATTACCAAGGTGTACTTCATGGTTCAAAGTTATAAAAGAAGATGAAGTACTTTTATTTGAGTTTTTAAAAAGTTTCATTAGTTTTAAATTTAGCATATTTTTGGAGTTTCTTGGACCATGTATATAGTTAAAGTGCGTATGACAGGTTTTCATGATTTTCTAATTTTGTCTCCGTTTGATGTATTAATACTTGTTAAAAATTAAAATGATAGTTTTACACCAATCAAGTCACCAGTTTGTGGAGAAAAGTAGAAAGTTATAGGAAGTAAACAAATAGATGACATCACACTAGGGGAACAAAGGTTATGCATAATTTACACAAAATAAGCTATTTTTTTGACCCTTCATACATTAATTCAACAAAAAAGGTGTTCACATCTATTTTTATGTGTAAACATTTGAAAAATCTGCAATTGGATGAGTTTTGGCCCAATTTACAGGATGTTGCCATGGTAATTTCCTAGTGTGATGTCATCATTTACAACCAGGAAGTGAAATAAAAAACCTAAAAAATTGCTAAACCGGAATAACATTTGTAAAGTATCGTGACAAAATGTGAAATATATTTATCTAAACTACATTTTAGTGAAATGAGTAGCTCAACCTGTCATAGGCGCTTTAAAACAAAAATATAATAGTAATAATAAATAAATAGAAAATAAATAGTACACCCATTAGTTTCCTCAAAAACTCAAGTTAAGAAGTTGGGAACCACTAAATTAGAGAATTGACCAAAACATCACTTTGTGTCTCGAATGTATAAATGAACATGAAGAAACCCTGGCGAAGTATGTGTATTTTGAGTCCAACTAATTCAAGTCAAGTCTCAACTGAGTTTTAATGAAGGTTAGTGACATGGGGTTAACTCAGAGAAGTCCTATTACGCCACGACTCCCACTTTACATACACGAAAAAATGTGACATTACAAACATTTCTTAAACATTAAGTTCAACTGGACAATATTCTGCTATTTAACATGTCAGAACAATATATATACTTTACTTTTTGTTAGCCTACGGTAGTGGTTCTCAAAATGTTTACCCCAAATACCACCAAAGAAGAAAACTGGCTTTCTGAGTACAGTACCACCACATCTAAATTGCGTCTATAACAGGACTATTTCACTTCTGTAGGAATACATCATTACGACAGTAATTTTAACTGAAATGTACAAAAAGAAAAGCAAAAAGAATTAAATAAAATGTATTATAAATGAAGTAAACATTATAATTGAAGAGGTGTCCATGTACTACCAGAAGAAGTTTGGTTTGTGGCAGTGAGAAACACTGGCTTACTGGATAAACATCAAGAAGGCATTTTGATTACATACAAGTTAAAGGGCCTGTACCTGATTTTGAACCATGAGACAGGAACATGTTTTTGTTTGAACTGTTAGCCCCGCCCACATAGAGCTTCCTTTCACTCAAGAGCGACTGTCTGCAATAGTCTTGTGCAGTTGTTTCCATACAGTTCCTCTAACTCTCTTTACAATTTGCTTTTAGCACTTTTGAAACTACACCATGACAGAATCACATGTCTGGGATAGTGTCAAGCAGTTATTTCCCCATGATTCATAGTGTACAATGTTCCTGATTGGCTGAAAAGAGGTGACCCTGGCAAACACTTCTGCACCAGTTCTTTCCAAACAAAGTGCGTTTACAATATGCACAGATTATACATTTCAAACCCAATGTCTTTCATCTTTCAAACGTGTGTAATGTAAAGAGAAAGGTATCTTAACTCGAGTAAATAAAAATCAGGTACAGGCCCTTTAACTCAACAGGAACACTCAGAGGTCAGACCTTGTAATGTACATAAATGTCCGACCTTCCAGTTGCTTGGAACACAGCGGTAAATAGTTCTCACTGTCTTTGCCACCCAAAACATACTAATCCTGCAGCTACATACTCCTGACCAAGAGCAGGACGCTATGCTAAGGTCAAACTAAGGTATGCTAATTCCTTACTGTACCATATTACCCCATAACGCAGACTCATGTTCCCCAACACAGTAAACCAGGGTAATCCTCAGAGACATGCTTAGGTAGTCAGCCTATTCCGCGCTATAAGAAGCAATTAATATCGCCGGTGCTGCACTGGGAGCTGGAGGTGAGGCTTAACGGGAGCGCGGCGGGCTTCAGAGACCCGGGCTTAATTGTTTGATTGATCGCGCGCGACTTCAACCGTATTTGCGAGGGCCCCGCGAAGCAATCAATGAACTCAATGACCAAAACACAGCGGCTAGCAACCCGACCGTTCAATTAATATAGCCGGGTTAGCGATCATGTTACAGGCTAAAGGGGGCGGGGAGGATTTTATTAGCCAACAGACGCTACATGAGGTATCGGAACGCAAATCGAGTTCCGATTATCCGGGAAGGTGGTGATGCATCAGCAGTATCGCGAAGCTCCGGGGGGGTGAGGGAGGAGAGGGGGGGAGGCGGAGATGGAGAGCCGCCGAAGACTAATTGAGACACAAGAGGGGCCGGCATTTGTCACAAAGCAATCACGGGACGGCAGCGGCGCACGGGTGGCGGGAAGCGTCACGTGGACGTTCGGAAAGAGTGAACGACGCGGAAAGCCTTTTGATTTCTCTGGTAAGTATTGTGTTTTATGAGCGTTTTTTGTGGTACGTGGCAGAAAGAGCTGGGTGAAGGGGAAAGAAGGTGAATTCATACGGAGGCAATATGGAAGAATGTGTCAGTATAGAAAGGGTTCCAGTGATCCATGGGTATGTGTGTAATTACTGACCGTTACACTTTCTCTTCTGTTTACAATGATCTTAATAAAAATGTATTTGATTTGACATTTTCTGCTCATTTTTTTTCCATTTAACATCTTTTTATTTGCCGTTATTTTGGCAAACACTATATTAGAAAGCAAAAGTGAGGGGTGCAATAGGTTACAATGCAGTTTTTATAATTTAAGAGGCTTGTTCATGTCATTATTGTTGTTGACTTTGTCCAGCAGTCCATGTCTGTTCACCAAAGTTCAAATACCCCTGAGAGTCAATGAGCAAAGCACTGATCTCTTACGTATCTGAAGTAAACGTGAGCGCTTTTAGGACGCGCTGTATGGTCCGATTCCAGGCACTTCTGAATTAAAACAGAACGTAAACAATAGCATTCCGCCGTGTCCCCCGTTGCAGCGTGTTGTGTCCTCAGTGAACGGTGTGAAGGCGGCCGGGCTGATGGACCGGGGGCCGTTTGTTTTCAGTCCCATGAAGCTGTCAGAGGGGGAGTGGGGACAGCCTTGACCCTGACCCTCCTGGACCAACCATTTTACACAGACCATCAACTTCAACACACTGTCTGCCATGGCCCCAACACACATATCCAATTTACTTTATAGCATTATCTACCTAGAGGTTTTATAATATGCAAAATCAAACTTATTTGGTTTGGTGGAGGCATCTCTGACTGTTCATTTATGCTGACTGGCCTATGCTACAAAATAACCAGTTGTCAGCCATATTATTTGCTAATAAAGTTACATGAAGCGACCTGTGTTTGTTGTGAAATAAAGGAGATCCACGCGCTACATTCCAGTCGTCCTCGGAGATCGGAACTCGGACATGGAAGTGACGTTTTCTCTGAGTTTGTGTTCCACTTGTCAGGTTGGTAAAATAATTACCAGTAAATGTGCAATAACTATTTAGTCATAACTAGGAAAGTTACCTCAAAACTTGAGCTAACTTAGTAAAACAGACATTTGCAGTTTATAAAGCACTGTTTGAAAGTGGATTTTGGAGCAGCTAAGTTGGATTTTCTAACTTGGGCTCTGAAATGTTCTCAGAGTTTCCGACAACGTCAAAAAAGCGACTCTTACCATGGAAATCTGCATAAGATGAGATAAGGCTAGTAGGCAGTAAATGTGTTTTTTAAGGTCATCGCTACTTAGATTTGAACCAATTTTCTTAACCTAAACCCTAACCTAACTGTTGTGAAATAAATGGAAGTTGAGCGAAGAGGCATGAGGCTGGAGTAGTTTATTACCATCAGTACGGGACCTGGGATCTGGAGACATGAACCTGTAAGACATTGTGTTTGTGTGCATTCCAGTGTAGTCCGGTCCAGTCCGGTTAAGCTTCCGCTGTGGGGATTCGTGTACCTCTGATGACGTGGGCAAAGACACCAAGATAAATGCTATTTTCTCCAACACTAAGCCTTTTCTAACATTACCCATTACCCATACCCTGTTGTAACCTAACTTATTACTCTAACCCTTTTTGTAACCTTTACCCTAACCCCTTTTCTAACCTTACCCATTAACCTAAACCTCTTACCCATTATCTTAACCCTTTTGCTAACTTTACCCTTTGCCCTGAACTAACAATCTTATTCTTAACAATATTCTGATGGATCGTACAGAAGGATTTGTTGATATATAAATCGAAGCCTGATTTGTTGAAGTTTAAAAAAAATGAGCAAAAATTTGAACGTTTAGACAAATTTATATCTAGTTTACTCAAAAACTAAACAAGAAATCCAAAATCCCCTCTGTAAATGTTTTTATGTCTAATATGTGTGCAACATGAACCAAGAAATTTAAACCAGCTTTTATCCATTTTTCAGATTTAAATGTCCAAAATGTGCAATTTCACCCGTTTTTACGCATAAAATGGCTGATTCCTACATGAAAACATTACATGATGAAGAAGTTATAAATTCATAAATTTTCTACCGCTTGTTCCCGTTAGGGGTCAGACTCCATCCAGAGAGATCTTGTGATGTTGGGCTGGTCCGGGATTCAAACCCTCGACTCTAGCCGCTCTGCCACCGCGCACCCAAGTTATAAATCTTTTTTCGATTTTTTTCCTATTCACCTGCAGTGTCTCAACTCAAAGTTTTTTTTTTTTCCCTTTTTTTCCTTTAAAAAACTATCTTAATATTAATTTAATGAACATAAACATAGACTCCTTCATAAACCAATAGCTTTTATTGATTTTCTGATTCAAATAGTTGATCATTGAGGATTTGAAAAAAAAATATATCTTGTTTAGATGAAAATGTATTCATTGTTTCAGCCCATTTATAAGTTCCATCACATTGTCATCCCTTACAGCAGTGGTTCCCAACCGTTTTTGTCTCGAGTACCCCCTAAGCTTTGTCTCACACTCGGAGGACCCCTTAACTTGAGTTTCAACAAAATAAATGGGTTTAGTAGTGGCATATAGTCAATTATTACTATTATCTATACATTTTTTATTGATTAATAGTCCAATATACTCCAAAAAGATGCGAAATTTACAACAAATGACATTTTTTTAATTCAAATTAAAGTGTATTTCACCTTCTTTTAAAACCTGAAACCAATCCAAGTACCCCCTGGTAATTGCTCATGTACCCCTTGGGGTCCCTGTACCCCTGGTTGGGAAACATTGCCTTACAGGACACGTACTTTCACTTCCAGCTTGTTTACCTTGCTCTCCATTCAAATCAAACTCTCTTACATAACAACAAACATCAGAAGACCCTCCCACTTCACATCACAAGAGCATCAACGCTTTCATCAAGGCGCACTTCCTCTGACCTTTGACCCCCCGGAGCACCACTTTAAAGTCCATCCTCTCCTCCCCGTCTCCACCGCTCACCCAGGGCCGTGCTGACTGAACAGGATCCCACTCTGCCGACTCAGGAGGGTCAGAGGTCAGGGTGCAGGGGTCGCCCTCGTATCCTTGGCCCGAGATCGAGTGATTTGTACGTGACAGCAGTTTGTACAGTAGATGCACAATTAAGTGTGAGTGCAATATGTCTGTTAGAGCAAGTGTGGGGCTTGTAAATGAATGTAAGTGTCATTTTGGTGACGTTCATCTTGTCTTCAGTTTATTATGTATATAGGTTTTTCTTCTAATCAGACAACTTTGTGAGTAAGATGTATTTACCTTGACATGTTTCGGCTGCTATCTGCGAGCCATCTTCAGAACTGTCCAGGTAAATACATCTTACTTACAGAGTTGTCTGATTAGAAGAAAAACCTATATACAGAATGCAAGTGTGTTAGCCTGTTTAGCAATGATAATCTGCTCGTTCTTTTAAAGGTTCCGGTGAATATCTTTTTCTTTCTGTTTTTTTCTTGATATAATCACCTGGGGTGCACGGTGGCAGAGCGGCTAGAGCTTCTGCCTCTCAATAAGGAGATCGTGGGTTCGAATCCCGCACCACCCCAACATCGTGGTTTCGAATTCTGAACCACCCTAACATCATTGATCTCTCTGGGTGGAGTCTGCATGTCCTCCCCGTGTTACCGTGGGTTCTCTCCGGGTTCTCCGGCTTCCTCCCACCGTCCAAAGACATGACTGTGTAGGTTAATTGAGAACTCTAAATTGTCCCTAGTGTATGAATGTGAGAGTGAATGGTTGTCTGTCCTTGTCTGTCTCTCTGTGTCAGCCCTGCGACGAGTTGGCCACTGTCCAGGGTGTACCCCGCCTAAGGCCCAAAGTCACTGGGATAGGCTCCAGTCACCCGCGACCCCTAACGGGAATAAGCGGTAGAAAATGAATGAATATTCACCTTATTCCGGAAGTTACCGTACGTGCTGCAGTCTTGTTTCTGTTGTATTAGTTTACACGGTGCAGACGAGCTCAACAGAAAATAAGTTCTACATGGACTAAAAAGCCGTTTTCAGGCTGACCAGGAAATCGTTGCGTTGTGACTTGTTGTTGCTCGTGTTCATTAAACATTTTACACAAATCAATCTACTTTATGTAACATTTTAGCGGCGAGACTTTTCCCTCGTTCGTCATTAGCTTTAACAGAGTTCTCGTCAAACAAAAGTGCATTTACAACAAAAGTGCAAAAAACGGCAAAACACAAATGAAAAGACACAGCACATACCCCAAAAGTCATCCCTATATTAAATTAAATCTTATTCTGATTAAAATAAAGATTATTAGTCATTAAAGACAATAATATCAACTGTGACAAAGTGCTTCCTGGGTTGGTCGTTGCAGTGTGTGGGGTTGGTTATCCGTTCTGTTATTAATGGTGTTTTCTGTCAAAACGTGCTTTTTTTACTGCTTTTTCTTTGTTCTGTTTTTTTTAGATACAAATATTAAATGCGTCTTAAAACCTGCGCCAATCGCCACGTGTTTCAAGAATGAATTTGAAATTGAAATGACTTTCTTTTAAGCTGTAAAGTGAAGGAATTCTCCCAGTGTCGTTCGTATAAAAGCTCTAACAAAAGCTACTAATTTATGACTTGCCACAGAACTTTGCCAAGGCATTACTTTCCACTTTTGCTGCTGTAGTGTCATTTTAGGTCTATTATGTAAATCATAAAAACGTGACATTCCAGTGCTCTATCCCTAAAAATTCCAAATGAAGAAGTTTAAGAAGGTTTTTTTTTTTTTTTTGGTGGGAAATGTAGGCGACAGAAAACAGAGCTGAAGAAGGTCAAGAATATGTACTTTTTAAAGATCATTTTAAACCTAAAAGTCTTTGGAAATGTCACATAGCTATGAAAAAGACACATTGTCTTTTCATTTGTCTTTTGGCGTTTGGAAAAATATAAGTGGAGAATAAACAGGATTATTAGTTTAATGTTTGATAACAATGTCAGACCACAGCGCCCCCTGGTGTGGCTATAAAACAATGCAATAACCTGTCCATGAAACAACCAGCCCGAGTCTAGAAGTGCCCTAATGTACCTGTCCCAATGTCCAATAAATAAGTCTTGTAAACAGGTTTAAATTCAGTCTAAACGGCAAACGCCTGACTAAACCCTGACTAACCCTGACTAAACCCAAACGAAACCCTGACTAAACCGAAAGTAAACCCTGACTAAACCCTGACTAACCCTGACTAACCCTGGCTAAACCCAAACGAAACCCTGACTAAACCCAAAGTAAACCCTGACTAACCCCAAACGAAACCCTGACTAAACCCAAAGTAAACCCTGACTAAACCCAAACTAAACCCTGACTAAACCCAAACTAAACCCTGACTAAACCCGAACTAACCCTGACTAAACCTGAACTAAACCCAAACTAAACCCGAACTAAACCCTGACTAAACCCGAACTAAACCCAACGTAAACCCGAACTAAACCCAAACTAAACCCTGACTAAACCCGAACTAACCCTGACTAAACCCTGACTAAACCTGAACTAAACCCTGACTAAACCCAAAGTAAACCCTGACTAAACCCAAACTAAACCCTGACTAAACCCAAACTAAACCCTGACTAAACCCGAACTAACCCTGACTAAACCTGAACTAAACCCAAACTAAACCCGAACTAAACCCTGACTAAACCCGAACTAAACCCAACGTAAACCCGAACTAAACCCAAACTAAACCCTGACTAAACCCGAACTAACCCTGACTAAACCCTGACTAAACCTGAACTAAACCCTGACTAAACCCGAACTAAACCCTGACTAAACCCAAACTAAACCCGAACTAAACCCTGACTAAACCCTGACTAAACCCGAACTAAACCCTGACTAAACCCAAACTAAACCCTGACTAAACCCGAACTAAACCATGACTAAACCCAAACTAAACCCAAAGTAAACCCTGACTAAACCAAGACCAAACCAGGACTGTATAATGCACCTTAGTATTTAGAGTGCACCATAAAACACGGTGGTAAATCACATCTTATGGGCCCTAATGACTAACCCAGAGCTGTCACACAAATGGAGTGAGTGTGTTTGATTTGTCACCTGTTTGAACGCACACGCAGCACACTGAGTCACATGATCAGCCTCCCGCTTGCAGGAAGAGGAGGATGGTTAACGACACATCCAGCTCATGGTGACGTAGATACAGAAGATAACTGAGAATGAGCCCAGAGTTTAACGCCAACACTGCAGCACGTTTATGAAATGAGAAAATGCAACCAGTTGTACTTTACTTCAAGCTCAGTAATAGTGTGGTAATACCTGCAGGAGGGAATGAAATAACTTGTTTACTGATAATTGAAAGGATTCATTCTTGGTTGCCATGCTATTTCCATCCTATTACCACGTGTTACTGTGCGTCCAATCAATTGTAAAACATGTCTTTGAAAATAACATGCCACGTTCCACCAAACAACTGAATTGTACAGTTGTTTCACTCAAATTAACTGTACACAGCAAACTGTAAACCTACCTAGCTTGTTTTCTATCAGCAGCTGGAGATTAGCTCGCTCCAAAACATTTCATTTCTTTAACACTTGGACTCAGAATATTCTTACATAAGAAGAGAAAAACAATGAGTTCATTTCTGTGCATTTATGATGATTTTATGAGTAAAAACAGGCTGCCAGAACCGATCAGAGCATAGAATACAAAGATAGATCCCATTCAATTGTTCAGCTGTAATATTCACACTCCATCCTGTTTTGGTATAAATGGACTTTTCAAACAGAATTTCAGATCAATCTTAATAACTCTTTCGAGATAAATATCACGCAGACTGAAAAACATTGTGAATTTCTGCTAAATCAACGAGCGAAACAGAAGACGCTGTTAATCTGAGGTGAGAGAAGTTTTACCGGGGCTCACTCTGCACACGGTGCAGCTCCAGTGCATTGACTGCAGTCTTTCATAGCATTAAAAGTACGAGAGGCGCTCAGATTGCACACGGTGCAGTGCGGTGGGGCCGGTGGAGGTGATGCGGTGCTGCAGATTCTTTCTGTTGGAATGAAATTTTCGCCGGACTCCAGAGCCAACCAGGCACAGCGAGACTTTTGTTCTGTGAATAGTGAGCACTTTGACATGGGACACGTTTTTACAGCAGAATTCTTTGCAAACATGTGATTTTGTTGTCTTCCACTGTGATGTATTTCCTATTTCCCCCCACCCCCATCTGCCTGGAGGATCGATCTCTACACTGGAGGATCTATGCGCCACCCGCCTGGACAGCTGGATTAGCCATACCTCGTCTGCCTGGACGAACTCCATCTACTTTAGATGAACCATTCCAATGCTGGGGGAGCTCTCTCTACACTGGGTGGACTGCTCCTCGTCCTCCTGGAGGAACTCTTTAAAGCCACCTCCCTCTTGAGTGGTTCTGGCTCCACAGTCCAAGTGGATGTCAGTCCTAGTTCATCTGCAGCCTGTCCGTCCGTGGGAGTAGGATCTCTCCTTCACTGTGGTTCTCCCCGAGGTTTATACTTTTTCCCATGGGGTTTTTTGTCGTTTTTCCTCGCCGCGAAGGAGGGTCAAAGGACCAGGGCATTCTGGGACAGTTATCTGAACTGCTTTCTACCTGTGGCCCATCGAGGCAACTGTTGTTGTGATTTTGGGCATTATACAAATAAATTGATTTGATTTTGATTTGATTTGATTTGATTTGATATTCTGGAGCTGCAAGCTTTCTGATTGGCTGCCACGTTAATCACAGAGCTGTGCCGCACACCTTTGTGGATCTGACGACTTAAAATAATGATGGTTTATAGTCTATATAAACCATCTAAACCATCATTATTTTAGTTCTAAAACATGAGATGCCAAAGCAAAGATACTTAAGAGCATGTTTAAAGGACAATGACAAAACAAACATTCTTCTCCTATAAAGCACCTATCCTTCATAGCAGCTCCATAACGATGGCGGAGATGTCAGGATTGTCCTTCTCTCTCCGGTCTGTCCTGCTTTCTTACCCTCTGGTCTCCTCTGGATGGATCTTGACAGAACACATCTCCAGTGGCTCTAATTGTGCTCAGATGTGGTGTGGGCCGGGCTGGTGTAACAGTGTGACAGGCTCAGACCGACGTGTGAAAGAAGAGCGGAGTGACAGAGGACTTCATTTACACCACATTTCAGACAGGACCCATCACAGACTATTACTGTAATGGGAGGAGATGGAGCTGCATATGCTTTCAAATGGCAGTAATAAGGAGGTTTCATGTGCATTATATAAAATAGTCAATAATTACACCAGCAACAATTTGTGGGTTCTTTGTTGAAGGACTCATATTACACAAAATTGTCTTTTTTGAGCTTTTAATCATGTTCTAACATTGTTCCTTCATCAAAAACAGATATTTAGCTTCATTCTGATTATGAGAAAACACTCTTTCAATTTTTTTCCCGGATTGTGATGTCAAAGGTAGAAATTAGTGTGTCTGGACAATCTGCGGTGGATGTAACAATTGCACATGTGCAGTTCATTTTCTAGCGCTTGTTCCCGTTAGGAGTCACAGGTGACAGGGGTCTGTCCCAGTACACCCTGGACAGGGGCCAGCTCGTCGCAGGGCTAACACAGAGACATAGACAGACAACCATTGACTCTCACGTTCACTGAGGCAATTAAGAGTTGCCAGTTGACCTACACATGCATGTGTTTGGACGGTGGGAGGAAGCAGGAAAGACTCCACCCAGATCATGTCAAATCAAATCAAACTTTATTTATAAATGCTTTTCATACATAGCATTATGTGTGCACACACGCACGCACACACACACACACACACTCATGCACACACACGCATGCACGCACACACACACTCATGCACACACACACACTCACACACACACGTCGATGCGCCTATACACGCATACACACACACACACACACACACACACATACTCTTAAGATACATGAGGCTGAGTACAGATACACCAGTAGAAGAAGCACCATCCGAGGAGTCGTCTAAACCAGGAGCAGAGAGTCATCTGCAGCTGCTGGACACAGATCCAGGGCCCAGAGGAGAGATGAGCCCCCCAGGGGCTCATGAGCCAGGACCAAGCAGCCACAGTACAGCGGGCCCCTCGGAGGAAACACTGGAGAGCTTAAAATGGATAAAAGAATAGATAAATAAAATATAGCCGCAAGCGGCAATGATCGGCCCTCGCCAGCGCCACGCCGCCGCCCCGCAACGCCAGAGGGGGGCGCTTACGCGCCCCAATTTCCCTCCTCATAAAATACCTGCTACCGAATCCGTGGCGCTACCGCGCCTCCTACTTCTCATATTTCACAGAAAATGTGTAAAAATTGGTCAAGGTTTAGGTTGCTGCCACAAAGACTGTAATACTTGTGCTAAAATCCTGGATAACTTTAGATGGCCCACTCCTCAAGATCATTTTCACCAAATTTCAGGTTGATCGGGCTCACGCCCGAGGAGGAGTTCATTAAATTACAAAGTTTCATTGGAGTGATTTTGCATTTTCCCCATAGGAATAACATGGGATTTTTCCGTCATTTTTACAAGTTTGGACAATATTTGCGGCTTCGCCGCACGGAGACCATAATACCTATCCAAATAATGTGGATAACTTTTGATGTCCCACTCCTCAGGATGATTATCACCAAGTTTCAGGTTGATCGGGCTTACGCCGAGGAGGAGTTCGTTAAAGTACAAAGTTTAATTTGAGAGATTTAGAGATTTTCCCATAGGAATAACATGGGGTTTTTCTGTCTTTTCTAAAATATTGGCAAAATTAGCGGCTTTGCGCACAGAGACGTGAATACTTATCCCAACGATTTGGATAACTTTTAGTGCCCCACTCCTCAGAAAGATGTTCACCAAATTTGAGGTTAGTCGGACTTACGCCAAGGAGGAGTTCGTTAAAATGCATAGGAAAAAAAATATGCAAATTTGGGACATTTGTCGATTTTCCCATAGGAATAACATGGGGTGTTTGGTCATTGGTATGGCTTCGCTGCATAAAATATGACATGGGTCTCATTGGCTTTTTGATCAGTAGGCCAAAATGAAATTTTGTGCAAAATTTCAAAAATTCTAAAAACTAAATTTTTGCTCCCCATATAAAAGTTTGCTTTTTAATCTGTAGGGAAAGCGCGCAAGGAATTTAATTATTTCACCTCTAGTAGGTTTCAGGCAGGAGTTTAACAACTGATTCAAATTTGATGCAATTCGGACTTTATATGTGGAAATGGGAGCAAAATTAAAAATTAGAAAATTTCAGGAATTCTGGGCAAATTTTGCAGCTTAGCCAAGACAGAGACCGTAAATGTAGCTTCCTGATTTGGATAACTTTTAATGCCACACTCCTCAACTTCATTTTCACCAAATTTCAGCTTGTTCGGCAAACACGCCTTAGGAGGAGTTAGTAAAAGTAAGTTTAAAAACGCTGAATCAGGTTTAGCGAATTTTGATCCAATATGGCCGACAATTGGTTGAAGCGGACGGCGCATTGCTGCAATTATATTTTTTTGCTTCTCTTGTCACTATCTACCTCTCTGCCAAATTATATGATTCTACGATAAAAAAAAAATTGGGCACTTTCCTATCCCGTAATGCATTTTTTGTACACTTGGGGGCGCTGACGTGCCATATTTTAGAATTTCTGAAATCGGAAATAGCCAGAATGTAGAGAGGCACGATTTTTAGAGGTGTGCAAATTTTCCTGAGACTTCGTCAATGTTCACTGGGTGAAAAATAGGGGGGTTGGTCCCAAGAAGAAGAAAGAAGAAAGAAGAAGAAGAATAATATTCCGATGCGAAAAACAATGTTCCCCTTTTTTTAGTTCACAACTATACATTTTCGGAAAGCGCTTTCACGCTTTCCTACGTTAGTATGGGTCCCTGGTCACTGGGAGACACTTTAGAGATTTTTTAGTGGGCTCCGCCCACTTTCTGTTATTGGCCCTATTTACAATAGTAATGTTCCATTTTTACATTACATTGTTATATGCACGGAACGTGCATGAGTTGGGGAACGCATTACTGGGCGACTCAGCGCACGGTAGCTGCGTGGGGATGGCGACGCCGCGCCGTCCATCCCCAATGAGCGCTGCTTTAGTGCGCACTTCGCGTCGATTTCCGCACGCAGGCTTCGCCCGTTTACAGCAATAATGTTCAATTTTCCTACTACTAATTGGTATGCACGAACGTGCATGAGTTGGGAATGCGTTAGTGAGTGTTTGGAAGCGGGCGAGCGCTGCGCTGATTTTCGTCGGCGCACTTGTGCGCATTTTTCGCAGCCGCCGCGACGGCACTGCGAAACTAATAGGCCTCTCGCCAGCTTGTGGCGCTCGGGCCTAATAAAACTTGGAAATAAATACATATAAAACAGTACGTCTGAAATAAGTAAACACAATAAATAGGATGGATAAATATAACAAATACATAGAATAAATATTAATCAAAAGCTGAGCAAAAAAGGTATGTATTAAGCCTGCTCTAAAAAACCTGAACGTTCTCTGCGGCCCTGAGCTCCTTTTTAATAATAATTGTTAATAAACTCTATGTTCGTCATGATTTAAGTCTTTGTTCACGTTTTATTAAGGTGCAGTCATTGTAAAGTGGTTTGAGCGTTCTGATGGTTGCTCTGAAGGCTTTGCGGTGCGGGCGGTTGAAACGACGATCGTCATTTGCTGGCAGTGTCTGTGGCCAGGCTGGGATTGGCTGGCCGGGTGCCCAGCAGAGGTGTGAGAGCGGAGGATAAGGAAAGCACCGGTGTACCCTCTGCCCACGCACCACACACCGAGTCAAGGTCAGTCCTCATGTCACTTCTGATCATCCAAAGTGCACAAAGGTAACGGAACAGCAGGGGATCAGTGGATAGAGCAGTTACACAAACACAACAGTTAATGGTTTGATTCCACATCCCAGTCTGACTGTAGGTAGTTGTTGTGTCCTCAGGCAAGACACTCTGTACATTTTTCCCACAGTGATTCACTAATGTGTTATCAGCATTAAAGGACATGTTACGCAAATTTGATTATTTTTTTCTCATCAAAAACACACCAGCAGTAATATTCGGCTTCATTCATGCTTGTTTCAGTTATCCTGTTTACGAGGTCATCTTGTCTGAACCTCACAAAGCACAATGTTTGAATTCTTCCCACATTGTTACGTCTGAATCTGAACTTCTCCTGTGCAGTTTTTATATGACAGGTTCTGGGATTGCAATTATTTACATCCGTGAAGTTTGTGAAGAAATTTGGAAAAATAAAAGTTTCAAATTACAGGAAGTCTAAAACAGAATCCCTCTGTGATGTCATCAAAAAGTGACATACCTTTTGAGATTTACACAAAACTGATTTTTTTGACACTTTAAACTGTCATTCAACAAAATAAAGGCGTTATCAGATATGATTATTTGTCAAATCATAACTAACAAATTGTGTTATTTATGTGGATTTGGCCCTTGTTTTAAAAATGGTTGCTAGGTAACAGTTGCGCAATCAACTCTAACTATGTCATATTTGCTGCCCTTGTCCAACCAGGAAGTATGATTATAAACATTACAAAAACTGTCAAACTGGGTGATTTTAATTCCATAAACCATCACTGGACTCCTTCTGTGGCTCGATGAGCATAGCAGTCACGTTGCCTTAGGGCTTAATTTTTTAATATTGTTCATTGTTCATCTCAACGGCTGACAGCAGAGGGCGCTCCAAATTCTAAATATCTTAAACTAAACAGAAGTGTAGTTGGTGTTTTCCGAATTATTTTAAGGTAAAGTGCGTATGACAGGTTTTTATGATGTTTTAATACCTCTTGTAAATGTAAATTATAGTTTTACAACAATCGGGTCATTATTTGTGGAGAAAAGTTGAAAAATGTGTGGGAAATTACAGGAAGTAAACAAATTGATTTTGTCTCAAAGGTTATGCATAGTTTACACAAAATAAACTTCTTTTTATGACCTTTTAAACATTGATTCAAACTAAATTAAGGTGTGTCAAATTTAAAAAAAAATCGGAGTTTTGATGAGTTTTGGTGCACTGTACAGGATGGTTTTTAGTGATTTCCTAGTTTGAGGTCATCATTAAAAACCTAAAAATAAAAAATAACTAAATTGGGGTAAAATTTGTGAAGATTTTTAGCAGAATTTGAAATGTATTTATTGTAACTACATTTTAGTTAAATGAGTAATCCAACCTGTCATAGGCACTTTAGCACCAGGGCCGTCAACAGAAATATGGGGGCCTGGGACAAGAACCCATGGGCCCCCCTCTAATACAAATTAATAGGAAGAGGGTCCACTTCTGGGCCTCTAAAACCTAGGGGCCCGGGACAATTGACCCCTTTACTCCTCTGAATAGCACCTATTTGAGAACTTAAAGCAGTATCATGTGGTCAGTACAATCAAGGCATTTAGTGATTGACCAATAAAATCTAAACCACCATGTGTCAAAATGATAATTAATTAGTTGTGCTAATGGCTCCTGGAGGCCGCTGCAGGAAGTGTGCTCCCCACCTGCGCACACAAAGTCATTTTAATGATCTGAGCACGCGCCCTTCCCTGGTCGGCTCTCTACCATGTGCTTTTATAACCTCAGAGAACAGCGGCTTGTTTTAGAGTTTTGTGCCTGTGTACTGAGCACTACGCAGCCTCAAACCACGCTGAATAAACCTGTGGGAATGTGCAGTGTTTTTAATCACACAGAGAGCTCGTCTGCGTCTAAAGGAGGATCTGGATTGAGCTGTGAAATGACACTGTTGGGTCCATTCGGCACGATTCAATTCAAAGCATGTCTGTTTAGCTCAGTTGGATAAGCTAATGTTTTCGCTCCTGTATGTCTGTATTTTTACTTTTGTGTGTAAAAAAAAAAGTCCAACCCCTACTTAATTAAAGGGCGTGTACCTGATTTTTATTTACTCTAGTTAAGATAAATTCTCTTTACATTACACATTGTTTGATAGAAGCAACTTCATGGAAAGACACTGGGTTCTGTGCATATTATAAATGAACTTTGTTTGGAAAGAACTTGTGCAGAAGTGTTTGCCAGGGTCACCTCTTTTCAGCCAATCAGGCACATTGTACAGTATGAATCATGGGTAAATAACAGCTTGACACTATCCCAGACATGTGCTAAAAAAAGTGCTAAAATCTAACTGTAAGGAGAGTTAGAGGAACTATATGAAACAACTGCATCAGACTATCCCAGACAGTCGTTTGTGAGTCATGGAGCCATGAGCCATGGAGTGAAAGGAAGGACTATGTGGGCGGGGCTAATGGTGCAAATAAAAAATGTTCCTGTCTCATGGTTCAAAATCAAGTACAGGCCCTTTAAAGGCCAGTGTTAAACGTTACCGACTAAATATCAATGACCGTCCTACGTTTACTTGCCTACCCATAAAAGTTAATAAATCTTAATTTCAATACACTTTTTTTTACTTTTTAAGGGTGCTTCTGACTTGTTTTAAATGTATTTCTTCTTGTTTTAAGCCAAATGAATTGCCAATAAGGTAAGGATTTTTTTTAATTGACTCACTGGCAAATTTGTTTTCTTGTTCTAAGCAAAACTCTCTTGTAAACAGTCCAAAATGTGTTGGATTCGGTGAGATATTCTACGTCACACAAGCAATTAACTCCAACCTGGTAACTTATTCTGGATTTTGGTCATTTTAACAAAGGCTAGATATTACATTTTTGCAGCGTAACGTTCTCAAGCGCTTCCCCCGCCCACTGCTCTGTGCACATGCAGTCATTCAAAAACTCAGACTCCAGATCAGGGTTAAAAAATGTCAACCAGCCTTTTTTCTGCAACCAAAACACATAAATTAAAATTTGCTGCTTGTTATGGTGATATGCCACTATGAAGAGGCGGGGTTTATCAGTTCTGCCATTTTAAACAGGAAGTCAATGGACCTGTTTCTTATATTAAAGGGAACATATGCCACAGTGACCTTTTTGAGCTTTTAACCCTGTTCTAACAATATTTCATCATCAAAAACACGCCTGAAGTTGCAATCAGCTGCTTTCACGCTGTTTTGAGGAATGTTTATTTGAAAATCCTCTTCCCCCAAGCGTCAAACACACTTCCTGCTGAACTCCCTCGATGTGCGACGTTTTTCCAATTTTAGACGTCATTTGTCTGAGAATGTTTTAAGTCCTTAAATCCTCGCCAGACTCGCTCTGAGCATTTCTGCCTCTAAACACGATCACTGCAACAACTAGCTTAACTCACATTTATCATAAATGCATGTTTATGCTTATGTAAGCGCTATGCAGCCAGTAGATGGCACCTAAACTCAGTAAGTACCAGGGCAAACAGAAGCAGATACAGATGTTCATTTAGTTTTTTTTTTAGTTCTAAACCATGATACGCCAAACTTAAGGTACTCAAGAGCATGTTTAAAGGCTAATAACAATATTTTAAAAATGCATAATATTTTCTTTTAAGCTGTTTTTAGTCAATGTTGTGATTTACAATGAACAAAGTGTGAAAGAATGACCCTAACATATCTCCTTTAAGTTGTTATGAATGTCCAAATATAAAATTCTAATCCACGCCCACCATAGATTGTAACCATACAGCAACCAAAAGCATAAAATGTGTTCTTTAAGGAATACATCTTGATACAGAAAACAAGATGTAAGGTATTTTGTTGTTTTGTGCGTTTCATAAATAAATCATTCTTTTTTTTTAGCTTGATATTGGCTCAAAGTGACACATATATCTTTTCATTCTCCATTCTCATTTCATCTCTGGCTTCACGTTGGGTCTTTGTGGTGGTGTACCCGGGCTGGAGACAGGAGCAGCCCCTCTCATCTCCACATCTTTGAGGATCAGATCTCCCCCTCTCTCCCCCCTCCTCTCGCTCTGTGTCTAACTCCAGACCACTACTGTTGTTTCAGCTGCATTGCAGTCATCCCAAACTCCTGGGGGACGCACAAGATGGATTGGAGAAGTAAAGCCGATCGAGGACAGAGGCTGAGCAAGACGAAGACACAGGAGACAGGAGAGGACGGCCCCAAAGTCACAAAGTACAGCCAAAATAGGTTATCAAATATTAGTGAGAAATGCATGGTAGGATTCCAAGTTTGCAACACTGAATATAATCAATATTTTAAAGAAAAGCAAGACAAAAAGACATTTTGATTAAGTTGGGACGCTACAAGTGAATAGGAATAAATCTTAAATTTAAAGATATCAATTTGAAACTTCTCCTGTAGTTTACTCACAAAAATGTAAGGAAAAAATGTATTACAAGTTTTTCATCATGTCATGTTTTCATGTAGAAATAAGGCTTTTATGTGTAAAAACGGCCAAAAATACACATATTTGGGGCATTTAAATCTGAAAAATGGACAGAACCAGGTTTAAATTTCTTGGTTCATTTTGCACACATATTAGTTTCAAAAAAATCTTGTTTTGTTTTCTTAGTTAACTAGATGTGACTGAAAATGTTTCTACAAATTCAAATTTTGCCTCATTTTTTTGACCTAAAACTTTAATAAATCAGTTTTAGAATTAGATATCAACAAATCCTTCTGTACGTTTCCTAACCCTAAGATTCACTGCATAGCATATTAAGTAGTTACTAAGCCTGAATCATTTTTAATAAACTATTTGTTAATTATTATTTTTTCCCCATGCTTTTTTAAGGTTTTAAAAAGTGTAGTTACGTAATCTCAACATTGAAACTTGGCGCTAACAAAAACAACACTTATCCATCCATTCATTCAACATTTCTGACGTAACACAAGCCTTGTTTATGCTCCCTCCTGACGCGCAGCCCCCCAGACGGCGCCCCCTGCTGCCCGTGCTCCTCTGACAGGTACCCGCCCCCTCCTCCCGTGAGCCTGACCCGCTGGGAGCGAGTTAGGCCTGATGGAGCTGAGCCGGGCGGACGGTTGACCTATAAATCCAGCAGTGGTCCACGAGGAGGTGAGAGCGCTGAACGGAGGAGGGACTCGGAGAGGAGGCGTCAGATCGCGGGACAGTTCGGACACGTGAGCGCCATTGAGGGAGATTAAGCTGTCTCCGCTGATAATGAAGTAATAATGATGTCGAAGGAAGAAAAAAATGTGTACGCAAACTCTTCATGTGCTTGAAAATCTAGTGGCGAGGTCATGTTTTGAAGTCTCCAAAAGGCTGGCTCGCTCTGGAGTGGATTGGTACGTGTTTCTGCTTTCTTAAAGGGCCTGTACCTGATTTTGAACCGTTAGCCCCACCCACATAGTCCTTCCTGTCACTCAATATTGCACCATGACTCAGAAACGACTGTCTGGAATAGTCTTATGCAGTTGTTTCCATACAGTTCCTCTGACTCTCCTTACAATTAGCTTAGCTAGCACTTTTGAAACTGCATCATGACAGAGAATCAAGTGTCATAGTGAACACTGTTCCTGATTGGACAAAAAGAGGTGACCCTGCAATGGCTCGGTACTCATTATTTCCTTATAAAATGTGTTTATAATAGACCCAGTTGTTACAGACCCAATGTTTTTCTATTTTAGCTGCTTTTACCGAACAAAGCGTAATGTATAAAGAGTTTATCATAACAGGAGTAAATTAAAATCAGGTACAGGCCCTTTAAATAAACCGCACCGGCCTGTTCAAGCGACCCAAAGTGGACTCTGCTAGTTGATTCCAAAGGGACCCGTTGCGCTTTGGTTCCCGGAGCGCTTTTGATCTTTTGATTGAAATGATTGGATAAGAGAGAACAGAGAGAACACAGAGGTGAAAACAAGGCAGCAAAAGCAGAGAAATGTATATATTTCAGATTTTTTTTTTAGCTCGAAGGTTTTGTCTGACAGGCCTGTTGTGGTGTGAAGGGGGAAGAGAGGGGGTAAAGACAGTTGGGAATAGATAAGGCAGGGGAAGAGAGAGGGAAAAAAGAGGCGGCACAGCAAGAAGGTTGTGGGTTCGATTCCAGCCTGGCCTTTCTGTGTGGAGTTTGCCTGTTTCCCCCATCAACCCAAAACATGCAGCAGGTAAAACCCTCCAGGAGCTAACAAAGACTAGCACAAAGATCTGTTCCCTACGAGGACAATAAAGTGTACCTTAAAGACTTAATGCCATATTGTGGAAATTTGAGGGAGACGTCATATGTGTCACGGTTTCTGTTTTAGAACGCTACTTTGGAGTCTATGCCCAAGCGTTCACTTTTACCCTGTGTTTTCTTCAGTCGTGGAGAGTAACAAGTACATTTGTAGGTATCTGTACTTTACTTAAGTACATTTTACAGTAGATACTTTTTACACTACAGAGCACTTCAGAGCGTGTATCTGTACTTTCTACTCCACTACTACATTTTTAAACTGGACTGAAAAGTAAAAGTATATTTCTTAAGGTTTTAGACGTGCTGAAAAGACTGAAGGGTTTATTTTTAGTACATTTATGAAGACATATTTTTCTAGTTCCCTTGAGCAAACAAGAGAAAAATAACCTGTAAAGTTGCCTATAATTACCAAAACTCAACAGAATAAATCAATCAGGATTACAATTTGATGCTTTAATAGTTCTGCAAACAAAAAAATACTTTTACATTACTTACTTAATGTACATTTTTAAAGTTGAAATGTGATACTTTTACTTGAGTTTTTTTTTTCCTGTTGTAGCTGTATTTTTACTTGAGCAACAAAACGGAGTGCTTCATCCAACCTGGATTCGTCGATGTAAACCCTCATTCGTCCAGGTGTGGTCCAACGTAGAAAGGGTTTCAGAGGTTGTCATCCGGACGCTGTTAGAAGATCGAGACGTTTCGACTTTTATCCAAAAGTCATTGTCAATCAGAGAGCTGGTATGGGAACTCGGGCTTATATGCTACTCTAAGCTACTCCTGCCCCCAGGGAGGAGTCACTGAACACCTGTCTTTGTTTGGAAATTTAACAATTTTCCAAACAAAGACAGGTGTTCCCATACCAGCTCTCTGATTGACAATGACTTTTGGATAAAAGTCGAAACGTCTCGATCTTCTAACAGCGTCCGGATGACAACCCCTGAAACCCTTTCTACGATTCATCCAACCTGGTTTTCTTAACTCCGTGACCACAAGCAGAAATGTCGTGCGCCAAACCAACGTTCAAAGCACTGTTTGTCTGAGGTTTGTCTTTGTAGTGAAGAATATTTGAGGAAATATCCTACACATTAGACTCGTATAAAAGAGCGACTGTGATTGGACGGAGTATGTACCCAGCCTTAGACCTTCCTGCATTTTAAACTGGCCTGGGGCAGACTGACGTAGGCGAGGCTACCAATCTGCGCCATCGTCCGCCAACCATTCACACACTCCACTTTCATACACAGTGACAGGACTTGGCGGGAACTGAACCTCTGACCTTCAGGTTGGTGGACGAGCGCTCCAGCCACTGAGCCACTGGGCGGAACAATTTTGGCAAAATATCGAATGAATAATTTGGATGCTCGGAAGATTTTTGATGCTCGGAATACGTGAGAAAGTGAGGAATAAGTTTGGATCGTTGCAAAGAGTTAAAAAGAACAGTTTTTCAAGCCTGTAAAAATCAGGCATAGCTTACAAAAAACTATTTCAGATTTAGTACTACATATTTTTGTGATTAAGGCATATTCACCCAAAAACAGCTACCACTTTGACCAATTATGCAGTAAGGAAACTTGCATTGCTAATGTTTTTAATGTTACATCGTCTCCTTCCTTCCTTCCTTCCTTCCTTCCTTCCTTCCATGTTAACAGGCATTTTTAATCATTTCCCTCTTACACCTCAGCAGTGGAGTGTGCAGTATGTAAATCCGGGGTGAGCGAGGGGTTATAGACAGTACATGCTCTCCAAGATCAAACTGCTCCGGCAAACCACTCCAAAATTCAACGTCTAATCCTACAACTTCCCCTATATATCCCTTTGAGAAGATATTACGCTTTTATATATCTACAATGGCGCAGCAAGAAACAGAATAAGGAAGCGAAACGAGCGGAGAAACTGAAAATGATGAAATACAGCGTGAAAATCAAAAATATGCAAATCACAGTGAGATTAAACATGGATTTGTGGGTCATGTAATGTACAAACTTACTTTTTCCCCCACAGATTTTCACTAGAAACGTCTATGTGCTGAGTTATGCGCTAATAAAGTGTTTTGTAGAGCTGAGGGTTGAGGTTTGATTAAGATCCTCTGCATTTCACCCATCGCTCAATGTCTCTGGGTCAAACTGTCAGGAGCAGTACATTTTGCATATGTAGATCACCATTTTACATTTTGTTCAGAGCAAACCGCATCATCGATCGAAAACAACTCAGTGATAAAAACGGATCCGTTAACTTCCTGTTCAAAACTGCAGAACTGATAAGCCCCGCCTTTTCATATTGACATTTCACCGTAACAAGCAGCAGAATGTCATTTGCATTTTTTATTTTCGAAAAGTGACTACGTGACATTTTATAACTCTACATGTGTCTACAGTTTTTTTTCAAATAATCCCCAACGAAGTCCAGGGATATGGGCGGGGATAGGGGGTAGGTGAAAACAAGAATTCAGGCCTCAGTTGCAGGATACAGGGTTAACGCAAACATGCAGGAATCAATCAAAAATACAACTTTGAATAAAATAATGATGAGGAAACACTGTTGTAACAAGGTTTAAAACTCGTTAAAGTAGATTTTGCAGAATATGTCACCTTTAAGCCCCATTTTAAACACATTTTTGTTTGTTTTTTGTATTTTTCCAGCCGTATTTCGCATTTGTTTGTTCTTTAAAAGTTATGGATCGACCAAAAATGAAAAATAGATGCTATACGTAGAGGAACCTTATGGAAAAGTACAGGGAGGGAAAAAAAACACAGGGAGGGGTAGCTAGCAGAAAATGCAGAGATAAAGAAGTTTGGATGGGCTGTTAAAAGTCGTATTGCGGTATACAGGAAGAGAATAGGCAGGAGACAGCTCAGCACATTCAGTTTGCTGGGTTAGTTTAGCGGCTGCGGGAGGAAAAGGGGGAGAGGATGGGAGCGGAGGGTGGTCCCAAGGCTGGAGATGGGCGCTGACGTTGAGCCGCAGTGCCCCTTTGTGGTGAGAAATGTTACTACGAGGCGATTAGACCATGAGAAAGCAGGGCAAGGACACAAGGGACAAACCTTTATGAATCCGATCTTTGCTTTTACAAACTTGTACCATTAGCAAGGAAATGCATTTGTCACTTTGTCAAATTGTGTTTAGAAATGCTGTTAGTCAATAGGCCTTATGTTGTTTTGATGCTAAAATTGACTAACTAAGGAATATTATTGATTGAGAATGCTCTTTTTCAGGTCAAAGTTTTGGACAGGGTCAGTGTTAGCGTCAGTACTTCCTGTTTAATTCTAGGTTTATAGGGTTTAAACTAAGTCTGTCTAAAATGAATAAATCGTATAACAGTGAACAGAGTGTTGTGGTGGATGCATCTGACCATGTTAAAGACTTGAAAGGACACAGTCATAGAACTATAATAAAACCTGGAAGATGTATCCAAAATGGCCGTCCTGTTTATCCCTATGGAGTGAGCTCATTGGCGCATGACCCCAAAAAAATTTCTTACTTCCGCATTTACTTCCTGATACGGAGGCTGACATCTTTGCTTTCCCCCATGATGCTTTGAGCGACGTGAACGACCACACAGCTTGCAAGTTTTTGTGTTAACGTTAGCTTGTGTGATTGTAATTGTATTCTTTATGTAAGACACACGTGAAAGCGTCTGAAATGAAATAAAATACAACTTACAGGTGTCACTAGTCGAGCCTTTTCCACGAGCTTCTGTTTGTATCGTCCGACGCTCGTTCACGTGACTCGCACATGTTTGCGGTGACGTCACTTCATATAAAAACGGTAATTTCGGTGATTTTAGAAACGGTAGAAAAGAACATTTCCTTCTATTTTATTTAAATACCGATAATAATTCAGTACTGTCTGTAATTATAATGTGCAATTTTAGAAAAAGGCTGGTTCCAAGAGGCTGCAGTACCTCGCACGGCCACTAATCAATCTGGGACCACAGACAGAGGGTGCGTACCTTATCCAGTTCTTTTAATACATCCATGGACACAGTCTTAAAGCTAACGCTAATGCTACTACGCTAATGCTATACGTAGTTAAATAAATAAATTAAAAAATAAAAGTAAATTAAAATAACAAACTGAAATAATCTTCACATGATGAAAACAATCAGACAGTCTTAACTTTAAATTTATTTGGTTGTTTATTTGAAATGAAATGTTTTTGTGTGTGATTGTACTTCCTTATTTCAATAAAAACAAGAAAAATAGTGTATTTTCGCCTGAGAGCTGCAGGGCTTTGTCGCTGAAGTTACTGAGTCCTGTTTTAGCACATTTCACCGTAACAAGCTACAGAGTGTGTCATTTACATGTTTTTATTTTTTTTAAAGTAGCACCGTGACACTTTAGAAGCCTCGATTACTCGGAGTGTTGATTTCAAATAATCAGGGGGTGGGTGGAAACAGGAATTTTCTGAGCATGCGAGTCTTGAAAGAATGATAAAATCCTGGACGTTTTTTAAAATAAATGATATTGTCTATTAAATTATTATTGCCACCAAAAAATGGCATGTAAAAAGGGACAAGTGGGAGAAAAAACAAAATCCAGCTCCTGCAAAAAAATCTGAAAAAACGTCAAAGCCAATGGGCTTTGCAAAATTTTTAATTGATTTTTTCGAAAATATGGATCCAACTAAGGTTTGTAACAGAAAATCATCTAAATAGCTCTAGTGCAGTAGAAATGATGGCCAATTTAAATGATTAAAATGACAAGTGGGGTAAAACTCGCTAACAGGTCATAAGGGTTAATAAAAGTTAGCATTAGCTCTGAGACACAATGAGGATTGCAGGATTAACTCAAACATGTAGGAATCAATAAAAATACAACTGTGAGTAAAGAAATGATTAGGAAACACTGTTGTATCCGGATTTAAAGCTTCTTGTTTTGCAGACTATGTCCCCTTTAACATTTCAACAGGACCACAGAGACGACGGAGCAGGACTTCCTCTCGCTGACAGAGTCCTAACCAGATGAGATAAGGCCTGGATCGATGCCGTTAATCCATAATTCTAATTGCTGCTGCCCCCTGGTGTCGGCGGCGTGCTGTTGTTTCTTTGCTGATACAGTGTTTAGGCGCGGCTCACTGGACACAAGATGAATGTCCAGTCGATACGGGAAGGATACCGAGCTGATGCCTTCACACTACACTTGGCTCTGTGCACACGCCAGGAAAAGACGAGGACGTAGAACAAGCCCAGAAAAAAGAGAATGTTATAGGACACATTATGAATTGTTTGTGTTGTTATCCATCCCCTTTATGTATTGGGTACATTTTTTAAACAAGATTTTGCTCCACGTTGTTTTAAAGGGAACACGTTACGCTATAATTACTTTTTTTTTCTTTTTTTTTTTTTTTTTTTGAGCTTTTAACCCAGTTCTAACAATGCTCCATCAAATGTTCCATCATCAAAAACATACCTGGAGTTGCATTTAGCTTCATTCACACTGTTTGAGGAATGATGATTAGAAAATCCTCTCCCTTCGACTGTCAAAAACACTTCCTGCTGAACTCCCTCGATCAGTGACGTTTTTCTTCTTCTGCTGTTTTAAGTCCTTAAGTCATCGCCGGACTCGTTCTGAGCATTTCTGCCATTGAAACACGATCACTACTAGCTCATTTGCATTTCCTAACTTTCGAGCAGAGGGAATTATCATGATGAAAAAACAAAAGCTAGTTTAGCATGCCCCAATATGTAAATACAAGCACACACTTGTAATGAACTCATCAGGAGCTGCAATGCGTCTGGTCATGCGAAAAAACAGCACGGGGAGACCGGATCTGGGAAATTTGAAACCAATCATGTTTTGTGAGGTTCAGGGCAAGAGAATCCCATAAACAGCACTGATGAAACAAGCTAAATTTACTTAAGCTAAATGAAACTCCATTAGCCATAAGCGCCTCATGTGGTCACATAGTGTTGTTGATTTCATTTGTTTCATAAACATAAGGTGCATAAACCTTATATGAAATCCAAGATGGCCGAACGCAATGCTATGTTGTACGTGTGTCAATCATGTTTCCTGTCAAAAATGTTTTGCTACATTGGATGTCAGCACGTTAATACAGAGATGATTCATAAACAGTAGCTAATACGACAGTCTGTATTGTTTCAGTTTTACAGTTGGTCAAAGACGACAGACTACACAACTCTTGGATACAGTCGGCACCCGAGGGAGCGCCCACTAACAGACCTCTGTGAGCAAAACAATCCATTCATTTTAATGTAGAATATCATCTCTACCACTCGCTTTTCTATAAGAGCAAACACAGATTTTTGGAGTTATAACGTGCCAAATACAGACCTAAAGACATTGAAAGGAACAACCCAAATGTGTATAGTCATCCAAGAATGCTAACGGCAGCTGAATGCTATCGCTATGCTAGCTTGACTTACTGTATCTACAGAGCAATCCATTCATTTTCTGAGGTAACGCCAGGTCAACAACCTCAATCAAGAGTCTGCTGAGAGAAGACGAGTTGAGTTTTGTATTGAATCAATGGAGTTTCCCCCACGGCAGACCACGCCCCCTGATATGACACTTGCGGCGAGGACAGGACACAACTTCAACTTACCTGTTCTGATCATGAAAGCGCTCAAATTGGTTGCACTGTTTAACTTTAGCTTATCTCACAAGCTAACGTTGTTTTTAGCTTTGTACAAACTACTTCACATTTCAGTACACCAGCCAATGCAGCTCTATCGCCCTCTGCTGGTGTTTTTCAGCCAGATAACGTGCCGACTAAGGCTTTGAGGTATTTAAAAGACCCATACATTATTTTTGAAGTTATGCTACAGAAAATACCAAGGCTAAGGTGACCGAAGTAGTTCAAAAAGCCTGTATAATTCATAATAGGGCTTTAAAATGAGGTGATGGATCATAGACAAACGTAAAGTGACACATTTGGTTATGAATGTCCCTGTTGTATGCATATTGGGTTGTGATTTAGACGCTTCACACAGCGCGCTCGGCTGAACCACGGGGCGCTGGCTGCATGTTGCATATTGATGATTCCGGGCTCCTGGGGGCCCTTGATGCAAACACAATCACTGGACAGACAATAGAAAGACTCCAGCTGGGAAATGTAGATCAGATAAGGATTCATGCAGAACAAAATGTGGCTATGTACAGAAGAGTGTAATGATAACTGCGTGTTACTTTTCTGGAGTAAATAGATAACTTAGATGTTGGTGTATGAAGTTGTAATTGGAGCATACATTCTGGATGGAATTTAGATAATAGTTGTTTTTTTTTAAATAAAAGTTCCAATATTATGCATTGATTCATTCATTCATTCATTTTCTACCGCTTATTCCCGTTAGGGGTCGCGGGTGACTGGAGCCTATCCCAGTGACTTTGGGCCTTAGGCGGGGTACACCCTGGACAGTGGCCAACTCGTCGCAGGGCTGACACAGAGAGACAGAGACAAGGACAGACAACCATTCACTCACATTCATACACTAGGGACAATTTTAGAGTTGTCAATTAACCTACACAGTCATGTCTTTGGACGGTGGGAGGAAGCCGGAGAACCCGGAGAGAACCCACGGTAACACGGGGAGGACATGCAGACTCCACCCAGAGAGATCGTGTGATGTTAGGGTGGTTCGGAATTCGAGACCACGATGTTGGGGTGGTCTGGGATTCGAACCCCGATCACCTTGTTGAGAGGCAGAAGCTCTAGCCGCTCTGCCACCGTGCACCCCCCAAACTTTCTAATCTACTTTTGAACACAACACATCTTGATTTGATTCAAGCAAACTCTGCTGTGTTTCTGGCTAAGTGTTCTTTGACATTTGTGAGTTGTGATGTTTTTTGAGTATTTCATCAAAACAAGTGCATATCAGTGCAGTTACATTTGCAATTCACATCTCACAGAACTCCTCGATCAGCAAACCTGAATGCACAAAGACCAGTTTAAAGACTCATGTGGGAAACACGAACCTACGCTCTGCAAAACCCGTCTCTCTCTGCTCTAAAAAATCCATTTAGTGCCCTCTGTGGTGAATAGTGTGGACAGTCAGACAGCAAATTTAACAGGTGGCTCTAGCTAGCTTTTTTAAATGTGTTTTTATTTTTCATTGTATTTATTTTTCTTAAATTTGGAAGAAAGTTTTATCCTCTGATGAGATAAATGTAACCTTGATGGCCCTGATGGTTTAAACGTTACTGGGACGACAAGCAGATCCACCTTAGATGGGCGCCATAATGATCTGGGGTGATTTTTCCTTCAGTGGAACAATGGAGCTCCAGGTGGTGCAGGGGCCCCTGGCTCTGTGCAGATGTTGCAGAGAGTATCCCTCCTGACTGAGGGCCTCGTCTGTGGAACCACTGGTTTTTCAACAGGACAACGCTACAGTTCACAAAGCCCCAGGACAAAGGACTTCTTCAGGAGAATAACGTCACTCTTTTGGACCGTCCTGTGTGTTCCCCTGATCTAAAGCCAACTGAGAACCTAATCCAATTTGGGGATGGATGGCAAGGGAAGTCCAACAGACAGTAGATGCCCTTCACCACTTGGAGAAATGTTCCCTCTCACCTCCTGGAAACACTTGCATCAAGGGCCACAACCACTTTCTGAAGGGATCAACAGTAACGGTTTTCATGTTTGACACTTTGATTTCTGTTTTGAGGGGGTTTCAGGTTGTTTTTGAGGTGTGGTCCTAAACTTTTGATCAGCTGCAGAACAGTCTATTTCAGTTTGTGTTGTTTTCAATAAAATGTTTACTCAAACTTTTTTTTGGTCTCACTCCCTTTTTTTACTTGATAACTTGATACTTTTTTTTTTGTATTATAAATTGTATTAAGAAATACTTAGATTTTGTGATAACATCTACATCTACATAAAAAGTGAATACCTACTTTTTAAATGAATAGAAATAGTACATTACACCCTCTTTTACCAAACAGTATCAATTCATCAAATTTTATCTTGACTGCACATCAATTGCATCACATATTCTTTTGCGGTACTTTTTCTGACGTATGTGCTGGTTCCTATGTGGTTCTGGTCGCCATGGTGATGCTCTACTCTGGCTGTGTTGGTGTGAGGAGGAGGCAGGGCCTGAAACATTCCCAGGAGCCTCAGATTGCGTGTCAGTGCCTGTTTGGGACCAATCTGTTTCCTCGGCACGGTCAATACTCCGGCAGCTGGACGCACTTAATGAGAGGCGCCGATCGATGGACGCTCACCGCACCTTGAGACGCCTCCTCGCTCCGCTGTATGGGAGTCGCAACAATCACTTTGCTCAACTGTACGATACACTATTCTGAACAAGAAACATAGTACTCTGGTCTGTCTTGTTTTAGTGCAAGTTGAGTGCATAGTAGGGCTGGAGGATACGATGATAAAATGGAATGTTGAGCTCGTCCCAGTGACAATTTTTGTGAAATCGTGATTGACTGTTTGTGTCTTTAATGCAGCTGTCTGTTCAAACACACTTTTTCTCCTGTTGTTTAGCCTCTGAAGCCTCTGAGCAGATGACTTTATTTACCTCTTATAGACCAGGGCTGCACGATTAAACCAAATCCACACAAAAACACAATTTTAATGAATGATTTTTTTGCGATTTTTGAAGTGCAATAAAATCTACAAACTGTCTTTCTACAAACACTGCACAGTGTGGTCTGGATTTGCACAAACATGTTCTAAAGCAAGCGACAAAAGCGCGACCAAAAACAATTAAAAATGTGTTCAAAAGCAACAAAATTGTCCGCACAAACAATAAACGCAATTCAATGCGTCTAAAAGTCTAAAAGTGACAAAATTGCAATGAAAAACCACAAAAACATGACTAAAAGCGACAAAATGTGTTTGAATTTGGACAGAACAAGTAGATGTTTATCCTAATTCATGCAGCTCTATATAGGCAATAGAAAAATACAAAGTGAACACAAGTAGTATAAAATTGCACCAGTGCTGATATATTTTATAAAAGCAGCTCATTGGGTCAAAATGAGACCGCTGTGTGCTAAAATGTCTCTTTACATTTAATTCAATTTTAGGAAGAAATCTTAAATTTAAAGATATCAATATGAAACTTAGTGCATGCTAGTAGTTTGCTCTTTACAACTAGCATACATTTTATTGTATGCTAGTTGCTGTTAGCTTTACAGCGACGGCAAAACTCTGCTCTGGTCTCTGCAAGTTGTGAAAAGCGCTTGTAAATTGAATAATTAGGACGTTAATGTAAAACAAGGATTAAGTTTGGACCTCTGCAAACTGTTTTGTACATTTTTAAGTATTCAGGTAGGCCTCCTGAGCTTTTAATGTTGATTGGATGTTAACAATATTTGGCTCACATTGGTTCAATTCAAATGCAAGAAATTCAGTTCGGTATTTTCAGTGTAAAATAAAACCTTTGGCAATAAAAACACAAAATAACCTTCATAAAAATGCATTTTAGCAAAATGACCTTTGAAGTTACAATGTCCCAGAGAAATCTATGGATGAAGTGGATTAAATGAAATAAAAAAACGTGAAAGTTTGCATGAAGAGAGAGCAAACTGACCAAAAAAAAAACTGTTGTAGTGTCTCGTCTCAATCCATTTAGACATCAAAATGAACATCGAGAATGACTTAATTTCACGTTTTTCCAATTAGACTCTGAGTATTTCCCATTTTCCCATGACTCGTGTGACCAGTGCGTCGCTCCACGGCCGAAGCCCTCCATCCGCCCTCACGTAGACGATGTTTCCGCAGATCCTCTCCTCCTGCTGCAGAAGAGAGTGCGCTTGTCATGGGAACAGTGAGCGGACAGTTGCGTTCCCTGCAGCAGCTGTTGGCCCCTCCCCCTCCCGCCTCGCTCTCTGAAGATGTCGGCCATGTTGTCAGATCGGGTACGGCTCATGTTTGTTGTCTCGTCTTCACAGAGAAACTCCGTCCAAATCCATATTCTACAAACACGCTGCACGGAGACGGAGAACGATGAAAGACAACACCAGGAATACAAGCTCAGTTTAATTGCTTACTCTGAAAACAAGAAAATCAGTCGAATCAAAGCAAGAAACCCAAAAAAAGTAAACATAACATAGCAAGAAATCAATAAAAGGTACCACTCTACAAAAACTATTCCTTACTTAGCCTTAATAAAGCATGAAAGAAGACTTAATTCTTAATGAACAAATTGTTTATTAAAAAGTGCTAATGAGTAAGTTAGCTTTAGAGTTAGCTTTTTGGGCCCTGTTCACAATGTAAGGTCAGAAATGGATGAGAAAGGGTGCATTTTGAAGAGGACAAGTTGGAGAACATGGAGATACAAAGGAATCCAGTCTTATATTGTTGGAAGAAATCGCTTTTTGGACTCTTTATCACAAGCTAGACCGATCAACCCGAGATTGGGCACCCATAGCCTGAATAAAGGCAAGAAAAGAAGAATTTCAGTTTTGTTTTTAGCTAATTTTTTGCATGCTAGCAAGAAAAAAATTCTCCATTTAAATGAACAGGAAAAGAACCTCAAAGTGTCTCTGAACAGACTTAACAAGTTAAGGGGTTAAGAGTTATGATCTTAATCGATTTATGCCAACGTATGTCACATTTAGAGACTAATTTAACAGGAGGCGAAGTGTTTGTGCTTTGCCTTTTTACAAACGCTAAATTGGGCCACAAATGTGTTGGTTTTTTGCAAAGGGACATCTCACAGAGCATTCAGCGCAGATATCAGGTGCTTTTGAACAACCTTTTCATGACTTTACACTTTTAACTGGCAAAGACATTCATCAAAGTAAGTACCAAAAGCTCAAAATCACAGTTGAATTTATTTCTGCACACAGGGAACGTTTCAGACACTTACAAGCTGTATTTCTGTTGTTAGAAGCTTTCTTGGAGTCCATTGTGTTTGACCTGTATGCTAATGACCAATGCTAATCATGTATTAGCATCTTTACAGCATTGCTACAACAAAGCCACATTTGTGTTTTAAAATACAGCTGTACAATGTTGTTTGTTGTTGTATAATTGCCAGAAAAGTTAAAAAAAAAAAAATGACAGTAAAGTTGAAGACTGTACTGATATTTGAGCAGTTTATGCACATTTTGTTCCATTAGATGATCAAGATCAAGATGGCTGCTGGTGGCATACAGGTCACATGTCTAGCAAGAACCAATTAAGTCAGCTCAATCTCCAGAAAAACATGTACATAATTTACGTTTTTTTGTAATTCTAGCTATTTTTTGTTGTCAGAATACATACAATAAGTCCAGCCTGTGAAAACATACACATTTTACATTTTTGGAAATGATGCTGCATGAGTACGTCAACGGAAAATTTCACGTTTTGCAAATGTTGTTACATAAGAATTCAATCAAAAACGTATGTGTTACAGTTTATCAATAATAAATCCTAACCCCAACGGAGTCTAGGTTGATTAAGTCACTCCTAGTGTTGCAAAAGGGCAGAACATTCTCTGTAAATTTCTGGACGTTTTCGGGAAATTGTCCACTTGAACTTTAACTTGGGAATTTGGGGAATTTTCAAAAATAAAAATGGTGGAAAGGCTTGTAAAACGTTCTACTTTCGCAGATTAGTTTAGACATAAATACCCAGCGCCTTGATACAATGAATGCAGTAAGTGCCCTTCCACCAGGTCCCATAAAGCAGCACTGTTAGATTGCACTGTTCAGCTTCCACGGAGATTGAAAGTTAAAAACAACCTTTGGAACTTTTTCTTTAGCTATAGGTCAAGTTTTAAGCCATTGTTTGGAATGTTCAAGGCAAAGTAAGAAGAAGAAGGTGGGCCCACAAATGTCAAGACTGTGAAGAGGCAAGCCCCACAGCAAGAGTGCATGTTTTTAAGGATTATTAGTGCTAAAAAAAAAAAATGTTGAAATAATGAAATAAGTGTCTTTATTCCGGGCTAGTTTTTGACTGAAATCCTACATGGTGGAGGTTTAACCGTGTCAAACTGCAAAGGCTTGATTCTCTTGAAGGTTTTGCAGTGTGTCTGGACTGTCCAGCCTCAGTGACATTCCTAATCCTCCTCTTTAGGACTGCTTAACACTCACTGTCTTTATGATCATTTGTTCTCAGATGTGACTGATCTTCTCCAGTCTGAAGATGTTTGAGACACAGGGCTTACACCACAGACAAACACTTGAGGCTCAAGTCTACCTCCCTAAAGTTCTAATGAACCCCTGTTTTAAGGCTGCCTATTAAGCCTATAAATATCATGCTCACGTTGTGGACCAGTGATGGCCAAATCATCTTAAGTCTCAAATAAGAAGCTTAGACTTTGTTCCATCTTTTTTTGTTCAAACAGAATTCATGATGACTCATGATGTTCATGGACGATCTTTAAAATCATGAGGAATTATTCATTGTTGTTCAAATGTCCTCAAAATAGTGAATTTCCTGTGTGGATAGTATAGTATAGTGTTGTATAGTATAGTATAGAATAGTATAGTATAGTATAGTATATGTATAGAATAGTATAGTATAGTATATGTATAGTATAGTAGGGGATAGTTTAGTATAATAGAGTATAGTTTAGTGTAGCATAGTTTAGTAGAGTATAGTATGGTAAAGTTTGGCATAGTATAGCAGAGTTTAGTATAGTAGAGTAGAGTATGGTAGAGTATAGTATAGTAGAGTGTAGTTTAGTATTGTATAGTTTGGTATAGTAGAGTATAGTTTAGTGTAGTAGAGTATAATTTAGTTTAGTAGAGTATAGTATAGTAGAGTATAGTTTAGCATATTTTAGTGTAGTAGAGTATAGTTTAGCATAGTTTAGTACAGCATAGTTTAGCATAGTAGAGTATAGTATAGTTTAGTGGAGTATAGTTTGGTTTGTAGAGTATAGTAGAGTGTAGTATAGTAGAGAATAGTTTAGTGTGGTAGAGTATAGTAGAGTAGAGTTTAGTTTAGTATAGTAGAGTAGAGTATAGTGTTGTGTAGTATAGTATAGTTTAGTATAGTAGAGTAGAGTTTAGTTTAGTGTAGTAGAGTAGAGTAGAGTTTAGTATAGTAAAGTATAGAATAGTTTAGCAGAGTATTGTATCGTTTAGTACAGTGGAGTATACTATGGTTTGTAGAGTATAGTAGAGTGTAGTATAGTAGAGAATAGTTTAGTGTGGTAGAGTATAGTAGAGTAGAGTTTAGTTTAGTAGAGTAGAGTATAGTGTTGTGGAGTATAGTATAGTTTAGTATAGTAGAGTAGAGTTTAGTTTAGTGTAGTAGAGTAGAGTAGAGTTTAGTATAGTAAAGTATAGAATAGTTTAGCAGAGTATTGTATCGTTTAGTACAGTGGAGTATACTATGGTTTGTAGAGTATAGTAGAGTGTAGTATAGTTTAGTAGAGTGTAGTATAGTTTAGTAGAGTGTAGTATAGTAGAGTATAGTTCGGTATAGTATTGTTTAGTATAGTATAGTTTAGTATGGTATAGTTTAGAATAGTATAGTTTAGTATGGTATAGTTTAGTATAGTATAGTTTAGTATAGTATAGTTTAGTATGGTATAGTTTAGAATAGTATAGTTTAGTATGGTATAGTTTAGAATAGTATAGTTTAGTATGGTATAGTTTAGTATAGTATTGTTTAGTATAGTATAGTTTAGTATGGTATAGTTTAGAATAGTATAGTTTAGTATGTTATAGTTTAGTATATTATAGTTTATTATGGTATAGTTTACTATAGTTTAGTATGGTATAGTTTACTATAGTATAGTTTAGTATGGTATAGTTTACTATAGTATAGTTTAGTATGGTATAGTTTAGTATAGTTTAGTATGGTATAGTTTAGTATGGTATAGTTTACTATAGTATAGTTTAGTATGGTATAGTTTACTATAGTATAGTTTAGTATGGTATAGTTTACTATAGTATAGTTTAGTATGGTATAGTTTACAATAGTATAGTTTATTATTGTATAGTTTACTATAGTATAGTTTAGTATTGTATAGTTTACTATAGTATAGTTTAGTATGGTATAGTTTAGTATGGTATAGTTTAGTATGGTATAGTTTACTATAGTATAGTTTAGTATGGTATAGTTTACTATAGTATAGTTTAGTATGGTATAGTTTAGTATGGTATAGTTTAGTATGGTATAGTTTACTATAGTATAGTTTAGTATGGTATAGTTTAGTATGGTATAGTTTAGTATGGTATAGTTTACTATAGTATAGTTTAGTATGGTATAGTTTAGTATGGTATAGTTTACTATAGTATAGTTTAGTATGGTATAGTTTAGTATGGTATAGTTTAGTATGGTATAGTTTAGTATGGTATAGTTTACTATAGTATAGTTTAGTATGGTATAGTTTACTATAGCATAGTTTAGTATGGTATAGTTTAGTATGGTATAGTTTAGTATGGTATAGTTTACTATAGTATAGTTTAGTATGGTATAGTTTAGTATGGTATAGTTTACTATGGTATAGTTTAGTATGGTATAGTTTACTATAGGTATAGTTTAGTATGGTATATAGTTTACTATAGTAGAGTTTAGTAGGGTATAGTTTAGTATGGTATAGTTTAGTATGGTATAGATTACTATAGTATAGTTTAGTATGGTATAGTTTACTATAGTATAGTTTAGTATGGTATAGTTTAGTATGGTATAGTTTAGTATGGTATAGTTTACTATAGTATAGGTTACTATGGTATAGTTTAGTATGGTATAGTATAGTATAGAATAGTATACTATGGTATAGTTTAGTATGGTATAGTTTAGTATGGTATAGTTTACTATAGTATAGTTTAGTATGGTATAGTTTAGTATGGTATAGTTTAGTATGGTATAGTTTAGTATGGTATAGTTTACTATAGTATAGTTTAGTATGGTATAGTTTACTATAGTATAGTTTAGTATGGTATAGTTTAGTATGGTATAGTTTAGTATGGTATAGTTTACTATAGTATAGTTTAGTATGGTATAGTTTACTATAGTATAGTTTAGTATGGTATAGTTTAGTATGGTATAGTTTAGTATGGTATAGTTTACTATAGTATAGTTTAGTATGGTATAGTTTAGTATGGTATAGTTTAGTATGGTATAGTTTAGTATGGTATAGTTTACTATAGTATAGTTTAGTATGGTATAGTTTACTATAGTATAGTTTAGTATGGTATAGTTTACTATAGTATAGTTTAGTATGGTATAGTTTACTATAGTATAGTTTAGTATGGTATAGTTTACTATAGTATAGTTTAGTATGGTATAGTTTACTATAGTATAGTTTAGTATGGTATAGTTTACTATAGTATAGTTTAGTATGGTATAGTTTACTATAGTATAGTTTAGTATGGTATAGTTTAGTATAGTATAGTTTTAAAAAGCATGATTAACTAACAGGATTTCCATGTTAGTTCTTTACTGTAGTTTATGGATTATTTCATGAATAAGTTAATCAATGAAACCACATGAAATCACAGTAGTTCTTGATGAATCCTAGTGAACTAATACATGAATACATCAGTAGTTCATGCATGATTATGAATGAATTTATGTCCCCATTTTATAAAACATTACCCACTTTATAATAACTACACTTATTCCTGCCTTAATAAAGTATGAACATTACTCACATCATTCACAGTGAACAAACAGTATCAAGAATGATTATTCTTAGTAACTATTTAACTAATTTCCAACCCCAACCTTAAAGTGCCCCTGACAGTTTGGACGACTCATTTAACCAAAATGTAGTTCAGATAAACATATTTCAAAATTAGCTAAAATTCATTAAAATTTTTATACCGGTTTCGCAATTTTTAGCTTTTTAATTTCACTTCCTGGTTGTAAATGATGACGTCACACTAGGAAATTACCATAGCAACAGCACTGAACACTTGGACAAAACTCCTAATGTCACATTTTCTTATTTGACGAATAAAAATAAATGTGAACATCTTTCATTTTTTGAATCGATGTTTAAAGGGTCAAAAAAGTAGTTTATTTTGTATAAATTCTGCATAAACTTTGTCTCCCCAGTGTGATTTTGTTTACTTCTTGTAATTTTCAATAGATTTTTCAACTTTTCTCCTCAAACAGCGACCTGATTGGTATAAAACTGTAATTTATATTTACAAGAGGTATTAATACACTGAATAAAGTCAACATTAGAAAATCATAAAAAACGCTCTTTAACCTTAAGTAGTTAGTAATCCTAAATCATGTTTAATAAACCATATGTTCATCATGAAAGTCCATGTACACCATGTCATGTCTAATTAAGGTGTAGTCATTATAAAGTGGTTTCTTGTCCAAGCACGTACTCATTAGGCATTTGTGCTTTGAACAAATGTTTCCTTATACTTCTGACTTCGCTGATGTTTAAAGATTCATGTCTAAAAAACTCTCGGTCCAGGGCTGGTGCTGCTGCTCTTTCCTCACTCTCAATCTTCTGGTTTCTTTTTCCATTTGCTCTGGCGCTCCTCGGGACAAACAGTCAGTAAGGCCTGGAGCGGCTCGAAATTCACACCCCCTTCAGTCGATAAGAGCACTAAAACTAATGACACAGTGATAATCAGGGGCCCGCTCAATACTGAAGCGAGCACGGAGCCAGAGAGAGAGCAGGGCGCCCCGCGGTGGTCCCACACGGAACTTAGAGAAGATATAATTGTACTTACTGTTTGATTAGTAAGTGAGTTTTTTTTTTTTTTTTATTGATTGGTAATAAATGCTTTTTCGTGCAATATGTAATTTATTTATTATTATATTTGTGTATTTATTGGTTTATTTGAATTTGGACAATGCATATTAATGTTTCAGCAGCAGCTTCGACATAAATATGCCGTTGAGTTAGCACAGGGGTTACATTTTATCTGTTGTCCTAAACTACAATTATGAGAAATGAAGTCGGGTAACCTGGGCTAAATATTTATTATAGTTTTACGTCTGTGAAGTTGCAGTTTGTGAAGAAATTTTGAAAAATAAAAGCTTAAGATGACAGAAAGTAGAGCTGAGTTCCAAACCGGAATCCCTCTGTGATGTCATCAAAAAGCGACGTGCCATTGAAAATACACAGACGATTTACACACAACTGACACATTTTTTGACAGTTTAAACAATCATTCAACAAAATAAAGGTGTTATCAGGTATTGTTATTTGTCAAATCATAAATATTGTGTAATTTATAGACCCTTTAAATGTGATGGCGTCAAAATATCGGAATGGAGGCGACTGGAGGCAAAATGAAGAAGAACTTTTTCAATGATTGTCTCACATTAGCTCTAGATTCTACTGATTTAGTGTTTGTGTTGGAAAAAAGCAACACATTTGAATAGTAGAATGAGTAGAAAGGTCAATTCGTTTGCTTTTCTATAACAAACAATGGACAAAACACAATTTTCTTACCTTAAAAATGTATTTTAGCTTCAAAAGAATCTCATTTATGGAATAGTATCTAATATATCTCCAGATAAAATGAAAGATTATTGTGGGCTCAACATTTCTGTGAGTATTTTTCCAGTAAAACCCATAAATCTGGATTGTTCCTTCATTAAAAATGCGAAGAGTTGATCATAATTTCCTAAAACATAATGTAAAATACAATAATAAATGTGTTTAAAGCAGCTCTGATGTCACTCACATGTGTCTGAGGCTTTTACTTTTCCAAAACCATCTACAGTTTTCATATTTTGTGATATATATGAAACTGGGACGTTAAATCCCAGTTTCTCCAGTGACATTATGT
Source organism: Rhinogobius similis (assembly GCA_019453435.1). Lineage (NCBI taxonomy): Eukaryota > Metazoa > Chordata > Actinopteri > Gobiiformes > Gobiidae > Rhinogobius > Rhinogobius similis. Next base: position 27,589,194 of record CM033638.1, on the reverse strand, counting down.
CCCACTTCAGTTTTGCCTCCGTTCGGAATTTAGAATGTTTTTTTTTTTTTTTTTACAGACTTTTAAAGGGTCTCTATGGATTTTGGCCCTTGTTTTCAAAATGGTTGCTAGGTAACAGTAACCTCTAACTATGTCATTTGTCATTTGTGCTAAACCAGGAAGTAGCGTTATAAACCCCCCCCCCCCCCCAAAAAAAAAAAAAATCTTAAATATGATTATGTTCACAGTGTTTTAGTGAAATGTCGTCAAACCCTGTCATACAGACTTTAAAGTAAAGTACAGATACATAATAACTGTACATAAATACAGTACTTTTATTTTTGTACTTTCCACCTTGTGTTAATGCAGTGTTTTTTCCTGATACACATTCAGTTTTGCTTTGTTTTTGCAGACTGACTTAGTGTCATATTTGAACATACGTTTGAAGACAAAAGTACTGAAGACAGAAGTAGTAGGCCTATAACGTCTTGGTTTTATTCAGTTACAATAAATAAGTAATAACACTGCAAACAAAACAAAAAATACAAATGGTGAGAGTGTGGAGCTGCTAGACCGGCTCGTGTTTGTGGTAAATGCAGGTGCTGCAGAAGCAGGACGTGTGGTTCTTGACTGTCACAGGCTGCATGGCCAGCATCACCTCCACCTGAGAACACAACACATGACATGACTGCAGCCTCTGGAGGGACAGACGGAGCCTAACCATGAACAACTACAGGAACCTAAGATACTTACACTTACTGATCCTCAAGTGTTTGTTCATCATACATTAAGGTGAGGCACTACAGGCATTTTTCATTTTTTGTTTTTTGGTCAGTTTGCTCTCTCAACATATCTGCTTTCATGTGGAAACAACAAACTTGTCCAATCTGCTCTTAAATGTTTTCCTTCGTTCATTGAATCCACTTCATCCATAGATTTCTCTGGGACATTGTAACTTCAAAGGTCGTTTTCTTAAAATGCATTTTTCTCCCTCGAGACATAAAGATCAGCCTTAAAGTAGATCCTACACCAAACTGTACAATCTGGAGTCAACAAGGTTCTGACAAAACATACAGAAGGATTTTTTGATATCTAAGTCTAAAACTGATTTATTGAAGTTTTAACTCTAAAAAAGAAAGGAGGCGAAATTTTAGGAACATTTTCAGTCCAATCTAGTTTACTTTAAAACTAAATATAAAATCCAATCCAAATGCAATTTTTTTGTAACTCATGTGTACAAAATGAACCAATACATTTAAATCTGGTTCTGTCAATTTTTCAGTTTTATATGTCCCAAATATGTGTAATTTTGGCAATTTTCACACATAAAATGCCTTATTTCTACATGAAAACATTACATGATGAAAAACTTGTAATATATTTTTTTCTTACATTTATGTGAGTAAACTACAGGAGAAGTTTACAATTGATATCTTTAAACTTAAGATTTATGCCTATTCACCTGCAGTGCCTCACCTTAAGTCTTTGTTTGCTTTATTGCTTCATTAAGGTGTGGTTATTATCAAAGCGAAACCAAATTAAGTTTTGACTAAATGCTATCAATGCTGCGTTCCAGTTGCTTTTGTAGATACTATCTCTATGCAGACGTTAGCAACATTATGCTACATTCCAGTCATTTGGAAAAAACAAAAACTTGGAAAAAACGTCTCTGAGGTCCGAGTTCCGATCTCAGAGACGTTTTTTCCAAGTGTTTGCGTTTCAGCGTCAAGTCGGGAAAAAACTATGAGTAATAAGAAAGTAATGTATGGAAACAAGTCAGAAACAGTTTGAAACAAGCAAAATAATCTAGTTCCATCAAAAAAAAAAAAAAAAAAATGGCCTTAACTTATCCTAACCAGTCAAAACCTCAGAAATGAAGATACATATCCTGATCTAGAAATGGCTTTTGGTTAGTGTCCGCCCCTGCTTACTTCGTTGAAGGTGTCGGCCACGCAGCAGGACGCCTGGGACGTGATGGGCTTGGGCTGGACCATGCTCCTGAGGGTGGCGTAAGGGGTGGGGAAGGCCCTGGAGAAGCAGCAGCCCATGCACTGATACACCGGGAGGAACCGATGTCTCTGCAGCGCGCACTCCTCACAACCTGCGGCCGCGGGCACAGAGTCGGTGTCAGGGCGCACGTTTGAAATGTTCCAGTCCCTCGATCAAAAAGGAAATATTGACTTATGTTTGGTGTAACGTGTTTTTTGTTGGACTGGGTGATAAAAATGGAATCGTGAGCTGGTCCCTGTGACTGTTTTTGTGAAATCGCTGTATCGGGATTGACTGTTTGTGTCTTTAATGCAGCTGTCTGTTCAAACACACTTTTTCTCCTGTTGTTTAGCCTCTGAAGCCTCTGAGCAGATGACTTTATTTACCTCTTAAAGGCCAGATCTGCTCGATTAAACCAAACTGACACAAAATTGCAATTTTAATGGACGCAATTAGTAAATCACAAAGGCTGCAATTTTTGAAGTGTCTTGCTTTGATTTGAATAAAATCTGCTCAACACTGTAGTTTGGATTTGTACAAACATGTCCTGAAACAAGCGACAAAAGCGCGACCAAAAGCAACGAAAAAGCGTTAAATAGCGACAAAAATCGCGACTCAACGCAACAAAACGCAACTGAACCGTTTAAATGCGAGGAACACAACTGATAGTGACAAAAACACGACTAAAAGCAACAAAATTGTGTCTAAGATTTGAATTTGAACAGAATCCTATTAAAGCATAAATCTCAAACCTAATCTCAATCGCACTGGTCAGAATGACATATTTTTCCTAAACGGTGCAGCTCTATTAAAGGGAACAGAAAAAATACACAGTGAGCATGAATCTGATCAAATCGAACTCATGATCTGGCCCCAAGAAAATCGTGAATTGTTTTTTTGACATATCGCCCAGCCCTACTTTTTTGTTTTTGGTTCACAGAATGCATGTAATCTTCAATGGATTATTAAAGTGCCTATGACAGTTTGAACTACTCCTTTAACTAAAATGCACTAAAGATAAATATATTTCAAAAATTTTCGTAATTTTTGGAAGAAATTGTTCTCTAATCGGAGTAGATTGTGGACTGCATCTTTGCCCTTCTATTTGAGTAATATTTAGTTTGAAGTAACAGTCTAACTTGTACAGTATATGAAGCCAAGGACATGCTAATTGTGTGCCAGAGTACAGCAGGACTGTAATGTCCCAAAACAGGCTCATCGGGTAAACAAAGGCAAGTTAGTTACGGTGTAAACAAAGAGGGGTTAGCTGTAGGGTAAACACAGGCAGGATAGCTGAAGGGTAAACAGATGTAGTGGTAGACTGAACAAAGGCAGGTTAGTTGTGGGACAAACGCATACAAGTTAGATGTGGTGTAAACAAAGGCAAGTTAGTTACGGTGTAAACAAAGAGGGGTTAGCTGTAGGGTAAACACAGGCAGGATAGCTGAAGGGTAAACAGATGTAGTAGTAGACTGAACAAAGGCAGGTTAGTTGCGGGACAAACGCATACAAGTTAGATGTGGTGTAAATAAAGACAGGTTAGTTGCGGTGTAAACAAAGATGGGTTAGCTGTAGGGTAAACACAGACAGGTTAGCTGAAGGGTAAACAGATGTAGTAGTAGACTGAACAAAGGCAGGTTAGTTGCACTGTAAACAAATGTAGTTAGCCATAGATAAACAAAGGCAGGTTAAATGCAGTGTAGACCAATGTACTTTGAAGTAGATAAACAACGGCAGGGTGTTTGTATAGCGACATCTGGTGGTAGTTAAATGGTAAACAAAGACATGTTTGTTGTGGGATAAACAAAGGCAGGTTTGCTATAGGGTAAACAAATACAGGTTAGTTTCATGTAAAACTCCTCCCAGAGGGCATAGATTAAGTCAAAACGTCTTTGAAGCATTGTTCGGATTCCCATTGAAACCTTTGTCTACGATGGATCACTCCTGGACCAATGACGGATTTAACTGAGTCTGAATTAGCGCCTTTCCCTCCCCCTGCTGCATGAAACACTACAGCTGCCATTGTACCTTTGAACATTTCTGCTACTGACCTGTCATTAAAAATAAAGTCAAACTCGATCAGTAAATTCGACGGTGTCATTTTCAGACAGCGCCCTGGTTCTCTTGTCTGTCATCCATACCTATGTCTCTGGCGTCTACGGTGCACAAGAACATCATCCCCAGCAGCAGCAGCAGCATTTCTTCAGCTCGCACACAGCCCATCTCAGCCTCTGCAGCCCACACCGGACCTTCTGGACTTTTATAGAGCTCCCACAAAGGTCACGTCCAGGATTAACTACAGCCCACCCTGGTGTCCATGACGTGTGATTACCTGGAGAACACGGAGAGAAACGCCGTCAATAATCCACTTTCCACCGACAGGACGGCTCATGTTTTATCCTGGGTTTAGTTTTGTTGTAACTACAGCTTAAGGTTTGTCATGTCAGAGGGAAAAATAAGTAAAGATCAAGGTTATTTCATTTTATGAGTATAATGTAATAGTAGAATAGTCTAGGGACATGAATGCTTAAAGTGCCTATGACAGGTTGAAGTACTCATTTTACTAAAACACAGTTAACATAATAATATTTAAGATTCTGCTAAAGAATTAACCATTTTTACCTCAGTTTGGCAGTTGTTTAGTTTTAAATGTTTACTTCCTGGTTGTAAAACATGACATCACACTAGGAAATTCTGTAACTGTTCCCTAGCAACCATGTTATACACTGAGCCAAAACTCCTCTAATGTCACAGAAATAATTATTCAATGAATACAAATATAAGGAAACACCTTTATTTTGTTGAATTTCTGTTTAAGCAATCAGAAAAATGTGTTTCTTGATTGTAAATTGTCCCTCGTGAGTCTCCCTAGTGTGACGTCATCATGTTTTGGAACTGCTCTACTTCCTGTAAATGTCAACATATTTTTCAACTTTTCTTCACAAACTGACCTTTGATTGGTATAAAGTTATCATATACATTTACAACAGGTTTTATTCCACCAAATAAAGTACAGACTAGAAAATCATTAAAACCTGTCAAACGCACTTTAAGCCATATTCAAAGGTTTTTGATTAGAAAATAAAATTATTATAGTGAAAAGTAGCTTTCTTTAAAAGACACATATTCTGCTACAGTGAGCTTTTAATGTTAATATTCTAACAATTTTCTGTCATTGCAAACATACCTGGAGTTGGATTTTGGAGTTGGCGCTGGCTTGAAAATCCTCTCCTCTTTGACCGTCAAACACACTCCCTGCTGAACTCACTCGATCAGTGATGTTTTTTCCGATCATACATGTCGCTTATTTGTGCATCTTCTGCTGTTTTAAGTCCTTTAATCGTCGCCAGACTCATTCTGAGCATTTCTGCCTCTAAACATGATAACTGCTACTGCTAACCGCATCATAGCATCTCTTTAAGTGATAACATAATTAAAAAACTAAGTGTCAGCTCAGACAGCAGAGAGACTTGTTCATTTTGAGCAGGGCTTCCCAATCTTTTCTGGCCGGGACCCTCAAAGTGAAATGAAAAATAGTTTTAAGCGTTAAAGCATGTTAAATCAGGTTTAATATTTTACCCTAACCCTAACACAACAAAGATAATCGCCATTTTGTCACCAGAAAAAAATTGCAACTTAACCTTTATGTTCTCCTCTAGGTCATTTTTGTTTTCACTTCAAATAAAGCACAGAGAAAGTAATATCTTTATATGTCACATTATCAAACTGTCAGCAATTTTAATAATAATCGTGATATTAACATTAATCGCAATTATTCTGGCCATGATAATTGTGACACAAAATTTCAATTTCGTCCCATGCTGTGGTTCCCTTTGCAGCTGAGGACTGTGCCCTAAGCAATTCTTTACCAAGAACTCACATTTCATCCTTTAAAAATTTAACAAAATACTTTTACTTTTTATTCTAAAAGTACATTTTAAAACAGGTACTTCAATACTTTTACTTAAGTAGGTTTTTCTGTGTGACACTTTTTAAATTTTAAAGTATATTTTAAATTATAATTGACAATATAAATGACTCTAGACTAAATACTTAATGGCACCAATATTTGACTTGTTTAAAGGTGTGTTACCCTTTTTTCAAGTAAGAAAGTAAAATCAGTCCTGCCTCAGCTCAGATCTGTTGTAAAAGCATCTGTTCAGGTCAAAATGACACCGCTGTGATACCATCTGTCTGTGTGCAATTATAAAGCGTACAACCTTTAATATGTTTAATATGTGTTCAGTTCGCAATTTGCTGCAACATCAGATTGACTGCAGTGAACGTGGGATTATATCACCATGTTCCAGATTTAATATTGGCCCGAAAGCAAATGACCATAGATCGTGAACAACATGATATGACCCGGCTCCAGTACTTTTACTGTACTAAATGTTTGGTTCCTGGATCTGCACTTTTACTGTAGTAACAAAAGTACTTCTTGCACCTCTGCTAGTTAGTTGTGAGCGCTTATGGAGCTCAACCGTCCCACCCACTTTGAAGTTCGCTGTGGGACATAGGAATTAAGAAAAATATAAATATTAAAGTGAAACTCTACAGGTGAATAGGAAAAAATCTTAAATTTAAAGATATTACTGTAAATTCCTGCAGTAGTTTACTCACATAAATGTAAGAAAAAAATGTATTACAAGTTTTCCATCATGTCATGTTTTCATGTAGAAATAAGGCATTTTGTGTGTAAAAATAATCAAAATTACACATATTTGGGACATTTAAATCTGAAAAATGGACAAAACCAGGTTTATATTTCTTGGTTCATTTTGTGACATATTAGTTACAAAAAATATACAGAGGGGGATTTTGGATTTCCTATTTAGTTTTTAAGTAAACTAGATTGGACTGAAAATTGTGCTAAAAAAATCAAATTTTGCCAAATTGTTTTCGCTTAAAACTTTAAAAAATCAGTTTTAGAGTTATATTTTAAAAATCCTTCTGCGAAGTCTTGTGTAGGATCTACTTTAAGGCTCAACTTTATGTCTCAAGGGAAATGCATTTTAAGAAAACGGCCTTTGAAGTTACAATGTCCCAGAGAAATATGGATGAAGTGGATTCAATAGAAGATTAAAATTACTTTAGGAGCAGATTGGGCAAGTTTGTTGTTTCCAAATGAAAGACGATATGTTGAGAGAGAAAACTGAGAAAAAAAAACTAAATAAATTGCCTGTAGTGTCTCGTCTTAAGCGTTTAAAGACACGATGGAGGCTGAGCAGTGTGTGGTAACTAATGTCCATAATGCAGCTGCTTTCAGTCCAAAAACAGAAATAACACTGAAAATTCTGCTAATTTTTTAATAAGTTAGCACCGTGAGTTGGTTATAAGTGTTTTTCAGGCATTTACTAATATTAGAAAAATATGTTTATATCCATCATTGGCAACATCATTTCTGAATAAACACACACAAGATGTCAATTGGTTACCGTCCAAAAGGAATTTTGCCAACTCTTCATAGCTTTTGAATCCTTTTAGCTCATGAAGCTCTCTCCATTGTGTCAAACAGGCTCCTATATCCACGCGGTGCCGTCTCTCAAGCGTTTTTCGTCAAGTTTAGTGTAAGAGCTTTTAAAATGTCTAAATGTCTCTGAGAAGTGGAAGTCTGTCGAGGAGTTGGTCACTTCTGTCCGAGAGTCGGCTGCTCCATAATCTGCTCTGGTGCTGGGTTGATTCTGCTCCACTTCCGCCTCAAACAAACTGTGCGCGTCCTGTTGATTGACAGCTCAGCTCAGACAAAGCCACACCTGATTGGTGACTGGACGGCGGAGAACTGTTGTGGCTAGCGGCAAGGGGCGGGGCTATATGTAATATGTTATATTTGCAGATCACTTACGTTACATAAAAGAACAGGGCCAGGTGGTCAAAATGATGAATTCTTTAAAAAATGTCATTTTTAGTGAAAGTAGAGGAAATTACGGACATTCACTTTAATTAAAGCAGAGCTAAGTAAAAATTTGACCTTATTTGTTTGTAAGTCGTCGCCCTTGGCTGCACATTTCCTGACGCCGACCCGAAGAAAACTCTCCTGAGAAACACTGGCTCTCTTTTTTATATTTGGGTACATGACATGTTTTTGTATGTGATTTTACTTCCTTATTTCAATAAAAAGGGAGGGAAAAAAGAAGCTTTTTCGGCTTTTTTACTGGCAGAGACACAAGAGACCTGCAGGGGGAGCTCTGTCGCTGAAATTAATTAGTTCTGCATTAAATGGTTAATAAGACTGAATCATGCAGAATAAACTGTTCATTCTTTGTTCATGGTTTGTTAAGGCTGATTACGGTGTAGTTGTTACAAAGTGTCATATAAGCGCATTAACACACAACTGTTATGCGTTTTTATAGTATTTTATGGTTAATTTTCAGTTGTATATTTCAATTACCAGGGGGCACTTGGACTGGTTTCAGGTTTTAAAAGAAGATTAAATGTACTTTTATCTGAAAAAAGTGTCATTGTTGTAAATTTACCATCTTTTTGGAGGATCTTGCAACATAAATACAATTAAAACAATATGTAACAGTAATAATTGACAATATGCAAGTAGTAAACCCATTTATTTGTCTGAAACTCAAGTTAAGGGGTACTGTGAGTGTGAGACAAAGCTTAGCAGGAACTCAGGACAAAAAAAGTTGGGAACCACAGCTTAATGAGCCTTTCACTTGTCTAATTTCTTCTTCAACCAGCAGAGGGCAGTCTACAGCAGGGCCCGGACTGGGAATGAATGAACGCTAATAAACAGACGCATAAAAAAAGCCCAAAGGCACATTTTGTAACAGATTTTATTACAGCAAAAACATCCAAAGTGTTAGAGAAACAAAAGCACGGTTAGCGTCAGGCCTCGTGACACGCTGTGAGCTCAACACGTCAGTGCATTTCAACATCTGCGGATTAAAAAAGTGAATCAAAAAATAGAAAATAATCTTAACATCTCGGTGAACATCCAACATGGTGAGACACAAAGTCGTCTGTGCTGCTACGTGTGAGTCCAGTACATACCACCGCTTTAGTTCAAATTATACAAAAAACACAATATTCTGGAAATATTAATACAGCCAGGCGGATTGGACGAACCCTCCCCTTTAAACAGGACACATATTATACTGTACGCACAGAGAGAAAGCGGGGTTTCTCAAACTGCGGTGGCGGGCTCAAAATGGGAAAATGAAAGCTTTTGTTTTTGAGCTGCTTCTGGTGCAATTGTAGAAAAATGTTCAAAGTAATAATGAGTCATTTGGACGCTGTTTTTGGAGACATTTCGAAAGCCATTGAGAAGTCACTTTCAATCTGAAGGAGCTGGTCTGAGATGGAATGAAGGAATGGAATGCTTTTTCATCGTGTTGCTGCAAAAAAGTGGAGTTAAAATGTCTTGGTTTCAGGATCTGCATCGGAGGGCTGGGCGAAATGGAATGTTGAGCTGGTCCCTGTGACAATCTGCTGTTTTTGTGATCGACTGTTTGTGTCTTTAATGCAGCTGTTTGTTCAAACACACTTTTTCTCCTGTTGTTTAGCCTCTGAAGCCTCTGGGCAGATGACTTTATTTACCTCTTAAAGGCCAGAGCTGCACGATTAAACCAAACGCAAAGGCTGCAGTTTTTGAAGTGCAATAATTTCTTCCACAAACAACAAAATGTCTTGCTTTGATTTGAAGAAAAATTGCTAACACTGTAGTTTGGATTCGTACAAACATGTGCTGAAACGAGCGACAAAAGTGATAAAAAATGCGACAACAAACGCGACACAATGCACCAAAACGCAACTAAAAGTGACAAAATCGCGAGTAAAAACGACAAAAACGCGAAATGTGTTTAAATTGTGAGTTTGAACAGAATCCTATTATTAAAACATAATCCATGTTCTTCAAACATGTTCTGAAACAAGCGACCAAAAGCGACAAAAACGCACCTACAAATAACAAACACGACTCAATGCACCACAACGCGACTAGAAGCGACAGAAACGCGACTAGAAACGTCAAAATTGTGTTTAAAATATGAATTTGAACAGAATCCTATTATTAAAACAAAAATGGCAAATCGAATCGCATTTTGCACTTTATGTTTCCTAAATGGTGCAGCTCTATTAAAGGCAATAGAAAAATACAAAGTGAACACAAATCGAAATCATGATCTGGCCCCAAGAATATTGTGAGAATCATTTTTTGCCATATCGTCCAGCCCTGATGCATCTTAATTTCCGAGGTTTTGACTTGTTAAGATCCGTAAAGACTTTTTTTTTTTAACGGAACTACCTATTTACTTGTTTCAAACCATTTCTGACATGTCTCAATAAATTACTTCCTGATAATAATAATTTGACTTACCCCAATGGTAAATTTGTTTCCTTATTTTATTATAATTATCACATGATCAGTCAGAAATACCTTGAAACCAGCGAAATATTCTGCACCACATAAACAATGAATACGAGTCAAAACTCCTCAAATCCAGATTAAAAAAAAAAAAAAAAAGATCAATTCAAGTCATTTTAAGGTAAGCTAGATTTACATTTTTTGTAACTCAGTAGTGGAAGTGATGAAGAATATTTTAGCTTCACAAATGTATGAAACATTATAATAACAATATTTAAGGCTTATTTTGCAGTGTTTAAGCTTAAGTTTTAGATAAAGCAAAGGCCTGTAGAGTTATTATTTTGTTTACAAAGTTTCTTCTACTTTTACTTATTATTAAAAACTATTATGAAAAACTCAGTGCATGGAGGAAGTCACTAGAGCAACATGTGCACTGGAGGCTCATTTAGGACAATACTGGAGGCTGCCACTAGGGGCAAGTCTTGTAACTACTGCAGCAAGAAAATACAGCTGTGAGGGACCTGTATCATGATAGTGAGATCATGGGGGTCAGTGAGTTTACACTTGGGTTCAAAGAATAATAACGTGCTTGGGAGGAGTAGTGCCCTAAACCTAGGAAACTATAGGATAAGAGCCGAGCCTGGGGGGTAATTGTTATGAATATTCAGAGCTATAAATTGGGCTGCATTCTCTTTGTCGGGGCTTCTGGAGGTCTTCTCTTCGAGTGAGGATCTCTGTGGGTTTGGAGCCATGATCTGGGACACTGGTTAGAGGAGGTTTTTGCGTGGTCTGCGAACCACCCAGATCTTACATTTTACCAAGGATGAAGTTATTTTTTGGACAATAAAGACTCTATTGCATTGAATTTCGTCGAGTTTGTCTTCTTCATTGTGTCAAACATGCGAGCGTTATCCAGAAGAAATTATGACACAACAGAAGGAAAAGTACAAAAGTAAAAGCACTACGCTTCAAGGGGTCGATTTAACATAAGAACATGGAACGTGTGCACCACAGTTTGAGAAACCCGGCGGCTAAAGTACTATTAGAGATCTCCATTAGAGCTTTGTACAGAGCAGAAGCTGGTTCAATCATCCATCGCTCATCAAACTCTCTTAAACCTGTCGTAAACCTCTCATAAATGTCATGATCATAAATTATCGGCGTAAAAATAGCGTATCGTCAGAACAAATCTTCAAGTAGTGGACTTTCAAACAGAGATGGGCGATGTTTCAAATCGGTACTGACACATTTTTGGATTCGTTTTGATTTTGTTTTTCTTTTTGACAGAAAAGTGGGTCAAAATGGAAATAGAAGAGCAACAATTAGGCTATAAATATGTGTGTATGTTTACATAATCATGCAGCCAATCTTTGTATACCCCACATTTTCTAGTTTTTTGTTATTATTTATAAGTGAAAAGTTATTTGCGAGAACTTTACTTCAACTGAAAATAAATTAGTGGATTTTTAAACCTAAATATTGGCAAATATCGGCTATCTTCAAAACAAAATAGACAAATATCAGAGAAAAAAAAAATCCATATCCACTGTGAACTTAACTTTAACTTAAAATAGATCTGTGAGCCTTGCAATGAATTTTAAAATCCAAATATCGGCCAATATCGACTATGTTCAAATGGAAATAGACAAATATCAGAGAAAACATCCATATCTACTGCGAACTTTACTTCAACTTAAAATACATTTGTGGGCCTTACATTGAATTTTTAAATCTAAATATCGGTAAATATCAGCAAATATCAGCTATCTTCAAAAGCAAATAGACAAATATTGGGGGAAATAATCCATATAAGCCCATCCCTACTTTCAAAGATGTAGTAGAAGTAGAAGTAGTAGTAGAAGTATTCCATAAACATTGAGACATAGACCCTTTAAAATGTCATGTCATCAAAATGTTAAAAATTTCAGAATGGAGGCTCCATTGTTAAAGCACGTCCCAATTCAATTCTAATGATTTTTAATGAACAATTGAGCATTTCCATGGTAGGAATGTCTGTTTGTTCACTTCTCCATTATATAAAAAGATGGGAAACTGTACTGAAGCTTCACAAAGACTATAATTCATTGTAAAATGTGTAATGTCTACATAGATAAAGTGAAAAAATATTGCTTTTGTAAGTATTTGTCCATTAAAACCAAATAATCAGCATTTTATCTTTGACAAAAATGCTAATCATCTACAATAACCTCATTTTAAATAAACAATTCATGTAAAATCCAATGTTACATGTGTCTGAGTGGTTTTCATTTGCCTGATTTTTCTTATTTCTTGATGTTCTGTGGGTAGTCCCAGTTTCTCCAGTGAAATCACACTATGCTCTGCTTCACTTTTGCCTCCTTTCTGGAATTTAGATTGTTTTTGTGCACAACTTTTAAAGGGTCTTTAGAGTTGAGCAGTGTCCATTGGAGAGGTGTGGTACTACAGGGGCGTCAGTAGAGGGCAGTGTGGGCCAGGAATCTGTAGCTGCTGTCACTGAAGCGCAGTCATGTTTGGGTTTCTATACAGTTGCTGAGGGGAAATTCTGGTTTCCGAAAGTTGAATGTACATTTTTTTTCAGACTTTAAACACATAAATACATTAAAATATATACATCATTAATATTGGTTACCTCATAACAGATATGTGTGTCAGGGTTGTTCCATGAAAAAAGGAAATGGAATTCTTTCAACTGGACACAGGTTTTAAAAGCGTTTAAAGGAGACATATTATGTTTTGGTTTTTTGTCTCTTTTTTTTTTTGTCTTTTGAACTATAACATAAGCAGATCATCATTTTACAGTTTGTTCTTCGTGAATCGTAATATTAATCTAAAACAGCTTCATATTAAACTGAAACTGGTTCATTGATGGTGCCGAAGCCCTGAAGCACATGCACTTGGAAACACTGCTCTGAAACACGAGTCAGATGCCTGTCACGTGACTCACCCGGTGTTGTTTCACAGGTGTGTCACCAGGGGGAGCTTTTGTCTCGAGCCTGAGTTTTCTAAGCAGTTTTACAAACCAAAATTGTAAAACATTTCCTCGCTTTTATCACATTTTTTGTTGTTTTATGGTCCTATTATTTTCTAAACACAAATACATCAATAACACGCTCACAAAATGTGAAGTTATTATTGCCACCAGAGCTCACTGGATGAACCCCTGTGGATGTTGTAATATTAAAACACACCACTAGATGTCACGCTGGAGAAGGGCTTTGAACTGTGTTTCGAAGCCTGGAACCATTTGGGTCAAATGCTTTGCTGTTTCATGAGGCTTCACTTTGCCCATCACTCTCAGGGACATGTCACTGTAACATGCAGCTTGTCAGATCTCGTCAGATCTCGGACTGGTGACATTTTAGAACTTTACCACCACATTTCGACTGGCCCCGGGCCCCCAGATGTTCACTTTGGAGAGTCTCAGGCCGCTTGTGTTTGTGGAGGTCTGTGTTTCCATGCAGAGGTCCTGGTTCTGAGGTCTGACATCATCCAAGCATAACTTATATTTTCTTAATAAATAAAATCTAAATCATATCTGAATTGTACTTCTTCTTCTTATGGTCGATCTCAGCAACTCCCCAAAAGAAATTTCGAAATTCTAAGTTTGTGTCGCTGTGAGACGTGGTGAAAGAATTTAAATCTGTTTTATCATCAGCTTTTTCTACATTTATTGAACTTCTCTGCAAAGCCTCTTTATGTGCATGGTAATTATGTAAGGTTTGGATAATGTTAGATGCATTATGCACTGGAAATCTAATATCTAATAAGTGCTGTCCATCGATAAACAGGAAACAGCTGCATGTGCTAGTTTTGTCGGCTCAACATCACAGTTAGCATCACTGGAAATGTGTCAATTTGTCACCAGATCAAATCAGTTTGGTAGGAAATTATTCTTTTCTGTTTGTGTCTGCTTTTTGTGGTTTTGTTTTCACCTCTGTGTTCTCTCCTGGAGCTGAAGGCGAGCCTCTGGAACCTGGGACCTCTCACTGCACTCTTCAGACCCCTCAAACGGGACGATACAGATCACTTATGACGGGGATGTGGGTGTGGCAAGGGGGTAAGTGAAAACTGTTTTTTTTTCTGAGCACTGAAGCCTCAGTTGCAGGACAATACAGGGTTAACTCAAACATGCAGGAATCAAAACACAAGTTTGAAGACGCGGAATGTTAAAAACTCATTTAAGCTGATTTTGTATATTATGTCCCCTTTAAGACATTTTAGCACTCATCCAAGTCGCTTCTTCAGTTCATCTGACCAGGTTCTTGTAAGTCTGTGCCTTATATCGGCCTGAAGGGAGGAGCTAACTATAGTTTAGTTTTAGTTTCAGTGCAGTAGATGAGCGGCGAAACATTTTCACTCTTGTCCAGTTGACAGAATTCTATTTTCTCATCGCTGGTAATTCTTAATACATGAATAATTCAAAATGACTGTGGGCAAAATTGATTATTTGACTTTCAGAATCAGAGGCAGAACTATGGTTAGCTGGAGATTATGGATGGAAGTCAGGACTAAATATGGCACCAAATAATGTCAAATGAGGACAATGTTGTGTTTTGGTCAACCAGCTGCTTCAAGAATACTCATTAACATTTTAGTTCGAAGGGGGCAGCGCAAAAAATGGACAGCACTGCTTTCCTCTCCAGTTTGTAGTAAAACAGGGCTGTGGGTGAGTCTGGAGTAAATTTAAACTGATATATTTTGGGTGAACTAATCAAAATCAGCCCCAAAAAATCAGCTCATCGGCCATCGGTTTCTTCGGGTTCTGAAAATAATCTGTAACGCCGATGGCCTTGAAGAAACCCACCTCAAGTGAACCTCTATTTATGGTGTGTTGGACTTAAAATATGGAGAAATAAAGACGTTTTCTGACCCCTTTTGGCAAAGTCATAACCCAAAGTGAGCCGTCCCACACCAGACCAATGGAAGCCGCTCTAGGACTGTGTGCCGTCTACTCGGTCGGTCCAGAAGCATTGAAATGTCACAGAGAACACAATTCATGGTCAGGTTCAATGGAATGGTTACATTAATGCAGTAACACCGGAATGTCTTTGGGCGCAGGGCCATTTCTAGCTCTGTGGGGGCCCTCGGCAAAATACTATAGGGGGACCGTGTAAATCAAATTAAATGTAATTGTTTATAAAGTTGTGGATTATTTATGAACAGCTCCATCTGTTTAAATTTAAAAGCAAAAAAAATATACAAATTAAAATTAATTAAAATATCAGATATTGTTAGTGAGAATGCAACTGATTTATTTAGTTATTTTTTAATTGAAGTTTTTGAAAATTGGCAATGTTTTCAATTTTTTTAAAAGCAAATTTTAGTCATGATTGTCTTTTTACATTCTTAATTTAGCATCATGTTGTACCAGGTTTAGACTCTTAAATTTTTTATGGCAAGAAAAGTATGATTAAATAAAAAATACCACATTTGTCTTTTACTGGGCACCGCCAAGAGGTAATTATAATAAGAATAATTAAAAGTATATCAAATTATCACCAGTGCTGTTTGACAGTGGTTGATTCAGTTTGAGGGCCCCCTAGTGACCATGGGCCCCCCTGCATGTCCACAGTTTGTCTCGAGCAAGAAACGGCCCTGATGTGGAATTATAATTATTAATTCATGTCACTACAACAGGTACCTTTTACATCTACATCGTGTAGACATTCATAACATCACATTATGTAATCAAAACAGACAAATGTAATAACACTGTCACTTCATCTTCTTCATTATAGTGAAAATGTAATAACACGGTGCATTGTTTTTTGACGTTGTTATTACATTGTGTGTGATTATGACATAAAGTGACATTCCATCCCCCGTACACACCTCCATCACGTGCACCGGGACATTACACTGTCATACATGTGCTGACCTTCTCTTCCTTTGGCTCAGTGTGGATGGAGTTAATACCGTATTATTCTAACAAACGCTGATTCTATTAAAATCTCTAAAAAAGGAAAGAGGAAATCCGTCTGTCCATGGCGTTGGCAGTGGTCTAACACTTGTGCTTCATGGCCAGCTGCAAAACAAAGACAGAGAGAAGGAGCATGTTAAAAAGATCAAATTCAACAATAAACGTAATCTAATCTATGTGGTAATGTTTAGTTTGGACTATTCCTCTGAGAAGAACTGAGATGTGCAGTGCAGTCGTGGATGAAGTACTCCATTTTGTTAAAAAATACAGATATAACAGCAAAAAAGTACTCAAGTAAAAGTATCATATTTTAAAATCTACTTGAGTAAAAGTATTAAATTACTCTTTAAAAATGTACTTTAAGAGTAAAAAGGAATTATTTTTGGTTTGGAGAACTATTAAAGCATCAAATTGTGATCCTGATTGATTTATTCTTTTCAGTTTTGATCATTAAAGGTAACTTTATTTTCTCTATAGGAGCTTTTCGTTTGCTCAAAGGGAACTAGAAATAAAATAATAATAATAAAAATGAAACTGGTAAGATATTGCCATAAATGTGATAAAAAATAAACCCCTCAGACTTTTCAGCAGGTCTAAAACCTACTTAAGCTACTTTCCAGCTCAAAAATGTAGTTGGGTAGAAAGTACACATACACACTCTAAAATGTAGTGAAGTAAAAGTAAAAAGTATCTACTGTAAAACGCACTTACGTAAAGCACAGATACCTACAAAACTGGGTAACACTTTACTACACTACACTTATTCATGACTTAATAAAGTATGAACAAATACTTAATTCATAATCAACAAATAGTTTATTAAGAATAATTCAGGCTTAGTAACAATTTAACAAATATTCTAACCCTAATTTCTAACCGTAACCCTAACCTTAACCTTAATTAAGTAGTTACTAATCCTGAATCATGTTGAATAAGTCTTTGTTAATTCTTTATTAAGGCAAAATAAGATGTAGTTATTATAAAGTGGTACCCAAAACTGACTTAAGTACAGTACTTTTACTTTTGTACTTTGGTACGTTCCACCACTGCAGTGACAAATAGACAAGAAGTTTATCTTTCTCTGGACTCAATTAAACAAACACTAACTAATAGAAACAAAGACATTATCATGCAAACGGAGTATCAAACACGTATTAATTAGATACAGACAGCGCACAACAGACTCGTTTTGGCTCAAGAGCTGCTTTTGTGCTGCAGCGACATAGTAAGTGGAAAAAAAACTGAATGAGGGACGTGATACCTACATAAAAATGCTAATGTATGCTAATGTTCGGTTGTAACGTGTCCCGCAGTGGGCCATAATCAGAGGCCCCAAACCACAGCTGCATGTCAGAGTATGAGATTAGAAATGTGAGCGCATCATGGAGGAGCTTATGGGGGACTCCAGGGGGCGCATCAACGTCTGACGACACAAGTAGGTCTGCTTTACATAGAGCAGTCTTCTCCCTTTCTATTCAGCCCAGTGGGCGAGGCTACCGCGCTCAAATTGAGCCGCCGACTGTAGGCTGCCATGTTTGCAATCTGCTGCTGACCACTAGGGGCTGCTGCGGAAGTAGAATTATTCAATGCAAGTCAATGGGGAGTTAGACGTTTCAAAACCTACTTTAGAGCCTGGCTCAAAATACGGCTTTGGTCTCAAATGTTAGCTTACGGCTCCGTGACAACGCTGAGGGGGGTGAATTTTTTTGAACCAGGCTGGTTTAGCCGCTGTGATTTTTTAAAGTTCATGCATATCTAATGAAGAAGGCGGGCTTTACGCGCCGGAAATGTCAGGGCACAGCCAAACACCTACGAGTGGGCGGTAACCATAGAGGCAACGACGGCAGTACGTCAGCAAAAGGCCGCCCCAAAGTCGCCCTCTCCCCGCCTCCCCACCGAGGGGGGAGTGGTGGGGGCTAACCCGCGGCCATTTTGAATTCTCCATGACTGAGCCGCATTTTCATGAATGGGGCGGAGCGACGACAGTCTGTCCATTATTTTTTATGTCTATGATTCAGCCAGATGAATCAAATAAAACATAACGGTGCCCCCTACAGTCGACGGATCAATCGGCAAGGCGTTTCTTTAGTCGACAACGGCTCAAACAAAGGTATTATCCCACCAAAAAAAGGCAACCATTAAAAAAAACAGTCCTAATGCACTCTAAGCAACGGTTGTTTCTTGATGCTTTTGCCAAAAAACCCAACAGAAGACGAAAATGGCGAGCCACGTGGCATTGTTTAGTGTTCAAAGTGAGCAGGAGGTTGTGGGAATGGGCTGCAAGTTAATCGATTATAGAAATGGTTAACAACTAATTAAATAGTCGTTAACTGGTCAATACACAGACTCCAAAACATTGCCTGTGCCGAAAGAATTGGTTTTATTAGTCAGATAGAGCAGGAATGACACACAAAAAAAAACCACACAGGAAACATGTCAGTTGTGTGTTTTTGATTAAAACCCTTGTTCATCGATAAATATTCTCCTCCAGGATGTCGTCAAACTCCTTCACTTCAGCTTTGTCTGGATAAAATTGTATGCGATTGTCATATTCAAGGGTCTTTTGCGTTCTAAACAACTAATCGAAGAAATAATCGCCAGACTAATCGATTACCAAAGCAGTTGTTAGTTGCAGCCCTAGTTGTGGCTTTGATTCCTGAGACGACTGGAAAATAATGTGATTTAAAAATGTGAAAATGTGGTGTGACTGAGAGAGCATGAGAGAAACAGACAGTTTAACCTCCATCTGCGTCTACTCTGCACCAAGTAGCAACTAACTACAACCGTTTTATAACAAAGACAGTGAAAAAAAGTATTAAATCAAAATGTCAAAAAAGAACAAACTATTTCCGGTTTCTGTCAATAATACGCTTAATCCATAAATATTCTCTATCTAAGCATTCAGTCTCATATTTCAACCTTTATTTGGTTGAAAATGTATTTTAAGTCTCAATGTACAGTTCTAATGTCAACTCGGGTGCTAAATGGCTGCTAAGGTTCATGGTTCATGCCTGTTGCTGTCAGCAGAGGGAGCTCTTATCATAAAAAACATCACTTAATCAAGCTATTTTGAGGAATGCTGCTTCCTCTCCCTTCCGACTGTCAAAAGCATTTCCTGCTGAACTCTCTCGATCGATGTCGTATTTTCAGATTCTAGACGTCACTTATCTGAGAATCTTCTGCTGTTTTAACGTCAGCGATCGAGGGAGTTCAACAGGGAGGGTGTTTGATAGTCGGAGTGAAGTCGCTTTCATCTCAGCAGATTCAACCTTAACAGCAGTCAGGTTGAAAAGTGTATAACGCCACAATTTATAATGAATTTCTGTTGTATAAAAGTATCATGAAAGTATAATAAACATCTCTCCAAATGTATGGGATTATTAAATGTGACGTCACACGGTGTATTCCTCACTTCCAGGGTCTAAGCTGCTGCTGCAATTTCAGCTGATTTTGTTTTGTTTTCGACACTATGTCACAGTCTGTGTGTAGTTTTATTCAAATATATCTGCAATCAATACAAACAGGTCAGAGAAGCTTTCCTTTCATTGATTTTTGTGGGATAAGAATAAAAAAACAAGTGGCTTGAATTGATAAAGTGAGTTTCTGTTTGGCTCACAGCTGTTTTATTTGTAGTAACGTTAATTAACTATTTTTACTAGTGTAACAAAGGCCTGGACAGAGAAGTGTTGTCCAGGCTGGACACTGTTAAGTTATATAAAAGCATTCCCAAAGGTGCATTACGATGTGATTAACTACTATTTCATTACTAAAAAAAACATGAAAACCAGAGCTAGTTGACCATAAACTGTCCAAAGTTATTGCTCACTCACCTATTTCAGTCTAACCATCTAAATTATCCACTCTGCAGAGTTTGTAATTGCTTTCACAACTTTCAGAGCAGAGTTTACCGTTACGGTAAAGCTAACAACAGCTAGCATGCTAACGGCACACTTTCGTTTTTTTCAGACAATAAAACGCTCATTATTAGACGCAAACTGCACACTGTGGTCTGACAGAGCTGCTTTTACAATATATCTCTACTAGAACAACACAGATTTTACTTTATCACATGAAAAAAGATGTTTACTACAATTAGCGACAGATACAGAGGACCCGGAAGTGAGAAAATATACTGTGTGTGACTTAAAAATCTCATTGTCTGTCACATTACATTTCCGTTTTGATATTTTGATCACAGCCTGAGTTAATCTTTCTACAGAAACGTCTTTTACACGAATGGACTGCAATATTATTCTCAAGGTGACACTAAACATCTTTTAAAGTCGGTTAGCTTCACACTCGTTCCTCCTTGGCGCACGTAGAGCACGTCAAGATAATGCAAAACAAATGGCGCCACTTCACAAATGATGTAAAAGCAAACGACTGCGTGTGGGCTTATAGAATTTCCAGCGTATTAGTCCTCGCAGGAGCTCCGCAATCTTTCCGTCTCCCCTTCCTCTTCAGAGTCAATGTGTTTTTTGGGCTGATGGCTTTTGTCTTTCCTTTTACTCGTCGCCGTCGGGAAGCTCATTTGAGAACAGCTGGGGAGCCGGGTTCGTTCCTACACGTCTCCCGCTGCTCGGACAATTACTAATACGGCAATGTGCGCAGATTCAGAACAGGATCATAAAGAGATAATGGGTTATGCCAGTGCCACGTCGTAGATCACAGCGAGGCGGACAGGCGCACTTCCACGAGGTTGCGGAGTGACGAAGGCGGCTGTGTGGGAAGCCGAGGAAGAGCGGTTAGCGTCGTGAGGCTCGGAGTGTCGTGGTTTGAGTTTGATCGAGTTTATGTTGAGGTGTTTTGGAGGATTAAGATGAATGTTTTGGTAATTAATAGACGACGTGGGCCTTTACAAGGAAAAATGAGGGCTTGTAAATCTGGTACTTTTAGGTATTAATTAATCTAGGTATCTTTTTATTCGTATTTGTTCCGTGACAAATGGCGTAGTGTCAGGTAAATCAGCCAATGCGACCTCTCTGGCAGTGGTGGACGTAGGAATTTGGGGGCCCAAACGCAAAAGTAAGTACAGGCCACTCCTCGTCAAATGTGATTTTGTTTAATTTTTCTGTTGTGTCTCTTAAATTGTTCTTGAAGGAGGTTTTTAGTTTTTTGCTGTTCCAGTTTTTTTGTTTTCTTACATGTGGTGGCTGGACAGGTTCATAAATCTGAGGTGGTAAGTGAACTATTGCGAAATTCAAATTCAAATGTGCAACAGCTTACATGTTCTAAACAGCTTTAAACGGGGGGGTTTCCCCAAGAAGGATATTTAAGAAATCAGACCATATTTCCCATTTGTTGGAGAATATTAACAATAAATATATGATTTGATGATATGAATTTTGCATTGTTATATTTTAGTCGGTGTAATCCCTCATTCGTCCAGGAATGTTCCATCATAGAAAAGGTTTCAAAGGTCGTCATCTGGACACTGTTTTGAAAATCAAGATGTTTCGACGTCCATCCGAAAGTCAACATCTCAATCACCAGAACTCTGGCTTATAAGCTACTCTGATCTGTGAAAGCCCCGCCCACAGAGACGTGTCCCTAATAATGCCCTGTCTTTGTTAAACTATTTGAAACTAATCTTTATGTTAGCTGTGAACAGTCCTACAGTTAGCTGGCTGTAGCTCCTCGTCACTGTTGAGTACCTGATTAGCATACGACTGGTCCATCGATTTAGACCAGCATGTTAGAAGGCTGTCATAACCTTTGCTAAACTGAATCTTAAACCACCAGGATTCTCTCTTTTCACAAAAATGGCTTCCTTTACTCCTCTTTCAAACCAATTCTTCTCCCGCTCAGAATCTTCCCCTCACTGTCTTCAGACGAGTGGTGTGTATCTCTCAGATGCAGAAGTCTTTGGGGCCCCTTCCTGACGGTCTTCTTGGTACAGCCTTTTCTGCGGTGGCTGTTTAGTCTCGCTATGTACCGCTCACTGCGCTCTATCGAACACACTGCACATAAACAGAGCCATGTAGCAGACGGCGTGTACCTCCCCGACACAAAGCCTTACCTTGTGCGCGGTGACGGCGAACTGCTCGGCGCTGTTCATCATGTCGGCGGTCTTGTCCTCTGCTCGGCCTAACCGCTCGCCTCGCTCGTTCAGGGCCTGGCTTGCCTTCTGCACCGCGCTCGTCACACTGTCCGCCGCAGAGTGCAGGATGCTGTTACCTGCACCCAAGAAGGAGAGGAAAACACAAGAGAGGTGAGAAATCAAATGTGCTTCGTTATTGGGAGTTTATTATCAAAAGGACCATTGTGTAACTTTTCTAGTGGAGGGTCTACCACCTGATTATGACATTATCTCTATGGAGACGCCGCACCACCAGACCAGGGTACATCTGTGGAGAGGTCAGCAGGCTTTTTTGGGGAATTTCCGGCAATTAAAACATCTGGTATTGATGAAAGCAGAAACATCTCCATGAAGAATAGATGGTGGTGTAACCTCCACTAGAAAAGTTACATTCAAGACTTCAAGAAACAAGAACAATATCTTAAAGGTTGAATGGAGGATTTCGGGCAACAAATCAGAATCTCGTTTCCTCGTGGGTAGTACAAATAACTGGTCTGCTCAGGTGTCAATCATTCTCTGGTGCTAGTGCACGCCCGCAGGCTTGTCCAGGGGAAACGCTCGCTCTCATGGCCGCGCATGCGTGGTTGATATGCTAGTGTGTTTATGTAGCAGGTTAGCTGCGAGTTCCGTCATTGTAAGTCTAAACTTTCATCCGCGAAGTACCGAAATGGCTGAGGGACGAAAGAGAAAGACTGTTTTCGAGCTTTCACAGAAGAGACGAAAGTCTGCAGAGGAAAGAAACAAAAGCGTGTTATTCTGTGGGAATCGTTTACGCGCTGGTGAGCATTGAAAGCGCAAAACAGGCTTCCAACTGATGCCTCCGTTGCAAAGTTTCTGCTGGACAGGTAACTGTTTATCTGACTTTTTTTTTTATTTTTTTATACATTTTGAAAGTTTTATAATCTTCTTCGCGGAGGTTGTCGTGAGAAAGCGACACCAGTCGTCTTGTAAACAAATGCGCATGGGCAGTGCTGCTGGGCGTGCTCGTGCACGAGGTTTGGTAGGCGTTCACTCAGGAGAAACGGGGAGGGAGGGAGGGGGAACCTGCGCATGCGCTTTTTCAAAAAAAGGACTAACAGTCGCAGATTTTCAAATCGGCAAGAAATACTCCATTCAACCTTTAAAATATAAAATACATTATCAATAAACATAACAACTAGTGCTGTCAAATTATAAAAAAATTGAATCAATTAATGCATTAATCACACTTTGGAACTGTGATTAATCACAATTAATTGCATTGGGTGCTTATTGCAATTTTGATTATTCACATATATTTTTTGCACATTTTCTTAAAAATGTGGGTTTTAAATACATTATTATTTAAAACCCAACTAAGAATAGTGTAGACAATGCATTCCATGTAGAATCTGTGTGGCTCTTGTTTCAGGTAAATGTAAGCTACATGAACAATCAACAAGTTTAGTGGGTGAAGGGCCCTTGGTATACTCATAGACCTATAGTTACATAGGTAACTGACATGTATGGTGGTAATGAAGTAAATTTTCTTTAATTAATCACATAAGTTAATGCCTTAATTTTGACAGCCCTAATAACAACTTAGGTAAATACAATGATATAACTCTGGGGCATACTGGCACACCATGGACAGTGCTGGGCATTGCTCCCACAGAGTCTACGATATGATACGCTCCTGGTGCAGAGCCCACAACACAGTGAGTATTCTGTAGGGTTTAGATTCTGAGGCCGGCCTGAAGTTGGGTGTTTAACTCACAAGTCGTGAAAGTGGACAAAATACAAGGATACATTTAATGCGACATGTTAATGAAAGCTGGTAAACAGAGCAAGGAGAGCAGTGGAGGACTTAAAGACAGCTGCAGATGCCCTCCCAAAGAGCAGCGCGAGGGAGGAAGATAATGTGGGCCAGCTCCAGCGAAGGGGATCATTTATTTATTTCCGGTCATATCAAAAGTCATTTTCAGTGACATAGTATTAAACATAGTAAAATGAATGAAAAGGAGGACTTATCTGCCCCCTTTTCAACTAGTACTTAACCCTGATGGTTTAAAAACACATTCCACTCAACATTTGCACTTAATAACACACACAAATACATTGCAAACAGACGTTCACCCATTTGACCGCAACTTAATTTTCTTTCTAATGCATACTTATTACGATTGCTTTTACGTATTTCTAGATTGCCATTATTGTTTTTGATTCTTTGATTTCTTTTTGACAAGATAATTCCATAAAATAACTCCTTTCACAGCTATTCTCCATATAATAAGGTACAACACAAACACAGGAAGTCGTATCAGGCGCTTTTGTTTTGCCAAAAAAAAAAAAAAAGGCACATGTAAACAAAGTTAACTTAACTCCTGTTCTATGAGTGCGTGTATCAGGCTGGGCCCAGACATTAATCCGTGTCAAATCATGATTAATGCGTCAATGTTCTATGATTAATCACATGACTTAAAGGAAAAATATTAAGCATTTTTCATATTGCTGTTATCCTTTAAACATGATGATGGCGATGATTTAAGGACTTAAAACAGCGGAATATTATCTGATAAATGACATAGATGATCTGAAAATACATCCCGGATCGAGGGAGTTTGCAGGACGTGTATTTGACGTGTATTTGTTTTGACGCTCGGAGGGGGAGGATTTTCCAATAAACATTCCTCAAAACAGTGTGAATGCAACTGAATGCTACTTCAGTTATGTTTTTGATGACAGAACATTGTTAGAACATGGTTTAAAGCTAAAAAAAATAGTCACTGTTACAGAATATGTGTCCTTTAACACATCTACTCTGACAGCCCTGCTTTTTATACACGTTTAGTGGTTGACTAATCAATTATAAATAGTCAATTATAGCCATGATTACTGAGATGAATTGCTGCAGGCCTGTTCTACTGTACCTTTTATTGTATCAAAAAAACAATAACAAGGAGGTCATCCAGGGATTTTTCTGCTGCTCATTTCCAAGCACAGTCCTCGTCTATCCAGAGGGAGCAGGATTCAATTTCAGCGCCTGTACCTGCTATACAAGGCAATAACTCTGAAGTCTCTCAGCTCTGGACGCCTGAAGGGACAAACTGCATTAAGCCCCGACAAGCCTATTGCTATAGCAGTATACGGCGGCCCGGGTAAGTTGAGTGGCAGTTAACTGGGACAGGTACGGCGCGCCCCGGAGCAGATGGAAGGGACAGCTGCCGCGGCTCCCTGAAAAACAAGCGGAGGAGCGGGGAAAGTCGACGGCGTTTGCGGGGAGTGGAGACCAGAAGAGAGAGTGAGGGCTAACGCAAAACACATGCGAGCTCAGTGATGATAACATGGATAGGCTGCAGCGCTAACATCTGGTGTTTAGTGTAAAAGAAGCGGGAATGTAATATAAAGTGAAGGATGGGGATGTGCACTGAGAGATGTCGTGTTTGTGATCAGCTGGATGGATCCGTAGACCACCTCAAGCGCGTTCGAACGCAAAATGTGGGATGTTACTACAAATAATTACATGTCTTTTTTAATTGGAAACAGTAGTTCAGAGTACTCCCACCCTGCGATTCAAATCTTGCTTACAGTCAAAAATAATTACAGCAATCTTGATGAGTCTTTTTTTTTTTTTTACTTGAAGCTTCATCATTTCCTTTTGGCAGAAGTGCTATAGATAATATTTATGTAACATTATCCATTCTGTCGAACACTGATGGCATGTTTGTTGCAGGCGTGCAAAACATCCATAGAGTTCAATTATTTTCGGATCGCCATAATCACAAAATCAGTCGCCTCGTGAGCTGTTGATTGAACAATCAGAAACAGCTTCGTAAACTCAAACAATGAAAGCGGGGCCAATGTTTATTATAAGAACGCAGCTTGTGTTAACCTGAGTTGTTCACGTGCGGCTGATCACTTGTGTTTAAATCCTGTCAAATGGCCTTATGTTTTCTGTTGTTTCTGTAATAATTCAACAGGAATGTGGACAGAAAGGCTTAGCAGTTCTCCGCGGTTATTACATCTAGACTCTCAGAGATGTATTAGCTCATCAACGGTTTATGCTTGTAACTCTGTAAATAAAAGACGGATTGACCCAACATAAGGACTGGCCGATGGCTTCTATGTTGTTAATGGCCTGGAGCATTAAGGCGGGTCGGGTCTGTGTGGTGCGCACTCCCACACTCCCAGACTCTGCAGCTGCTCGGGGCAGGCCTGGTGTTGGCAGCAGTTAGCCTTTTGTGTGTGGCCTTGAGGGACCATGTTGATTAGGTTAGATTAGGGACATTTTTGCCTTTAGTTAGTGATATCGGCACCAGCATCTACAGCTTGTACATTTCTGTTCATTTTGTCATTGTCATTTTTATTAGTTTTAATTATGTCAATATATATTTGAATCTCCAGAACAGCAATTGCAATGTTATACATTTTTCGATTTATCCTCCACCTTCTAGTAAATAGCCTCTTAAAGGGCCTGTACCTGATTTTTACTATTATGAAATGGGAAAAACAGAACTAGTTCATGTTCCCGATGTTTCGCATGTACTAAAGTAAAATCTGTGTTGCCACAGCACAGATATATTGCAAAAGCATCTATTAAGGTGTAAATGAGACCACAATGTTTACTCTGCATCTATTTATAGAATGTTTCATAGAATGTTTATCCAACGAGAGAAGCAGGAAGAGCTCCATTAGCATGCTAATGTTGTTGCTAATGCTAATGTTGCTAATGTAGCTTTACGCGGAACGATCTGTGATGCTCTGGGCTCAGAGACTGGTGAAAAGTGCCTCTAAACTCATGGAGGTGAATATTTATGATGCTGGGACTGCATTAAAGTGAGAGATGCATGTGACTGATGTAAAGACTTTAACATCAACTAGTTCTGTTTTCCACGTTTTTAACATCGATTGGTTTAACATTTAGCTAACTACAAATTCTATACACTGTAACAACACAATCATTATCTCTATCCCTAATTTTTTCTGCTATGAACATGAAATAATGAAAAACATATTCCCCACTCTTCTCTCTGTATTCTCTGCCAGTCAATTTAAGACTCATCCCAGCAAATTTGTGGCATTTGTAATTTCCTTTGACATAGAGCAGCTCTTCTCAGACGTGCACACCTCGGCGCACAGACAGATAGTTCTAACCCCGTCCTCCCCCTCAGACTGTGGGAACCAGAGGAACACGCTCACACCCAACTCCCCCATTCAGCCGGGTGATTCAGACGACTCCCTTTGTTTCAGACGGGTTTCCTGTCATCTGCAAAGACACGACGAACTCGCGAAATATGACAAACACAATACTGCAGAAAGATTAGGCTTATGACAAAAAACAAAGATTTGGAATTCAGTGCCGGGAGTGGGAGGTGATTTAAACCTTGTCGTGTATCGCTGCTTTGGTGGTTTGAAATTTAAAAACTCTTGGATATATCATGTATTTGATGTTATGTAAGCCAATTTATTCTCTGGAAAAAGTGGGCTATATAAGCAGTAGTGTGTACATTTTTGCTAAGAACAGTTGGATGATTGGTCTGATGCCCTCTGCTGGTGATACTAGGTAGTGAACCATGTTGAAAAGACACATTAGAAGCATGGCTAGTATTGACATGATGCTAAGGACATCTTAAGTGTCGAAATGAACATATTCAAAAGGGAATTTCCTGATTTGAATAAGTTAAAGGTTATGTCTGAATGTCCCCTCAAGCCCTTAAACCCTCACTTACTTCCTAGTCTCTTTAGCAGACTCTATAGTGCATCATTCACAGACAGTAGACAGCTCTACTTTCTCCTCACCACTCACTGGGTGAAAAAAGTCTACTAAAAATGGCATTATGCATTTGGACCTTAAAACTCATGCCGTGGACACAATAAATGGATACCTCCGGAGCATACGGTACTTCTGGTGGCCGGGGAAAAGGACATTGCATAGAAATAGATGACACAAACTCAACCAACAATCAAGAACTGGACATACATTATAATTGACCTTTGAAAAATTGAGAAAATGTTGTCAAATTTGGACTAAATTTGAAAATGGACACATTTAACAGACTTTGGACCAAATGGGACATTTACACCGAACTACATGGTTAGGACTTTAAATTGTTTGTATGCCATCTCTCTGTGTCTTGTTCTGTATTCATTTTGTATTTGTGTGGTGCTATTTTTTTTACAGATATAAAAATAAACTGAAACAGAAGGGGAAAAAATGACTTATTGGACAGACTTAGGACTAGATGGGACATATATACTGGAATTCTGTGAACTTTTTTTGATGTCTTGTGTCTGTTTGTTCTTTGCATTTTTTCTGTTTTGTTCAAAAAATGGAAAAAAGAATACGGAAGAAACAAAATCTGCATCATTCAACATATTTTTTTACAGCCTAACATATGAACATGCTTCCTGTTACACTCGCAAAACACACACACAGGCTCAAATTTCACTCCTTCCACATCAGTTTGCCGAGGCCCACAGCGGAGGAAACGCCTGGGGCCCGGGACAATGATGTTGGCCCCTGATCCACATGTTATTGAGAGGTTTGGAAACACAAGCGGGAGTCAGACAGAGATCAGAGTCTGTCTCACACGCCCTCCGCTCACACACATGGGACTGATCAAACACATGAGCAAGTTCCTCGAAAACAACACACCTACAGGCTCTAATGTGAGATTAAAGGTGCAGTGTGGAACATGTCGGGTCAGGTTACAGGTCAGGTGTGTGGAGAGGCGAGCCCACTCACAGTAAGAATGTGAGGTTTTTCAAGAATCTTTTGAGAAACACAAAATGCTGCAATGGAATAAATGCAAAGCAGAAAAGATTAATGCAGGGCTATTCAACTGTATTTCACCAGATATTTCATATGGTTTTGTCCTCGAGGCCAGAAACATGTCCAACACTTTAGAAATAAATGTAATACGAAAGACTTTAACAACATATGCAGAACTGAACCAGGAGGACTAAACCAAGACTAAACTAAGGACTAAATCAGGACTAAACCAGGTTAAAACCAGGTCTAACCCAGAACCAAACTAGGTCTAAACCAGGTCTAACTCAGAACCAAACCAGGACTAAACCAGGTTAAAACCAGGACTTAACCTGATACAAACCAGGTCTAAACCAGGATTAAACCAGGTCTAAACCCAGAACAAACCAGAACTAAACCAGGGTAAACCAAGTCTAAACCTGCTCTAAACCAGATCCAAACCGGGACTAAACCAGGACCAAACCAGAACTTACTCAGGTCTAAATCAGGCCTATACCAGGTCTAAGCCATATCTAAGCCAGGACTAAACCAGATCTAAACCAGGACCAAACCAGAACTAAACCAGGTCTACACCAGGTCTAAACCAGGACCAAACCAGGACTAAACCAGAACCAAACCAGAACAAACCCAGGTCTAGCCCTGGCCTAAACAAGGTCTAAACAAGGCCTAAACCAGGACTAAACCAGGACAGGCCTAAACCAGGACTAAACCAGGTCTAAATCAGGCCTAAACCAAGTCTAAGCCATATCTAAGCCAGGTCTAAACCAGGTCTAAACCAGGACCAAACCAGGACTAAACCAGGTCTATGCCAGGTCTAAACCAGGACCAAACCAGGACTAAACCAGGACCAAACCAGAACGAACCCAGGTCTAACCCTGGCCTAAACCAGGACTAAACCAGGACTAAGCCAGGTTATAATTTTCTGTCTCGTGCACAGCTTTACAACAGCTTTTTTCAGACAGCAAAGTGAAATTGGGGAGGACCACCCAAGCACAGCCAATCAGACCACAGCTTTTAGCTCTTACATCGAGACAAAATATGTTATTAGATACAGACAGCACGCAGAGGTCTTATTTTTGTCATAAAGATACTCTTTGGTGGAAAACACAAAATTTACTCATTTACAGCTTTAAGTCTTTTAGCTAGCACTTTTCAACTAACTATTTGTTCAAAAACATTCTGGTAATTTCATTTTAAAACATTTTTTACACATCTCTTCACATATACGCAGAATTCCCAAAGCGAAACAACAGTGGGTTCACTCGTTCACCTGCATATATGATTCTACTGCAGCTGTTTGGAGAAATCCCAAAAGAAATACGTGCAGCCATGTTTAAAATTCCGATTGAAGTTTGCAGTACAACGAACGGAGGTGTCACATGGGCTCAGAGCTGCTGGTGTAGTAGGCTATCCCCCAATGTAGTTTAATTATGCTAATCTCATAACAGCACACGAGGAGGCCGTATGTGTCCCTATAGCACACATTATACTGTGCTATTGCTCCATGAAATTACCGAATCATATTTTGCATATTATCGTGGAAGTCATATTTTTCTGCTTGAATTTCAGCGAGAAAATTGAATTGTGTTCCAAGAGTAAGGCGAAAGTCAAGTTTAGGATGACATTGCACAACTTGTTTCAGTATTGTAAAGTTAGATCAGGGCCATTCAGCTTTATTTCACCGAGGGCCAGGTTTTTCAGATTGTTTTGTCCTCGAGGCCAGAAATGTGTCCAACGCTTTTGAAATACAAGAAACATCTAACACGAAAGGATTTAACAACATCTGCAGAACTGAACCAGGACTCAACCAGAATTTACTGAATCAAGACTGAACCAGCTCTAAACCAGGTCAAAACCAGCACTAATCCAGAACTAAACCAGGACTAAACCAGGTCTAAACCAGGACTAAACCAGGACCAGAGATACAATATTTTCCATTTTTGGAAGATAATTTGAGGGCCTGATTTGGCCTTACGTTGAACAAGTTAGAGGATTGTAATTGGTATTTAAATTAAGGATTTAAACTAAGATCTGTGGATGCCCTTCCAAAGAAAGAGGCGATGAAGAGAGTGAGAAAACGTGGGTCAGAGGCAGGGGACAAGCACTTCTGGTACTGGAGATACACAGATTAGGGTTAGGGTTAACAATAACACATGTAAACACAAGAAGCCCTATCAGCGCACTTATACCCCAGTTAACCCAAGATAACCCAGGTATCTTAACATAACTCTGGTTCTATGAGTGCACCGGCACAGGTCAAGCCGAGCCCAGACATGCGGGGAAGAGCTTGGGCACAGGTTCAGACAGTACATGTGCGGGCCCGGGCTGAGTTGGGGTTAGTCAAGTGGTGTGCCTGTTGGCGGTTATTGCATCATTTACTATTATTGATTCAATGAGAGTTAAATAATGTTATATAACATGTGTCTTAATAATAAATAATAAACATATGTAAAATAAGATGGAACACATTTGGTTATTAGTGTCTCCTGAAATGCACGTGTGTGAGGAGGTTGGATCGGCTCAGGTCTAACTCAGGTGTGCCCCTCCCCCACGTGACCACTCCTCAGCCTGATTTAGGCTCATTTCCATAGGACGGTCCCTGGTGTTTCCACTGCACCTAAGTGAACCGTACCGCCCCGTTTGATGGGTCCCATGGGGGCCATAAGATGTACTAGTTCCCAGTATGAGTCGGCTCGGTTTAGACCACTGACCGGTTTAGAGCAAGATGATTGGACGAGAGAGAACAAGAGAGAACGCAGATTCAGGTGAGAACGAAACTGCAAAAACAGATATAAAGACAAAGTAATAATTTCTCACCACAGACTTGACCATGTGAAAAAACTGCTCATTTCCAGAGACGATAACTTTATTTGCTGAGCCGTCAGAGTTAGCAAAACGAAGCTAGCACACAATAGCATCAGCTGCTTGCTGTTTTACGATGCACTGCACTTGCTTCAAAACTTGCTTGGTTCACCAACCAAAGTATTATAATTCCAGTGCATAAAACATCTACCATAATCCAAACCCAACATATTTCATAAAGAGTTTAAAACATAGAGGCCCCGAGAAGTAAAATAAATGCAGAAAAGGCTGACGCATAAAGGGAAGCTATGTTTTGTTTACGCACGCTTTATCCAGGTCTTACAGCGCCATAAAAAGTCTTCATTCGGGTACAAGTTATATTTTATTTATGAAGAAAACGTGTTTGAGTAACGTCAGTTGGTCACGTGGCGGACCCCTGTGAGCCTGGATCTCTGCACGGAAACGCAGTCCACCGTCAACAGAAACGACCCGAGACTGTCCCAAGTGGTGTGGTCGAAACACGCCTAATAGTATGAACAGAAGAGTGCAAAACAAACAAGTGAATATCAATGATCAAAGCTCCTAGACACGTGGAGTTTAGACCAGTGCATCAACTGTCTTCTGTGGGGTTTGAACCTGCAATCTATTGATCCACAGGCAGATCCCCCACCACCACACCAGGCAGCACAGACTCCCGGCACAGATCTCAGGAGGAGGCATGACTTCAGACGGGCCTCATGTGGCACGGGTGGATCGGTCATCCTCATACAGGGGGAGGGGCCTGAACACAACCTTCAAAGACAATTAGAGTCGTAGTCGTAGTAGAAAAGTGCACAAAACCGGCTTGGATAATGTTTTGCGCATTTAATTTTCCATAAGAATAAAAGAAAAAAATGATATTGTCCATATTTCACACCACTATCTGCTACCTATCACCTTTTCATTCATTATTATAAATACAAAGCATCACCTTCCAGAACGTTACTACCCTTTTGACATCGAACCAATCATCCATTTTCCATTGCCCATCTTGTTTGCCCATGTCTGATCCTTCAACGCTAGTCATTGTCTGGTAATAAAACGCCTCGAGACCCGCAGACGGAGGATGTAATGGGGACACAGCGGGTACAGTGTGTTCCATGTGCCCAGGAGCTGCTGACGCCGGAGTAAAGTGCTACTACGTATTCATGAAGCGCCGTCTGAGCCTTTAATCGGAGGATAAATGTCACACGTACAGAGACCGAGCAGGCCCGTAACGCTCCTGTGTGGACCAAACGTGATAAATGTTTTTTGTAGAGGTGGATCTTTGAGAAAAATTGAATAAATGAGAGATTATGCAAACTCGTCCTTTTGTGCTTTTAACCTTTAACAAAAAATGTGCAGCAGGCAGAATTGTGTGTTTAAAGAGCATTTTATTACATGGACTAGCTTACATCGCTAATCAAACACATTGAAACTGACTACATTTTAATTCTTTTCTGCTATGGGCCACTTCTGAATGAATGAAGGATTACACCAATTTACGGGTTTATCTGTTTATGGGGTCCTTTCACTAAGCTTCATAAAACAGTCCATTTAAATTTTACCCAAGATTGTGGCATCAAAAGTGGAAACCTGTAAGTCTGTTTTCAAGTTATCTGCGGACTCATCTGTCATTACAGCTGTGTGCGACTACAATGATAAAGTAATTACCTTTTTTTTTTTTTCTTTTTTAAATGGTAATTCCCCCTGTTGCCAATAGATGGAGTGTTAACATCAAATCCAGACAATGAAGCATAGACTGATGGAAAGTAATGTGTTTTCTATAAAAAGGCATTATTTTCAGTTCTAAAACATGAGATGCATGAGAAGTTATTAAAGGAAAAATATTCAGCATTTTTCATATCGTTATTAACCTGATCAGCCAGCAGATGACGCCTGTGCTACATATAGAAACTAGTGGAATTAGCTGTCGACCAACATTATGTGCGGGTGAGCAGCAGCAGTTATCGTGTTTAGAGGAAGAAATGCTCAGAGCGAATCTGACGATGATCTAAGGACTAAAACAGCGGCACGTTCTCTGATAAGTGACATATGAAGTCTGAAAAAAACTTCCAAAAATCCCGGAAGTTCAGCAGGAAGAGTGTTTGACGCTCGGAGGAGGAGGATTTTCTAATAAACATTTCTCAAAACAGCGTGAATGGCACCTGAATGCTACTCCAGGTACGTTTTTGATGAGTGAACATTGTTAGAACATGGTTAAAAGCTCAAAAAAGTCACTGTAGCAGAACATGTGTCCTTTAAAGGCAAATAAACAGAAAATGAATCTTCACAGCAGAGTTGTGGGTCCTTACCTCGTCTCAGCAGATGGCCGTGCTGAGAGAGCAGCTCTTTCCTCACTCTGCTCATGTACCTCTTACACCGCGAGAACACTGACTCTACAGGAGGCTCCTCTGGGTCACACATAACAGGGTCAAATGCATTCACAGTGTCTTTATGACGCCTTTAGTGCTTGTATTTTAGTCCAGCGAGTTAGGAGTTAAAGGGGGCACAGCATTTTCAAAAGGTTAAATTCTGTTGTTTTTTAGTTTGACACATTAGCGGACCACAGGGGCGTCAGAAGATTATGCCCAATTCACACCGAAGCAGTAACAGCACGGCATCGCTTTCAATAATAACCAGTTTGACAACCTACAGAAACAATACGTGCCTCCAACAGCCGTATTTACGCTACGCACCACTCAAATTAGGTTGGGGTTTTAATTTTTCATCATCAACAGAGCGTCTACAGGGTTTTTAGAAGGAAACAGAGGAAAGAGGTGCATAGTTTCCAAATAAACAGTCGATGCCTTTTCAAAATCTGTTCTCTAAAAACACAAGCAGTTGTTCTGTTTGCAAAGACTGGAATGGTCAATAACATACTCCCGTCATGTTGAAGGGCAGGTGCATCTCGGCGACAGGGCCCTCCTCAGTTATGGTCCCACACCTGAGCAGCGGCATAGTTTTGTTTTGCACTGGTGTGAGACTTAAACCGAAGAGGACGGTCATTCTCTCCGTTCTTCTTCCTGGGCTCAATTTTACAAGAGGGTCTGCACTCCAGTTTGCTCACTCTTTATGCGATAAATCCATTATTATTGGTGTTTGAGCAAACTTTTTTTCCATCCAGAGACATCACAGTTGCATGAGGGCACTCGCACGCTCTCTGGTGGCGCAATTGTGTATTACAAGCATAGTTTTACCAGTGGACCAGGCCAAATCTTTTCAGTTGTATGAACATTACGATGATTATTTGGTGAACCATGAACAAATAAATTAATTTTTGCTAAAAGTGGTCACAACTTTAAAGCTAAATATCTCAGAACTGCCTTAAACGCAGATAGAACCGTATCATTCTGAGGAGACAATGTACAAATGAACAATTTAAATACATTATGTCGCTTTTAGTTGTGTTTTTGTCACGTTCAGTTGTGTTTGATATTTAAGCACATCTTTGTCATTTTTAGTTGTGTTTTTGTTGCTTTTAGTCATGTTTTGGTGCATTGACTTGCGTTTGTTGTTTGTGGCAGCGTTTTTGGTGCATTTGAATGCATTTGTATCACTTTTGGTCACACTTTTGTCACGTGTTTGAGAACATGTTTGTATGAATCATATACAAATGGATTATGTTTTAATGATAGGATTCTGTTCAAATTCACAATTTAAAGACATTTTGTCACTTTTAGTAGTGTTTTTGTCATGTTTAGTTGCGTTTGTCATATTTAAATGCGGCTTTGTCACTTTGAGTTGCATCTTTGTTGTTTTTAGTCACAATGTTCTTGTTTTTAGTCACGTTTTGGTGCATTGAGTTGCATTTGTTGTTTGTGGGTGCGATTTTCTCACTTTTGAATGCATTTTTGTTTTTTGTGGAAGAATTTATTGCACTTTTTTCGACACAAATTGCGATTTTGTGTCGATTTGGTTTAATTGTGCAGCCCTGGTCTATAAGAGGTAAATAAAGTCATCTGCTCAGAGGCTTCAGAGGCTAAACAACAGGAGAAAAAGTGTGTTTGAACAGACAGCTGCATTAAAGAGACAAACAGTCAATCACACACCACCATTTCACAAAAATAGCAGATACCCAGACCTACTCCAAATCAAGCCCCTCACTCACGATGTAGAGAAGGTCCTTGGGCACATAAAGAAGTACAATCTAATGGGCTTGTAACTTGTAAAGATGCTTTTGCAGTTAGCTTGCATCAGTTTCTGCAGCTTTTATAAAGAGTGTCTTCCAAAGCGATCGTGAGCGTACCATCTGGACAGTCTGTTACTTAAAAAACACTCTGACAACTCCTTCACTTCACCTCTTCACCAGAAACTTTCACAGTCCCAAAGCTCCAGTCTCATTCAGTGTGTTGCTGCTAAAATTGGCGATTTCCGTAGCCACCGGAAATGTCCTCCTCTGCAATATTATGATCCAAAATAGACAGAATGGATTTTAAAGTGGGAC
Organism: Rhinogobius similis; assembly: GCA_019453435.1. Lineage (NCBI taxonomy): Eukaryota > Metazoa > Chordata > Actinopteri > Gobiiformes > Gobiidae > Rhinogobius > Rhinogobius similis. The sequence continues at coordinate 27,552,916 of CM033638.1, read as the reverse complement.
CAATGGGAACAATTATATCTATTACAGTTGTTTTGGACTCAGGGAGATGGGATGTTGTTGGAGAAAAGCGGTGCGGTGCAAAAGTATGAGTTTATAATCGTTTTTTTATCTTTAGTCCCTCGACAAAAATATACTTCAATTTGTGTTTTGTTTTAACACAATTCAAAACTGACTTCTCTGGTTATTTGCCTCACTCAGAGCTCAGAGAAGAGAGGTGTTTTGTTCTTAGAAATCATAACAACAAGAACAGTTACTTCATAACAATATTAGTAAAGATTTGTCATATTAAGTCAATTTAATCAGAAAGACAAAACATTCAGTAAAGCATAACATTCCTTTTCTTTTTTATTTCAAAACCGTCGGATATGTTTCTGACCGAAGGACAAAACCATGAGAAAAATCTGGTCCTCGATAAAATAAAGTTGAACGGCCCTGATGTAGGATCTTTAACTAAAAGCACATTGATTTCAGGGGCAACATTTCAATTCAATTCTTCCTGTTCCATAAAGACATTCATTCATTTTCTACCGCTTGTTCCCGTTAGAGGTCGCAAGTGACTGGAGCCAATCCCAGTGACTTTGGGCCTTAGGCGGGGTACACCCTGGACACTCATATCGCAGCTGACACAGAGACATGGACTCTCTATAAAGACAAAATACCTCAAATCCAAGATACTGTCTGTAGCTTCTCTTTTGTCTAACTGCATATGCAAATGTACGGCCTGAGTCCACCTACACTCAAATCCTCCCCAGGTAAACACCGCTCACTCCCGCACCATCCGCAGCCCACGTAAACACTGGGGAGGCCTCGGGGTCAAGCTAAATGAGCCAAACGTGGATCCAAAATATTAGCATTACTTCAGCGCGCAGTAAGTCCGACACATGGAAATATGAGATGATCTATGAAGATGTGCAGATGGTTCAGCGCCGGTGTCAGTCAGTCAAACATATAAATAAAACATGAGGAGATGAGCTGGAGGTAAACGGGTCAATATCTGATTAAGCCCTGCAGCATGAGCCTTTCTGAAGGACATCACAACAACGTACTAACGATTGTGCATTTATGTCTTGTGCGTTTAAGACACGATATCAATCTAAAGCGACGTAAAAGACACATATTCTGCTGTATTTGTAGTGTTATTGTGCTTTAAACATGCTCTGGAGTAACTTTGCTTTGGCATCTCACATTTAGAACTTAAAATAATGTATGTACTGAGGCAATCTCTCATCAGTAATTGAGTTAGAGCTCCACCTACTGGCAGCAGAGGGAATTACAAGGGTGAGATAAACAAAACTAGCTTGCCTTGACATGCTAATTGTAAGCGCGTAGTTGTAATGAACCTGCTGTGAGACTTAGAAACAGCACAGAAGATCTCGGAGCTCTATATGAGGTCACAAATCTCTGAAATTTGGAACTGAGTGTTTTTTGAGGCTCAATTTACGAAACAGGATTAATGAAACAAGCGTGAATGAAGCTAAATAGAACTTCAGGTATGTTTTTGATGAAGGTACAATATTAGAACATGGTTAAAAGCGCAAAACAGTACATTCTTAAGGATTTTTAGAGCGACTGATTGTGAATATATCTTTAAATAAGACTTATTACTCGTTTATCTTATATATAGTTATAATCTATGACAAACGTGGATCATTAGTTTCTATTTTGGACATCTTTTATGACAATATAGCTCTAAAACAACTTAATAAAAGAAACTAATACGGTGACTTCCGGTTGAAAACTGTACCGCTGATTACCGCCTCGACCATGTTTGTTTATTTCTCGACTGATAACTTTGGGGGATTTTTAAGGAATAGCAGAAAAGAGAAGTTATTGTGTGAAATCTGAGTGCAATTTGTCTTTTTATAGATGAATGTTTATTTGTAGTTTTCTGTATAAGTAAGTCGTGTTTCCATTGGACCTGGTCCCCCAGGCCGGTTCACTCGGGCCGCTTCTGTTAATGGCGGACCGCATTTCCGTGCAAGGGTCCAGCTCACAGGAGCCCGCTACGAGAGCAGCTGACGTCACCCCAAAGTGACTATATGTTTCTTTATAAATAAAATCTAAACCGCTCCTGAATTAAACTTGTTCTTCATGCGGCCGATCTCCCCCATTCATAAAAAGACATTTAGTAATTACACCTTTGTGGCGCTGTAAGTCGTGGATAAAGCGTAAACAAGACACAGCTGTTTTTTTCGTCAGCTTCCTCTGCTTTTATTTCACTTCTCTGTGCTACTACGCCACGTTTTTACATGTCTATATGAAATGCGTTGGGTTTGGATAGAGTTGGCTGCCGTATGCACTGAAAAAATATTACTTTGGGTCTAAAAGGGAGTGCCATATCGTAAAGAGGAAACAGCTGATGCTAACGTGTACTTGCTTTGTTTTGCTAACTCTGTCGGCTCAGCAAACAAAGTTATTGTCTCTGGAAATATGTCGTTTTTTCACAAGATCATGTCAGCGTTTGTTGAGGAATGATTATTTTGTCTATATATCTGCTTTTTGACGCTTCGTTCTCACCTGAGTCTCTGTTCTCTTTTGTTCTCTCTCGTCCAATCATAAACTGGTCCGCGCTAAAGCGAGCTAGCACGTCTAGTACCGCTAGTACGTCTAGTACCGCTAGTATAAAATGGGAAGGTAACTGTTCAGTAGAAACAACTCGGACCATCCTGCTCTGTGCTGTACCATGCTAATGGAAATATGACTATATTTGCATCTCTTGTGATGTTGAGGTCTTATCACTGCAGTTTGGGAACAGATAAATGGTTAAATGACAGATACTTCATGGGTTTGACCTGGAGCAGATCTAAAGTCGACCAATCATTTCTTTAGTCAACTACAACCCTTGCATTTATGGAAGGTCACTGTAAATTTCTGTACTGTAGCCCTGTTCCCATCGCAGCGACAAAATCCCGCCTGTCGCCCCTAGTTTGTCACCTGTGCATTGTGAGGACAGTCGCTTTGGTCACGCGACTTGGTCGCCAAAAAAAAAAGTCACCAGCAGACACGCGGCGCGGCCAGCGCACAGCTGACCTGCTGCTAGAGTTTAGATTCTTGGCCGAGCAGCTGTTTGGCCCACATTTTCCGCTGTGTTGTCGGGCTGGGCCGTGGGCCTGGGCCGTGGGCCTGGGCCGTGTCGGGCTGATCTCAGGGGGCAGAGACGAGCATGCATGCGCTCCACGGCGAAAGAGCGCGATGTGCAGCCAGCGCTGTGTTGTTTTCCTCCTCATCCTCCGATAAAGTGGTCAAAATATGTAACACGCACAATAATAAAAGTGTGCGGCTGCTACAGGAGCAGAGCAGAGAGAGAGAAAGAGAGAGCTATGGATGTCTTCCCAAAAAGCTGAAGAAAAGAGCGAGGGAGAAAGATCATGTGAGTCAGCGTCAGCGGAGGAACAAGCCCGTCTGGTACAGGAGAGTCCTGTTTGTAGTAAGTATGGGTGTTTTTTGGGCCGATCTAAACTCCTGCTGCTGCCCCACTCCTCCTCTTTCCTTTCTCTTTCTCCCTCATGTCCTATAGTGTCCCTGTTCTTCCACCACTTCCTGCACACGTCCTCTGAATAAACATATGAACTCATCAAACCACAAACTAGCGTCAATTATGTTAGCTGCACGGCTAGAAAAAAGACGACAAATATTTCCAGGCTCCAAAGTTGTGATGACTTACCAGACAATCCAGGCTCCTGCTGACCTTCTCCAGGCTCTGGTCCTGTCTCTGTCCCACAGCAGGACACAGAAGCCACAGACACAATGAGCTTATCATCCATTTTTTGCCTGTGTGGTTTGTTTACGTCCTCCTTCCCGAATAATGAAATACGTAGTTACGTCACTGAAGCGTGACCTCTGATTGGTTGCCATCCGCAGCGGTCGCTGCGATGGCCGCAGAAAGTTCAGCTTTGTTTATCTTCTGCGACGGTCACCTCGGTCGTGCAAATGAAACTGCGACCGCCGCAAAATTGCTCTTGTCGTGTTGCGCCGCACGACAGGATCACAGGATTTTGTTGCGCGACACCATAGACTGGTCTATGTAAACTGGTCGCGTTGGTCGCTGCAGTCTGAACGCTCCTTGTTAATTATGCATTGACCAGGCTTTTTGAACTGCTTCTTGATACGTTCATGCTTTACTTCACTTGAGATGTGTAGTTGAGTGGCAGTGGGCAAAACCGGGAAAAAAAATCAAGTCAAGCTTTAAGTTGTGGCAAAATATCTGACCTTTGACCTTGAACAGACACAGAGACGGGGCAGATTCAACAGTGTTTGAAGATAATCTCATTAAAGAGAATGGACCATGTGTGTCCTTAAACACATTACACAGAGACAGGAAAGGTTTAGTTGGGATTTATTGTGCACTCAGCCTCCAGCTCTGTGCACCAGGTCTGATTACTTCTACAAAAAGTAATCAGATAAGCCGTACTCTAGTTACTTTGAAAAATTGAAATCATGATGAAATCTTTCCACTCATTAAACTTCCATTTATTGATGGCTATACTGAACGAACACAGCAGCATCTCTCTGTTATTGTTGTTTTTCTCAAATACCCAGTACAAACAGGTTGACATTTATGGATCTATGGAGGGATCTGTGTGTTCTTTTTGTGCTTCACATCTGAACTCCACTGTCATAAGTGAATTGCACCGCTCTGTTTGAGGGTAAGAAGGGGACCTGAGGGGTGCTGACTCCCAGAGGGTGCTGGTTCACTTTAGACCCCTGTAAGGTAGTGTAGCATGGATGGGTTAAATGGCAGTTGAAGAGTGGCTCGGAGGCAAAAAGTGGAGTTTTATTTACAGTGTCACCTAGGGCTGGAGTCGACTAAAGAAATCCTTGGTCGACTAAAGACCTGCCCTATCGACCGAATAGTCGACAAATCGGCCAATAGTGTCAATATATTCATCAGTGGATAAAGTGCGGCAAAAATATCTCAAAACTATGCGTGTCTCAATGTATCTAACGACCACAACTGCACAAACCTTCATGCAAAAACAACTATTTGTACAGAAAAGTACTAGTAAACAGTGTATTTATTTGTTAGAGTTATACATAAAGTCAGACTAAACGCACGATTCACTCCAAAATCTTCTGCTAACTCACTCCATATCTACTCGTTTTTGCTGTTTTCCCCATATAATCCATAAAATCCAAATCAAATAATTAGTCGACTAACAAAAATGTTGGTCGACTGAGACACCATCGACCGATTAATCGACTGAACGACTAAAGGATTACAGCCCTAGTGCCACCAAATATTTACAGAACAGCTGCTTTTTTGTAACGTGGCCACACACTGACCAAAAAAATCTCCTGAATGAGGCAAGCACCTGCCTTTTACACTCCTGGCCTAGTCCATTTACTGTAGCTGGAAATCTTTAAATTTTTAATTTTTCAATAACAATAGGACTACATTCCAATAACTGCACTGACTATTAGAGCTGGGTCATATCATATCATTCATAATTTATCGTCATTTGTTTTCGGGCCAATATTAAATCTGGAACATCGTGATATAATTCCGAGTATACTGCTTTTTCTCGTAGTTATGAAGTGAAAACTGAGAATGCTAAAGGCTACAGACGCATTAAAAATCAATGTTGAGACGAGGAGTGGAAGCCAAGTTTGAAAAAAATGGATAAAGCACCTTTTAAACAAATCAAATATTGGTATTAAATGAAATAAGCTGAATTGAAAATATGAACTACTGAGGCTAACACAAACAACTGTATAATGTGTAAGGTTTAAGCATATGGTGTGTGCTGTAGAATAAAGGGACAAGAGTGTAGAGCTCACTTCATCTCTCGGGACGGTACAGTCAAGCTGTGGGAGCAGCATAGAAAAAAGCCCTCTTTCCTCAGTCAGAAATACATTAAAGCTGCAGGAAAAAAGGCCATTACAAAGAAACAGATGACTCAAACTACACCTGCAATCAAGGACTGGACAAACATTATAACTGCCTTTCAAAAAATAGAGAAATATACTTTTGGATGAAATTAGAAAATGGACAAATTTAACAAATGGATTGATTATGGTTAGGACTTTTCATTTGTATATGTTTGTCTTGTTTTTTTCCCTTGTTCTAAGTTTCCTTTGTTGTCTAAAAATAACCTAAGGGAAGTATGATTTTGTGTTGAACATTGGACAATATCTGTATTCATTATTTTTAGGATGTCTTTTTGTAGCCATTTTAAAAGTATTTTTTATTGTTGTCTCTTGTTCTCCCTTTGGTCTTGGTTCTGTTCTCTTTTGTTAAAAGTTTTGATTTTTAAAAAAGTATTTAAAAAAAAAGAAGAAGAAAGAAAAGCAGGGAACTCTTGCCATAAATCAGAAGTAGTTTCTTGTTTACTCTAGCATTAGCCCCGTCTCACAGCAACACAAACTTGGAATTACTTTTGGTCTCATTTTGACCCTAAGAGTAACAAACTGAGCTTAACTTCATGCAAAAACCATTGGATACAGGCTCTTTAATAATGATAATAATGATTCATTCATAAACAGTGGTGATCATTTTACATCTGTGAACTGTAAACTGCCCCGACTGATGGACACATGACCTCCAATCTGCGCCACCAATCACACTGTCATGCCTAAACAGGCACAGAAACAAAGTGGGTGAAGTGTCTTGCTCAAGGAAACAACAACAACAGTCAGACTAGAAGCACCGATCTATCAAAGCAAACTAGTAAGTTCAAACATTATATAATCGGTGTGTTTGTGAAGAAATTATTACAATGATTAGTAAAAAGAACAATTCACAGTTTCACAAAAGAGTTGAAACGTGCCACGGGGATTCTGAGCGCAGACTCTGGGACCGTGCCGTGCTGGAGGTGGGACATACTGAGTTTGACAAATGCGTGTGGACATTTGATGGGGTTTACACAGCAGACGCACATGGATTTCCATAAAGGCCAGGTGGTGCTGCAGGTGTCATGAATAATCCAAGTCGTCTCAGCACAGTGACAGTGACAGGGACAGGACCACGGACAGTGACAGGGCCAGGCTGTTAAAGGAAGGACGCGGCGCCAAGAAGAAGGAGAGGGAGAAACAGAGGCCATTTTATCAGGTACGCCATAACAAGTGCACGAAGTGTTCATAAAGGAGGTGGAGAATCCAAAATGCATGAGACACTAAAGCCGACTGCACACTAGAGCAGTTTAAAGGACATATATTATGCAGTATTTTATTGTTAGTGGCCTTTAAAAACATGCTTTAGAGTATCTTTACTTCTTATGTTTTAGCACTAAAAATAAAATGTTTTTTACAAAGAACAATATAACTTTATCACTGCCTTGAGAGATGCCATATTAATCCATCTACTGCAGAGGCTATTACACCTGTGTATAAACATAATGGCCTGATATGCTGTTGGTGTGCTAAGCTAAAGCGGTCACAGTTATCGTGGTTAGAGGCAGAAATGCTCAGAGTGAGTCTAACGATGATTTAAAGTGCGTATGACAGGTTTTCATAATTTTCACATTTTGTTTTTATTTGGTATATTAATACCTGTTGTAAATATAAATTATAGTTTTACACCAATCAAGCAGCCATTTGTGGAGAAAAGTTTAAAAATCTGTAGAAAGTTACAGGAAGTAAACAGACTGATGACATCACACTAGAGAGACATTTTATGCATAATTTACACAAAATAAACTACTTTATTTTTTATTCTTAAACATTAATTCAGCAAAAAAAAAGGTGTTCACGTTTATTTTTATCTATAAAATTTTAAAAAATCTGATATTCATGAGTTTTGGCCCAGTGTACAGTGTAGATATTAGGACATTTCCTAGTGTGATGTCATCATTTATAACAAGGAAGTAAAACAAAAAAACTAAAACCTTGCTAAACCAGGATACATTTAGTAAAGTATTTTCGCAAAATTTGAAATATATTTATCTGAACTACATTTTAGTGAAATGAGTAGTCCAACTTGTCATAGGCCCTTTAAAGCAGTGGTTCTCAAACTGTATGAAAATATCGCAAGGACCCGTATCGTTCTCCACAATAGCATCGCAATAAAATTCAGAAGTGCAGTTGTTTACATCAAAACATTGTGTTTGGGGTTGTACATTGTGAGAAGTTGTAGTATTCAAGTAATAATCAACGTTATCACAATTTTTAGGGGATCCCCAACATGAGACCCCAGTTTGAGAACCACTGATTCAAGGACGTAAAACAGCAGAAGATTCTCGGATAAATGTCCTTTAAGACGTGACAACGTGAGCAGACCACAGGGACAGGACAGCGTGTCTCACAGTCACAGGAAGAACACTAAACACTATTTCCAGGAGAAAGAACTACGACAGTGTCACGTGTTTGAACAGTGTGTCGGATAAAAACAAATACTAGAGACTACGAAGCTTACTCTTATTTACAGAGAAAAGAAACAAAAGAGGAACCGTGTGTGGATTAAAAATGCTTGCGTTCTTGTTCTTTGTGCAGTTTAAGAGGCGTCACTAGGCTGCAGGTGTTTGGTGCGATCAGGCTGTTCTGAGCACTCGGAATGGGCCACAATCATTTTTTTGAGCCGATAAGATATTCCAATATTTGTCTTAATGCTGTTGCAGATATTTAGTTTTTAAATTCCAAAGCAAGGCGCACAAAACTATAATAAGTTGATCCGGATGCAGCCACAGAGCATGTGGGCCCCTACTGGCTGTGGCCCTGAACACTTGCTTACATTGTTTATGCCTTGGGCCAATGCCTTGAGACATTTTAGGTTTAGCAATATCATCTCCATGGAAACAAAAGACACTCCACCGAAAAAGTTCCACAGTGCACCTTTAAAGTGTATACCTGATAAAATGGCCAGTGTGTTTAATCAGAAAATGTCTCAGGAGCTGTGGTTCTCATCTCTGTGGATTGTTAAGTCCAAGCAGGACCTTTTTCTCAACAGTTTAGCAGTTTTAAATGTATTTGCACACTTTTTTTTAAGAAACGTTTCAAAAATATTATGTTATATAAGCTTGTATTTATCAAAGACAGACATTTTCTCCAAAATGTAACCTCTTGATTCTTAGCCATTTATAAATAACGATGAAAAGGCTGGATAATGGAGCTTGGCGAGACACTGCAGGTGAAAAGGAGAAAATCTGACATTTGGAGAAATCAATTTGAAACTTATTGTGTCGTTTACTTACATAAATGGAAAGAAAAAATGTATTACAGGTTTTTGACTGTGCAATGTTTTCATCTAAACATAAGGCATTTTATGTGTAGAGATGGGACATTTAAATCTAAAAAATGGTCAGAGCCAGGTTTAAATGTCTTGCTTCATTTTGTTTACGTATTAGATACAAAAATATATATGGAAGGTAATTTGGAATTTGTGTAAACTTGTGTTTGAGTAAACTGAATTTTACTGAGATTTGGTGTAAAAAGTTTTGCATTTTTGCAGTTAAAATGTAACTAAATCAGTTTTAGAATTCGATATCGACAAATCTGTCAAAATCTTGAGTAAACAATTGTACAGTTTGGTGTAGGATCTACTTTAAGGCTGATCTTTATGTCTCTGAGGGAGAAAAATACATTTGGAGAAAACGGCCTTTGAAGTTACAATGTCCCAGAGAAATCTATGGATGAAGTGGATTCAATGAAACAAAAAACATCTTTAGATTAAGATGGAAGAATTTTAAAAGAGTTTGTTGAAAAAATTGAAAAAAAATCCGTTTTGTCTGTAGCGTCTGGCCTTGAATGTGCACAGTAGAGTTCCTCACAGCACCAGATGAGAACCACAACCTCGGGACAGGGGGACGTGGGTCTTGTTCTTACCTCCCAGCAGCTTGGCCTGACAGTTGAGGAAGTCGGGCTTGCGGGCGGAGCAGTAGCGCTGGCAGGTGTGGTGCAGGATCTGGATGAATGTGCACTTCTCGCCGGAGGAACTGGCAACCCACTGGTCAAACGCCGTGTCGAACATCAGGTCGAACTCCGGACAGTCCTGAGACACGGCAGAGGGACGAGGCTGTTAAGGGTGTCAGAATTGTCCTTGGAAAAATATGAAACTGATTTACACTGTTAAAGGACACATATTATGCGAAATCACCATTAATGAGCTTTTAACCTCATCATAGCTCTGTTTCCTCATTATTAGTCCTCATAATTGATACGCTTTTCAGTTGCGTTGTTTGTGCCGCTTTTAATCATGTTTTTTTTGCACTTTTAGTAACATTTATGTCTTTTTGTCACTTTTATACACTATTGTGGTGTGTTTAGTCATGTTTGTGTCACTTATAGTCACGTTTGTGTCGCTTTTTGAAGCCCTTGTGTCGCCTTTAGTCACGTTCGTTTAGACGTCTTTAGTTGCTTTTCGTTTTCTGCTCTCTCTGGTGGCGATGTTCCTTGTGTTTTTTCTGTTGTGTTTATAATGAAATGAAAAAAAGAAAGTTCATTTTATGTACGAAAAAGTTAACTTTGACGATATTAATGTTATAGCCTATAGACATTCGCAGTAAAAAGTGGTTCCCATACGATTCAGTCGGAGGTCTAAGGGCTAACAAAAATACCGGTGAGGGACTTTTTGTTATGCTTGTTTTCTGTGCTACAATAAGATTTGAGCTGTAGACGGTTTAATAAATAACTAGTCTGACTCATTATAAGTACGAAAAAAGTACATAAGTGTTTCATCGCTGCTCACGTTTTGTTCTTTTTTACAATATTGTGCATTTAGACTGTTTTTTTGGGGTTAACTTGGTGTGTCAGTGGCGTAAATTAGTTTCAATACTATTGTTTATGGTCTATAGTTTCTTCAGCAATATACCACACTTTTTAATGGTGATATTGTGGTAAAAGGCGCAGAAGCCCATGACAAACGGAGCAGACGTACTTTGTTGCCGTCCATGCCGTTGACCTGTCGGAGCTGGTCTATGCTCCACTGTGACCTCTTGACGAAGGAGGACGAGCCCTGGAACTGCTTCACTTTGGTGATGGACAGGTGCGCCGGCTTCTTATTGGTCACTGCGGAAACACAAACACAGACACGGTTACAATCAAGGCATTTCCTCCCTGTGCCATCACCGGTTCTGCTGTTAGGGCCCATACTCTATTCAGGGATAGACTGTGTCAGAGACGTGCTATTCACCTTATTCCGGAAGTTGCCGTACGCGCCGCCGTCTTGTATCTGTTGTATTAGTTTACATGGAGCAGACGAGCTCAACAGAAAATAAGTTCTACATGGACTAAAAAGCCGTTTTCAGACTGACCAGGAAATCGGTGCGTTGTTGACTTGTTGTTGCTCGTGTTCATTAAACATTTTACACAAATCAACCTACTTTATGTAACATTTTAACGGTAAGACTTTTCCCTCGTTCGTCATTAGCTTTAACGGAGTTCTCGTCAAACGAAAGTGCGTTTACAACAAAAGTGCAAAAAAACGACAAAAGTGGGCGGGGCAGAATAAGGTCAATAGATCACTGGGAAAAGCTTCTCTTTTTTTTTTTGGCAGTGGTGGATGAAGTACTCCATTTTGTTACTCAAGTTAAAGTACAGATACAGTAAAAGTATTGCACAATTTTGTCGCTTTTAGTCACGTTTCGTCACATTCAGTTGCGTTTGTCATATTTCAATGCGTCTTTGTGGCTTTTAGTCGTGTTTTTGTCACTTTTACTCGCGTTTTTGTCAAGTCCAGTTGTGTTTTTCATTTTTTGTCGTGTTTTTGTCGTTTTTAGTGGGGGCACTGAGTTGAATTTGTTGTTCAACGCGTTCAAACGCGTTTTTGTCGCATTTGAACGCATTTTTATCACTTTTGGTCGCGCTTTTGTCGCTTGTTTCAGAACATGTTTGTACAAATCCAAACTACAGTGTTGGTAGTTTTTGTTCAAATCAAAGCAAGACATTTAGTTGTTTGTGGAAGAAATGATTGCACTTCAAAAACTGCAGCCTTTGTGATTTGCTAATGGCATCCATTAAAATTGGCGATTTTGTTGAATTGTCCAGCTCTGGCCTTTAAGAGGTGAACAAAGTCATCTGCTCAGAGGCTTCAGAGGCTAAAGAACAGGAGAAAAAGTGTGTTTGAAAAGACAGCTGCATTAAAGAGACAAATCATGATACCACCATTTCACAAAAATAGCAGATTGTCACAGGGAAGAGCTTACGATTACATTTTTATCACCATATTGCCCAGCCCTATAAACACATCATGACTTTCCTAAAGAAAAAACCCAAATCAGCTTTGTGGAGAACAAAATCCCCCTCAAAGCAATGTTGCACGTTTTCGCGGTTTTGTAGAGAAATAAACACACCTGTAATTAAATAAATACCTTTACCGAAATCACTTTTTGGCCAAAGTTTTGCACAGTGGGGCTTTAATAATGGGGTCAAAGCCTGATAATTACACCATTACAGTATATTTCACGGTGAAGCCTATCACAGGATCTTTGGGTCTTCCCTGTGCATAAAAGTGAATAACCTCCCTGTTAGTCTGTCCACACCTCAGGTCAGAGAAAGAATGCCAAAGTCACGTCCATCTGTCTGTGGGCGGGACACAAAAGACGCGCTAACAATGAGCTCCTCACATCTGCAGCCAACAACAGTGACTTTTATGAGAGGTGAGACAGGGAAAACATGAAGAAGTCTGTTTCAGAGAGAGATGGAGTTCCCCTGGAGTCGCTTTGATAATAGTGCAGTAAAAGTGAAAGAAAATGGTACAAAATGTGTGGCAATAAAACACACCAGTTTATTTCCCTCATATTGATCAAACACTTTTTTTTTTTGCAAAGAAATAGAAATGGCTCAGAGTATTAAAGCTGGGGTTTTTTCATTGTGAAAATACGTCGATTTTGTATTTTTCCCCGCAGTGTATCTTGTAAAAGCAGCACTTTGGGACAAAAAAGGAGCCACTGCACGTTGTCTGCAGATGACGATGAAGTAGTTTGTCTTGTCCAGCCAGAGGTAAGAGGTGAATGCAGTGCTCTGATTGGTTGCGCTTGAACGCTTAAACACCAACTTGTTCTTATAACATGTTAAATGGATGAACACGGTTTTAAAACTTCACAAAAGAGGGATACTGCACTCCAGACCTGCTCCTTTCTTAAGTTGCTCTGTAAAATGAATGTTAGACGTCAAAAAGTGTGCATCATTTCTCTATTCTCCGCCAATAAACTTGTCTAGTTATCATGATATATATTCGTCATATTTGTAGAAACTATATTTTGACTCTACTGATGCATTTCCACCAAGAGTATGTTCCACAGGTATCTATTTATTGTGTCCATAGAGCAATAGAGCAGTATCAGTCTGGTCACTCCTGTAATCTCCTCGAGTTCAGATGGGCGTGATTAACAGGGAAATTAGCCAATCAGAGACACGCATGGTCCGTTCGTATCAAAACAAACATGGCTGCTTACAAAGAAAAAAGAAAGGCAAAAAATATCACAAACTGTTAATGTGAGGTGAGAGAAGTCTGATTTTGTGCTAAAACATAGATGACCAATGAACTCTTTGGTTTCATACATGTCCCAGAAATAAATGCATCTGTTGCACGGTGCGTTTTGGAATTGACTCGATGCTTGTCAGAGGGGGGAGTGACCAGACTCACTCTTTGTAAAGAATTGAAGAAGTGTGTATTCTGGATCCCAGGCAACAAATACATAGCTCTGAAGTGGGATGGAGATGTGCTTTGTTAATCTCAGTCCAATACTTCTGAGGAATTCACCTTATTCCGGAAGTTGTCGTGGGCGCCGCCATCTTGTTTCCTTTGTATTAGTTTGCATGGGGCATACGAGTTCTACACGTTTTGAAGCCGCCCAGGAAATCGGTGCTTGTTGTGTTCATTAAACATTTTACTCAAATCAATTGACTTTATATACTGTTTTAGCGGCGAGACCTTTCCCTCGTTTGCCATTAGCTTTAACGGAAGTGCGTTTACAACAAAAGTGCAGAGCAGAATAAGGTGAAAAGGACAACTTTTTAAGCACACTTACTTCATTCTCAGTCAATTGCACTTTAAAAAAAATCCATCAAAAACCTGTGAATGGACAGAAGACATTACTGACTGACTTAATAACATTGTCTGCTATTGTCATCAGACCTTTTCCCTGAGACTCTTCCAGCTCAAGCACATGTCTTTCTCTCCTCGGTGTTAGCATGAGGAAAGCGTTAGCTCTGTGGCTCTAGGCTGTGTTAGCATGTACATGTATTGCGTTACGCTGTATGATGGCGTGTCCTCAGTCTGCCCTGGTCATGAGGATAACCCCTTCTCTCACTTCCTAGCACCTGTTTACAGTTCAAAGGTCAGCCTTCATCTGTCCCACAGTCGTATCCCGGAGCGACGCTCTCCACTCGGGCTTCCGCTGCCTATTGTGTCATCTCCAAAGAAGGAAGTGGAGTAGAGCCACGCTGTACAGTGTTTTCCAGCTCCATCAGGTACTTTACATATAGAGGACAATAAATGGAGAAAAGGAAGGTCTAATGTCTTGGAAGGTCATGGGTTTATTTAAAAGTGGTAAAAAGTGGTATTTTTGTTTAACTTTTCACATGTTCTAATGTCGTTTCAGCATCAAAAACATACCTGAAATCGTATTTTGTTTCATTTGACATTTAAAGGTGCACTTATGTATTGGCACTGGTTCACTTGGAGGAGGATTAGTATGGTTTGACAATGTCTGCACTGAGACACTGCAGGTGAATAGGAACAAAACCTTAAAGGAAAAATTGTATGCATTTTTTATCAATCTATTATCATGTTAAGACAGAAGAAATGCTCAGAACGAGTCTGGCGATGATTTAAGGACGTAAAACGGCAGAAGATTCTCGGATAAGCCACGTAGATCAGTGGTTCCCAAAGTGGGGTCACGATGGATGAGCTGGGGGTCGTGAGATGATTTCAAGATCTTGCTCTATTTTTAAAAATAAAAAATCATATCTTTTTGTGAAATAGTGTCTAATAAGACAATAAACAGTTAAAATAACCAATATTAAACCTGATTTAACATGCTTTGACACTTTATATTATTTTTCATTTTACTTTGGGAGTCTCAAGTCGGCTGCATGGCTATTTTGGGGCCAGAAAAGACTGGGAACCCCTGATGTAGATGATCTGAAAATACGTTCCAGAATAAAGAAGTTCAACAGGAAGTGTGTTTGACGCTCGAAGGGGGAGGATTTTTTAATGAACATTCTTCAAAACAGCGTGAATGCAACTGAATGCTACTTCAGGTGTGTTTATGATGACGGAACATTGTTAGAACGTGGTTTAAAGCTCCAAAAAGTCAATGTAGCAGAATATGTGTCCTTTAACATCAGCAAAACCCAATGCATTATATAAAGAAACGTAGAAGCACAGAAAAGTCAAATAAAATCAGAAAGGGCTGACGACAACAAAGAACGACTTCCAGTTTTACTCTAGCTTTAGCCACGTCTCACAGCGCCACAAAGTTGGAATAATCTTTTTGCGAATGGCTGAGATCGACCTCATGATTAATAATTCAGCTCTATTTCACCTCTTATCCATTGTTTTTAAAGTCCATTCGCCCTCATCAGACTTGCACAAATTCCCTTCACTAATAAACCATTAACGGACTTTATTAATTAATAGCAGCTAGAACATACAGTAAAGGTAAAAACTTCAGTTGTCAGTCCTTGAATCTTATAGGCAGGATTCTTTTGACCACATGAAAGACCAAGTCAAAGAAGTCGACATTCATACGCCGACTGACTGTTAATAACGTTCCCTGTCACACTTTGTACAAAATACTTTAAAAAGCAGTGTGGCAAATGGACAAGGCTCATTCAGGGCCTGGATTAGAGTTTGACGTTTATTCATTTCGGTCACAAAAGCTGAAGGTCCTTTTTTGTCGATTTAATTTGTATTATTAATTAAATACACACGAAGCAGCAGCTCTCACAGAACTAATTGCGGCGTTTGTTTGACACGGAGGACCAGCAGCTACGGGCAATTTGAGCTGAAATGAACAGAAGTCAGATAGAGACCTCTTGGATTACTGCTATCCCGATAAAGCAACTATAAGTATGTTTTTGATGACAAGATTTGAACATAACCCAGCTGAAGTGTGGGTTTATCAGGACACAGGCTCTTAAAGCAGCCCTGATCACACCCTCAGCCCGTTCCTCTTGTGCTCCGGTGCATATTAAACACCAGGCTGCGGGGAGACTCATCAAGAACAACATGTCATATCACTGATGGGGCATTATCTTAAAGCAGGGCTGTGGATGTGCTGTGCAGTGGTGATGGAGCCAGAAGGCGTCACACGGCTCTAATCGAACAGTCTTTACACAACACATCTACATCGACCATCGTTCAAATTACTCAGACAAATTACTAGACCTTAAAGTACATATGAAGGTTCTCATGTTTTTGTGAGTTAGTTTGGTGGATAGCACATGTTGTAAATATGTATCATAGGTTGCGTTTCCATTGACTTTCAAATTTTCTCTAATGGAAACGTGGCAATTTCGAAAAAAAAAAGCACCAGTTTATTGATATAATGTTAGTTTTCTGTGTGTACCAAAACTGACTTCTTTCGCAAAACAGCAATGGAAACACATTCTGATATAAAAGGGTCAAACGTAGGGAGTGTGTAGAGACCTGCACAGGACTGGCTTTTCAACCCGCTCCCGCCTGATCCTGAAGCATTTGTGTCACTTGAATAGGCCTCAAGGCTAGGCTAGGCTTCTCAAGTGGTTCAAGAGTCAAGACGCTGTCCAGATACATCCACCTCAGGCTCAGGGCTCTGCTCCTCACATCTCCACCTGCTCTGTTCTTCACAGCAAGCACGATCAGACACACAATCACACACACATGTCACACACACACTCACACACACACACCCACACACCTACACCACATATACACATTCACACAAGGTGCACTCTGCTCTGTGTATCCGCTGTTTCTGCTGCACTTTGGCTCAGTCTACGATGGCCTGCTGCCCTGGCCAGACATGAGCGGGATGAGCAGCACGAGCGGGACAAGCAGGTGTTTTTCAAATTCATAATTTAATAGAAACGCCCTCAATGCGAAATTGTGGTTTTTTTACATTTGGAGCAGATCTAAAACGTTTTGTTCAAAAGTGCAATGGAAACTCAGCCATAGTTCAGTCAAGTTGTAGTTTGTGAAGATATATTTAAAAAATAACAGTTTAAAATGACAGGAAGGAATGAGCTCTAAAACTGAATCTCTCTGTGATGTCATCAACAGGGGACATACCACTGAAATAAACTGACTCCATGTAAATTACACAATAGTTATGATTTGATAAATAATACCCGATAACACTGTTCTTTTGTTGAATGATGTGTCAATTGTGCGTAAATTGTCTTTGTATATCAATGGCACACCGCGTTTTGATGACATCACAGAGGGATTGTTCTACTTCTACTTCCTGTAAATTTCCTCATAAAGTGCAGCTTGACTGATGTAAAACTATGACAAATATTTACCACAGGTGCCCTCCCACCAAACTAAGTCCCAATTAGACAAAGATGAGAACCTGGGATTAAGACCTGTGTACGTTGCCTGTTGACCTGGAAAGTTCCACAGTACGGTTTTTAACTTATTTATCTTCTTATCTGATTTGCTTGAAAGGTGTTCTTAGAGTGAGTGGGTACGCCTCTCCACAGATCTGACCTGTAACTTGACCTGGTGGCATCATCTGCTTGTTTCTATGGAGACAGAGATGTTTAATTAATCTTACAGCCAAAGCAAGTTCCTAGTTTGTGAATTTCACCAACAATATTCTGATTCTTCTTTCTAATGCCATACTGTAGTGCCAATTCTGAACATTAAATGGCATTTTTGTATTTTCTCAACAACATCTAGGCCTATTGTCTAAGTTTCCCCCTGGGGATTAATCAAGTAATTAGTTTAAAGCCTAAATAAAATTAGAAAAAGTTATAAAAAATGTTACAACAACCTTTACCAAGAACATCAACCAAGAGTTAGTTAGTTAGAATGTGCAGTTTTGCAAATTTTGTACATAAACAAACTTATTTTTGTATTAACTTATAGTACCATTTCTATCAGTAATCTACAGAAATATGTTTCAACTTCATATTTATATAATCCATAACCGGAGACAGCAGGAGAATTGATATCATAGTTAAACCTTCAGACACTGTGCATAATCTGAGCCCTTAAATATTGCTGTCATTGAGCTCAAAGTTTCCAACAATCCATCATCAAAAGTTGCACTCGGGCAAGACATCATCATTCATCTTTTTTGTACAAAGAATCCGCTTAAAATCTAGATATACGGCATTGTTACGGCGACAAATCCAATGTGAATGAACCAGACCATAAATCTTTGCCTATTTTGAATAAACAGGATGTGAATCGCAGAAGAAGGGAGACTGTTTTAGAAGGTTACATTAAGGTTACAGCAGCATAGAATGTAAAGTGTATGACATGAACAAACAAACAATTGAACCGCTTTATTACATTAAAGGAGACATGTTTGGGTAAATAACCTCCTGTACTCATGTTTGTTTTTAAAGTCCGTTTACTTACAGCATCTTATTAAGTGTCTATCTGTTAGCATCATGTAGGGAAAACATGTTTAACCAAGTGGTAGTTTAATTTGTGAAACTGAAAGTAAAATGTTGAAACAGAGCACATTTTCCATCCTTTTTTTTTTATAGTTCCAAAATCTCACACATCAACGTAATTTTAGTAAAAGTCTTCTCTTAAAGGACTCATATTATGCAAAATAGACTTTTTTGAGCGTTTTATAACCTCAAAAACACTTTCGTTCACTTTGTTTACAAGGTCCTGTCGCTCTGAGCCCAGATAACAAATGTCCCAGATTTGCGACGTCAAATGTAGTGAGAGAAGTCTTCGAATCACCACCAGAGTCGTTCTGAGTGTGTCTGCCTCAGTGTGCATTCATTACAGTGCACGTCGGTGTTCCCGGGAAGTACAGAGCCACCTGACCCCCTTCTACTGTTTAACTACAGAAACGGGTTCGACAAACTATTATTTCATCATCGGGTTAAAGCTGTGGTGCTATTCAAACGGTGAAAAAGGAGGTATGTATTTAAACCTGTCTGACTCATTCCTCGCTCTCTCAAAGTCTTTGGCTCATTATTAGTTTACACCTGCGTGGATTATGGACCACTAGCACAGCTTTAGAACAGCTTTTTCAAACAAAGGGAACCAGGGGTATTATCCCGACTCAGCCAGTCAGCTCTCATCCCAAAGCATCATATAACATCCCAAGTTTGAAAAGATCAAATATTTAACATTAAAAAGTTGGGTGCCCCAGCTTTAAGGCTAGGGTTAGGGTTAGGGTTAGGGTTAGGATCAGATGATGTGTGAAGGTTGGTGCTTTGGGAAAGGTTTGTTAAGCAGCATGTTTGCTAACTTGCCCATTCATCGGACGAGAGGGAGATCCGGCCCGTAACACCAGCCTGCGAGCATGTAATGAATGCAAAGTGTGGCAGAAATGCTAAACAAAGTTAAACAAGGTCATTCCTGCTGCTGCCAGTAGACGGCGTAATAACACCAAATCCAGATATGGGAGCATAGACCGATAAATGTGTATTTTCTAGGCTTTTTTTTTTTTAAGATCTAAAACATGAGATGCCAAAGGACAGGTACAAGAGCATGTGTGAAGGACAATAACAATACAAATAATGTAGAATAAGTGCTCTTTAAATTTAAAGCATCATGTTGGGAACAGGCCAAACTGAAAGTGAAAGATTGCACATTTTACATTGGCAAACACCAATGGAATGTGGGGAAAAATAATAAAAAGAATCAAAGCATATCTCCTTTGAATTATATGTAAGTTATATAATCAACAGGTCGAGTGGACTGTACTTTACAGGTCTATAAACCCAGTGAAGTCAGCTGACAGTAAAGAACATAAATGTGTTCCAAACTCAATCTACAGGAGCCTCCGAGGGTCAAAGGTTAAGCCAGAGTTGAGTAGATAAGAAAAGAGGGTCATCACAGGGTCAAAACCACAGCAGTAAATGTTTCAAGAACAGACAACAGACCACAGGCTCAAGGCTAAAAGAACTGACTCACTGAGGAAGAGTTTAGGAGTCGAAATCAACTACAGGTGCCTTGAAAGATCAAAACTCAAAATTCCCTTTGATTTGATAGAATCGTAAACTGTCCATTAAAGGACCGGAGCTGTGCAGAACAGGCAGTGAGGTGAGGCTCAGCTGCTGGGGTTCACACAGGCCTAGTGCCGGTCACTGCTCGCAGATGCCATTATTTAAGAAACTTATCGGATTCATGTTTGTCAATGAAAAACACTGAACTTTTGTTTGTTCATGCCAAGGATCGAACCCAGATCACCCACACCACAGCCTCATGTCTCATCATGTGAGCTGAAATGTCCTAGCGCCTGCTCAAAACAATGACGCAAAGTGTATTGATATTTAGCGGATTTTGCAGACTTTACAAAGTATTTTGAGATTCGGTTCAGTCCCTCGTGGCTTTTATCTTGTCAGTGGCCCTTCATTTAGTTGATTTGCCCAATCATTGTGTCAATAATGAAAGGCTCTGTCTGAAACGCATGTGTAAGCCTCTGTGCTTTGGCCCACCTTCACTATCCGGGCCAAAAGCCTGACCCGGGTACTGCATGTGTGCACTCACACTGGGCAGTCAAACGTGCTTTTAGCTCATGCTTGGGCTAGTGTGAGTGCACCCTACATCAACTTTAATTAGCCTTTAATCTTGTTACAGCAGCGTTTCCTCATCATTACTTTACACAAAGTTATATTTTGATTGATTACCGCATGTTTGAGTTGAGGCTCCAGTGCTCAGAAAAGTCCTGTTTTCACCTACCCCTCATCCCCGCCCACATCCCTGTACTTAATTGTGATTATTTGAAAAATGTAGACTCTAAGTGACACATGTAGAGATCTAAAATGTCACATAGACACTAAAATAAAAAAACAATGTAAATGACAATCTGCTGCTTCTTTTGATCAATTCTGCAGTTTTGAACAGGAAGGGTCATACAATAGGGATGAATAATAATAATGGAAACACTAAAGGTTGATCTACTGTTGTGTTCTCGTGTTGGTCCTCTGCTCGGTGACATGTCCGCACTTCCTCCCATGTCGGACCAAATGTTGTGCTTGGCTCTCCGTGTATCCTCCACTCGCTGTAACCTCGCAGAGCAAACATTCTCACGGCTGCACTGTCCTTGGGTTATCAGATCAGAGATGAGTTATTGGAAAATGTTACTACAATGTTCCTCGAAACTTAGCTGGAGATGTCACAAAGTCCATTTGAATATTGAGTATATTATTTATAGCAAAAATAAGTCATGTTGTAAACTTTCAAATAAGGAGATAAGGTGATATTTCTGCACTTTTGGGATTCATTTTACAGACATTTTACATTTGTCTGATAATTGAACCTCAACTAAAACATTTAAAGACATATTTTAACACTTCACTGTTGGACGGACATGATATCGTCCGAATATCGATATCAGAATACTAAGATATCGAGAGATTCATTTTTGTCACTATTGTCCAGTCTTGATTTTGAGGAAAACATTCAAAACTTTATGTTTGTCACATTTATCAACATTTAATCGCCTACTGATTAGTAGGGCTTTGTTTTGAAATGAATATCATTCAATCAATAAATGAGCCTGAGATGATCACCCTGCGTTTTGTATAAAGCGAGGAGTTTCAGCTTTACATAAATCCACGGTTGGTTCATAATGTTTCTGAAATGAGAGCTCCAGGCTGTTGTGATATGGAACATCTGCTACATTATGTCTATCCTCAGGTGTAACAGTGAGTCTGAGGGCCACGCTAATTAATGGTTATCCTCTTATTTGTTCTTGGAGAACATTATGATTTGAAGAGTTGGCATATTAATGTTTTTTAAATTAATAAGAATTAAACATGATATTTTAAGGGTTGGCCACGGCAGTAAATCCAATGCAATAAAGCACAATGTATTCTGTCCTCTATTTCCAAGAGGACCATACTCTCCACCTCTTCTGTCTTAACTTTGGAAATAAGAGCTGCCGTCAATTTGGAGAACAGTCCTATGACGCTTTGTTGGTTTGTGACTCCTGAGGCAGTGGACAGGTATCACAGGCAAAGTGTACCAGCCCGTCCAGTCGCAGAGTCTAACACACACTTCTGAGAGGCCTTGTCTCTAGACTCTCCATCGGGCGCTCCCGGGTGGGAGTTTGGGAGTTTGCCAAGCCCAGTCCACATGTGCTTTGTGGATCTGGAGAAGGCATTTGACAGTGTCCCTCGTGGTGTCCTGTGGGGAGTGCAGTGTGGGAATCGAGGGCTGTCCAGAAAAAGGTGGAGAGCCCTTGTCTCAAGTGGTGGAGTTCAGGTACCTTGGGGTCTTGTTCATGAGTGAGGGAAGGATGGAGCGTGTGTATATATATATATATATATATATATATATATATATATATATATATATATATATATATATATATATATATATATATATATATATATATATATATATATATATATACATATATATATATATACATATATACATATATATATATATATATATATATATATATATATATATATATATATATATATACACACACACATATATACATACATATATATACATATATATTTGAATGGATAGGACGCTAAAATAGAAAAATAGATGAGGCTTTTCTAAACATTGCTGCTGCTCTAATTGCAGCTCATATCCCTCAGAGTCTTGTCTGTGCAGGGCTGACAGGCCTGTGCTCCTGGTTGGTCTTATCTTAAACCCTGTTTTCTTCTGACAGAGTCTTGGTGGAACCAGAGACAGCGGAGTCCAGACAGTGAGGCCCCTGGACAAAGCCCTGCCCTGTCTATTCACACCCGGGAGAACACTCGGGCTCTGTGCTCCGGACAGCACCATCACGGGGCCCTTTCAGTCCCTGGACTTCAGCTCTGGATCCAGACTCCTGTCCGTGCTGAACAATACAGTACCAGAGGGATGACTGCATACAGAGCACATTATCAAGTCAAGACAACATGTTACTGTGGGTTTGTGCACAACAAGGAGCAGGACGTCACGTCTGCAGAGCTCCACCACGGCATCAGCGGGGTTTATGTCTGTACTTTCATTTGGCTGGTCGCTGGAGAGACTCGACTGTATGAGTTGGCAGTCAAACTCAGGTGTCATTTACTACTAAATATTTCCTCGTGCTGACTTTCAGGCGCCAAAATACATGAAGAATCTGATCTAACCCAATGTTTCAAGTCAGAACATGTTAATGGTGCTCCACACAAGTTTTAAAAGCAGAGGAGACAGATCTTTTAAAGCTGTACGCCTCGACTCTGGAATGATCTTCCTTTCTCTCTGCGCTCCTTGGACTCGGTGGATGCTTTTAACTCACTTTTTCAAGCAAGCATTTTAGCCCTTTACATATTTTTATTGTAATCTATTGTATGTTTATGTTGTACCTGCGTTTTCTGTTGCTTGTGTAGCACTTTGTGACCTCGGTCTGCGAAAAGTGCTATACAATTTAAGTTTACTTCCTTACTTACTTACAGCGCACAATTTCAACTATCTGTATGGGGTTGTATTATTGGATTATACTTATTCCATATATGTGTGTTGTGATGGATGCTTCTGAAACATGTTAAAGACTTTGCAAAACAGTTAATACCAATAATATCACCAAAGGACACTTGTCGTTTATAAAGGGGTGACTGCAGATATGGTTCAATTTGTATTTTTCATTTTAATATTTCTTTCAAAAACAATATACAATATAAAACAATATATTTATGTCTTTAAAAGTTAGAAAAAGAAGGAATCTCAAGCAGAATCTCAAATCGCCAAAACTGAAAAGATCCTCTCCCTTTAACCTCAACAAAGTCTCCAGATCCAATTACGAAAAGCAGGATTCCGTCTGTTTTCTCTCTTCAAAGTGGAGTGAATCATAAGAGCTGGAATTCAAATGTCATTTTTATTCCTCTGTACCTTCTGCCTCCAGCCACATCGTCTATTCATCCAACTAGAGCCAGCGAGGACGAGAGCGTAAAGAGGAGGCTCGGCGTGAGGCGTGGAAATGAGACAGATTTGACAGTCGAAGGAGTATGTTTTATGAAAGGAAAACATTTGACGATTTCATGTTTTATGGCCTTAAGCTAGACTGAGCTCATTCAAAAGTATTTATTGTTGTATGGAAGATAATTAGCTCCATTAGATTCTGAATTTTAAATACTGCCCGATTTCTCGCTTTGAATTATTCAACCCTGAAAAAACAGGCGTGAATTTTTTCTATTTTTAATTTCTGTCGCTGAATTTTGTAGAATGTTTTCAAAATTAACTTTTAAACATTCAAGCCTAAATTTCAACTGTGTAAATTCAGCAATTTAGCAAAAAAATTGACCCAAGTGAGTGAATCTTTGCATCGTGACATTTTTCACTGAGAATCTGACTCACTGTTGAATTTGAAGACTTGAAAATCTATACAATGAATTTTTACACGGTCATTTGTTCATTTTGAGTTTTTAAACTGAGAAAAACACAATGAAAATGTCGAGTGCAAGTTCCAGAGACTGAAAATCAAAAGCAAACATGTTTTTAAATGTTCAGAAAATTCAAAAACCCAAGTGAGAAATTTGCCAGTGTTTAAAATTCAAAATCTGATTAAACAAATTATCTTCCATTTTGCTGATTTACACGTGTTTAGAATTTCTTTACAATTATAAACATTAGAAAAACTGACAAATAGGCAAAATGTTTAGTAAAATCTAGTCAAATATAACCATGTATACAAATCAGACACTTTAATCAGACGCCGAAGCTAGTATGAAAATAGATAACTGTCACAACTAAAGAACACAACAGAAAACACTATTTTTGTGTCAAAATAGAGTCTATCATGTTAAAAAGGAGCAGTTATCAATTTTTTTTCAGACTCGAAAAGGTCAGTCTAAAAAAACAGACAAAAGACAGAACAACAAACAATACAATGATAATAATTTAGAGTCCATATAAGCAGTTTATATCAGGAGTTCAGGTTGAATCTGACAGCGCTCGGCTCAGACCGTTAAAAAGCTGATCATTTCACTCCTCAAGGCGCTTCATAAATCCACACACAAGGTTCAGAATCACTGCGTTCAGTATGGGAATATTATAGTACAAAAAGCACACTGGCACTTCATAAAATGCAAAGTGGATAATTACATGCAACCTGCAGCGTCCTGGAAACCTTGAAATTGGTATAAAGTATTGAGCCTATTCTTTAGTAGGATTGTCAAAAGTATCAAAAATCAGATAATAATCGATACGATGCTCATTTGAGCAAAATGTGAGTCCCTGAGGCCCTGAGTCTGTGTCCTGTGGCTGCAGGCGACTCTCTGCTCCTGGTGCAGACGGCTCCTCTGATGGTGCTTCTTCAACTGGTGTATCTGCACCCAGCGTATTGTATCTTAGGGTATGTGTGTGTAAATACGTGTGTATGTGTGTATATGCACATAGATGTGTATGTGTGTGTGTGTGTGTGTGTGTGTGTGTGTGCGTGCGTGCGTGCGTGTGTATGTGTGTATGGGTGTGTATGTGACTGTGGGTGGGTTGCTTGGCTGGTGGGAGGGGGTGGGGTGGGAAATGGTCATGTGTGGGAATGTTTTTAATGCACTGTAAAGCACTTTGTGTTACATGCTATGTATGAAAAGCGCTTTATAAATAAAGTTTGATTTGATAGTGACATTTCACTGTAACAAGCGTCATATTGTCTTTTTCATGTTTTTATCTTTGAATAGTGTCTCTACATGTGTCACTCTGAGTCTACATTTTCAAATAATCACAACTAAGTACAGGATGTGGGTGGGGCTAGTTCAGTTGCAGGACACAAGATCAACTCAAACATGCAAGAATCAATTAAAATACAACTTTGAGTTAAAAAAAAGATGCCGAAACAGAGCTATGATGAGGTTAAAAGCTCTTTGCAGTGGATTTTGTAGAACACAGTACGTCCCCTTTAACAACAGGACTAATCTATGCAAAACCTGTCAAATCCAGACTTTGAAACGGTCGCTTTTAGCTGAGAATCTGCTGTTTGTTTTGCTGCTGGTGTGTTCACTCAGACTCACCGCAGCAGATCACACTCTGCCCCCCAGACTGCCCGGCTCAATGGACACTTTATAAGGAGTTACTCAGCCAAGCTCGGCCCACATACTGGACATTCCACCAGAGCCACACACCATGGAAACACATCACAAACACTTCAGCGGGCTTAACGCATCGACTTACAATGTCTTATTTGAACTTACAGCAGATGCAATATGGAAAATCAACTTTTAAGAGCGTTTACTCATGTTTTCCATTCTGATTCACACACGGAGTCGTAATTACACCAGACATGTCCAAACTATGGCCCGCGGACTAAACGTGGACCTAATATTTTGTGTTCTTGATGAAATGCACAGATAAACACTAGTAATAGGGCTGAGCGATGTAGCAGAAATTATTATCATGATTTTCTTGGGGCCAGATCATAATCTTAAAAAAGCTGCATGATTTAGGAAAAATATGTAATTGTGATTTTAGGTTTGCGAATTATGGTTTACAATTTAAACACATTTTGTCACTATTAGTCATGTTTTTGTCACGTTCAGTCGTGTTTGTCACATTTAAACGCTTCTTTGTCATTTTTAGTCGTGTGGTTTTTAGTTGCAATTTTGTCGCTTTTAGTCGCGTTTTGGTGCACTGAGTCGCGTTTGTTGTTTGTAGGTGCTTTTTTGTCGCTTTTGAACGCATTTTTATCACTTTTGGCCACGCTTTTGTCACTTGTTTCAGAACATGTTTGAAGAAATCCAAACTACAGTGTTTTCATTCAAACCAAAGCGAGACATTTTGTTTTTTGTGGAAGAAATTATTACACTTCAAAAATTGCAAAAAAATTACATCCATTAAAATTGCGATTTCGTGTGGTTTAATTGTCCAGCTCTGGCCTTTAAGAGGTAAATAAAGTCATCTGCTCAGAGGCTTCAGAGGCTAAACAACAGGAGAAAAAGTGTGTTTGAACAGACAGCTGCATTAGAGAGACAAACAGTCAATCACACACCACCATTTCACAAATATAGCTCACCATTCCATTTTTATCACCATATCACCCAGCCCTAACTAGTAATACTCTGTACTGCATGTTTTTTACATTGTATTCTAGGACTGCAACAGCTAGATTGATAGATTATAATAATTAATAAAGTCTGGACTATATACAAACATTAAAACACAAAGGAAAATACTTTTATAACAAAGACATTATTAGATAAAAATGTCAAAAAATAACACATCATTTAAGATTTTAATTAATAAAACATTTTAATCATAAATACTCTCTAACTAGAAGTCTTCAGTCATGATGGAAAAAAAAATATCTCAAAGTGTGATGTAATCCTTTGACTAGTCGACTCATAAAGTAAATCACTACTGAACTACTAAAACAGTCCTTAGTTTTTTCTTCTCCACTCTCTGTTATGATTCACTGCACTGTCCAGTAGCCATTTTGGCACAAATGGAAAACAAACTCCCTGCTCGCTCTGCTGATCCTTGCTCTCCACAGTCGGGCCGTTACTGCTTTGTTGTGATGATGCTTCTCCCGTAAAGAGGCAGGAGGAAATCAGCACCACAGTTTTCAACCAGAAGTCATCGAACTTGTTTTTGTTAAGTTGTTTTAGATCAATATTGCGATTTAAAATGGTCAAATTATATAGTGAGAGTGAAATACAATAATATTATAATAAGTCTCAAGTCTTTGTCCTCACAAGTCAAAGTCAAGTCCAAGTCTCTGCTTTGCGTTTCAAGTCTTTTCACATCAGTGACAAAAAATGGCTCATAATTTTGCATGATTATGATTTTCATGAATGGTTCTTCTTTTTCAAAGGTCTTCGTCTCATCTCAGTATCAACTGCAAAGAAAAAACGGTTCTAAAATCAGATTTCTTTTTGTCGCCTCAAGTCAGGAGGCTCCAAGTCCAATTTGATCAAGTCTCAAGTCATCAAAGTGGTGACTCAAGCCTGACGCGAGTCCAAGTCCACACCTGTCAGAAAATCGGACAAAAAATTGTGTAGTGCAGGGCTATTCAACTTAATATTATTTACTTATTACTTATTATTAATTACTATTATTTGGAGGGGCGTGGCTTCTGGGTCTGAGATGCACAACACACCACCACTTTATTCAAATTTGAGGTTGAACAAAACACTATCAGTTTCACTAAATAGAGTTAATAAAAAATATAAAAAAAACTGTTATTCTAGATTTTTGTGAAAAATGACATACTAAATGCATTAGGATCATTGCTTTGCACAATTGCAAATCCAGAACTGACCCAGAAATGAACTAGAACTAGACTAGTACCAAACTGAGTCTGAACCAGGACTATCCCAGAATCACATCAGGACCAAGGCAGAATCAAACAAGGACTAAACCAAGACCAAACCAGGTATAAACTAGTAATTACTCTGAATTAAACCAGTAAACAAGACCCATATTTGGAAGATGCATGGGTCGTGGGCCGGAAAAAATCTTTGGCAGGCTTTGGCTCCCAGGCCTTAAGTTCAATAGCCATAGTGTAGTGTGTCCTCTGCTTAAAGTCTCTTTTCAAACTCAAAATAGAAAGTTTGGAAAGCATTAGCCTTGTAAGGGTGTCACGTGAGGTCATTGTGTACAAGCTTCAGCACAAGCTAGCACACCACGCCGCGCACACGCAATCAGCTGTTTTTGCCAAAGTTTACAAAATGTTGATGAAAGAGGACCTTCTGCCTTCGACCAGATCTGGATATGATCTGGAGACGATCAAACAGTGTGCATTCCTCCACACTTAGCTGTTCGGACTGCGCTGAGGTAATAAGGAGCTAGCGGAGTCAAAACAGGGTCACGCAGGATCTCTAATCCAGTTATTGCAACTTCATTATCCAATATTCTTACTTATTTGAGATTTAAACCAACAATCTGGAGCTCTGTTTCATTCAAACGGTTGAGTAATCCTGCATTATTCAGTCGACTTTCCTTCTGTAGAGCTCACTGTGTCTCAAGTAAATCGAAAAACGATTTGATTTTTGAAGGTAAGATGCAAGAAACTCAGGACAAAGTTCGAAATAAAGCAGACTTATTGGTCAACCGCTCATACAAAAGGTTGAATACGACTCTAAAAACAATGAATTTACGATGAATTCAAGCAAATATAGAGTGTGCAGATGACATTTGAGTGAGTACATGCTGCAGGCGCTTTATGATATCATGTTTTTGAAATATCACTCATGTGTCGAGTAAGCACAATTACATAAGAGCGATTTTGCACTTCACTAATTCTGACGTGTGTTTGTTTATTGAAATATACTGCTTTTGACTGACAGATGAACATGCCTTTGGAAAGTGTGTAATTACTGTCCCAAAAGAGAAATTTGACCCAACCATCAATACCTTTGTGTAAGGGCTGGGTCATATTATTTATAAATGGGTTTAATGGTTATATTTTTGTTGTAATTATATTCATGGTCCAAAATACTGCTGAAAGATGCTAAATTTACAACTAATAACACATTTAGTCAGCTAAACGTACATTTCATCTTTTTTTAAACCTGAAACCCCCTGGTAATTGCTCATGTACCGCTGTTTGGGAAACACATTTTACTGAGGGCCAGATTTTTTGGATGGTTTTGTCCTTGGGGCCAGAAACAACGCTTTGAAATACAATTTTTTTTAATACTTCAACACATTTCTCTGGGACGTTGTAACTTCAAAGAATGTTTAAAATGCATTTTTCTCCCACAGAGACATAAAGACCAGCCTTGAAGTAGCATTATATTAAAGTATAAACCTGGTTCTGTCAATTTTCCAGATTTATATATTCCAAATATGTACAATTTTGGCCATTTTTACACATAAAATGCTTTATTTCTACATGAAAACATGACATGATGAAAATTTGTAATACGTTTTTTTCTTGAATTTCTGTGAGTAAACTACAGGAGAAGTTTACAATTGATATATTTTAATTTAAGATTTTTTCCTGTTCACCTGCAGTGTCTCATCTTAAGGAATCACACAAGCTCAACGGATTTACAATAAAAAAGTCAGGTACAGCAGCTTTAAGAAGTTTCAAATAGGTCTCACTGCATTTAAAGGTCCCATAACATGCAAAATCGACTTTTCAGAGGTTTTAACCTTCCTACAGTGCTATTTGGGCCTCGTATGTTGTGCCCAAAGTGTTTTTTTGATTGATTCCCTCATGCTTTCGCTAGAGAACTGTCTTTTCCGTCCCCCTCGGGTGAGCAGGCAGACGGGGGCTCATCCCATGGATGACGCAGTGTTTAAGCCACGCCTCCGGGAAGCGCGCAGCCGCAGAATAAAAACAGCTAATGCTAATGCTACACAGTAATTACACAATGGATACGACAGATCGAAGAGTTAGCTTGTTATTTACCAAACGGCAACGTCCGTCGTTGAGGCCCTGGAGCACGTCAAACTCCAGGTCAGATCCAGGACGTAGGACTCAGCACGACGCACCGTCAGGACGGATAAAAGGTTTATTCCCGTGTTTGTGTATCGCTGTTTACCGGAGCACACGGCGCATGCGCACTATCTCCGCTCTAGGCTTCGTCACGGGTTGGGCGGAGGAGGCGCGTAGGTTGGGCGGGGGAGGCGCGCGGGTTGGGCGAGGGAGGCAGCCTGCTCTCTGTTCGGGGGGGTCAGATCTCAGAGTGAGCCGTTTGCTTTTGCAAGGAGGGGGGCCAGTCCAAGAAATGGGTGTTTTTTGGAAACTGTTATGTTATGGATATCACACAACGCAAAAATTTATCAACAAAGCCCTTAGAATAGACTGTGTAAAGGGGAAAATAGCAGAATATGGGACCTTTAAGGTGTTTTTTCTGTTTTTCACCTGCATCGTCTGGCCTTAATCTAAGCCCAGAGTCCACCCCAGACCGCTCCTGACCCTGACGCTCTCACAACAGGACACCGTTTCTTCTCTCTAATTGCTCTCCATCTGCTGCTTCCCTGGAAAACGTTCGTATGTAGGAGGAAACAGCTGCTTAATGTCCTCTTATCGCACTCCTCTCCCCAAACCTCTGACAACTTTACTGCTCTGTCTGCGTGGGTTGTCTGCAGCGTTTGAGAGGAACCGAGGCCTGTGGCTGGAGGTTTAGGCGAGGTTCAGGTTTGGTTTGAGGAGTTCTTTGTCACTGAAAAGACGTTTGGAGCTGGTTTTTAACTCTAAATCGAATCTGAGCCTGGTCCAGAGCTGGTTTTTAACTCTAAAACAGATCTGAAACAGGTCCAGGACAAGTTTTTCACTCTAAACCAGATTTGATCCTGGTCCAGAGCGGGTTTTTGACTTTAAACTAGATCTGAGCTTGGTCCAGAGCGGGTGTTTAACTCTAAAGCAGATTTTAGCCTGGTACGGAGCAGGTTTTTAACTCTAACACAAATCTTCAGAGCAAGTTTTTAAGTCTAAACCAGATCTGAGCCTGTCCAGAGCACATTTTCAACTCTAAACCAGATTTGAGCCTGGTCCAGAGCCTGTTTTTGAGTTTAAACCAGATCTAAGCCTGGTCCAGAGCAGGTTTTTAATTCTAAACAAGATCTGAGCCTGGTCCAGAGCGGGTTTTTAACTCTAGACCAGATCTGAGCCTGGTCCAGGGTGGGTTTTTAACTCTAGACCAGATCTAAGCCTGGTCCAGAGCGGGTTTTTAACTCTAGACCAGATCTGAGCCTGGTCCAGAGCGGGTTTTTAACTCTAGACCAGATCTGAGCCTGGTCCAGAGCAGGTTTTTAACTCTAAACCAGATTTGAGCCTGGTCCAGGGCCTGTTTTTGAGTTTAAACCAGATCTAAGCCTGGTCCAGAGCAGGTTTTTAACTCTAAACAAGATCTGAGCCTGGTCCAGAGCGGGTTTTTAACTCTAGACCAGATCTGAGCCTGGTCCAGAGTGGGTTTTTAACTCTAGACCAGATCTAAGCCTGGTCCAGAGCGGGTTTTTAACTCTAGACCAGATCTGAGCCTGGTCCAGAGCAGGTTTTTAACTCTAAACCAGATTTGAGCCTGGTCCAGAGCCTGTTTTTGAGTTTAAACCAGATCTAAGCCTGGTCCAGAGCAGGTTTTTAACTCTAAACAAGATCTGAGCCTGGTCCAGAGCTGGGTTTTAACTCTAGACCAGATCTGAGCCTGGTCCAGGCGGGTTTTTAACTCTAGACCAGATCTTAGCCTGGTCCAGAGTGGGTTTTTAACTCTAGACCAGATCTAAGCCTGGTCCAGAGCGGGTTTTTAACTCTAGACCAGATCTGAGCCTGGTCCAGAGCGGGTTTTTAACTCTAGACCAGATCTGAGCCTGGTCAGAGCGGTTTTTAACTCTAGACCAGATCTGAGCCTGGTCCAGAGCAGGTTTTTAACTCTAAACCAGATTTGAGCCTGGTCCAGGGCCTGTTTTTGAGTTTAAACCAGATCTAAGCCTGGTCCAGAGCAGGTTTTTAACTCTAAACAAGATCTGAGCCTGGTCCAGAGCGGGTTTTTAACTCTAGACCAGATCTGAGCCTGGTCCAGAGTGGGTTTTTAACTCTAGACCAGATCTAAGCCTGGTCCAGAGCGGGTTTTTAACTCTAGACCAGATCTGAGCCTGGTCCAGAGCAGGTTTTTAACTCTAAACCAGATTTGAGCCTGGTCCAGAGCCTGTTTTTGAGTTTAAACCAGATCTAAGCCTGGTCCAGAGCAGGTTTTTAACTCTAAACAAGATCTGAGCCTGGTCCAGAGCGGGTTTTTAACTCTAGACCAGATCTGAGCCTGGTCCAGAGCGGGTTTTTAACTCTAAACCAGAGCTGAGCCTGGTCCAGAGTGGGTTTTTAACTCTAGACCAGATCTAAGCCTGGTCCAGAGCGGGTTTTTAACTCTAGACCAGATCTGAGCCTGGTCCAGAGCGGGTTTTTAACTCTAGACCAGATCTGAGCCTGGTCCAGAGCGGGTTTTTAACTCTAGACCAGATCTGAGCCTGGTCCAGAGCAGGTTTTTAACTCTAAACAAGATTTGAGCCTGGTCCAGAGCCTGTTTTTGAGTTTAAACCAGATCTAAGCCTGGTCCAGAGCGGGTTTTTAACTCTAAACCAGATCTGAGCCAGGTTTAGAGCTGTTTTTTAACTCTAAACAAGATCTGAGCCTGGTCCAGAGCGGGTTTTTAACTCTAAACCAGATCTGTGCCAGGTTTAGAACTGTTTTTTGACTCTAAACCAGACCTGAGCCTGGTCCAGAGCAAGTTTTGAACCCCAAACTCGGAAGTTACCACAAAACTCTGCGTAAGTTCACCCGGACCCCAGCGACAGTCCAGCGGGGGGCCGATCCATGGCCTTACAGATTAAATACCAGCTCGGGGCTCCCAGGGGCCGGCGCAGTGGTGAGCAGAGGGCCCACACGACTTCCCGGAGAGACTGAGATGCCAAACTGCCGGAGTCAATCCTGTCTAACCTTTAGCGCCCGGCACGTCTCTGCTGCGATCTCTGCGTCGGAAAGAGCCGAGGAGAACACAAAGTCTGACAGTTTGGTTTTGCTCGGATAATAATGCAACGCTTCCACTTCCAAGCGCACATTTTGGCAGCGCTCAAGGTTGGAGTTTTTGACATCTTCTCATGCCATACTTTTGTCCTGTCAGTCATTTCAGTTCAGTCTATAGAACATTTAAAGTATTTTGCGTAATACTTCATAATACGGCATATACAAAGCATTTATACATGTTTATGAATCAAAAAGTAATCATTTTCAAACACTTCTTCAATCATGAACAAAGATTTAACTGATAATCAAGTATAAGGCAAATCTAAAAAGGATTATGAATAAATAAAACATAAAATATACTAATCACTAACTTTAACTCTAAAACCAAACCCTAGAAATTATTATTAAACATGTGTAAATGAATAGTTTGCATTGCCAGTGATTAATACATATTTATAAAAGTTTTGCATGTATGACTTTGCGATCAGAAGGTTTAAAATTCCAGAATCAGAGCGAAAAGTAAACCATAATTCATTGTCAGTGATTAAAGCTGGAGTACCTGACTTTTTTGCGTGTAAACGAGTAAAGTTTGTGTTTTCCATCAAAGACTATCTTGCACTTTCTGACCTTTCCTGACTTGCTGGGGCAACACAGATTTGAATTTATTACATGCAAAAAATCGGGAACATGAACTAGGTCTGTTTTTCACGTTTAAAAAAAGTAAAAATCAGGTACAGCCCCTTTAAGTTCATAAACCATCACTGAATCTGAGTTTGTAAAGTGTGTTCTCCAAAGGTAGACATTATTTTAAGTTAGGAAAACTGTGACTCGACTATCGGGAGCGTGTTTAAGGTTCATGGTTAATTTATTTATCATTCAAACATGTGAGAAAACAACACAACGAAATGTGTTCCTCAAACGGTAAGAGCAACATTCTAAATGCACTGATAAAATACAATAAGGAGAGAAGCATCACTCAATATTCAATCTATGCAAAATTGTAAATGTAAATAGGTTTTTTTCTGCCAAAGATGCACAGCTAATGATTAGTTAATGATTATCAACCATTTATGATCCTTTGTAAATTTGCCATATAGTTTTTTATCAGTTTATTTTTTGTTTCATGATTAGTACATTATTGTTAAACATTTGAAAATGATTAGTTAGGGTTAGGGTTAATGGTTAATAAACATGTATAAATGCTTTGTATGTGCCTTGTTATAAAATGTTACTCATAATATTTTCAGTGTTCTATGGATTGAATTAAAATGATGAAAATTTAATTAAAAGTATTAAAAGATACAAAAAATACAACCTTGAGCGCTGCCAAAATGTTCTAAAGTCTAAACGTTGCATTATTATCCGAGCAAAACGAAACTGTCAAACTGTGTGTTCTCCTCAGCTCTTTTCAGACGCAGAAAAGAGCTGCGACCGACGAAAATCAATGAGCTACGATAAATAAAGATATCAGTGCAAAGAAAATATAGACACGATAAGTACTGAGCCCCCAAAATATTATTCCAGCGTGAGTTTATTGAGCGATATGGTATTTACTGTGACAGGCCTAACTGTTGACGAGTCCAACTGTAAAGACGCTGGACTTGAGACGAGAGCTTGGGACGGACTGTCGTGTGCGGGATGACGCTGGAGGCCCGTCTCCTGCGGCGCTCTGTGTCACTGACGCCTGAGACGCCACATGCAGTGATCCTCTCCCTCTGCACTCTAAGCTCAGGCTGTCAGGCCACGCTGTGAAGGACTGGACCCTCTGCACCCACATCTGCCAAACACGCCTCACCCACCAGACCCGCCCGCATCATTCAGGCTGGATCATTTACGCAGATATTGTTGGTTGCAGTGTGTATTTTTGTATTGGAAAAGTTAGATATGAGTCCATGTTTGATGTGTTTAGGTCAGAGCTATTCAATGTAAGGCCCGCGGGCAAAATCAGGCCCACCAAGGGATATGATCTGGTCCTCAAGCCAGCTTCAAAAATATAGAAAATGTTTTATCTCTTGTTTAGCCCTGGTTTAGTCCTGGTTTAGACCTGGTTTAGCCCTGGTTCAGTCTTGGTTTAGACCTGGTTTAGTCCTGGTTTAGTCCTGGTTCAGTCTTGGTTTAGACCTGGTTTAGTCCTGGTTTAGCCCTGGTTTAGTCCTGGTTTAGCCCTGGTTCAGTCTTGGTTTAGACCTGGTTTAGTCCTGGTTTAGTCCTGGTTCAGTCCTGGTTTATTCCTGGTTTAGACCTGGTTTAGTCCTGATTTAGACCTGATTTAGTCCTGTCTTAGACCAGGTTTAGATCTGGTTTACACCTGGTTCAGTCCTGGTTTAGACCGGGTTTAGACCTGGTTTAGTCCTGGTTTAGACCTGGTTTAGTCCTGATTTAGACCTGATTTAGTCCTGTCTTAGACCGGGTTTAGACCTGGTTTAGTCCTGGTTTAGTCCTGGTTCAGTCCTGGTTTAGACCGGGTTTAGACCTGGTTTAGACCTGGTTTAGTCCTGGTTTAGACCTGGTTTAGTCCTGGTTTAGTCCTGGTTCAGTCCTGGTTTAGACCGGGTTTAGACTTGGTTTAGTCCTGGTTTAGTCCTGGTTCAGTTCTGGTTTAGTCCTGGTTCAGTCCTGGTTTAGACCAGGTTTAGTCCTGGTTTAGTCCTGGTTCAGTCCTGGTTTAGACCAGGTTCAGTCCTGGTTTAGTCCTGGTTCAGTTCTGGTTTAGTCCTGGTTCAGTCCTGGTTTAGACCGGGTTTAGTCCTGGTTTAGTCCTGGTTCAGTCCTGGTTTAGACCTGGTTTAGTCCTGGTTTAGTCCTGGTTCAGTCCTGGTTTAGACCAGGTTCAGTCCTGGTTTAGTCCTGGTTCAGTTCTGGTTTAGTCCTGGTTCAGTCCTGGTTTAGACCGGGTTTAGTCCTGGTTTAGTCCTGGTTCAGTCCTGGTTTAGACCTGGTTTAGTCCTGGTTTAGTCCTGGTTCAGTCCTGGTTCAGTTCTGCCGATGTTGTTAAAGTCTTTCATATTACATTTATTTCTAAAGCCTTGGACATGTTTCTTGTCTCGAGGACAAAACCATCCGAAAAATCTGGCCCTCGGTGAAATAAAGTTGAATAGCCCTGATTTAGGCTGATCACGTTCAAGCACATGTACAGTAGTTTGTCTGGATGGATCATGCCATTGGTGATTAGGAAGTGAACCTATGCAGTTATCATTAAAAAACGAATATTTAAAGGAGACGGGTTCATCTTTTTTTCAGATACTGAGTATTGAACTATAACAAAAGTAGAACATCATTTTATATTGTGTTCATTGTTCTTTCAATTGCAATATTGATTTAAAACAGGTCCATTGACTTCCTTTTTCAAAACTGCAGAACTGATAAGCCCCGTCTCTTTATGGTGACCTTTTCACAGTAACAATTGTCATTTATGACAATTAGACTCTGAGTGTGTCACTCAGAGTCTACATTTATCAAATAATCACAACTGTACAGAATGTATCTCTCTGTATTTTCTTACAGATCAACATCAGTCTGGTCCCTCCTTAATCTCTGTGAGTTCAGATGGGCGGGATTGATAGGAGGATTAGCCAATCAGGGACACGCATAGTCAGTATCAAAACAATGATGGCTGCTTACAAGGAAAAAAGACAAGGAAAAAATATCACAGGGACTGAAAAACAAATATTTCAGCAAAATCAAAGAGTGAAGCTGTTAATCTGAGGTGAGAGAAGTTTGATTTTGTTCTCAGAGATAGATGAACTCAGAAATGAACACATCTGATGGCGAGGCACAGTTTGGCTTTGACTCCAAGCACGACAGAGGGCGGCGGGACCAGACTCACTCTTCGTAAAGAATTGAAGAAGTGTCTATTGTAGATCCCATTCAAGGCGGGGATAGGGGGTAGGAGAAACAGGACTTTTCTGAGCACTGGAGCCTATCGATAAGAAACACTGCTATGACGAGGTTAAAAGCTGATTAAAGTTGCGCAGTACATCCCCTTTAATATACAGCATGTTACAAACTTCCTGACCAAACATACAAGGCCTTCACGAGCTTTAGTTCCTGCCCCCAGCGGACGCCCACGCACCCGGAGCGCGGTCATTATCCGTCCCAGCGGTGTGTCCCAGGGGTGTGGACGGAGCTGGGGGAGCATATGGTGGATTTGAGGCTCCCGTGGAGGCCGGTCCCTGGCTGCCTCCTCCCCGCGGCGAGTGTGTGCAAACAGGGAGCACCCGACGGAGCCGCCGGTCACCTTCATTAGCACAATTAGCACGCCCGTCATTCACATCAGGCACTGCAGCGAGCGCCGGGGCAGGAGAAGGGACAGAGAGGGGAAGAGATGGCATCGGGACGCAACAGGATGAGGGTTTAGTGTTTTGTCAGACGCTAAAGTACTGGATTATGCATCGAGTTTGATAATGTTGGTATTTTATGTTTTAGAAATGAAAGGAATTAAAGGAA
The DNA here is from genome assembly GCA_019453435.1 of Rhinogobius similis. Classification (NCBI taxonomy): domain Eukaryota; kingdom Metazoa; phylum Chordata; class Actinopteri; order Gobiiformes; family Gobiidae; genus Rhinogobius; species Rhinogobius similis. The sequence goes on along the minus strand of CM033638.1, from coordinate 27,515,087 downwards.
CTATGAGAGACGGACATGTTACAGAGGGAAGTGTCCGGGGCGGCTGCTAGACATTTGGGTGCCCTAAGCAGAAACGCTCAGTGGTGCCCCCAACCCTAAAAAATGTGTAAAAAATATATTGGGTTTTGATGTCTGTACTACGACCTTTTGGTGACTGTTACAGAAGTTATTTTTTATAAGACTGAGTGATACGGCGATAAAAATGGAATCGTGAGCTCGTCTGTGACAATCCGCTATTTTAGTGAAATCGTTGTATCGTGATTGACTGTTTGTCTCTTTAATGCAGCTGTCTGTTCAAACACACTTTTTCTCCTGTTGTTTAGCCTCTGAAGCCTCTGAGCAGATGACTTTATTTACCTCTTAAAGGCCAGGGCTGGACAATTAAACCAAATCGACACGAAATTGCGATTTTAATGGATGCAATCGGCAAATCGCAAAAGCTTCTTCCACGATCAACAAAATGTCTTGCTTTGATTTGAAAAAAAAAAAATGCTAACACTGTAGCATGTTCTGAAACAAGCGACAAACGCGTAACCAAAAGCGATAAAAATGTAAAGACGCCTACAAACAACAAACGCGACTCCATGCACCAAAACGCGACTAAAACGAGACTAAAAGTGACAAAGATGCGTTTAAATATGACAAACACAACTGAATGTGACTAAAACACAACTAAAAGCGTCAAAATTGTGCTTAAAATGTGAATTCGAACAATACCCTATTACATAAATCGCAAACCTAATCTAACTGCGCTAGTGAGAAAAATCACAATTAGATGTTTTTTCCTAAATCGCGCAGCTCTATCGAAGGAAAGAGAAAAATACAAAGTGAATCGTGATAAAATCGAAATCACGATCTGGCCCGTAGAAAATCGTGATAATAAGTTTTTGTCATATCGTGTGTAATGGCATGTATATATTTCATGAAACTATAGACGCTTTCTGTTGCATTTCTAAAAACATGAGTTAGACGTTTGTAAGAAGTTGAAGGCTTTGTGCGCAACGTTTGCTCCTTGTGGATCGTAGAATGTTTGTGCAGAGTCTGCGTCTTTTTAGTGTGGCTTGTGCAGTAGAGTTGTCCATGCACACTTGCTTTGGAAAGAGAGAGAGAGAGAGAGATAGAGAGAGAGAGAGAGAGAGAGAGAGAGAGAGAGAGAGAGAGAGAGAGAGGCGACATCTGAGTCCTATTCGTTTGGAAATGATAGAGAACCAAGCCTTCTGTAAGCTCCTGTTTGTTTGCAAAAGGAACCGTTTAGCTGCTGCTCAAACGCTCTATTCTGTCGGTCCCAACTGCCGGTCGAGCTGGTGCCCCTCGGAGCGCTGGATGCTCCACACACAGCGCGTCGTGTGCGTAATGGGACAGGGCGGACCTGGAAGTGTTAGTCTGACCACTTTGTCCTTTCTCTGGCTCTGATGTTGAACCATGGCAGAGAAACAAGTGTCCGGGAAAGTCTAGAGGTGTAGTTGTTCCCGTCACTTCTGGGCCGGTCCCGTTCACGTGCACCGCGCCTCATTCTCAAACGCTGACCCACGTGAGAGGCATCAGCTGACCGACACGCTTATCTCCATGACGACGGGCTTCAAACAAAAAGAGCAGTGTTTATTCGCCTTATTCTGGAAGTTATCGCCATCTTTTTCCGTTGTAGTTTACACAGGGCAGAGGAGCTCAACAGAAAATAAGTTCAACATGGTCTAAAAAGACGTTTTCAGGCCCCAGGAAATAGGTGCGTTGTGACTGGTTTTTGCACCTGTACATTAAACATTTTACACAAATCAATCTACTTTATGTAAAGTTTTAGTGAGACTTTTCCCTCATATGCCATTTGCATGAACGGGGTTCTTGTCACACGGAAGTGCGTTTACAACAGGAGAGTGGATCTGTGGCAAAAAGAGGGGCGGAATAAGGTGAATACTAGAGCTGTAATCGACCAAAGAAACCCTTGGTTGACTAAAGACCAGCCCCATCGACCAATTAGTTGACTAAAATGGGGTGTAGCAAAAATATATCAAAACTGTACAGCATTTCCATGTATCTAAACCAACCTGCACACAAAAGAACACAACTGTAGAGGAGTTCATGCAAAATATACAGAAAAGTACTAAGAAACAGTGTATTTATACATTAAGACTCCACAATGTTGAGCTAACTCACTTCATATCTTCTCGTTTTTGCTATACAAATAATTTTATAATCATTTAATATAAAAAAAGCGATTAGTCGACTAATAAAAATCTTGGTCGACTAAGACATCATCAATCTACTAAAGGACTACAGCCCTCGTTTATACGCACACACACACACATGCTTTGTTTCCTGCTGCTACAAGCTACGTAGTGATCTTTTCTACCATGAGGATGGTGCACTGGCGGCAGAGAAAAACTTGTGACGTGTCTTACTGATGGAAGCTGAATGTGATCAGACGCAGGTTGTAAACGGCAGCTCTGCAGCTCCATTCACACAAACGTGATCCATTTGCTTTTCCATCAAATTCCAAGTGTTTTTGCTCTCGCTGTAGATTGCACGGTCAAAATGGGTCGTCTCAAGGTCGGACACTTTCACACCACACTCACACCACACCTGCTGTGAGGCCACCCGCTGGGCAATGAATCCAGATTTAATCAAAATGTAATGGTCAGTGACATAGTTGGGTGATTTTAATGGACACATATTCTGCTACAGTGACTTTTTTGAGCTTTAAACCATGTTCTAACAATGTTCCGTCATCAAAAACATACCTGAAGTAGCATTCAGCTGCTTTCACGCTGTTTTGAGGAATGTTTATTGGAAAATCCTCCCCCCTCCGAACACCAAACACACTTCCTACTGAACTCCCTCGATCTGGGACGTATTTTCAGATCATCTACGTCATTTATGCGAGAATACTCCGCTGTTTTAAATCATCGCTAAACTCTAACTTTCTGCCTCTAAACACGATAACAATTGCAGCAAATCCGCATCAGAACGTCTTTTCCGCGCTAACTCCACTAGATTGTATAGATGCAATCAATAAGTGTCATTCCATTCTGTCTGATACATTTTTTTTAACATGAGATTGCAAATTGCAAATGTTTACAGGCTCAGACTTTGGAGGAATGGCACAGACAGTTAACACATGGTTTACGTTCATGAATTCAAAACCGAAAGCCTTTTTTATTCCGTTTTCGAAAAACTGTGATTCATTTTCTCTGCCATATCGCCCAGTCTTAGGTCCAAGGTCAGACGTTCTCAAGGTGCTTTGGCCTTTAACTAAATCTGTTCATGTTTTAGCAGCAACACAACTGAAAATTAACTGAAGGGAAAAGCAACATTAACATTAAAACCACCACTGACTAAAGCTACTTGAAGATCTGATATAACTCTTTATCTTTTGTATCATACGAGCAACATCATTTCTCAAAAGTGACATAAAAAACTCACATTGCAAACGATAAAAAGTCAGAATGGACAAGTAAACGGAACGCTAATATTGAATTTCCAAAACAAAAAAGGAATGCACAGACAAAATGCCACCCTTTTACATTTCTGCCAGTCTCAGCCATTCCTCCAGCTCATATTTCTGCACAAAACGTAAAATGTATTCCGCAATGAGCAATTTCTACAAAGTATTATCTTACCGCGAACGTCTTATGTCAGCGGTTTGTTTTGTCACACTTCTGCTACTTCTATAAACGACACGTCAGAGAGAAGCGGACTGTACAGGGTTTGGAGATAAAGAATTAGCAATAAATCATGTAAAAGCACCACATTCAGTCATTGAAACAACCAAAGTGAAAGAGAAACTGTGAAGTTTAATAGTCATTTGGCTTCATTAACTAATTTTTTTGAACGCCTTACTTTTATGAATGATAAAGTGCCTCTTTTTTTTTTTTTTTTTTTTTTTTTACATTTTATTCAACCATGTTTAAATTCAAAAATTCAATTTATTAACTATTATAAAGATTTTTTTTTTTATATAACTCGAACTAAATACAGCTCAAGACAACTGATTGTTGGGTCGACTATGGAGTATAAAATTGGATAATCGATAACTTAATTATACAGACTCTAAAAACATGTCAACAAAGACCATGACATTAATGCATTTAAATATCAAAAAGTAATATATTGTTGCCAATTTTCCTCAATAATACACTTCATTTATAAATATTCTCTCTCTAGAAGTCTTCAGTCACCATATTTCAACCTTTATTTGGTTGATAACGTATTCCTTAAGTTTAAATATACAAATAATCATTTGACTAGTCAACTAATCGAAAAAATGATCACTGACTAGTCAACTACAAAAATAATCATTAGAGAAAGCCCTATTATACAGTATATGACAACATTTTAAAGATGCACTAAGTAAATTTCCTGCTGGAGAGTTTATCTCCATGGAGACGTAGTGCTTCACAAGGACACATGCTGCAAAACTGACTTTTTCAACCTTTCAACCTGGTTCAAACTTTGTTCCGTCATCAAAAACAATGTTGTAGTTGTATTTAGCGTCATCTGCTCTAGTTTAGTTAGTACTGTTTACCATCTCCCCTTCGAGCCTCACAAAATACTCTGTTTCAAATGTCCCGACTTTGTGACGCCAAAGGCCGAGCTCAAAGAAGTTTTAAGTCGGTAAATCATTACCAAACTCGTTCTGAGCATTTCCGCCTCAAATTAAGTTTGTTTTTCTCCCTGTGGCAATTCCCTCTGCTGCCAGTAGATGGAGAGCTAACACCAAATCCTGATGGGTAAAAGTGCATGTTTAAAGCACAATAACAATACAAAAAATGCAGAAATTGTGTCCTTAAAACATATATCTCCATGGAGACAAATGGTACAAGTCAGATCTGCGGAGAGGCGACTCTACTCACAGTAAGAATGCATGTTTTCGGTGTATTTTTGAGCAATAAAAACACTTCGCAAGTTTAACGCCGTAGTGTGAAACATTCCAAAGCAATAACAACAAAAGTGGCAGACTCTGCATTGAAAAAGTTCCACAGTGCAGCTTGAACATGCTAAACAGCTCAAAGTTCAGACCGGTATTTCAGTATTCAAGAGAAGCTGCCACCAATCTTTCCTGTCTGCCTCAAAAACATTCTTATTTTTGTACTTTCTACACTGAGTTTCCAGGACATTGGAGCGCCTCTTGTATCTGTCAGAGCGAGATGACAGTTAGAAGGAAGAGTCAAATGTTTGGAGTGCCACTACAGCAGACTGTTAAAGCACCGGAGCAGAAGCTGTTTGTGAGTCCTGACTTCACCACATCCGGATGCTACGTGGCAACATAGTGTAAGATTAAAAGAGAACATTTGATAAGGCATTCATTGGAACTGTATCAAACGGTGGAGCGATATTACTGGAACAAAGAGCTCTTGTTCAGAAATGGACGAGATGTTTTTGTATCAGAGCTGGTTGCGCTTGAGGAATATCTTGCTTTCCGAACGGTCAAATTAAGTTGGTTGAATTGGTTGAAGGTCCGTTAAAACACCAGACTAGCTCTGTGTTAGCGTCAGAACTTCCTGTCCAATTCTATGTCTCTATACTCTATGTGTTTTTGCTAAGTCAGGCTAAAATAAATAAATAAATACTAGGGATGGGAGGAGACACAATTTCCACGAGATGAGACACCACACGAGATAGGGTCAACGAGAACAAGACAAGATTAATTTAATGAATTTAATGTATAATAAATCAACTGTGCAGTTCAGGTCTTAGTTTTCACCTTACATTTTTTTTTTAACTACAGATTCTCAAAAGGTGCAACTCAGCAAAGTTAAAGTGCCTATGACAGGTTATACTACTCATGTAACTAAAATACAGGTAAGATAAATATATTTAAAGTTTTGCTAAAAGTAATTATAAATTCAATCAATTTTTTAGGTTGAAATATCACTTCCTGGTTACAAATGATGACATCACACTAGGAAATTACTTTGCACACTGGGTTAAAACTCGGCTAATGTCAGAGATTTTTTTGTCCAATGAATCAAAATATATGTGAACACCTTTATTTTGTTGATTTAATGTTTTAAGGGTAAAATAAGTTGTTCATTTTGTGTAAATTACGTTTAATCTTTCGATGCAATGTGTCTCCCTAGTGTGATGTCATCAGTTTTTTTTACTTCCTGTAATTTTAAACAGATTTTTCAACTTTTCTCCACAAACCATGACTTGATGGGTGTAAAACAATCATTTTAATGTACATTATGTATTAATACACCAAATAAAATCAAAATCAGAAAATCGTTAAAACCTGTCATACGCACTTTAACCCTTTTTTTTGTAAACACATGGGGGAATATCTCACAAGATCACATGTGCATAATCCTGTGGCTATTTTAGTTTGTAAGTCCATAATAAATACTCAGAGGACAGTGTCTTCATGCTAAGGCTAACTTTGAGGCATAATACATTATTACATCATTATTATTATGATTATTATGATTATTATAACCAGCTGAAATATCCATGAAAACAAGTGGGTACCTTACTTTAATTTGAGTTGGTTGTTTATTCTATATTTTCCGTTTTAATAAAAGTTAGCTTTGGTTTTGCGACACAGTGAGTATATATGAGGATAGAGCTGGCAACAGGGTTTCCAGGCTTCAGCGGCGAGTGCGTCTGTAAAACTGGCCAAAAGCTGCAGTACGCCCGGCACGGCTGTATTTTCCTCTGTATGTTTGAAGCTTCACAGAGTACGGATGGCTGAAGATTTGTCTCTTTACTTCAGGACGTTCATTAGGTTTACTCTAAAATGAATCCACATTATGCAACTCTTTCCCTCTTCTAATACATCCTGTATCCTGGTGAATTATGTCTATTTTAAGAACAACTAATTGAAATCAAATCCCCACTGAGTCGAGGTTGTTGACTTGGCATTACCTCAGAAAAGTAAATGCATTGTTCTGTAGATGTTAAAATACAGCAGGCGGCGCAATAGCATTGTAATAGCATTTAGCCCTCAGCATGTCTGCACAATATATCACAAAAGTATCCATGTCGCAATAAAGATTTAATAAAATGTTCTGTTAGAAATGTTCTGTTTTTAAAATGAAAACACTGAAAAGGGAAAATCATGAATAGAATCTAGCCGTTTGAAACAATACTAGCCTCAGTTTTGTATTTGTTGTTTTTTATTTTATTTTAATATAACAGATATTATTGTATCAAAAATAGGGCTGCAACAGTTAGTAGAATAACAGTCGACGATAAACAATATTTTGATGATGGTCGTAGTTCTCTGGACTAAACAGACTCTAAAACACAAACTTTTAGAACAAACACAGTGACATTATTAAAGAGAAATATAGACAATTTCGGATTTTCCTCAATTATACACTTTATTCATAAATATTCTCTGTCTAGAAGCTTCATTCACAATATTTCAACATTTATTTGGTAAAAAATGTTCGTTTATTCTAAGTCTCAATCTACAATAAATATATTCACTGACTAGTCGACGGCTAAAATAATCTTTAGTTTTAGTCAAAAAGTGTATTTAAATATCGCAATAATATCGATATTACATATTTTAATAGCCGTATCGCACATCACAATAATTGCAATATCGTGCAGCCCTAGCTCTCAGCTAACATTAGCATTCTTGTACAACTATCCACATTTGGGCAGTTGGACCACTTTAATCTCCATGTCTTCTTGTCTGTGTTTAGAACAATAATACACTACCAAACTTTTTCCATCGAGGGCCACATATTGAAATATAGGCCACAAATCAATCGTGAAACGTTCAAAAAAGCTGCATTTATCTGATATTTTAAGCTCCACCACATCTACATTTAGTCTAGTTGCCTTAATATCAGGTCTGTATTGCACCAAAATGTTACTTATTCAGGTTAGAATTGTAGAAAATCTGAAATGTGCTGTAAAAAGTACTTCTCAGGACAATGTGGGCCAGTTCACCAGGAAGCCTAAGGGCCAAGAAAAATTGGTCTGAGGGCCGCATTTGGCCCCCGGGCCTGAGTTTGGACATGCCTGCACTAAAGTGTTTGGTCTTGTAGTAGTCTGTTGGTAAGCGTTCCTTCAAATGTCGACTATTGGATTTTTTAGTTTTTTGTGATAACCTTAATCCTTGGAATCTTCATGGAGATAAATGTCATACTGTGGGACATTCTTGAAGCAAAACTGTAACGTCTCTTCTCCACGGAGACAACCCCGTGGTGCATACCCTCCACCCAGGACCTCACGTACAAAAATCAAATTCTAATCTAAACTCTCCAAACCACATGCTTCTTTAACAATAGAACACATGATGCACAACTAAGTGTGGAGCTCCTTCTGCCCTGAGTGTCTAAAGATAACGCAGAGAAGAGCGGAGTTAAAACCAAATGACTCTCTACTTCAGTTTACGGCGTGGAGATGAATCCAGGTCTGATGGAGTTGACTCAGATGCCCTGGCTCAGCAGATACAAGACTAAAACACGACTAGAAGTGACAAAACGTGACTACAAGCAACAAAACAAGACTATAAGCAACAAAAACACAACTAAAAATCACAAAGACACAACTAAAAGTGACAAAGGCACGTTTATATATGACACACACAACCGAACGTGACAAAAACATGACTAAAAGCGACAAAAATGTGACTAAAAGCAACAAAAACACCACAAAATGCGATAAAAATACGACTGGAGGCAACAATATGCAACTACAAGCAACAAAAAAGCGACTAAAAGCGGCTAAAACGCGACTAAAACCGCCAAACGAGACTAAAAAATGACAAAAACGTGACTAAAAGAAAAAAAAAAAAACATGACTAAAAGCAACAAAACAAGACTATAAGCGACAATAATATGACTAAAAACCACAAAAACGTGACTAAATGCACACAAAGGCACATTCAAATGTAACAGACACAACTGAACGTGACAAAAACACGACTAACAGCAACAAAATGTGACTAAAAGCAACAAAAACACTACTAAAAGTGTCTAAAACGTGACAAAAAACGACAAAACAAGACTAAACATTACAAAAATGTGACTAAAAGCAACAAAAAGGTGACTACAAGCAATGAAACAAGACTATAAGCGACAAAAACATGACTAAAAACCACAAAGACACGACTAAAAGTGATAAAGGCACGTTTATATATGACACACACAACTCAGCATGACAAAAACACGACTAAAAGTGACAAAATTGTGTTTAAAATGTGAATTTGAACAGAATCCTATCATTAAAACATACATCGCAAATCTACTCACAATCGAGCTGCTCAGAAAAATCCCCATTAGATATACAAGGTGAATCGTGAAAAAAAATCTAAATCACAATCTGACCCCAGGAAAATCATGATCATTTTTTTTGCCATATCGCCCAGCCATAAATTACACTTTAAAATCTGAATTTCACATGAAATACTTGATTTGTGTTTTCTCCTGATATTCGTACTTAAAAACGTCTCAAGAGTCCGTCCCACTTCAGTTCATGATCTGAAAAATCACCACTAAATCTGCCTTTGTGAAAACTGTTAGTCCCTGTCAGCCCCCATCAGCTGAACACCGGCATTTTTTTCGGTGCAGTACCATTGAACTGGCCACTAGCAACAACTGGCGACGGGATTAAGCTAGCGGTAGCCATTCAGGTACTTTAATAGATCCATGGGGTGTGTGTTTTTGTGTCTGCGCAGCACTTTGGAAACGGTTCTGTTTATAAAATGTGCTGTATCAATAAAGGGGACATGAATTTATGTTACTAACTTCCATTTTAGACCATTCTTCTTCTAAAGGGACAAAAAAAAAAACTCTTGAGAGGCGGTGACCCCGAGTACTCCTCTGTGCATTCACCTCGACGTGGCTTATCAGCTGTCAGTCTCCTCTGTCCTAACTCCTATCTTCTACCTCCTATCTCCTACCTCCTCAGACAAAGTGGACAAGCACCTCTCGTAAAGGGCACTTCCAAGTCCCTTAGCATTAGCAGTCCTTATCGGTCGGGCCCTAATGTCGACTATAGCCCTGTTCGGACGGGATTAGTTTTATCTCGGGTCTTTGTAAGAACTACAAACGTCGTCTGTGTCTCTCGTCCCACAAGAATCGTCCATGTCTGTAAAAATGTCTGTCGGATTTTACCTCCGCCTCTGTACTTCAGCAAACTCGGAGTCCTCCGGTGATTTTAGGCCCGTGTGACGCTCATGTCTGATTTGGGCTGTTTTTAGTCGTGTGTTGACGCTTAAATCTTTTCAAAATGTCCCTCCGACCATTTTAAGTCCAAATCTAAACTAGAATAATTATTTTTGCGTTTTGTTTGTCATATTTGAACTCGTCTTTGTCACTTTTAGTCTGTTTTTGTTGCTTTCAGTCGCGTTTTTTATGCTTACAGTCGCGTTTTTGTCACTTTTAGACACGTTTTTGAAGCTTTTCGTTGCGTTTTTGATGCTTACAATCGTGTTATTGTCGCTTTTAGACACGTTTTTGTCGCTTTTAGTCGCGCTTTTCTCACTCTTTTGTCGAGCTTTTGCCGCTTTTAGTCACGTTTTGTTGCACTGGGTCACGTTTGTTGTTTGTACGTGCATTTTTGACGCTTTTGAATCAATTTTTATCGCTTTTGGTCGCACTTTTGTCGCTTGTTTCAGAGCATGTTTGTACGAATCCAAACTACAGTGTTTCTTGTTTGTGGAAGAAATTATTGCACTTCAAAAATTCCAGCCTGTGTGACCCTCATGTCTGTGATTTGGGCTGTTTTTAGTCCAGCGCTGAAGCTTATATCTTTTCAAAATATTTCTACGTCCATTTGAAGTCCAAATCTGAACTAGAAAAATATTATTAATTCATCAATCCAATTATTTCTACAATTAAAAAGTGAAAAAACATTATACAAACTGCGGTAAAGATGTGACCCCCGGAGGAACAACCCCATTTTCTTTTCGGAATATTTGGGTGCTTTTGGTGCGTCCAAGTAAATGGATTAAAAGAAAGAAGCGACAGCTGTATCATAAGAAATCTGACGGCCTGGATGTCATTCTGAACACAAAAACGTGGTAAGGAAAGACGTCTCACAGTTCACGCTACGGCACTTAACAAAACCTAAAATAGTTGAAAATCGATGAAACGCTCGCAAAATGGATGAATTAAAATGTTTTCGACACATTTAAACAGGTTTGACAGTCTGCCATTTTCATAGATTCCGTAAAACAAGTGAATTACCTACATTCTTTGCCCGGTGCGAATGCTCAAAGTCCGACACCGTGGGGTAATTTCAATTTTACACATGTCCCTTGGTAAAACGAATCCCGTGCCAATAGGGCTTTTGTGCGACTTCCAAAAACAACAGCACAATCACATTTATTGACTTGATCAGGTCAGGTCAGTTTCGCAGATGTAAAAGTTGCGTCATCCACATCAAAGAAACGGTGCCAGAAAGATTGTGCAGTCTCTGGTAAGTCCCTTCAACTTGGTTTGTGTCCAACGTGGAAGGGCCGGACTCCAATAAAAATGATAGTAAATACTTGAACCGCTGTAATTCTATTCAATCACAGTTACTTACCAGGATTACAAAACGGCCTGCTAGAACCATCAGGACTCAAGAAGAATGTCATGACAAATGCAACATGACACTTTTATAGACGCAGAGAGAAAATCAGGAAATATTTAAGTGCAAATTAGTTAGATTCCTGTTTAGAACACAGCGCTACTTCCCGTCATTTGCAACTTTTTTTCCATCCCAAGTTTTCTTTGCAAAATACCACTTAGCTGATGTAAATTCAGATAAATGTTTACCACAAGTTCACATTTAAGGAAGATGTTTCTGTTTCCGGGTAGGTGAGTTCGCTTCAAGAGATTCTCTTTACGAACCTGTGATAAATAGGGGTGGGATGAAATCTCATTTCTCGTGAGATTGAAATGCCTGGAGATTGTGCAAGCACCCACAGAGTACTCCTGCGAGAATAGTTTATTTAAAGGCCCTTTAAGCGACTTGCACACTAGGACCGCCGGTGCACCATACTTTTACTTTTACGCACACACAGACCAGATCCAAAGATTTATATTGAAACCAAAGAAAAAGTCACACTTGAAATTCAGAATAACTGCACTTTATAAGAGAAGATCCAGTGTGTTAAGTTTGTATTCAAACAGTATTGTAGTTTTGTTCTTTTGTTTATGACAGTCTTGAAATTGGAGGGAATGGAAAGGAGTTTATTATTGGGTTTTATTTATTTATTTTTTTTGGGGGGGGGCTGGGTTAACAAATTAAAATGTGAGTTACTGTCATAAAATTCACTAATTTCTTCTAGTGCTTGTTCCCGTTAACGGTCGCAGGTGACTGGAGCCTATCCCAGTGACTTTGGGCCTTAGGCGGGGTACACCCTGGACAGCTCGTCACAGGGTTAACACAGAGACACGGACATGGACAGACAACCATTCACTCTCACATTCATTCACTACAGACAATTTTAGTGCTGCCAATTAACCTACACATGCATGTCTTTGGACGGTGGGAGGAAGCCGGAGAGAACAAACAGTAACATGGGGACGACATGCAGACTCAGTTCTATAAAAGAAAAAATAAATCATTTTATAAAAATCTAAAAATCTTGTCTCGTTCTCGTCTCGTGACCTGTATCGTCTCGTGAAAATTCTGTCTCATTACACCTCTAGTGATAAATATTGCACAAGGCAAAATATTACCGTAAATGTCCAAAAAAATAAGCTCCAAAACAGAAAATAGAGCAAAATATGGGACTGGCCTGGTGGCTCAGGAGAAGGGTTTCTACCACCACAGCGTCATGGGTTCAAGTTCAGCCCTCGACATTTGTATCAGAATGTTTTTAACGGCATTGTCGGTGAACAAATTCACAAACTAGAGCTTGCTTAGGCAAAACAGGCAACACAAAATGAATCAAAACGCCAGGGTATCCGTCCAGCGAGCGAGGTACATACCCTCTCTCCCCCTTTCATGCTACACCTGTCCTGCCAAATAAAGCCTTCGGGCCAAAAAAGCTCAGAAATGTAACTGTAGTGGTGATATTGTTGTGGACTCTTGTTGGTCAAACGGCATGCATTTTCGTCAAATAATAATTGTTTTAAGCTTGCCCGCTACACGTTTTCCACACTCATGTAAAGACAAAAACAACACAGCGGAGAGCGGGTGGCGGCGTTCACAAAGAACAGCAAATGGATTAGAGAAGAAAGTCGAGCAGAGACTGTGCATTTCCCCGCTGCTTTGATGTCCCCGATTTGGTTTGGTTTCGCCGAGACAACAAGCACAAAAGGAGAAAACGCCACTGAAAAACAATGACGACGGACAATATGAGCACCGCGGCAACCCGCCTGACAAATGACACTCACAAAAGTATTTGGAATTCATTAAAAATAAAGTCAAGCCTGGGCTAAAATCTTTACAGCAACATAGCGCTGCTTCACAACAACACCATTCGCAAGCCAGTGATCCATGGGTTTTTAATGTGTACCGAGGCTAATATAAACTTTACTGCACAGGTTTTACAGGGCCTTCACATTTTTGTTTATTGGATAGACAAACGAGATGTGTTTGTAGAGCACAACACAAAGTACAGCCTTAGTCAAAGTGCTTTACAGGACAAGAAAGTGTAAATACTATAAAACTGCAATACACTTAAAGGGAAATTATTATGCTGTAGTGACTTTTTGGAGCTTTTAGCCCTATTCTGACAATATTTCGTCATCAAAAACATACCTGGAGTTGCATTTAGCTTCATTCGCGCTAGTTTGAGGAATGCTGGTTAGAAAAACCTCTCCCTCTGACCGTCAAAAACGCTTCCTGCTGAACTCCCTCGATGGTTCACATTTTTCCGATATTTGACGTCACTTTTCCGAGAATCTTCTGCTGCTTTAAGACTCGTTCTGAGCATTTCTGTCACTACACACGATCACTTCTACCTTAACTCGCATTTCTTCACAAACGCATTTTTAGCTTGAGTGCTTACTCAAGCTCATAGCGCTTGCTATGCGGACTGTAGATGGTGCCTGAACTCAGTAAGTGCAAGGTTGGACACAAGTAGGACTTCTCATCGAACTAAAATGCAGTTAAGATAAATATATTTCAAATTTTTCTAAAACGCTTTACACATTTTATACCAGTTTAGCATTTTTTAACATTAATAATTTTACTTCCTGGTTGTATAAGATGACATCACACTAGAAAATTAAGAAGTGACAACGCTGTACACTGGGTCAAACTCGTCTAATGTCTCCGATTTTTTTACTTCACAAATAAAAATATATGTGAACGTCTTTATTTTGTTGATTTATTGTTTAAAGGGTCAAAAAAGTTGTTTATTTTTGTAAATTATGCATAACCTTTGTTTACTTGTACTTTTCAACAGATTTTTTCTAGACAAACAGGTACCTGATTGATTTAAATCTATAATTTAGGTAAGAGGTATTAACACTTGCCTGGCCTCCATTCTAACCTCCATGTATTATTCAATACGGTCATTAGTCTGGAGCTGCCGCCACATAATTTGACTTCAGGGGGGCGGGACAAACATGTGTCAATCAGACGAACAACGGACGTGACGACAGCACCACGAAAGTACAGTTTATGTGCGGCAGCAGAGAGCTGTGTGTCAGTCCAAAATGAAAAAAAATTTAAAAGAGAAAAGCCTGAACATTGGCTCGATTGCTGCAGAGTAGAGGAAGTAGGGGTTTAGCGATTATGCCCAAACACTTTCTTTCAAAATTGAAAGATATTGAAATATAGTAGGAATGGCTGGTCAGGCTATATTAACACACCAAATAAAGTCAAAATTAGAAAATCATAAAAACCTGTCATATGCACTTTAAGGTATTCAAGAGCATGTTTAAAGGCTAATAACAATATAAATAATGCATAGCACATTTTCTTTAAAAGTTTATGTTTTGTTCTTTTTTTTAATTCCACCAGACATGAATATGAATGAGTGCTAACATGGCCATTATGCTAATTATTGGAAACATAACCTTAATATCATGGACCTTTCTTTAAAACTGTGAGAATACATACAATTTCGTAATAAATATGATACCATCAGACTAACAATGACATAATATCGTACCGTGAGATTGGCATGTCGTTTTATCAGAGCAGCATTGCCTTTGACTTGATTGTGTTAAAAGTATGTCTCCCCAAATGCACTTGTTGAAAGACGGCCAAGTGCAGCGGAGAGGATTCTGTTTGATTAGGAGTGGAATCGATAACTGCAGAAGAGTGTCTCGAGTGTGGCCCAGAAGAAGAACTATCGAACCTGCTCGGAGCCAACCTTGAACCAAAATACACACACTTTATATCCAGTTCAAACATTATTCTCAGTAGGTTGTGAACATTGTAGAAAGTAGAATATTGTTATAATTTCAGATGGATGAAATGTAAGCTTTTGTTGCTTTTGAAAGAAAACCAAACCAAAAAATAGCAAAGGAATGTTGGTTTTTGTGATAAATGGAGATGATTAAAAGTCTGTCCATGATATTAACACGGAAAGCTTTTTTAAAAATTTTGTTTATGTAAAGAAAAAGTTAAAAATGAATATTGTAGCAAAAAAATTATAAGAATACATTGAAAAATGAAAGTCACATTGAAGCACATACAGAGGAATAGAGCAGTAATAAGATAACAGACGGATAACCACACCTTCCTACAGTATGTTGATGTAACGGCCTGCTGGACAGACTAACGCACCACATGCAGGGAATCTTCAAAGTCATCTGGGGATGTGAAAATATTATTTCATTTATGTGACTATGAAGGGGAGAACACATTTGCAGAACTAAATTATATCATTTTATTGGTTTCCTAAATAAACAAACATTAGTGGCATGTACTTGAGACATTGTTTTTTTGTGTTCACTTGTTATAGTGTACAAAAACAGAAAGTCTTAAGAGTTACAGATGTTCCAAACCGATACTAGCCAACAACGCTAGTTTGAAGCTTGTCCTTGACAGGCTGGGAAAAAAGGTTGTAGCCACTGAAAAGATTTATCCGCAAACATAATTTCTGTAAATATTTGTTATGACAAGATACTCTAGAGCCAGAGTTTTCTATATCAACATCAAATCATTATTTTTATCTTATCTTACAAACATGAAGAATTTTAAATCGCAAGACACAGTCACACTGTAGGAACATTTACACAATCAGTCGAGGCTACGACCAAAGTTTGTCTGAGCATCAGGCTTTAGGTAAAGTCCCTGCAGTTATACGGGTTAGCTTAGGTTAGCCCTACACATGTTTGTGTTTACTGTCGGTCAGATGTTTGTGTTTACTGTCGGTCACATGTTTGTGTTTACTGTCGGTCACATGTTTGTGTTTACTGTCTGTCACATGTTTGTGTTTACTGTCGGTCACATGTTTGTGTTTACTGTCGGTCACGTTTGTGTTTACTGTCGGTCAGATGTTTGTGTTTACTGTCGGTCAGATGTTTCTGTTTACTGTTGGTCAGATGTTTGTGTTTACTGTTGGTCAGATGTTTGTGTTTACTGTTGGTCACATGTTTCTGTTTACTGTCGGTCACATGTTTGTGTTTACTGTCGGTCAGATGTTTGTGTTTACTGTCGGTCACATGTTTGTGTTTACTGTCGGTCAGATGTTTGTGTTTACTGTCGGTCACATGTTTGTGTTTACTGTCGGTCACATGTTTGTGTTTACTGTCGGTCAGATGTTTGTGTTTACTGTCGGTCAGATGTTTGTGTTTACTGTCGGTCACATGTTTGTGTTTACTGTCGGTCAGATGTTTGTGTTTACTGTCGGTCAGATGTTTGTGTTTACTGTCGTCACATGTTTGTGTTTACTGTCGGTCAGATGTTTGTGTTTACTGTCGGTCACATGTTTGTGTTTACTGTCGGTCACATGTTTGTGTTTACTGTTGGTCAGATGTTTGTGTTTACTGTTGGTCAGATGTTTGTGTTTACTGTTGGTCAGATGTTTCTGTTTACTGTCGGTCAGATGTTTCTGTTTACTGTTGGTCAGATGTTTGTGTTTACTGTCGGTCACATGTTTGTGTTTACTGTCGGTCACATGTTTGTGTTTACTGTCGGTCACATGTTTGTGTTTACTGTCGGTCACATGTTTGTGTTTACTGTCGGTCACATGTTTGTGTTTACTGTCGGTCACATGTTTGTGTTTACTGTCGGTCACATGTTTGTGTTTACTCACAGTCACATGTTTGTGTTTACTGTCGGTCACATGTTTGTGTTTACTGTCGGTCACATGTTTGTGTTTACTGTTGGACACCAGAACTCAAGGTTTTCACCCTCATGAGTGATCTTTCATCTCCTACAGTAAGTACACTTAGATTCTTTTGAAACGTGGGTTAGGGCTGTCTGGGTTTCAGCACCGCTGCCCTGGCCATTAACAATTCTAAACATTACATCTTATTAATGGCCAAATGTTCACAAAATGTCACAATAAACAGGGAGTTGGTCCAATGCACATCACACTACATGTTCCACCTGTATATTCTGTGACCGTTCCACCCCTGTACTATCTCACCTGTGTACTTCTTATATACGTGAAGTGCAGTACTCTGAGTTAAAAAGCAGTGATGTTTTTTCAAAGGGCTGCTTATGTAACTGCAGCACACAGGAGGAAAAGAGACATTTAGATGTGTGTCGTGTAAAGGCCACTGGCTGCAGAGCTGGAGGCAGCTTATTAGATCCACACAAGCCCATGTGGGTTTGGACAAGCAGAGGATTGTGGTGCCTCAAAGGCCTCCATGGCTTTCACTGCCTGGCCACTTACTTAAATACATCTAATTAGACTTATTAGACTATAAAGAAGAATAGAGGATTTATAATGTTTAAAGAATGACAAGTTAGAATGTAACAATCATTGTGAGATTGTGAGAAAGAAATCTGTCAACTCAAGCAATAATATAGTGGACTGTAGATGTGGGAGATACAATGAAAATTATGTAGCAACACAAAACTAGAATATCAAGTGTATTGTCATAATTAAGAGTATTAAAAATTACCTCAAAAGAGACCCTTTTTTGGCTCATTTTAAGGCCCATTCTCATTTTATGTGACCCTTGAACCTCAACCAAGTTTACATTTGACTTCATACTCTATCAAGGCTAATTAAGGTGTAGTTACTATAAACTGGCACTGTAAAAATTGGATCACAGTGTCGTAATCTGCATTTGCTAGTCTTTGGTGTCGAATTGGACTAATCGAGGATTTAAAGGGGCTGTACCAGATGATTTTTCATGATATAAAGTTTTTCCCCACTACAGATATACTAAAAGCAGTAATTGGGGTGAAAATGAGACCAATGTGTGCTCTCTACATCAAATCATAGAGCGTTTTATTCTCTGCAAAGCAGGAAGTGCACCATTAGCATGCTAGTTGTTATTGGTTTTACTATGACGGCAAAACTTGTTCTGGTCTCTGAAAGTTGTGAAAAGCGCTCATAAACTCATCACGGAGAATAATTAGGATGCTCGGAATGCATTATACGCGACAAACAGATGCGGACTGCTGTATACTGTCAAATGAAATTATTCAGTTTTTCACATTTTCCCTACAAGAAAAATCTGGTACAGAGACTTTAATCAGGGCTAAACTTGGGAGAACTGAAAAAAAGACTGAAATATGAACTGACAAACTAATACCAGAATTGCATGTTTCAAAATGTTTTTCTCACATTTTTGTCACTTTTAGCATATTTTTCACTTTCAGTATCATATTTGTTGCTTTTAGTCTTGTTTTTATCACTTTTGGTCATGTTTTTTTTTATCATTTTTGGGCACATTTTTGTCACTTTTAGGATCCTCTTTGTCACTTATAGTCACTTTTTTGTCACTTATAGTCACTTTTGTCATTTATAGTCAAGTTTTTGTCACTTATAGGCATGTTTTTGTCACTTTTAATCAAATTTTTGTCACTTATAGTCACTGTTTTGTCACTAATAATACATTTTTTGTCATTTATAGGCATGTTTTTGTCACTTATAGTCACATTTTTGTCACTTATAGTCAAGTTTTGTCACTTATAGTCACATTTTTGTCACTTACAGTCAAGTTTTGTCACTTATAGTCACATTTTTGTCACTTATAGGCATGTTTTTGTCACTTATAGGCATGTTTTTGTCACTTATAGTCAAGTTTTTGTCACTTATAGTCACATTTTTGTCACTTATAGTCACGGTTTTATCATGTTTAGGCACGTTTTGCCCCGCCACGTTCCGCAGATCGAAACACACACACAACACACATGAAAATCAACATGCATTTTCTTATCGCTGTAACGCTGATGATAGAGTGAGTGGGCTGCACTTCTCTGGGGGGTTTGCTACCATGCCCCACTTATAGGCATGTTTTTGTCACTTATAGTAACATTTTTGGCACTTATAGTCAAGTTTTTGTCACTTATAGTCACATTTTTGTCACTTATAGTCACATTTTTGTCACTTATAGTCACATTTTTGTCACTTATAGTCAAGTTTTTGTCACTTATAGTCACATTTTTGTCACTTATAGTCACATTTTTGTCACTAATAATACATTTTTTGTCATTTATAGGCATGTTTTTGTCACTTATAGTCACATTTTTGTCACTTATGTCAAGTTTTTGTCACTTATAGTCACATTTTTGTCACTAATAATACATTTTTTGTCATTTATAGGCATGTTTTTGTCACTTATAGTCACATTTTGTCACTTATGTCAATTTTTTGTCACTTATAGTCACATTTTTGTCACTAATAATACATTTTTTGTCATTTATAGGCATGTTTTTGTCACTTATAGTCACATTTTTGTCACTTATAGTCAGGTTTTGTCACTTATAGTCACATTTTTGTCACTTATAGTCAAGTTTTGTCACTTATAGTCACATTTTTGTCACTTATAGGCATGTTTTTGTCACTTATAGGCATGTTTTTGTCACTTATAGGCATGTTTTTGTCACTTATAGTCAAGTGTTTGTCACTTATAGTCACATTTTTGTCACTTATAGTCAAGTTTTGTCACTTATAGTCACATTTTTGTCACTTATAGGCATGTTTTTGTCACTTATAGTCATGTTTTTTGTCACTTATAGGCATGTTTTTGTCACTTATAGTCAAGTGTTTGTCACTTATAGTCATATTTTTGTCACTTATAGTCACGGTTTTATCATGTTTAGGCACGTTTTGCCCCACCACGTACCACAGATCGAAACACACACTCAACACACATGAAAATCAACATGTATTTTCTTATCGCTGTAACGCTCATGATAGAGTGAGTGGGCTGCACTTCTCTGGGGGGTTTGCTACCATGCCCAACTTATAGGCATGTTTTTGTCACTTATAGTCACTTTTTTGTCACTTATAGTCATGTTTTTGTCACTTATAGTCATGTTTTTGTCACTTATAGTCACTTTTTTGTCACTTATAGTCATGTTTTTGTCACTTATAGTCATGTTTTTGTCACTTATAGTCACTTTTTTGTCACTTATAGTCACGTTTTTGTCACTAATAATAAAATTGTTGTCATTTATAGGCATGTTTTTGTCACTTATAGTCACATTTTTGTCACTTATGTCAAGTTTTTGTCACTTATAGTCACGTTTTTGTCACTAATAATACATTTTTGTCATTTATAGGCATGTTTTGTCACTTATAGTCACATTTTTGTCACTTATGTCAAGTTTTTGTCACTTATAGTCACATTTTTGTCACTAATAATACATTTTTTG
This sequence comes from Rhinogobius similis, assembly GCA_019453435.1. Taxonomy (NCBI): domain Eukaryota; kingdom Metazoa; phylum Chordata; class Actinopteri; order Gobiiformes; family Gobiidae; genus Rhinogobius; species Rhinogobius similis. The sequence goes on along the minus strand of CM033638.1, from coordinate 27,494,459 downwards.
TCATTTATAGGCATGTTTTTGTCACTTATAGTCACATTTTTGTCACTTATAGTCAGGTTTTGTCACTTATAGTCACATTTTTGTCACTTATAGTCAAGTTTTTTCACATATAGTCCACATTTTGTCACTTATAGGCATGTTTTTGTCACTTATAGGCATGTTTTTGTCACTTATAGGCATGTTTTTGTCACTTATAGTCAAGTGTTTGTCACTTATAGTCACATTTTTGTCACTTATAGTCACGGTTTTATCATGTTTAGGCACGTTTTGCCCCGCCACGTTCCGCAGATCGAAACACGCACACAACACACATGAAAATCAACATGCATTTTCTTATCACTGTAACGCTGATGATAGAGTGAGTGGGCTGCACTTCTCTGGGGGGTTTGCTACCATGCCTCACTTATAGTCCTGTTTTTGTCACTTATAGTCACTTTTTTGTCACTTATAGTCATGTTTTTGTCACTTATAGTCACATTTTTGTCACTTAAAGTCACGTTTTTGTTACTAATAATCAAATTTTTGTCATTTATAGGCATGTTTTTGTCACTTATAGTAACATTTTTGTCACTTATAGTCATGTTTTTGTCACTTATAGTCACTTTTTTGTCACTTATAGTCATGTTTTTGTCACTTATAGTCAAGTTTTTGTCACTTATAGTCACATTTTTGTCACTTAAAGTCACATTTTTGTCACTAATAATACATTTTTTGTTATTTATAGGCATGTTTTTGTCCCTTATAGTCACATTTTTGTCACTTATAGTCAAGTTTTGTCACTTATAGGCATGTTTTTGTCACTTATAGTCAAGTTTTTGTCACTTATAGTCACATTTTTGTCACTTACAGTCATTTTTTGTCCCTTATAGTCACGGTTTTGTCACGTTTAGGCACGTTTTGCCCCGCCACGTTCCGCAGATCGAAACGCGCACACAACACACATGAAAATCAACATGCATTTTCTTATCGCTGTTCTCTGGGGGGTTTGGTATCGTTCATTACTGCTACCATGCCCCACTTATAGGCATGTTTTTGTCACTTATAGTCATGTTTTTGTCACTTATAGTCAAGTTTTTGTCACTTATAGTCACATTTTTGTCACTTAAAGTCACGTTTTTGTCACTAATAATCAGATTTTTGTCATTTATAGGCATGTTTTTGTCACTTATAGTAACGGTTTTGGCACTTAAAATCACATTTTTGTCACTTATAGTCACATTTTTGTCACTTATAGTCACTTTTTTGTCACTTATAGTCACATTTTTGTCACTTATAGTCAAGTTTTTGTCACTTATAGTCATATTTTTGTCACTTATAGTCACTTTTTTGTCACAAATAATAAATTTTTTGTCATTTATAGGCATGTTTTTGTCACTTATAGTCACATTTTTGTCACTTATAGTCAAGTTTTGTCACTTATAGTCACATTTTTGTCACTTATAGTCAAGTTTTGTCACTTATAGTCACATTTTTGTCACTTATAGGCATGTTTTTGTCACTTATAGGCATGTTTTTGTCACTTATAGGCATGTTTTTGTCACTTATAGGCATGTTTTTGTCACTTATAGGCATGTTTTTGTCACTTATAGGCATGTTTTTGTCACTTATAGTCAAGTTTTTGTCACTTATAGTCACCTTTTTGTCACTTATAGTCACGGTTTTATCATGTTTAGGCACGTTTTGCCCCACCACGCACCACAGATCGAAACGCGCACACAACACACATGAAAATCAACATGCATTTTCTTATCGCTGTAACGCTGATGATAGAGTGAGTGGGCTGCACTTCTCTGGGGGGTTTGGTATCGTTCATTACTGCTACCATGCCCCCAAAGCATCCTGGGAAAACTGACAGAGGGCAGCGTTCAAGATAAGCGCGCCCTCCCACACTCGGAAACGCGCTAACCTTTGCTAGCAAGTGTAAAATTAGACAGAACGTCAGCGCTGCTGTGAATGCTAATGCAACCTTAATGAACTTGCTAGATCTTTTCAGGGTGTATTACTGGCATGGTTTCCACTATGACTTTCTTTCAGTTTCATGTAAGCAGAGAGTACAATCAATAAGAGAAGTTTCCGTTTGAGAGAAGAGTGAAATGTGAACTGCTAAACTAATAATCCCGTGCATTTTGAAACAGGTTTGTAGAGGGCTATATTAAAGGGTTTTTCGAGTTCAGAGTTCAGTTTTAGACAGAATAAGACCCCGTGGAGAGGACAAATGTACTTTTAATTAATAATCCATGTGGTTTGTCAATTGAGACCATTGAAATTGAATTGCTTTTCAATTGGACTTCAAATTGCCAACAGGACTGAGAAATGTCGATAAAAACAACAGATTCAGCAGAAAAATGACCAAAACGAGTCCAGTGAAGGAATTTAAAAACACAAAGAAGTACTTAAGATGTGACAGAATGAAAGTGTCTTCTAAAAAAGAAAGACAAAAAGAAAACTAATTCGATTAGCAAAGACATCTTTACATATCTGGTCTATTCCAGCACAACCATAGACTGTAGATCAGTGGACTAAGGGATTGTGACGTCACCCATAGCGTTTGCCTCCAGCCAAATGAAGCCCATCGCGGCTAGCAGTTATAGCGGCTAAAGCGGAGCCAGACTCCATATTTGGTAATCCGAGTGCGTATCGTGGCAACCACACGGACTAATCAGGAGCGCGTTTGCTAACGGTATCCGCCTGGTGAGAGGAGACGGCGGCAACGTGCGGCGCTAGCTGTCAATCAAACCTGTTGCTAACACGAGCGAAAACGGCCCACGGAAAAGGAAGCACCTGATTGGTCAGCTATTATTGCTAATAACTTGATTTATGAACAACCTAATGAAAAAAAAACACCCGATTCATGTAGAGTGTGTCAAAACAGATGTTTTAGTTTCAAGATGGTGAGCTTGACAGAAACAGTTACAGAGTAAAGGGCACCAGTGTCCCAATAGAAAGTGAATGGCAGCTCGGCTTTATGGAGCCAGGAGCGCCTCCATAGCTGCTTCCAATTTGGAACGCGGCGGCTAGCATGCTAACATGGTCCACTGATATCTACAGTCTATGAGCACAACAAACACATGCAGAAACATATGGTGTGATCGACATTGCTCTTAAGGTGAGACGCTACAGGTGAATGGGAAAAAAAAAAATTTAAAGATATCAATTTGAAACTTCTCACATAAATGTAAGGAAATATATATTACAAGTTTTTCATATAAGGTCTTTTATGTGTAAAAACGGTCAAAAATACACATATTTGGGAAATATAAACCTGAAAAAAGGAAAGAACCAGGTTTTTACATTTTGTACACACATTAGTTACAAAAAAATTTTACAGAGGAGATTTTGGATTTCTACTTGAGTTTTTTGAGTAAACTGAACATTGTTCTAAAAATTCAAAATTTGCATAATTTCTTTTGTTTTCAAACTTAAACAAATCAGTTTTAGAATTAGATATAAAAAAATCGTTCTGTACATTTCGTCAAAATCTTGTTGAGTCCAAGATTGTAACCACTTTAAGTAGTGATCTTTATGTCCCGAGGGGAGAAAAGTGCATTTTAAGAAAACGGCCTTTGAAGATATAATGTCCCAGAGAAATCTATGGATGAAGTGGATTAAATGGAAGAATCAAACATCTTTAGGAGGAGATTGGACCAGTCTGTTGTTTCCACATGAAAGCTGATATGTTGAGAGACCAAACTGACCAAAAAAACAAGAATTGCAAATGCACAATTTAGCAACGGTCAGTACTCTGTAAAAACATCAACCACTTGTCTGTGCCGTCTACAAACGATAAGATTCATGTTTCTATTTTGCTTCTTCATTAAAATGAATGGGACAGACCGTTTAAATCAGTACCAGGCTGTTCTGAACACATCTGCTGCAAGTGTCTGTTCTCCTCACTCTTCGTCTCCAAAGCCTGCACCATCCATCTGCACCTCAATCAATACACAGAGGGCTGGCTCTGATGAACGAGACGCCGCACTGGACTGATACATAACTGAGATGCTAACAGGCTTTTCACTCATAGGTCCAATCAATATGCACCGATACGGTCCATATTTTGGAAGATACAACCAGATTTGAGAAGATACATCTTACATTCTGTCTGTGAATAGGGTCGCCACTCCAGAGATCTGACTTGTAACTACACGTCTATATGAAGCTAGAGAAGTTTAATGAAAATGAAAAACAATGGACAAAACACTAAGGCCCAGATTTGCAAAGCGTTTTCACAGGTGTAAAATGGGCTGTGTGCACTAAACTGAGTAAAAAGCGAGTGCAGTTGAGATTTGCCCCTCTCAGAGTGCAGAGCACATTATGAATATGCAGAACAGGGCAATTTTGACCCAATGAACAAAATTGGAGGTGGAGAAAATGCTCTGCAGTATGATATTAGTTATCTTAGCTTTAGCTCTGTGTTAAAGCTTCATGCTATTGGTTTAGCTGCAGACTTTTATGACACATACTACAGCCCACATGCTTTTAAACCCTTCAGGGACACACTGTAGACTCCAACAGTTCATCTCAGAGTTTTGCACTAAAGCTGCTTTTCACATGTAACACAAAGCTGTCTAAATCGGAGTCAAAATAAAACTCAAAATAAAAGTTTCTGCGATAAGTGAAAGGAGCACTTTGACTCACAGTGTCAAAGTGTCCTGTCTGAGCGTCTTTTTTCAGCGAAAACCCAAACGTGAACAAAATGCAGCCTTCGACAAATCCTGAGCAGACAGATATTCCCGTGGGTCACTGTGTGACACTGTGTGGCTCTAGGACAGGGACCAGCAGCATCAGTCTGTCTACAGTGTCCTGCACAAAGGTCAGACAGAACTGAAAATTACGATTATTGTCTACATTTATGTCTACATCAATTCAAAATTGTTTTGTGTTCGAAAAAAAGGATCATATTTCCAACCCATAATAAGCTGTAATGTATTTGTCACATTTTTTTCCAACTCGACAATTGGAACATGGAAACATGGAGGAAACGACTTCTGTCTGTGTTTCGACTTCCGAGGACCAGTGGAACACAAACAAAATATGACTATGATTTCATATTATGCTCATGATTTTTGGTGGCCCTATTGTATTACATTTGGTGGCCCTAAACAAGATTTTGGTAGCCCACCATTTGACAAACATGGTTTAATAATCAGAGGCGGATTGGAGTAAACGTGACTCCGAATCTGTACAGAAGTGGGCTATGTATTCATTTTAACAGTTTTACATTACAGACTAATTTACAAAGGGGGTTTGGGGGTCCTCACTCAAGAACATTTTAATAAATCATGTGTCATTTCCAGTAGTAAGGTGCATTTTCCATGTAATACTTTGACACATTGTTTGAAAAGGCTACACAAAATATCAAGGCGTATTATTTGTTCTACCAGGTCTTATTTGCTCACACTTTAGTTTTCTCTTAACAACTTTGTATCAGCTGTTGAGGCAGCTCCTCTCTCTCTCTTTGGTCCAACCCCTTAGCTTGTTTACACCACGGGCCGGCCCTGACCACAAGTACCCTGTGTGCGAGTTTGCTTACTCTGTCATTACCCGTGCACTTTCTTGGTAATTATTCCGGCTAAACAAATATGTGATTACCATAATGGCATGCGCGCCGGGCCTGGGAGCACCCCGCAGGTCGGCATGTGCTCCACCTACACATGCAGCTCCACATGTAAACAGCCCACGGTCGACATGCCTGTGGAGTCATGTGAGTACACCTACACTCACGGGGCAAGACCAGCGCGCTCACACGGGACGGAGTCTTCAGCGCTTTCATCGTCATTAATACTGTAGAAGCAAACACACAATCCAGTGAAGAACAACAGAAGTATACAGTGAATGATGATACCAGAAGAGGATGATTTTATTGTGAAAGCGGAGAGGTCGGCACAATAAATGGTAAAAGTATAGACATCTCAATCCTAGAGCAGCACAGTATTTGAAATGATTGCGATCTGGCTATTAAGACGTGACATATCGAGGCTTTAGTTTCAATGGTTATTTTAGTAGTCAACAATTCAGCGATTATTTCTACTGTAGATTGAGATTTACATTAACACCAACATTTTTAACCAAATAAATGTTGAAATATTGTGAGTGAAGTTTCTAGACAGAATTTGTATGAAAATCAGAAATGCTTTATTCTTTTTTTGACATTTTTCTTTAATAATGTCACTGTCTTTGTTCTAAAAGTCTTGTTATAGAGTCTGTTTAGTCCAGAGAAATAATGTCTGTTATATTGAAATAAAAACCAACGAATACAAAACCGAGGCTAATTTAGTTTGAAAAAGCTACATTTTTTTCCCGACTTTCCCTTTTCGGTGTTTTCATTTTAAAAACACAACATTTCTATGAGATGGAAGACTTTGGTGTCACTGCCATATATTTTGTCGTTATTGCATCAGCCAGTATTTCAATAGCGAAATATTGAAATACTGGCTGACAAAAACGCGTCTAAAAGCGACAAAAAAATTGTGTTTAAACTGTAAATTTGAACTGAAACCTATTATTAAAACATAAATCACAAATCTGATCACAATCGGACTGGTCAGAAAAATTAAAGGCAACGGAAAAATACAAAGTGAACATGAATCATGATGAAAATTGAAATCATGATCTGGCCCCAAGAAAATTGTGATAATAATGTTTTTGCCGTATCGCCCAGCCATATATCGTAATTTGGATAAGATCGTACATTCTTGTTCTGAAGATCTACAAAATTTGATTGAGCTAAGGGTAAAAATGCTACAAAAAAGAGCTGATTAAAACAAAAATTGGAAAAATGTTCTGTTGCAAACTTTTGAATAAAGCACTTTTGTGATTCATTTTACAGACATTAGACTTCAACTAATACGTTTAAAGACACATTTCTGCTCGATTGACATAACAGTGTCTGAATATTGAGACGCAGGCGACGCCACCGGGCCAAGTTACAGGTCAAATCTGTGGAGAGGAGACCCTGCTTACAGAACAAATGCATGCTTTAATTTTAAATAAAACAACAGTAATTGAATTGAACTGTAACTGCATGCTATAACTACAAAGTGAACCTTTAATAAAAAATGAAATTAAATGAAATTAAAAGCTAAGGTGCAACAACAAAAGTAACATACAGTATTTTCATATCACTTTCTTTGTGTCCTCTTTTATTATGGTCAGTTTTTGCAGCCTAAATGGAGCATTGACAAACTCAGATGAGATATTGACGATCCAATTCCCCTGATAGTGCCTCGAGGTAATGTGGACGCATTTGGTTATCCAACGAAATAGAAAACATCATTCAGACAGTGTCTTATCGTCTGAAACCACGGCTGAACTTTTGAGGGTTTTATTTGACCAAATTTGAAAACTTTTTACATTATGACCGACCAAAAAGCCACAATGAATGAATGAATTGATTATTAAAGAAACATAGCATCTTCTTTTTCTTTTACTTTCTTTTACTTGCTTTCTTCAGAACTTCTCTCAATCGTCATAAAAATCTGTAAAAAATCCCTCTGTGCGACATTTGCTCTCCAAATTATGCTTGTGGGTGTGTTTCATAAGTTTAAATCACTCAATGAGAAAGATTGAAATCATTTCCAAATAATGTGAAGTGAGTTTGTAGGACGGGTATTTATGAAAAAAACAAATATCCAATGTTTTTTTTTCTTTAACTGATCGTTGGAGCCCTTCGCAGTGAATAGTCGGTTAGCTGGTTAACGCAGTGCTTTTTTGTTGTACTTTTTTTTACATACAAGTCATAATAGACCTCAGTGCAATATGTTGCAGCGACAGCAACTGTGCACAACACGACTGAATGAAAGCTCCTATAAACAGACTTTTGACACACTCTTACGAATAATACTTTTTTTTTCTGCTTTAAACCATGTTCTAACAATGTTCCATCATCAAAAACATACCTGAAGTAGCATTCAGCTGCATTCACGCTGTTTTGAGGAATGTTTATTAACAAATCCTTCCCCCTCTGAGCATCAAACACACTTCCTGCTGAACTTTTCAGACGTATTCTCCAATCATCTACGTCACTTATCAGAGAATCTTCCGCTGTTTTAAGTCCTTAGATCATCAGAGACTCGTTCTGAGCATTTCTTCCATCTAAACATGATAACTGCTGTTAGCTTGATAACTGCCTTTAGCACATTCACTTATACAGATAATATAGCTAAGTGCTTGGCGCCATCTACTGGCTGGATGCACTAAGTGTCTATCCAGACTCCTTAGGAAAACATGAATTATTTAATAATACATCTTTTTTGTTTGTTTCAAAACATGAGATGGCAAATTAAAGGTACTCAAGAGCATGTTTAAAGGCTAAAAACAATTTGAAAAATGCATCTTTTTTTTTTTTCCTTTAAGAGTCACGTTGTAAAGTTGCTAATGTTAGGAGCTTACCTTTATCTTGTGCAAGTAAAAGATCGATAGTTTTTCATCTGATTCAAAAAGGTGTCTGTTTTCTCCATCAACATGAAATCAACATTAAATAAACCATGTAAGATTAAGACTAGTTGTGTCTCAGGTCTGCTCCATCTTCATGGGATAAATCTACTATATTGGACTTTAGTGAACAGTTGCATGCAGAGCTCACTCGGGCGCCCTCTGGATACAATTATGTATTACAACATAGTAAACAAGGCAACAAATGAAACATGCCAGTTAACCCCGCAAGATGTTTTCACTAAATTAAACATTTAGTTCAGGTTAATGAACTATTCAGTCAACCATTAACACCCCTAATACATATTCATTTCCTGAACATAAACAATACAGACTTTTAATCGTTGACATTTAACACAAGGACTTGCCAAGTTGCTGTGAAAGCATGAAATCTGCACCAAACCACATGCTTTTCTGTGGACCTCTGCATTAAAAAGACCAGAATGTGACCGAATCTCAATCTCGATTCAAGGGCCTGATATTCTATGTGTTTAAACTTTTAACCCCGCCCATTTAGTCTTTTCCGCCGCTCTGATGTTGCACCATGACACAGAAACAACAGTCTGAGATCGTTTCATGTAGTTGTTTCCATGTAGTTCTCCAATATCCACCACTTCTTTTTGTCACTCTTGATGAAGCACCATGACAGACAGAGACGGAAAATACAACAATATTTGCAAATGTAGCATCTTGTAAGTTTGGATCAACCACTAATTTGCAACGCCATTTAAAAAGGCTACATCTCACAGTGTGCTGTGACGATTGAGAAGAGTAGGCACAGCTACTTACTCAGGCCTAAATGACAATCTTTTTTATTAATTCAGTCCACATCACAATATATTTCCCTCATTTGCATTCATTTCTCATTTCTTTTCCAGGTATTATGGACTTTGGTCAGATATTGTCATGCATCATGCAGCCTGTACCTTGTTTACATCATTTGTCATATGGGACACAACACTTTGTAACTGTGCAGTTCCTCATTATCTGGTACAATAATCTTAATGATAACATCCTGCCGCTTCAGCATAAACAAATAACAGCTCCCTAAAACACAGCTAAACTGTTTAAATCATGTGTCATATATATCAGATGTGACACAATAATTTGTTACTGTGTATTTTCTGATTGTCTTTAGAACTTGTACAAATAATCTTAAAAGTGCTGATGCTACATTACATCAGACCCAAATAACAGCTATTTAAACCACAGACAAGCTGTGGCAGGACAGACTCAGAACCAAGACTTTCAGCTCAACACGCTGTACTGTTTTGCCTGTTTTCTATTGTATGCACCGAATAAAGACCTTGAGATTATCCTCGCCGCCTCTGTGCAGTCTGTTGTGGACAAAACTTCGACAGTATAAAGGATAACAATTAAGTACTCAACTCTTACTCTTAAATATAGAAGCTTGGGTACACATATACACACACTGACCTTTGGAGCGTTAAAACCTGGAGTTTCTTCATCCATTACTCTGCATTTAAAATATTTCAGACATTTTATTCACCTTCATTTCTGTGTATGAAAAAGTGAAAAATGTATGTGGATTTTGAAGTAAGAGCTTTAACAATAAAACACTTGTCCTTCGCAAAACATCGCTTTTGGAGTTGAACATGTAATTGGTCAAAAGTAAAAACAAGCTTGGGTGCAAGAAATGCAAGATTAATGCATTTAATCATTCAAAATTATCAAGCATCATCGTCATTATCTCAATAATGATATTTTTTCGATGTGTCGTGCACATAATTATATAATTATACGCTAAACATTTTACATGGTTTTTTTTAATTACATGTTTAATTAGCACCAATATGTTAAGAATGTGACAAAATACACCCATTCAATGTTTATTTTCTGATTACAGAGATGAACTCTTTCAAATTGTAAAAAAAAACAAAAAAAGAAAAAATCACTAATAGACTTAGCTATACGACGCATGATGTAAAGAGCATTTATCTTGACTAGAATAAATTACATTTTATGGCACTTGTTCTACCTTCAGTGGTTCTCTGATGTCTGGGAAACATTGACCAACATGAGATAATACTATATTAGGACTACAGGGAGAGAAAATGAAACAGTTACTGGCTTGTACTTTGAAATCCTTTGTTGCTTCATTCACAACCGCAAAATCCACTAAAACCCTTTAAACCAATTTGAAATACATTCTTCACTACTTGAAGACATAGCTCCAACTCTCTTCTCTTCTCTCTCCTCCCTCTCTCTCACCCACTAGCTGTTTGTGTGACAGAGCTCTTCAACCCAGGGCTTTCCTTTTCTTTTCACTGTGACATACCAAAGAGTACGTAACACAGCCACTGCACACAGCCTCCGGGCTCAGAGTATCTAGTCGTAGAACCTCCAACCCCCCCCGGCCTTTGTATTCACACAAACACGAGGGAGTAGGCGCAAGCTATTTCACACATAAGCAGCCTTGTGTGCGGTCCACAGACGACATACAGTAAGAGCAAATACAAGGCTAAAAAGACTGGGTTACATGAAGTGGACTGGTGGAGAGTGTGACTTTAGAGACAGACTCCGGGGAGATGGACTATGGACTTGGGAAACTGACCTTGAGCTAGGGAGACAGACTTTAGACTAGGTAGACGGACTTTGGACAAGGTAGACGGACTTTGGACTTTGGACTAGGTAGACAGACTTTGGATAAGGTAGACGGACTTTGGACTAGGTAGATGGACTTTGGACTAGGTAGACAAACTTTGGATTAGGTAGACGGACTTTGGACTAGATTTTGGACTAGGTAGACGGACTTTGGACTAGGTAGACGGACTTTGGACTAGGTAGACGGACTTTGGACAAGGTAGACGGACTTTGGACTTTGGACTAGGTAGACAGACTTTGGATAAGGTAGACGGACTTTGGACTAGGTAGATGGACTTTGGACTAGGTAGACAAACTTTGGATTAGGTAGACGGACTTTGGACTAGATTTTGGACTAGGTAGACGGACTTTGGACTAGGTAGACGGACTTTGGACTAGGTAGACGGACTTTGGACTAGGGAGACGGACTTTGGACTAGACTTTGGACTAGGTAGACGGACTTTGGACTAGACTTTGGACTAGGGAGATGTATTCTGGCCACAGACTTTGACGACACGCACTCTGACGATGGATTTGGTGAGACACACTTTGATAATGGATTTTGAAAAGATGCACTTTGGCGATTTGCGCTTTGGCGAAGCACATGTTGGCGAGTCACACTTCGGTGCCGAACACTGGCAACACACATTTTGGCAAAACGCGCTTTTCCACTTACATTTGGCAACACGTACTTTGGCGACACATTTTGGTGATGGATTTTAAAGAGACACAGTCTGACGCACTCTGACAACGGATTTTGAAAAGAGAGATTTTGGCGAGGGACTTTAACGACGGACTTTAGCGACGGACTTTGGCGACAGACTTCGGCAGCGGCCTTTGGCGATTGAAGATGAAAAAAGGGAAAATTAAAGTGGCAAAGACAAAAATTTAACCGAAAATGAAAGTTATTTGATATTTTATTACACTTTGTGCAAATACAACAATTACTCCCATTAAACTGACATGTGACACACGGTGAGACGGACTTTATGAAGACAGACTTTGAAGATAAAAAGGGCAAACCAATGGGGCAAAGACAAATACACATTTGTCAAAGATTGAAAGAGATATTTTAAAATGCATTGTACTTCCAAACAGTTACTCTAAAAAGATTAGTGGGCTATCTGATTATCTTATTATTCAAGTTATCTGATTTTGTAAATGTACCCAGCGTTCTAGTAATAAGAGTCATTGAGGAGGAGTGTGTGCCAAAATGAAGAAGCAGCGCATAGGAATTGGCCCATACCCCGCTTAAAGTCCCTTGCACGGCCCAGCAAGATTCACTTAAACAGCGGGAACACTTTCAGACTGTGCCGATCTGCTCCAAAGCGAAGCAGTAGAAACATGGTTCTAGTGTTACAGCTACACTACCGAAGCATGTGATTGATTTGATAAAGCCACACGCGGAGCAGTTAGCATATCCACTCGTCTTCATAGATTTTTGGAGACACACAGGTCAATACAAGGTCAAACGGCTGCCATTAGGAACAAACAAACATCTATCTTACTGTCACTGTGTCACATTATTGAGCACACCAATGACTGAAGAGGTCATACGGCGATTCAGGAAAACAAAATTGCACAGGAAACTTGGGAAAATATCTTAAACAAAAGCATTTCATAATGTTTTAGTGTAATACTAGGCTCCCATAGCAAAATTAAGATTGCTGCTTCAAATCAACTAAAAATGAACAATTCCAATACTTTCCAATGAAAAGAATTCCCCAAGTAAAGTTAGCTTTGTCTACTTAATCCCTTGAATGATAACGTGACAGAAACTCAATCCATTAGCGAGAGGCAAAACACTTCACGTCTTATCTGTGCTCCTTAAGTGCTCCAACACATTTAACATTCATAAACCGGGCCCGCTGATTCAATTTGGGATTCAAGCCTATTCATTTGGCCGACGATAGCCCACAGCCACACACTAAAGTGGGTTAGCCTTTTCACTCCGCTCCCCGGACGTAAACATGCTCATCAACGAGGTCATTAGCGCCGGAATGGACCCTGACATGGCCCAAATGTGACTTTGGCTAATGCTAACAAGATAAGGGCTAATTAGAGGAGGGTTTTGTGTGTGAGGGAGGGAGCCTCTGAATTCTTGGCATTTCGCTCAGTGGTCGGGCTTAATGTCACCCAATGTTACGCGCTCATTTACGTGCTCATTCTTTCGACGTCTCCGGGGAAACCTGACAACAACAAGGACCGATCTCCAGCTCTCTGGCAAAGCTTGGCCGGACTACCTTATTGTGCAGACACAGAGAGAATAATACAAACTCTCCACAGAAAGATTCTATGCCGCCTGGGAGCAGAACATACGACATTCTGAGCCACCATGCGACCTCCTCCAGACACTAAGTCAGACTTCCAAGTTATCAGTAATAGATTTGAATCAAGTCATAAAAATTAGGTCAACAACTGGTAGCGTGATAAGATATCCCGCTCAGCAAAGTATTTACAACTCAAAGCCTGCATCATACTGTACATACTGTTGCTGTGTCTCGCAATTCACTGTCGGCGTCCTCAGCAAAAACCTTCCAGACTGTACAAACGACAAAAGGCTGATCGTTCCAATGGTATATTTAATCAAAGGGACAGCCATTATAAACAGGTTGATGCCTGGATTGCCTGGTAGGACTTTGCAGATGAGGTCGTGTCCACTTACTGTCAAGAGGCCCATTGTCATACTTAAAATACTAAAAAGCAGCACAGTACAAGAATTAAGATGTTTTGTTCAAAGGATTTCAGTAGGAGGACCGCCATACGCAACGACACTGGGCTGCTAACTTAGTCCAAATGTTTATTATTCTAATGTTGAACAAAAATTAACATAAAGTAGATCCTTGATTTTCAACTGGAGTGCCGGGGAAACACTAGTGCGCCTTGAGATTTCGTCAGATGTGCCTTGAGAAAATGTCCAGTTTGAGAAAACAGATTCACAAACGCGGATTAATGAAATAATATACCTTTTTGGAGTGACCTGAGCAACATTTTCACCAAAAAAAGAGCGCAAAACAATCACTATTACCAAACTGAAAGAACTAGACAGTGCCACAGACATTATTTACCTCATTATATACAATATTTTTAACTAAATGGTCTGATTTGGTAATGTTTTAGTGGTAGGTGGCGTGCCGTGGTAGCTTTTAAACCCAAAACGTGTGCCACAACTCAAAAAAGGTTGAAAAACACTGCAGTAGATGGTTTCACAAAATACACTATATGATAAAAAAAAATAATAGACTTTTTTCACCCTCATTATCAGGCTGTGCCCCACTTAAACAGTTCTTCCCACATTTGGTTGGGTTTCATTAGGACACCGTAACAACCGCTCAAGAACCAACCACAAGGCTAATCCTGCAAACCCTAAATAGATTAATAACACAAAATGTTACCAAAAATAGTGGGAATACATTATCATCTTATTCATGGTTACATCCTCACTCAGCCACGCCCACTCAATTAAAATGCCAAGATTATAGAAAGCCCAGTGTCTGACCTGCAAGGCATATGAAGGTGGTGTAGTCCCCCTGTCCGCCCGTGGCCAGGAAGGGGATCTTCTTTTTGGTGCGGCGCTTGACCTGACAGGCCACCAGCATCTTCTCATCGTGGGGGATGAAGACCTCCTTGTTGATGACCGATTTGGCGCTCATGGCTGGAGAGAGCGGTCAGATTGTGGGGAAAGTGGCCCTGAAAACGCAAGAAGGAGAAAACGTGAAATCAGCATCTTGAAACAAAAAGCTGGGCGATGAATACCATGGTAAAAATATCTTGACATGAGCAATTATCTAATCGCTAAAGGTTGGCAAGAGAATGAGTAACAGAAATTCAACAAAACATTATGCTTTTTTTGTGTGTGTAAAAGTTTAAACCTCTTACAAATATGTTCTAAATTTGTTTACGTATTAGTTTAGTGGTTCTGATTTCACTCATTCAATGATAATGCTCCTGGATGGGATTTTTCACTGTGAAATAAATCCTTATTTGTGGCGGAGAGTCCAACAGAGACGTACAGTATATTTAGCAGACGCAGCAGTCGATCCTCATGCTATCAATCACTTAGCAACTCGGCTAGTCTGGGGAGATTTTAGAACTCCGGAGCCAGATGCCTGTATATTTTCCTTTAGCCGTTAGCATTAGCCCCCCAAAAAAAAAAAAAAAGCAAACTGTGAATAATTTAGGCTGATCCCAACCATAGGCCACATTTAGGTCAAAGCCTTGTTAAAAGAAATTGTGTAAACCTTTTATTGTTTTATTTGAGATAATATGGCATGCAAAACTAGCATCTGAGCTAAAGGCTAACTAACTTTAAAGTCTATATGACAGGTTAGACTACACATTTCACAAGAAGAAATGTACTGAACATTTTGCTTATCTGTCTGCCAAGTTTATAATGTTGATTCCTGGTTGAACATGGGCAGCAAATATGACATAGTTAAGCCCTGTTCACACCGCAGCGACAAAATCGCGTCTGTCGCCCCTAGTTTGTCGCCTGTGCATTTAAGGACAGTCGCTTTAGTCGCGCGACTTGGTCGCCGAAAAAAAAGTCACCAGCGGACACGCGGCGCGACCAGCGCGACCAACGTTTGCGGCAGAGGAGTTGTGTTTCCGGTGTGTTTATTCTGTTGGTGCGATGGCAGACCGGGTGAAGCGAGTGCTTTTGGTGTATTTACTTTACAAAGCCTACCAACGTAGGAGATCGCCTCGGCGGCGTGTCTGGGTCCACCAGATACTTCAGAGGCGATCCGACTTTGGTGAATATCACCATTTGCTCCAGGAGCTCCGTCTGGATGACCATCGCTTCCAGCGGTATTTTCGTCTTTCCCGGGCCCAGTTTGACGACTTGTTGTCCCGCATTGGTGCGCGGATAACGTACCAGGACACCAACTACAGGCGCTCAATTCCAGCTGCCGAGCGCCTGTCAATCTGTCTTCGGTTAGTAGAAAATATTTTTGATAATTCTGAGTGCAATGGCCTAATAACAATAATGTGTAAAGCCTATTTAAACAAGACGTTTGAAATGTCTACAATAGGTTTATTGCTGTTAAAACATGTTTTTAATGCTCTTCTATCTGTGTGTGTGTGTGTGTCTGTCTGTCTGTCTGTCTGTCTGTCTGTCTGTCCTGTGTGTGTGTGTGTGTGTGTGTGTGTGTGTACAGTGTGTGTGTGTGTGTGTGTGTGTGTGTGTGTGTGTGTGTGTGAAAAGATGATAGTAAAATGAACGCTTTCAAAAACATTTTGACCTAGTGCATTATTTCAGGTTAGATTCTGTTACATCTTGGTACATTTAGGGTATAGTTATTTATGTTATTTTTTTTATTCAGGTTTCTTGCCACTGGGGACTCGTACAGGACAATTGCCAGCAGCTTCAGGGTTGGTGTGTCCACAGTCTGCTCCATCATCCCTGATGTGGTGACAGCCATCTGGGACTCCCTCGTGGCAGAATTCATGGCTGGGCCCACGACCGAGGAGTGGAGGTCCATTGCTGAGGAGTTTGAGGAGCGATGGAACTTTCCTCTTTGCTGTGGAGCTGTGGACGGGAAGCATGTGAAGTTGAAGGCACCCCCCAACTCAGGATCCCTGTTCTTCAATTACAAGGGAGATCATTCTCTGGTTCTCCTTGCTGTAGTTGATGCCAGGTATCGGTTCCGGGTAATTGATGTTGGGGGATATGGGAGGACGAGTGATGGGGGGATCTTGGCCAACTCTGCCTTTGGTCAGGCACTGCGTGAGGGCACTCTCCATCTGCCCCCTGACCAGAACCTGCCTGGAGCTGACCACAGAGGCCCCCAGCCCCATGTCTTTGTGGCTGATGAGGCCTTCCCGCTGCAAAGGCACATGATGCGACCTTATCCAGGACGTGGGCGCCTTCCCCCAGAAGAGCGCATCTTTAATTATCGCCTCTCCCGGGCACGGCTGGTTGTGGAAGATGCCTTTGGGATCTGGACCTCGCAGTGGAGAATGTTTCGGCGGGAACTAGAAGTCCACCCAGAAGTTGCGGAGAAGTGCGTGAAGGCAACTTGTCTTCTCCACAACTTCATGCGGGCTACAGCACCGGAGCATGCGCCTGGACTGTGGGGAGCTGGAGAACAAGGAGAGCCACTTCCAGGTGTAGGGCGGCTGGGGGCAAACAACCCGTCCCAAGAGGCCTCAAGGGTGAGGGAAGTCTTCAAGGCCCATTTCCATGAGGAGGGAGCAGTGCCGTGGCAACCCACAGAATAGTCATGTCCTCCACAGGACTGACCCACAACGGCTCTTTTAAGAGCCACCCACTAAACAATAAAGAGCTTAACATCTTACATTACATTTTAGCTTTAGTTGCAATGAATGATTAACTAATAGCTTAAATATTGTACCTTTTGGATAAATGAACCTACAGCCTGCTGTATTGTGTTTTTCATGCTGTTCTGCCTTTCTTATTGCAGGTAGTGTCTGCCAAGTCTCATCACAACCTGCCCATTGAAGATTAACCCCAATTACCCAGTTGTTTACACAGGATAAGCTTAAATTAATAAAACATACAGTGTTTAACTTCTTAGCTCTTGTACTTGCTTGGTTTTTGTGTATGGTAAATAAAAGTTAGCATTTACATATATGTAAATATTTTACACATGTTACTGATAATACCACCAACTACCCAGCATTATGAATATTATGCATAAAGAATATAGGCCACCTCTTTTGTTGAAAAAAAAAATCATTTTATTTTGAAACTTATTAGAATAAAATATTTTTACTATATACAGATGTATGAAAATAATTTAACTATATACAAAATTTATGACAGGAACAAAAAGGACCTTGGCCTGGAGAAGGGACACATGAGGAAGATAAGAAAGGAGAGTCTGGTTCCACCCCTGCAGAAGATACCACCTCATTTATCTATTCAGTGGGCTCCAATAGTTCCAGATTTAGAGAATATGATGTATTCTCATATAGTAATTTATGAATTTGAAATTTTACAAAGTCTCTGGAATGAGGTGGTACCTTCTGCAGGAGAGGAAGCAGAGAAAGAAGAAAATGCTCATCTTCTGATTGAGCAGAAGGAGGAGGAGGAGGAGGCGGAAGATAGTCCTGGATAGTAGCGAGCAACGATTTCTCAAAAGCTGATGGCTCCTCCCGGACCCTCTTCTTTCCTCTTCCCCTAGGTGGGCCTGAAAAACACAAGTTGAAATTAGAATGATACTTAAAGGCTAAAAACCAAAAAGGATTTTCCCCCAACAAAATGCTTTCCCACACACCTCTAGGTGCAGCAGAAGGGCCAGCCTGGCCAGAAGAAGCAGCAGCAGCAGGCAGTTCTGGCAGAAGACACTCTGACCCCTGGTGGTGATGGCCCAGATCTTCTGCTTCTGTCATGATAATCAAAAAGAATATAGTTTAGCCTTGTACATTTCCCAGTGGTGGAAAGAGTACAGAACATTTGTACTCAAGTGAAAGTACGGTGACTTGTGACTAAAGACATACTTGATAACAAGTACTGCTGTAAAATCTGAAAAAGTACAATGACTGGAAAAAAATATACTCAATTACATTAGGTGAGTATTTGGAATAGTTTCTTTCCAGCCGTGATTATTCCTACCCTTACTGGAATACAGCATATTGAACAAGACAGACAAAACCTGTATAATTTTCCAGTTTTATGACTGCACTTAACAACAGACCTCCAGTTTCTGACTGCCCTGCTGCTGCTTCTTCTGGCTCTTCTTGGTCCTCAGTGACCTGCATTTCCTCGACCCTTGTCTCCATATTCCCGCTAGTTTGGCGGGGGGTGATGAACGGGTCGAGGAATGCCAGGACCCCGGAGAACCGCCATTTCGTGGCTGACCCTGCTGCTGCCCCACTCCTCCTCTTTTCTTTCTCCTTTCTCTTCTCCCTCAAATAAGTGTCCCTGAGATTCTTCCACCGCTTCTTGCATGTATCCTCTGAATAAACACATGAACTCGTCAAACCACAAACTAGCGGCAATTATGTTAGCAGCACGGCTAGCAAAAAGACGACAAATATTTCACGGCTCCAAAGTTGTGATAACTTACCAGACAATCCAATCTCCTGGCCAACCTTCTTCCAGGCAAGGTCCTTCTTGTTCCTGTCTCTATACTCCGCCAACGTAACATCATACAGCTCCGGGTGCTGCCACACGGTCACAATAAGTTTGTCGTCCATGTCTGTTGCCGCTGTCTGGTTTGTTTTCGTCCTTCTTCCCGGATAATGAAATACGTAGTTACGTTACTCAAGCGTGGTCTCTGATTGGTTGCCATCCGCGGCGGTCGCGGCGTTGGCCGCAGAAAGTTCAGCTTTGTTTATCTTCTGCGACGGTCGCCCCGGTCGCGAATGAAGCGACTTTGCGGCCGCCGCAAAGTCGCTCTTGTCGCGTCGCGCCGCACGACAGAATCGCAGGATTCGCGCCGCGCCGGTCGCCCCTGTCGCGCCGCAAAATCGCAGAAGGCTTTTTTCGCGCGACACCATAGACTTAACATGTAAACTGGTCGCGTTGGTCGCTGCGGTTTGAACGCCCCTTTAGAGGTAATTTCACAACTGTAACCTAGCAACCAGACTGTAAACAAGGGCCCAAATCCTTATCAATTACACAATATGATTTGACAATATCATATACCTGATGACACTTTTATTTTGTTAATGTTGCATGTTGATTCTGTTACAACTCAGCTGTACTTCCTGCAATTTTAAACTTTTCTATTTCAAAATGTCTTCACAAACTGCAACTAAATGAATGTAAAACGATGATATACATTTACATGTTCTACTCCACCAAACTTAGTCATAATTAGAAAAACAGGAGAAGCTGTCATATGGACTTCAAGTTTCTATTTCTGGTGTGTACTTTTGGTTGAAATCTAGAGACACTAAACATCCTCTTTTACATGTTACAGGTGAAGTGACATATAAATGACATGAATGTCATGACTACTGCTTTAACATGGGATTGTCGTCATCATTCATGTGTATGGCAAGGAACGTTCAATTCGATTTGACAGAACACTGGAGCATTGGCAAGAGATTATTTTGCATCTATGAATGTCAATGGGGTGCGTCACCTGCTTGTCTCCATGGTGATGTTTCTGCTTTGCCCGGAATGTTTCACAGAATAACATTAAAGTGCATGTGACAGGTCCTCATGTTTTTCTAATTATGACTTTACATGGTGGGATAAAACATGCGGTAAATATTTATCACAGTTTTACATCTGTGAAGATGCAGTCTGTGAAGAAAAATGTAAAAATAAAAGTAGAAAATACTTTCTACTTAGTAGGAGTTTTAAAACAGAATCCCTCCCTCATCAGTATGTGACATCCCATCGAAAATGCAGAGAAGGTTGCTTCATTTTTTTCGCCCCCAACCCACTAATGCCACGGACCACCACCACTTTGCATTGGTGGCTATGCTAGCAAAAGTTTATTTTATAGAATATTTTTTTTCACAATTAGGGCAAGGTTAGGATTAGAGTTAGGTTTAGGAACAGATGTTTGGTTAAGTTTAGGGCTTTAGAGCAGGTAAGCTAACCGGGTCTCAGCAGAACTGCGTTGTAAAAAAAAAAAGGAGATTGACATTTTTTTTTCTTTTTTCTGAAAGTTTAACAATAACTTTACAAAATAAAGGTGTTATCGGGTATTATTATTAGTCAAATAACTATTGTGTAATTTGTATGTATTTTGGCCCTTGTATACATTATGGTTGCTAGGTAACAGTTGTAGAATTACCTCTAACTGCGTCATCCCATAAGTAACATTATAAACTTAAACAAATTTGTCAAACTGGGGAAAAACGGGCAACATTTTCAGTCAAATCTTAAATATAATGTGTATTCTAACCAGTCAGATGCACTTTTATACTATCTCTATGGCAACAAGTAGTGCCCCCAGGCCAGGTTACAAGTAAGATCTGTGAAGAGGCGGGCTTTCTCACGGTAAGAATACATGTTTTTCATGTTATTTTTGCACAATAAAAAAACTTGTGATTGCCAGATTGATAAGTTTAATGCCATACGTCAGAATTTCCAGGAAAACAGGCAGGCAGGACAAGCAAGACATTTCACACAGAATGTATTTAACCAGCATCCAGCAGAAGTATATTATCTTACCACTAAACATGCGCTATCTTGTCATCTCGAGAGCACTTGAAGATATTGTAGAACCAGTTTATCTTTTTGCACAATCATGACGCAACGCCAGCTTGTCATGCCACGATGTTTCCTTTCCACTGACACGGTTCTACCTCAGTGAATCCCATCTAACTTCTGTCTTTCTTTTAGTTTCACTTCCAAGTTCCAACAACAGCCAAATTACAACACCGCCCCATATATTCTCGAATCATCAGTTTCTCTTCATTTGCTTTCCCGTCCAAGTAAACACGAACGCAGGCCAAGAGTTCTTTGGCTGTAATTAAAGACCCAGTAAACGCGTCTTTTCTCGGAATGCCAAAAATGCACAATGTCCAAACTCCAACGACAAGTAACAGAGAAATAGTGGAGCGCTTTGTCCGTTGTAGAAATATAGTGGGAGAAAAAGCCAGCTTGCAGAATGTGGCTTGTAAAAAGTAGCCTCGTGCTGGGTGCCAGTAAGATTTGCACGAGCTCATTTTGCACAGAAGTCGGACGAGTCAGCGTGTTTGGAGCACAGTTCTATC
Organism: Rhinogobius similis; assembly: GCA_019453435.1. Taxonomy (NCBI): domain Eukaryota; kingdom Metazoa; phylum Chordata; class Actinopteri; order Gobiiformes; family Gobiidae; genus Rhinogobius; species Rhinogobius similis. The sequence continues at coordinate 27,472,781 of CM033638.1, read as the reverse complement.
AGTCAGATAAGCTGCCATTGTGGACTACTTTTGCATTGGAAAATGTTAGCTTGACTTGACATTACACCTTACAGTTTAGACGAAAATGTGTTAATTTTTGGTTTCTTTTTTATTTCTTTGTACAATGGGATTTTGAAATATATTCTTAATCAGATAAAGGTTGAAATATGGTGACTGCTTCTAGATATTTATGAATAAAGTGTATTATTGGTGAGCATTAGAAACAGTTTATTTTGTGTTTTTTAAGCCCTGGTACATAACTGTGAAGTAAAATATATAGACAATAATCCGCTGTATAAGTCAGAGCTTCAATGTGAGCAACACAGTTCCCCAAATATTAAATGCTCAACGTAAATGATAGGGCTGGTAATCCTTTAGTCGTTTAGTCGATTAATCGGTCGATGGTGTCTTAGTTGACCAACATTTTTATTGGTTGACTAATCATTTTATTCAGATTAAAAGGATTTATATGACAAAAATGATAAGATGTGGAGTGAGTTAGCTGAAGATATTGGAGTAAATCATGAGTTTAATGTAACTTCCTTACACCTAACATAAAAATACACTATTTCCGTACTTTTCTGCATAAATAGTTGTTTTTGCATTAACTCCTGTGCAGTTGAGGTCTTTTGAGAGCAGTTTGGGGTCAGATACATGGAGATGCTTTATAGTTTTGATTTATTTTTGCCACACCCCCTTTCAGTCGACTAATTGGTCGATAGGGCAGGTCTTTAGTCGACCAAGAGATTCTTTAGTCCAGGGTTTCACAATCTTTTCTGGCCGGGACCCCCAAAATAGCCATGCAACCGACTCGGGACCCCAAACCAAATGAAAAATGTCATGCATGTTAAATCAGGTTTAATATTGGTTATTTTAATAGGTTATTGTCTTATTAGACCCTATTTCACAAAAGATACTGTTTTTAATTTGAAAAATAGAGCAAATACAGTGTCATATTTATTCAGATTAGATCTTGAAATCATCTCGTGACCCCCAGTTCATCCCTCGGCACTCCCACTGCTTTAGCCAACTACAGCCCTAGCTGGTACAACATATCTTTTTGTATTATACTGAAAACGTGCAATGTCATTGTGGCAATTAGCAATACTTTAATGACATCTTGTAGATAGTTAAGCTGCAGTGCTTGACTGCTTTGACAGTCTTAGTGACATGACTTCTGCAGGAGGAGAGAACAATGAACTGCTTGATTTGCCATGTGTTCGTAACAAATATAGACAAAGCCAGTGCTGGTATCAGTGTTATTCCAACTGGTAATGATTAAACAAAAGGAAAAAAGTATGACCCCAGCTATTAATGTACATCTGCACTTTTACAAATGTCAGGCTAATTTATAGTTAGTTTCTAACTTTTGGAAACTTTGCTTGTGAGTTCTGGGTGCACTGTGCCAGAGAGGTTAGATTGTCGGTTCAAATTCTGGACCAGACCAACATCACATGATCTCTCTGGGTGGAGTCTGCATGTTCTCCCCGTGTTACTGTGGGTTCCCCGGGTTCCTCCCACCGTCCAAACACATGCATGTGTTCAGGTTGATTGACAGCTCTAAAATTGTCCTTAGTGAATGAATGTGAGAGTGAATGGTCTGTCCATGTCTGTGTCTCTGTGTCAGCCCTGTGATTAGTTGGCCCCTGTCCAGGATGTACCCCGCCTAAGGCCCAAAGTCACTAGGACAGTCTCCAATCACCCGTGACAACAGGAACAAAGACATGACTGTGTAGGTTAATTGGAAACTGTAAAAATCGCCCGTAGTGTATGAATGTGAGAGTGAATAGTTGTGTGTCAATGTCCGTGTCTCTGTGTCAGCTGCGACGAGTTGGCCACTGTCCAGGGTGTACCCCGCCTAAGGCCCAAAGTCACTGGGATAGGCTCCAGTCACCCGCGACCCCGGGAACGGGAATAAGCGGTAGAAATGAATGAATGAACAATAATATTTTGTTTATTTGTATTGCAATGCAGTTTTTTTCCATTTAGTATGCATAAAGTATTAATACTACTAGTATCTAATCACAATGTATTGGGTATTACAATATATTAAAATTGAAATAATGACAAACGCAAATGACAAAACAAAGTGTATCGTCCCAGCCCTAGTAATTAAGATGTCGCTTATCCATGTTGGTTATATTTATGATAACTATTTCTATTAGCAATTAAACGTCTCTCAGCCCTCACTCGGACCCAATCAGTTCTTTGACTTGCTCTGGACTGGGACAGGTTTTTTCTGACTGAATTGAGCTCAGTTGTTTAGTTCCTGGCAGCTCGTGTCTAAGCACCTCCTCCTCCGCCGTTCCTTCCCCGCTCTCTCGTTCTTCCCTGAATCCCTGAGCTCCGGCGAGGCTACCCCCAGCTCCTGGCAGTGAATCAGCCCGGCTCGGCCCCTCAGGTGGTGCACTCATCCGTGACAGAGGCAGGACCGCCGAGGAGGAGACACGGCAGGGGCCCCGAGGCCGCTGATACAATGTGCCGCTGTGACTTTGAGCTGGATTATGCAATGTGTAGTAGTCGTCGTAGTAACTCTTCTGTCAGAGGTGGAATGTTGGAGAGGAATCAAAACACACAGATTTGATGGTGTTTTTCAGGAGATCTCTCAGCCGTTCTTTGGAAATTGTGATTCAGATTTGGTTTTGTCGAATGGCAGTAAATCAAGCTCTGGTGTTTCTAGGGGTGTGACAAAATATCAAACGTCATAAATGTTTTTCAGGGACATTTCTCAATAAACGGCGTGGCTTATTTTGAGAAAAGACACTTTATGAAACACAGTTGAAACACTTTGTTAATTGTGATGAAAGTATTCCATGAACAGCGTGTGCTTTTAGTGGTTTAAAAAAGAAATACTGTGGTCCAAATGATCGAATATCAACTTAATCCCCATTTGCATTTGTTATTGGGACTTTTTTGTTGTCGTCAACATTTTAAGGACATGATTGTGTGTTGCAACTACCTCTGCTCTAATACAGGGACAATACTTCAAGCAGACAGACGCTTTTAGTTTAACTTGCCAGAACTAACTTTTGCAGACATTCACATCAAAGCTTCCACAGCCGCTCTTCAGACTCATCTTGTTCAGACAGGATAGGTCGATCGATCGATAGATAGATAGGACCTATTTTTCTTAGAAAGATGAGGACAGAAGCGACTGGAGAGCAGGACAAGCTCTCAAAGCGACTCAAGAGCAAGCATTTTGTGTCTGATCCTAAAATATAACACTTGGACAGAAGTGTAAACTCTGCAAGTAGGCTAATGGCGTTTATTAGCATAGCCACCTAATTAATGTGGCAGTTTAATGTGCAAACTAGCTGCTGCCTACTTGAAACAAAGTGCTCATTATCTGGAGTGATTTCTTGGAGTCCATTGGTCTCTCCTGATAATCTACCCATAATCCATTTCTGGCGACAAACAGGGTCTGTAGGGATGTTCCAGGGGAATAATCCTTCTTCAGTAACATCCTTCATCTAACCACTCTGCCACCGTGGGGTGCAAGGTGGGGATGGGCTACAGTCACCTGCGACCCCTATAGCGGGAACAAGTGGGAGAAAAAAGAAGAAAAAAGGATGAGTAATCCTTTGTTTGGAAACTCAGCCCACGGTGAAGGGCCACAGACGACGTGAAAATGTTGCATTTGAGGAAGATTTGATGAGCCTCCACACCTTAAATCCGGCTTGGAACATTCATTTTACACCTGCGTCACATAAAAGTGTTTGTTGTTTACATTCTAACAGCAAGAGTTTTTCAAAATTTGCATTAAAGAGAGGTGCTTTTGGGCCATACAGCAGGTAGCCTGGGGGCCAAATAAAAATTGCTCTAAGGGCCACATAGGAAACATGCTAATGAAAAAACTGACTGACGAAAAAATAGGGTAAAAAGGGTAAAATGTGATATTTCTAGGGCTGTAATCGACAAAAGAAATTCTTGGTCGACTAAAGACCAGCCCCGTTGACCGATTAATCGACTAAAAGGGGATGTGGCAAAATATATCAAAACTGTCAAATATTTCCATTTATGTAAACCAAACTGCACTCAAAAGAACTCAACTATAGAGGAGTTCATGCAAAAACAATTGTTTATACAGAAAAGTACTAGGACACTGTTTTTATACGTTAAGCCTCAAAAATGTTCAGCTAATTCACTTCATATCTTCTCGTTTTTGCCATTGAATGCATTTTATAATAATTTAATATAAATAAAATGATTAGTCGACTAATAAATATTTTGGTCAACTAAGATACCATTGACCGACTAAACAACTAAAGGACTCAAGGACTACAGCCCTAGATATTTCTGCCCTTTTGTGATTAATTTCACAAACATTTCACATTGAACTTCAGCTAATATGTTGAAAGTTGGATTGACATAACATTGTCTGAATATCATTACCATTTTCGCTCACCCATAGCTGTGAGTTTAGAGTGCTATCCACTATGCCACCTCCACGACAGACGACATCCAGAGCCAGGACAGACCAGGCCTACCGTCGCTCCTGAAGTGATAACAGAGCAGCAGGTTATGGGGCCAGTAAAATAGATTTCCATCTCTTCACCTTCATCCAAACAGCGACACATCGATATCCATTTCCCCGTGTGCTCCTCTGAGGATATTTACACAATAAGAGCCGTGCCAATAACCAGACAGACAGACTCGAGGAGGATTGGACTGGAGGGGCGGCCAACACAGACAAAGTGTGAGAGCGAATCACAACTTATGATTTGAGCCAATACCAGACTCAACTTCTAACACAGCCCACAAGGAATATGGGTACAGGTTTTGTTCAATCACGTACAGCCAGAACAGACCTATTAAGTATTTTATTCTGGGGTATGAGTTTGTCAATATTATGATTAAGTTTACTGCTGTTGCCAAAAAAAAAAAAACAAATCTTATATTTTTTCCCCCTCAGTTTGATCAATCAATGTGACTTATGACATTGTTGACATTTCACTAAAAGAAAAATTGTGATCAAGTGATATCCACGGGCTTTAGACTGATGAAAAGTTAGAACTGTTACCATGGCAATTAACAATTCACAATCAAATATTACACATTTTGAATAGTCAACCGTCCTCAAAATGGTGTGTAATGACAGGAAGCTGAAACCCACAGGCAGAAATTTGCAATTTTTAGTGTGTCAATGTCGAAACTTCTCTATTTTAGTCTAATACACAACACTGTCTGGCCAAAAAAAAAAAAAGTCAATGTCAGTGTGTTCAGAAAATAACTAAGGAGGAACTCAAATTGGCACTGGCAACGTATTATTAAAAACTGGAAGGATAGTGTGGAACTATTGTCTTGGAGGAGGAGCTGTGGTCGCAGAGGCAGGTAATGCTCCCATCATGCCTAGTGCTTCCTGTACAAGCCTGTGGGGGCGGGGCTATGACCTGGGGAGCTGCAGTTGGTCAGGCCTAGGTTCAACAACAAATATGTGCCCAAAGAAAGAGATCAACTGAACCTGAACAGTTCAGGATTGGTTCAGGATTCATGGCCCACATTATGACAGAGCGGTTCAGGATTCATGGCCCACATTGTGACAGAGCGGTTCAGGATTCATGGCCCACATTGTGACAGAGCGGTCCAGGATTCATGGCCCACATTGTGACAGAGCGGTCCAGGATTCATGGCCCACATTGTGACAGAGCGGTTCAGGATTCATGGCCCACATTGTGACAGAGTGGTCCAGGATTCATGGCCCACATTGTGACAGTGGTTCAGGATTCATGGCCCACATTGTGACAGTGGTTCAGGATTCATGGCCCACATTGTGACAGAGCGGTCCAGGATTCATGGCCCACATTGTGACAGAGCGGTCCAGGATTCATGGCCCACATTGTGACAGAGCGGTCCAGGATTCATGGCCCACATTGTGACAGAGCGGTCCAGGATTCATGGCCCACATTGTGACAGTGGTTCAGGATTCATGGCCCACATTGTGACAGAGCGGATCAGGATTCATGGCCCACATTGTGACAGCGGTTCAGGATTCATGGCCCACATTGTGACAGTGGTTCAGGATTCATGGCCCACATTGTGACAGAGCGGATCAGGATTCATGGCCCACATTGTGACAGCGGTTCAGGATTCATGGCCCACATTGTGACAGAGCGGTCCAGGATTCATGGCCCACATTGTGACAGTGGTTCAGGATTCATGGCCCACATTGTGACAGAGCGGATCAGGATTCATGGCCCACATTGTGACAGCGGTTCAGGATTCATGGCCCACATTGTGACAGTGGTTCAGGATTCATGGCCCACATTGTGACAGAGCGGATCAGGATTCATGGCCCACATTGTGACAGTGGTTCAGGATTCATGGCCCACATTGTGACAGTGGTTCAGGATTCATGGCCCACATTGTGACAGAGCGGATCAGGATTCATGGCCCACATTGTGACAGCGGTTCAGGATTCATGGCCCACATTGTGACAGTGGTTCAGGATTCATGGCCCACATTGTGACAGAGCGGATCAGGATTCATGGCCCACATTGTGACAGTGGTTCAGGATTAATGGCCCACATTGTGACAGAGCGGTTCAGGATACATGGCCCACATTGTGACAGTGGTTCAGGATTCATGGCCCACATTGTGACAGAGCGGTTCAGGATTCATGGCCCACATTGTGACAGAGCGGTCCAGGATTCATGGCCCACATTGTGACAGTGGTTCAGGATTCATGGCCCACATTGTGACAGAGCGGTTCTATCATTAATACAAGATTTTGGTGACAAACTAATGAAACACTGGGTTCAAATCCATGTTTGACCTTACCAAAGCTTAGTGAAATGGCACAGTGAATGCGTCTGTAATCAAAGCTGAATGCGGTCCAACCAAATATAAAGTGTGTGTGACCTTTTTTTCTGAGGCAACTTTTTTTGGCCGGCAGTGTATTTTGTTTGGCCCGACTATATAATTAAACAAAAGACATAAAGCTTTTTTGAAGCACATAATACTGTGATATTGATATATAGATCAGTTCTATGCATGGACAGTAATTGAGTTTGTAACTTCAAATCATTTACTTTGGGGAAAATGATCCAAATTAGCCCAAAAAGTATCTTCCATCTGTGTCGACAACAGGCATAAAAAAACTTGGTAACACTTTAAACTAACTCCCCTTATTCCTGCCTTAGTAAAGCATTAACAAAGTAGTTGTTGAGCATGATTCAGGATTAGTAACTACTTAATTAAAGTGCCCATGACAGGTTGGACCACTCATTTACCTAAAATGCAGTTAAGATAAATATATTTCAAGTTTTGCTAAAATTCTTTACAAATGTTATCCCGGTTTAGCAGTTTTATACGTTTTATTTTCACTTCCTGGTTGTAAATCATGACATCACACTAGGAAATTACCATAGCAACCACACTGTAAACTGGGCTAAAACTCATCTAATGTCATTTAATGTCTAATATCAATTCTTTTACCTGACAAATAAAAATGTATTTGAACTTATTTATTTAGTTGAATTAATGTTTAAATGGTCAAAAAAGTAGTTTATTTTGTGTAAATTATGTATTACGTTTGTCTCCCTAGTGTGATGTCATCAGTTTGTTTACTTCCTGTAATTTTTAACAGATTTTTCAACTTTTCTCCACAAACAGCGACCTGATTGGTGTAAAACTATAATTTATATTTACAACTAGTATTAATGCACTGAATAAAGTCAAAATTAGAAAATCATAAAAACCTGTCATACGCACTTTAAGGTTAGTGTTAGGGCTAGGAATTTGGGTTAGAGTTTTAGTTAAGTAGATAATAAGCCAGAATCATTCATAATAAATTCTTTGTTCACTATTAATTAAGTCTTTATTCATGCTTTACTAAGGCAGGAATAAGGGGAGTTATTCTAAAGTGTTACCAAACCTTGCCCGAAGCATCTGGAATCGGAGCATAAGGACACACAAAAAGATTCTCCTTAATTGGCGCAACAACCACAGCCGCTAATGTCTCTCAAAGCGGCAGACATCCCTCAAATATTCTTGTAACCTTCAGAAAAAACACATAAAACTGCTTTTACCTCAAATTTATACAGAGTTCAGTGCTTTGCCTGTCGATTCTGCAGAAACGCGCTCCGTTTCTCAGACCTTTAAGGCCCGCGTTACACCACAAAGCAGTTCCACCTGTCTCCAAACAATACTGACAGAAAGATGGATCATTAACTAAAGCTAAAATCAGACGATCATCTCCAACTCTCAACAAACCCTCTGTTATCCCATACCCAGATGTACAGCCGAGGTGGTTAGAAGAAGAGTATCCGTCCACTGAACTGTCTCATTTGCTCCGCTCCGGTCGACAAACAGCTGCAGGACACCGACGCAGTTAGCAAACACTCTGCTCCGAACACTATGTCAACAACAGCCCATCAATAAAAAGACTACAGGAGCAAGCTTCAGGCATTAGCAATTAGCTTTTATCATCAAATAATGCCGTTGTGGACTACTCCTCTGAAGCTAGCTGCCACTGAAATCTGATCCATAACCTCGATCAAGTTAAAGGGCACGTTCCGGACTTTGGTTTTTCTCGTTTTATTTTTGCAGAGCAGCCCAAATTTACACCTGTCCTCTCGCGGGGATTTACAAACTTGTGGATTTAGCCGACGGAAAGTTAGAAAATCAAACGATGAAAGGGTCACGAATGAAAGGCAAGCGGGATTTACTCCGTCCATAAGTTTTGTTCAGTAAGATGTATTTTATGCCATATTGAGGAACATACCAGGCAAACGAATAATGTATCCATGGCAACAGACATAAAAAGTTACACCAGTAAAGAATCAGTAAATCAAGCTGTAACATTCGCAACATTCAATCATATTCAAATGTGATTATTGTTTTTCTTCTTCACCATAACTGTTCATGGTAGTTGCTTCTCATCCAACAAAATGTATTTTTAAATGTAAATAGTATGCAAAATTGTCTTTTTGAGATTTTAATCATGTTATAACTGTGTTCCTTCATGAAAAACCCATCTGGAGTTGTATTTAGCGTCCTTTAAACTAGTTTCGTTAAAGTGGCTATGACAACTTTTAGTGATTTTCTCATATTGACTTTAATTGATGAGACGTTTGGCACAATTTACTGCAGTTTTCTGACCCTTTACATGAGTTTAAATAAAATAAAATTGTTCTTAGGGCTGGGCGATACGGAAAAAAAATGATTATCATGATTTTCTTGGGCCTGGATCATGATTTCGATATTATCACAATTCATGTTCACTTTGTATTTTTCTATTGCCTTTAATACGATAAAATAACTAATAATAACTCATTGTGATTTTTCTGACCCGTGTGATTGCAGTTATTTTCATGATTTATGGTTTAATAATAGGATTCTGTTCAAATTCACATTTTAAACACAAATGAGTCACGATTTTGTCACGATTTTGTCACGTTCAGTTGTTTTTGTCACATTTAAACATTTAAACGTGTCTTTTAGTCGCGTTTTGGTGCATTGAGTCGTGTTTTTGATGTTTCTGAACGCATTTTTGTCATTTTTGGCTTGTTTCAGACCATGTTAATGTGCAAATCCAAACTACAGTGTTGGCAATTTTTATTCAAATCAAAGCAAGACATTTTGTTGTTTGTGGAAGAAATTATTGCGCTTCAAAAATGGCAGCGATTTGCTAATTGCATCCATTAAAATTGCGTTTTTGTGTGGATTCGGTTTAACTGAGCAGCTCTGGCCTTTAAGAGGTAAATAAAGTCATCTGCCCAAAGGCTTCAGAGGCTAAACAACAGGAGAAAAAGTGTGTTTGAACAGACAGCTGCATTAAAGAGACAAACAGTCAATCACAATACAACCATTTCACAAAAACAGCGGATTGTCACAGGGACGAGCTCAACATTCCATTTTTATCGCCACATCGTCCAGCCCTAAGTGTTCTCATAAATATTTGTTTTGTCCAATAATAATTCCTGTGACATCATATCAGTTTTAGCCCAGTGTACACACATGGCTGCTATCTTTTCTGTGTTTTAGTCAAAAGAGTGGTCCCAACCTGTCATTGGCACGTTAAATCCTGTTTACAAGTTTATTTTGCTCTGAGCCTCACCATACAATTAGTTTCAAATTTCCCAGATGTGCTTCAGAGATCTTATGTCCATACATCATCACCAGAATCGGCCTCAAATCACGTTCATTACAACTGAGCACTTACATTAGAATGTCGGGGCAAGCTAGCTTTTGTTTATTTCCTAGTAGTAATTCCCTCTGCTGCCAGTGGATGGAGTGGTAAATAATCTGATGAGAGAACGCCTGACAGAGAGAAAGTAATGTCTGATTTTCATTACACGCATTATTTTAAATTCAAAAACGTAAAGTTACTAAATACAAATCATGCAAAAAAATGTGTCCTTTAGGCAATATTACGCCGACATTTTTCTCCTCCTTCATGTGTTTTCTCTGACCCGGAAGAAATACAACTCATATACACACTCTTCAGAAGTATTTCTCAGCCTCAGCAAAAGCCCGTATCAAAGCTCATCTCAAATCTCTCTTATAATCCAGTTATGAAACACGAGGGCTTGAGAATTTGTGAATAGAACTTAGGCGTTTGTGTGAATATTCCACAGAAAGCAAACAGTCGGGAGGGCAGACTGCTTACACAGGCTGGATCCACAGAGCGGCTCCAGACGGCCAAATCCCCTCAGCTCAGAGCGGGGCCCGGGGACAGCCACGCCGTCAGCAAACGGCCCCTGGAGCTCTCAGGGAGTCCTCAGTAAGCACAGAGATGGAGTCTGTTTCAAGAAGGAATGGTAAAAGTAGGGCTGTATTTTAGTCGATTGATCAGTCAATGGTGTCTTAGTCCAGTGTTTCCCAGCCAGGGGTGCAGGGACACAAAAAGGTACATGAGGAACTACGAGGGGTACTTGGAGTGGGCTCAGGTTTCAGGTGAAGATGAAATGTACATTTATCGGAAGTGTCATTATTTGTAAATGTATCTTTTTGGAGTATATTGGACCATAAATATGATTACGGTGAGACGCTACTGGCAAAATTATTATTTTTTTGGACAGTTTGTTCTCTCAACATACCAGCTTTCATGTGGAAACAATAAACTTCTGCTCCTAAAAAAGTTCTTTCATTGAATCCACTTCATCCATAGATTTCTCAGGGACATTTGGGACAAAGGCCGTTTTCTTTCAATGCATTTTTGTCCCGCAGAGACATAAAGTTCACCACTTGAAATACCTCCTTTACAATCCGGGACTGAACAAGATTTTACAACGTACGTTAAAACGTACAGAGGGATTTTTTAATATCTAGTTCTAAAACTGATTTATTGAAGTTTTAAGTTAAAAAATTTGCGAAATTTGAATTGTTAGGACAATTTTCTGTCCAATACAGTCATATTTGAGCAGTAGGGGGTGGAATAAGTAACATTTATGACTCTTTTTCAATATGACCAAAGTGTTTAAAGGACACATATTCTGTGACTTTATTGAGCTTTGTTGAACATTCTAACAATGTTCCATCATCAAAAACATACCTGAAGTAGCATTCAGCTGCATTCACGCAGTTTTGAGGAATGTTTATTAGAAAGCCCCCCCCCCCCCCTCCGAGCGTCAAACACACTTCCTGCTGAACTCCCTCAATCTGGGACATGATTTCGTATCATCTACATCACTTACCTGAGAATATTTCGCTGTTTTTAGTCCTTAAATCATGGCTAAACTCGTTCTGAGTATTTCTGCCTCTAAACACGATAACTGCTACAGCAAATCCGCATCATAACGTCTTTTCAGCGCTAACTCCACTAGATTATGTATTGTGCTGGTGCCATCTGCTGGCTGGATGCACTCAGCAAGTGTCATTTCATAGTAGCTGATAAAAAAAAGTAATTAGATGAGTAAGAAACTGTTTTTTTTTTAAACATGAGATGCAAATTTAAGGCCCTCAAAAGCATGTTTAAAGGCTAACAGCAGTATGAAAAATGCATAATATTTTTCCTTTAAATGTTTAATGCTGCTATTTATTTGGAGCAATTTATGTTTTTTGACAATAATTCATGTTTAGAAAAGGAGAAATAGAAAATTATCGTGATTTTTCTCTGTAACAATATATCGTCTGTCAAAATGTGTTAATTGAACTACAAAGGTAAACTACAGGTAAATTAATTAAATATGAATCCAACTGTTTCAGATGGTCCATGATTACGTTGGGTCTTTTAAAAGCAGAGGTCCACAGTCAATCTTTAGTAAAACGTGGTTCAGAGCAGAGGTCACACTTTGGAGGAAGAAACCTATTATAGACTATTTTGGTGTGACTAGTCAGTCTTGGTTATATTCATGAAAATAAGATTGAAAGTCATTCGTTTTGAAGGACAAATTCAGCATTATTTGTATCATTACAGTTCTTTAGGCTCGTCTATTAAAGCATAAAATAATGTATCGGCTGAAAACCACACGCGACTTTCTTTCAGTGCGGCGTTTCTTCATCAGGATTTATGTCAGCACGCATGGCTAATGTAGATATTTTTCTGGCTATATTTGACAGGACAGCTGTAGTGTGAGACGAGGAGAGGGAGTACAGACATCAGGCAAAGAACTGAACTCGCAGCGTCGCAACGTGCAACGCCCCAATCCACCGCACCACCGGCACAGCACGCAATTAACTGATTAAAGTGCGTATGACGGGTTTTTATGATTTTCTAATTTTGACTTTATCCAGTGTATTAATTCCTCGTGTAAATACAAATTATAGTTTTACACCAATCAAGTCGCTATTTGTGGAGAAAAGTTGAAAAATCTGTTGACAATTACAGGAAGTAAATAAACTGATGACATCACACTGGGGAGACAAAGGTCATGCATAAATTACACAAAATAAACTACTTTTTTGACGCTTTAAACATTGATTCAACAAAATAAAGGTGTTCACATGTGTTTCTCTTTGTCAAATGAACAAAATCTGTGACGTTAGATGAGTTTTGGCCGATGTACAGTGTGGTTGCTATGGTAATTTCCTAGTTTGATGTCATACTTTACAACCAGGAAGTAAAATTTAAAACTTACAAAACCGCTAAACTGGGGTCAAATTTGTAAAGATTTTAGTAGAAATTTGAATATATTTATCTTAACTGCATTTTAGTTCAATGTGTATTTCAACCTGTCATAGGCCCTTTAACTGATTTGAGACAGAAAAGCTCAGAACGAGTCTGGTGATGATTCATGGACTTAAAAACAGCACTCGGAGGCGTACCTATGACGTCACAAAACAGAGAAATTTGAAACTGTATTTTCTGAGGGTCAGAGTGACAGGACCACGTAAACAGGATTAATGACACGAGCGTGAATGAAGCCACGGTCTGTTTTGATGAAGGAACAATAAGGCTCAGATAGGTCGATTTTGCGTATTTGTCCTTTAATATGAGCCGGTCCTGCAGCAAACCCAACTGAACTTTGGTGAGTTTATGCACAGGTCATGCCTCATTTGCATCAGCAGACAACAATTATTTTGCAAATCGATTCATCTAGAGATTGTTCTCCGGCCGCTGAGCTGTAAATACTGTCAGCTGCTCGAGAACTGAGTAATGATAGGCTGCAGGTGCTGGGCTTAGCGTAATGAGCGCTCGGGACAGACACTCATTTGAACACGTTTACCGCTATAGACCCTTTAAAATGTGACGTCAGCAAAATTCCAGAGTGAGGCGACTGGAGGCAAAACGAAATTGTCTGTAAAATTTTCAATAATTGTCTCACATTAGATCTAAATTCTACTGGTTTTAAGTGTTTGTGTTAGATAAAAGGGTAACGCTTTAGATTAAGGTTCCTTAGTTAACTATTTATAAGCTGTTAATAAGCACTAATAGTTTATTTATGCACTTATAACACCTTATACATGTTTATGATCCATGAGCCAAAACATGTTTGAGTGAATAAACCACATGGACAGAGCATCAATGAGCTGCATATTACATTATTTTCAATTGTCACGCTAATAAATGCTTGGAAATGCCTTATTAGTGCTTATAAACACATAACATGCATTACAAAAAGTTTACTAAGGAACCTTAATCTAAATCATTACCGAAAATGGCAACACATTTGAGTAGAAAGGTCAGTTAGTTTGCTTTTCTATAACAAACAATGGACAAAATACAAATTTCTAGCCTTAAAATTGTATTTTAGCTTCAAAAGAATTTAATTTATGGAATAGTATCTAATATATCTCTTGATAAAATGAAAAATTATTGTGGGCTCATTATTTCTGTGAGTATTTTTCCAGTAAAACCCATAAATCTGGATTGTTCCTTCAACAAAAATGCAAAGAGTTGATCATAATTTCCTAAAACATATCGTAAAATACAATAATAAATGTGTTGTGCAGCAGCTCTGATGTCACTCACATGTGTCTGAGGCTTTTACTTTTCCAAAATCATCTACATTTTTCATATTTTGTGATATTCTGAGGTTAATCCCAGTTTCTCCAGTGAAATTAGGCCTGTCACGATAAATTTTGAAGTGCGATATATTGCTTAATAAAATATAGACCATAAATGATAATATAGAAACTACGGTATGCCACAAACACAAACCAATTTAACCCCAAAAAACGATTCAACATGTAAAATACTGTTAAGAGCAGCAATAAATAAATGGTCGAATGAAACACTTTGGTACTTTGTTTGTGCCTATTATGAGTCAAACTGATCAGTCAAACTTATTCAACTGTCTACAACTCAAATCTTATCGTAGCACAGAAAAATAACAGAAAGTCCCTTAAAGGTCCCATATCATGCAAAATCAACTTTTCAGAGGTTTTAACCTTCCTACAGTGCTATTTGGGCCTCGTATGTTGTGCCCAAAGTGGTTTTTTGATTGATTCCCTCATGCTTTCACTAGAGAACTGTCTTTTCCGTCCCCCTCGGCTGAGCAGGCAGACGGGGGCTCCTCACTAAGATGACGCGGCTTCACCAAGATGACGTGGCGCTCAAGCCACGCCTCCAGGAAGCGCGCAGCCGCAAGAATAAAAACAGCTAATGCTAATGCTACACAGTAATTACACGATGGATACGACAGATAGCAGAGTCCGTCGTTGAGGTACTGCGTGCGTCAAACTCCAGGTCAGATCCAGGACGTAGGACTCAGCACGACGCACCGTCAGGACGGATAAAATGTTTATTCCCGTGTTTGTGTATCGCCGTTTACCGGAGCACACGGCGCATGCGCACTATCTCCGCTCTAGGCTTCGGCACGAGTTGGGCGGGGAGGCAGCCTGCTCTCTGTTCGGGGGGTCAGATCTCAGAGTGAGCCGTTTGCTTTTGCAAGGAGGGGGGCCAGTCCAAGAAATGGGTGTTTTTTGGAAACTGTTATGTTATGGATATTGCACAACGCAAACATTTATCAACAAAGCCCTTAGAATAGACTGTGTAAAGGGGAAAATAGCAGAATATGGGTCCTTTAATAATGTAAAGAAACGTTCCGACGGTCAAAAATTCTGTTTCGTATTGAACAATTTGTCGATATAGTAATTATTATGACAGGCCTAAGGGAAATCACATTATGTTGCGCTTCACTTTTAGAACTTTTAAAGGGTCTATAGATGGGTCGTGTTTATAAACCACGCCTATCTTTAACACGTTTGGGTGAGTTTGGGGACCATAAACAGGACCGTCCCTGCAGAGTGTCCAGAGGCGGACTATAATGTGCAGGATGAGGACTCAGGAGTGCAGCTCAGATCACAGACGTGCAGCTAAGCCCCGAGCGCCTGACTCTCCTGCTCGCTCTGCAGAGGGGAGGAGTCAGGTCCACTCAAGTCTTTACTCCAACACTTTATTTACACTCCAGAAACTCCACTCTTCGCTCACTGTTTGAAACTGTTTTGTTTTAATTACAGGGAGCTCATATGATTTTCGATATAGTCTCGCTGTTGTGGCTGATAATCAATAGTTGGTATCACTTTATAATAACTACACCTTAATTTGCCTTCACAAAGCATGAACAAACATTTAATTCACAATGAACATTTATACAATGAACATTATTTATTAAGAATGATTCTGGCTTAGTAAACTTAATTAGGGTTATTATTTAAGTCTTTGTTCATGCTTTATTAATCCGTGTAGTTATTATAAAGTGTTACCAGATTTTAAATCCATAACAAGGATCCCTCATTTATGCTAAAGCGACAGTATGTAACTTTCTGTATGTGGCACGTCACCCACATGATTCTATTGAAATGAAAAGTTAAAACTGTACATCAGAACAATCTCCATGGAAACAGATGAGTTTTATGCCATACTGTGGAATTTTACAGCCAAAGAAACATTTCCATGGAAACAAGCAGGAAGAGGCTCCTCCAGGCCAAGTGCGAGTCACGTTTGTGGAATGCAAGTAAGGAGGTTTTCAGTTTGTTTGTGAGATAAAATATATCAAATATTATGCAATGTTATTATCCTTTAAACATGCTCTTGAGTCCCTTCAATTTGCCATCTCATGTTTTGAAACTGGCACTTACTGAGTGTATGCAGCCAGTAGATGGCGCCTAGCGCAATGCACAATTTAGTTATGTTAGCATTTTTAAGAGAAACCAAGTTCAGCCTAGCAGCGGCAGTTATCATGTTTAGAGGCAGAAATGATCAGAACAAATTTAGCGATGATTTAAGGACTAAAACAGTAGAAGATCAGAGTGACGTAGAGCAGGGGTTCCCAAACTTTTACGGCCAGGACCCCCATATAGCCACGCAACCGACTCGAGACGCCCAAAGCAAAATGAAAAATAATAATAATAAGTGTCAAAGTATGTTAAATCAGGTTTAATATTGGTTATTTGAATAGTTTATTGTCTTATTAGACCCTATTTCACTAAAAGATACTGTTTATAATTTGAAAAATAGAGCAAATACAGTGTAGTATTTATTCAAATTAGATCTTGAAACCATCTCGCGACCCCCAGCTCATCCCTCGCGACCCTCACTTTGGGAACCACTGATGCAGATGATCTGAAAAGAAAAAAAACGCCACGATTGAGGGAATTCAGCAAGAAGTGTTTTTGACAGTCGAAGAGGAGAGGATTTTCTGACCAATGCAGCTAAATGTAACTCCAGGGATGTTTTTGATGACAGAACATTGTTAGAACATGATGAAAAAAGTCACTGGAGCAGGATATGTGTCCGATAAGTTGAAGTAAAGTTCACAAATGAACTATTCGCTTTTGTAAAAATAATAACAATATGCTAAATTAGTTGCTTGATCGTGTAAACATCCAACATATTTTCAGCCTAATTGCTCTTCTATTTCCATTTTCACTCATGAGTCTGTTCAAAAAGACCAATCTGACGCTCTGAGGACACACTGGCAAAGGCAAACAATTGGGGCAAAATAGCAGTGTTGTCAGGATGCTAAAATGTCATAATCCTTGAGATATCCTCGATTCTCGATTACACCACAAGGATCATTACAAATGCTCTTTTTAAGGTCAAGGTTTTACACAATAGAGTGACATTTTCAACACTAAATAATAGCACTTTCTTCATTAAACATTGTGGTCTTACACCAGTTCTGGTAAACCTCATCATCAAGATCATTCTAAAACTGTTTTGTCCTGTTAAAAGGGATTTTTTTGTATCGATACTTGCTCAAATGAGTATCTAGTTTCGATACAAGTTTTAGAATTGATTAGTATCTGATTTTTGGCACTTTTGTCTATCATACAAGTACAATACATCTTGAGAAGCCCTCCGATATCACTGATAATCCATCCCTAATCGTTACCTCGTTGTGCAACCACCCTCACCGTTTTCGTCACTTCTCCTAAATTACTGACATAACAATCAATGTATCGAACTTTTCTGGTGGAGTTTTTTTTATTACAAACTCTTCTCTCTACAGTTTTGACCTTCCTCAGCCTGAATAGCAAAGCATCAAACACGGAGGGGCCCCGGATCCTTCCTGTGTATTGTTTGCATTGAACAAAGCCGTCGTGTAAACGGGAGGGCGGGCTTCCTCTGCTCTGATATGGAACCGGGTCCTTTTCACCGGACGACAGGAGGTCACGGAGCCGGGAGCAGCGTAAATCTGTGAGGGACCTGAACCTCCAGCCGCTCCTACACCTCCTGCTCTAAAACGTGTCGAGAGCAGCGCAAACAGAGCGGAGTTTCAGAGAGGCGTCTGGCTGCAGACCTTAATCCAGAGTCGCCTCTCCGCAGACCTTAACCAGGAGGTGCCTACGTGAGCTGTACCTTAACCCAGAGGTCCCTACCAGAGCCCGGATGTGTCAAAAATAACCAATATCAACACAGCACCTTATGTTTTAATTCAATCATTCCTCTTCTGGTTAATTTATAACTAGGTACAAACTAAATTAAATATTTGGCTATCCGCTGATTAATCTTAACAAAATGTGATGATTATAATTTGTATCGTGCTGTGAAGTGTATATTTAGATATTACAGCATCACACGCTCTTTAAGTTATTGCTTCTAGTTATGTTTGTATAATTGTGTTTTTAAATATAGTGTTAGTGGCGTTGAAGTGGAGTTTTAAGTAACATGTTCTGAAAAACTAGGGCTGAAGTTTACTGTTAATCGCAAATTTAATGTGAATTTGTAGAAATATATCCATCGTCAGTAATGATGGAGACTGGAATCTGACAATGAAGAACACGAGGAGGAGTTGGAGCTTTTTAAAATCTTATTTGTTTGTCTGGAAGATGCGGACATTTTATGAAGAAGTGGTGGATGGGAGGGGCTTTGTTTTTTGTGAATGTAATGAGATGAATGTGTGTAGTAATGCATGTAATCTTTGTAATTTTTTCAATACATTTTTTTTTTTCTGATTATAATGTTCAATATTTAGATTTGCAGTGTTTTCAATATTTCCATAAACTGGTAATCTTTCATTCAGTTTGAATGTTTTCTGATTGTTTTTAAACATATTTTTACTAACCTCTTACTTAGGTTAGTAAAAAGTAATATTGCGGCGTAACCTTTTTTTTTTTTTTTTCGTCCGCGCAATGTGTACTTCCGGACCTGTGGGTTAAGGCGCCTCTTGGTTAAGGTCTGCGGGGCTGGCGACTCTCGATTAAGGTCTGCAGCCAGACACTCTTGGAGTTTCACAGTATTTGCTTAAACTCAATAGTGACGCAGAGAGAAACGACACAAGCTGAAATAGAATGGGATTGAAGGCGAGATACTGCAGGCAAAAGTTGTTTTTTCATTTTTAGTTTTTTGATCAGTTTGCACGCTCTCTATCTGTTCTCAGAGATGTTTTATTCTTCCATTGAATCCATAGATTTCTCTGGGACATTGTAAATTCAAAGGCCGTTTTCTTAAAATGCATTTTTCCCCACTCGGGACAGTGGTGGACCTAGGAATTTGGGGGCCCAAGGCAAAATTAAGTCCAGGCCCCTCCTCATCAAGTGTGATTTTTTTTTTTTTTTTTTTTTTTAATAACTTTTCGCTTGTGTCTCTTGAATTGATCTTGAAGGAAGCTTTTGGTTTTTTGCAGTTTCGATTCTCTGGGGTGGTAAGTGAACTATAAGAAAATTTAAATTAATAACAGCCTTAAACAGGGGGTTTGGAGGTTGTTCCCCAGAAAAATAATGAAGAAATCAGACCGTTTTTCCTGTTTGTTGGTGCATTTTCACACATGATGAATGCTGATTTACATACACAGTTTTTATTTGTAATTTTATAATGTTATATTTTATTTACTTATTTACTGGTTTTATATATGCACTAAATAGTAACATTTGACAATCTCAGACTGTTTTGTTGGTCTTTTTCTTATCTCAAAGTACACTGCCCTTCTCTACTGTGATATTCAGGGGAAAGCAACTGTTTCCGTGCATCTATGGTCATCGGTGGCATCTTACTGGGGGCCCCGTCACATTGGGGGCCCAAAACAAGTGTTGCCTGTTGCCCAATGGTAAGTCCGCCACTGAATAATTTGCCATTCAACTGTCTTAGATAAGATAATGTGCTTGAGTTTGAGTTGAGTAATATTTGTCTTAATATTAGTACATTTTACCATCTTAAAATAAGATTTGCCAACGGAACAAGCAGTTTTTTTCCTTCTAATTTCAAGTGCAATAGCTTTTTTTCTTTTTTCTTCTGTATTTTTTATTTTAAGTAAAGCAAGACATTTTATGCTTGTTCCAGTGACAAATCTTTTTTTTTTAAAGACAGTGAGAATATCCTCAAATCAAGATAAATAATGCTTAATTCAAACACTTCTTTTATTTAAGATTTTATTTTTTTCTTTTAATCTAGATAACAATTAATTGGTTGACGAAAACGACTAAAGTATTACAGCCCTTATGCCTACTTTTAACCAGCATTCATTAAGTTTTCCAAATAAATGCAGAACAATACAGTCTTAATCTAAAAACTATGAGTTGAAGCTAATGATGAGGTAAAATCATTAAAACATGGTTAAAAGAACATAAAGTGTGCACATCAAACTAAATGATGAACTGTTTAGTTGTTGTGACAGCTCGTGACCTAAAGAGGACAGATTTGGACGCTGGGTCGAGGTCCATCTTGTCCAAACACTAATGTGAAATGAAAGCACTGAAGCTGCCCGACAGGACTTTCAGACGGAATCTAATTTCAGTCTAATTTCATTTAAAAAGGCCTTTTGGTTTGTTTTCTGCTCAGGCAAAACAAAATATATTAACGTTCCAATCACCGAGCTGGATCTGTTCTGTCAGCCACGTTTGACTGGCCCTGGCCCCAGAACGGTTCATCAAAATGTTTTAATATTTTAGCGGTTTATGAATTTGCATAGATAGGTCTGGGCGATACGGTGATAAAAATTGAATGCTGAGCTGGTCCCTGTGACGATCTGCTGTTTTTGTGAAATCATTGTATCGTGATTGACTGTTTGTGTCTTTAATGCAGCTGTCTGTTCAAACATACTTTTTCTTCTGTTGAATCAAGAGGCTTCAGAGGCTAAACAACAGGAGAAAAAGTGTGTTTGAACAGACAGCTACATTAAAGACACAAACAGTCAATCACAATGCCAACATTTCACAAAAATAACAGATTGTCACAGACGAGCTCAACATTCCATTATATATATATATATATAATATGTATATAACCCAGACCTAAGTGGAGTCACTTTTGGACCAATCCAGTCCCAACCATAGACTGTACATATCACTGGACTGACCTAGCATGCTAGCCGCCGCGTTCCAAATAGAATGTATCTATGGAGGCGGTCCTGGCTCCATAAAGCCGAGCTGCCATTCACTTTCTATTGTGACACTGGTGCCCTTTACTCTGTAACTGTTACGGTCAAACTCACATCTGGAACTAAAATATCCGTTTTGACACACTCCACATGATCCTGGTGTTTTTTTCTCGTTAGGTTGTTCATAAATCAAGTTATTAGCAATAATAACTGACCAATCAGGTGCTTCCTTTTCCAGGGGCTGGTTTCACTCATGTTAGCCACAGGTTTGATTGACAGCTAGCGCCGCACGTTGCAGCCGTCTCCTCCCACCGAGGGGCGGAAACCGTTAAAAATCTCGCTCCTGATTGGTCCGTGTGGTTGCCACGATACACACTCGGATTTCCAAATATGGAGTCTGGCTCCACTTTAGCTGCTATAACTGCTAGCCACGATTGGCTTCATTTGGCTGGAGCCAAGCGGTATGGGTGACGTCACATTCCCATAGTCCATCGATAAGGTTGCTGATAAGCTAGCACTAGCACTTGATAACATTGCCACATGGCTAAAAGCTTCATGCCTCACTCTTAATACTAAAAAAACTGTAACAATGTATTTTAATAGGAAGCAAATCACTGGCCCGCAACTTAGTGTTCAAGGACAAGTTATCAATAATGTTCAAGAAGTAAAATATTTAGGCTTGCATTTGGATTCAACTTTGACTTTTGAAAAACACATTACACAACTACGTAAGGTAACAAAATTTAGTATTTCTAATTTTAAACATATTCGGAGCTCATTAAATGCTCAGGCATCAAAAGCTTTCCTTCATGCTATGATTTTTTCTCGTATAAATTATTGTATAACCTGCTGGTCGCAGGCAGGGAAAACTCTAAAGAATTCAATTGAGACACTATTTAAGCAAGCCCTCAAAGTTTTTGATAAAAAATCATTAAATTATCATCATTGTAATATACTGAACAGATATAACTTGTTAAACTTTGAAAATATGATTCTCTATTCTGAAATGCGTCTACTTTATAAAATTCTTTATAATGCAGCTCCACCTCCCTTAAGAGGCTTTTTTCAGTTACGATCAGAGCAGATGACTAGAACATCTCGCTCAACTCTAAATTATGATCTGACCGTTCCCCTTAAACGTACAGTGATGGGACAATCCGCTTTCTCCTTCACTGCAGCAAAAAACACTTCCAACTGAGTTAAAAACATGTTCAAACTATCTGTCCTTCTCACATGGGCTGAGACAATGGCTTTTGAGCAGACAGGCCTGTCAACATTAGGCTTTTGTAAACATTCTGACTGATTTTAGAAGACTCTTGGAGCATCGTGTTAAGGATGAGATTTGTATTTTTAGCATTTCGTGTGGTAATTGTATTTATGAATTGTTTATTTAATTTAAAGGTTTTATGATGAATTTGATAATTGTAATTTTGGAAGGTCTTGTTATTGATAAATTATTAATTGTATTTTAAAGTGCTCCTAATAATGATGAACTGTTGTATTTTAGAATCTCTGCTGATGATTTGTTTATTTATTCGGTGTATAACGGGTGCTACTTTGTAAACAAATCTTGTTTGTTGTTGTTCATTTAAAACCTGCCCAAGGACTACAGATGGAAAGTAGCTTGTAGCTAAATCTGGTGCAGAGCATCTCTACTCATTGAGTTTAATGTTATCTGTGCACTGTCCTTGTTTTAAATAAATAAATAAAATTAAAAAAAAAAAAAAAAAATATGTACAGTCTATGGTCTCAACAGAACCAGTGGAAACATGGCCAACAACCAGCTGAAAGACAACTCTACATTTACTCCACTGGGTCGTTTTTAAACACAACATGTTTGAAATAATAGTTCAGTCACAGTCCCGGGAAAGTTTGAATCTGAGCAGCCACAGTTCTGTGGTGAGTCACATGTGTGTCACTTGAGAAGTATGAGTCACCTCCTACACAGAGGAAGCCCCGCCTCCCACATGGCTCTGGATCACAGGCGTGTCTTTCCTCAGAAATGATATAAAACTAAAAAAACATATCACAAGGTCAGATAGTGGAACTGTGCTTTGAGTGTCCTGCTTTTGGAGCTCAACAGTGGACAGAGACTTTATTATTGTATTCATTATTTCAAATACTAAGACAGTTTAAGAATTCGATAGAGGATAATAATAATTGCTTTTTATAATTTACTCTTTCATTTTCATCAGCAAAACAAATAAAGTATCAATCAAACTCAATCAAAATCTGCTCAAATGCACTGCTGTTAACAGAATCTGAAAACAAATAAAGATGTTTTTTTAGCTCACACAAAAAAGGAAGATTTTTCATTCCTTGAAATAATCAGAAAAATCTTAATATTTACATTTTTGTAAATTAATGATATTATTGTCATTACACTCTATTTTAAATAGACTCTTACTCATGAATATTTAAAGAAGAAGAAAAGGAAGAAGAAGAAAAAGAGAAAAAGAAGAAATGAGATAATGAGATATTATTGTCATTACATTCTATTTTAAATAGACTCTTACTCATGAATATTTAAAGAAGAAGAAGTCATGTTGTGTGTTTTTGATGGAAGTTTCACTTTTCTAAATCTGTCATTATTTATTTATTATTTGCTGGGGAGAAGGTTAATTTTTAAAGCAAAAACAACATAACAATATAATATAAGCTTTGAAAATCACAATTCATTCTCAGTATACTTTAGAAAAAATAATTGCAACAAAGAATAACAAGTTGTCTGCAGCACAGCAAGAAATTGAATATTTTCTTGCTTTGTTTTGTTATTTTCTTTAGTTTATGTTTCCATGTTTGTTTCTTAAATTGTATTTTTGTAAACTGTAATCCGTAACGGCACAAACGACCCCTTGACTTCCCCCACAGGAGTCTTTGGGAGTCGTAGCCCGTTCGGGAGGCCGGACTCGGAGCGTAATCTCCAGTCCACAGCGGGACGGTCCAGCCTGTCACAGATACAAGCCGCACAAGCACGCCGTTTAATTACAGCCTCCGATATCGCACCGCCGGCCCACACGGAAAAGCAATTATAAAACTGACAAATAATACCACACAGTACAGTCCAAAGAATAATGGACGGTAAAGGGTTTGGGGCCGATACAAAAAAAGCCAGAGTCTACATCTGAAATACTTTGACCGTTAAAGAAGTTGTGTTAGGCTTTTCTGGTATGTTATAATCTAGGACACGTGAAAATGGAATGAGTGGTATTTGAGATATTCATTTTTAAATATTGCTCTTATATTGTTTAAGTTTCAGGGCTATTTTTCCTCTGACTAAAAAGAGCCTCAGTTCAAACTGAAGCTGTTTCTGAATCTTTGGAGCACAAACTAGTGTCTGGACTCTTGGTGAGGCTGAGACTCTGGAGTTAAAGGTTGTCTAGATTGTCTTTGTTAAAGGACACATTCTGCTACAGTGACTTTATGGAGCTTTAAACCATGTTCTAACAATGTTCTGTCATCAAAAACATACCTGCAGTTGCATTCACACAGTTTTGAGGAATGTTTATTAGAAAATCCTCTCCCTCCAACCGTCGAAAACACTTCCTGCTGGACTCCCTCGATCAGTGACGACTTTCAGACTTCATACGTCACTTATCAGAGAATCTTCTGCTGTTTTAAGTTCTTAAATCATAGCCAGACTCGTTCTGAGCATTTCTGCCTCTAAACACGATAAGTGCTACTGCTAGGCTAATCGTTAAACATAACATAATTGTGTAAGCGCTAGGCTCCATCTGCTGGCTGGATGCACTCAGTAAGTGTCATTGCACACAGCTAAGAAAAACTTTAATAATGGAGTGCAGGGTGGCAGAGCGACCTGCCAATAAGGAGATCGTGGGTTCGAATCCCAGACCACCCCAACGTCACATGCTTCCTCCCACCGTCCAAAGACATGACTGTGTGGGTTAATTGGTAACTCTAAATTGCCCTTAGTGTATGAACATGAGAGTGAATGGTTGCCTGCCAATCTCCAGTCACCCACGACCCCGGGAATAAGCGGTAGAAAATGAAAAAAAATGAAGAATAATAAAGAGCAAGATTAAAGACTAATGACAAATGAAAAATGCATAATGTTTTTCTTTTACATATATGAAGAAGTAAAGCTGGTGTCTGTAGCAGGGCACTAGTTTGGGCTTTTGTTGGTTTTGGCTGTTTCTCTTTCAAAGTTGAAGCTAATTTAACAAAAAATGAATTTTAGGCACTTAACAATACATTAAAAAAAAGGAATCCATATAAAAGTCCTATTATATTTTTTATGAGTTTTAGGGTAATCTTTTTATTTGTGGGTTTGGAGTACAAACTGATCCTGATTCATCCCAGAATGTTTGATTTGACTGACTTTCTTTTCATATTTAAAGGACACATATTCTGCTACAGTGACTTTGTTGAGCTTTAAACCATGTTCTAGCAATGTTCCGTCACCAAAAACACACCTGAAGTAGAATTCAGTTGCATTCACGCTGTTTTGAGGAATGTTTATTGGAAAACCTTCTCCCTCTGAGCGTCAAACACACTTCCTGCTGAACTTCCAGGATTTTCGGACGTATTTTCAGATCATCTACGTCACTTATCAGGGAATGTTCCACTGTGTGATGTGGTTAAAAAGGAATAAATTAAGAAAAAGTCCTCTGTCTCGCCCGTATGGTAACAGGTTAAAAATGGATTCTGGCTCCAGCGATACTGCTTTTTCAGTTCTAATATCGATGCCGATTCTTGGTCTTTGAGTTTATCTGGTCTGTCATCATTTGGCAGTGAAGAACCTGAATTCATTCTAAAATAATTCTGATCTTTAACATGAGGTATGACTGTATTCTATGACAGGGGAATAAGATCAATCAGTTTAGTCGATTACCAAATCTTATTTGTCCATTGACTTTGGTATCAGAGCTAAAAGTACTGGTACTTGGTCTTTGATCATTCCTTCACAGTTCTCTTTAAATTCTTGATTATTCTCCGGCAATTTATTTCTTAGATAGCTCCGGTTTCTCGCTCTTAAATGAATCCTGACGTCTCTGGATGTTTTTATGGTGTAATATTTTGGACACAGATTTGAGCTCCATCTTGTCAAAAAAATGTAATGAAAGATGAGAAATGGCCCCGCAGCACTTCAGCTGAGAAATAGACTTTAATCTTGTTTGCCGTGGCTCTGTCAAGAAACTGCAAAACATGAGTAAACTTATGAAAAGTGTCCGACTGTGAGTCCAGCAGCAAGAGTTAGAGACAGAACATGAAAGTATGGCTTTGATTCCAATGTGACAATGGTGTTAGTTCTGAAAGTGGTTTAGACTTGTCGAAGGCGCAGTTTAGTCCTGATTAGACTTTAATTAGACCTGGTTTAGATCTGGTTTAGACCTGGTTTGCTCTTAATTTACATCTGGTTTAGCCCTGGTCCTGGTTTAGATCTGGTTTGATCTTATTTTAGATTTGGATTGGTGGATTGGACCTGGTTTAGACCTGGTCCTAGTTTAGCCCTGGTTTAGATCTGGTCCTAGTTTAGTCCTGGTTTAGCCCTGGTTTAGAGCTGGTTTAACCCTGGTTTAGTCCTGTTTAGCCCTAGTTTAGCCCTGGTTTAGAGCTGGTTTAACCCTGGTTTAGTCCTGTTTAGCCCTAGTTTAGCCCTGGTTTAGAGCTGGTTTAACCCTGGTTTAGTCCTGTTTAGCCCTAGTTTAGCCCTGGTTTAGAGCTGGTTTAACCCTGGTTTGATCTAGTTTAGCCCTGCTTGGTTTAGACCTAGTTAGATCCTAGTTTAGATCTGGTTTAGAGCTGGTTTTGATCTCATTTTAGACTTGGATTAGACTTTTGTTTCGTTTTGCTCTGGTCCTATTTAGCTCTGGTTTTGCCCTGATTTAGCCCTGATCGGTTTAGACCTAATTTAGATCTGGGTTTAGACCTGGCATTGTCCCGATCTTGACATGATTTTGTCCTTGTTTAGATCTGGCTCAGACCTGGTTTTGCTTAGACTTGGTTTGGCCCTGGTTTAAATCTGGATTAGACATGGTTTAGACCTGGTTTAGTCCTCATATTAACCTGGTTCAACCCTACTTTAGACCTGGATTAAAGCAGGTCCTAGTTGAGACCTGTCTTGATTTTATTTTAGACCTGGATTGGACATGGATTAAAACTAAATTAGACCTGGTCCTAGTTTAGATCTGGTTTAGCCCTGGTTGGTTTAGACCTAGTGTGATCCTAGTTCAGATCTGGTTTAGACCTGGTTTTGATCTCATTTTCGACTTGGATTAGACTTGTTTTTTCCTGGATTAAAACTGAATCAAACCTGGTCTAGACAATTTCCTAGTTTAGCTCTGGTTTATCCCTGACTGAGCCATGTTTGGTTTAGAGCTAGTTTAATCCTAGATTTGATCTGGTTTAGATCTGATTTAGATCCTAGTTTAAATCTGGTTCAGATCTGGTTTGTTTTGGACTTGGTTTAATCCTGGTTTAGACCTGGTTTCGACCTGGATTAGACCTGGTTTAGACCTGGTCCTGGTTTTAGATTTGGTTTGATTTGATTTTAGACCTGGATTAGACTTGGTTTAGACCTGGTTTGATCCTAATTTAGACCTGAGTTAGACCTGATACAAACTAAATAAATAAATAAAAACCTTTCAGGACATAAACATCCAATCAAATAATGTAAAGAATAATTGCTGGATTAAATTTTTAGCAAAATAACTGCTGCAGCTCGTAAATGAGTTGTTGCTTATCTATATTAACAAAAGTCTGCGTGTCCTTCCTTCCTTCCTTCCTTCCTTCCTTCCTTCCTTCCTTCCTTCCTTCCTTGGATGAAGAGCGTACTCCGAGTTACAGACACTGCACTTAAACTAGAGTTAAAGACGATAAATATAGCCGTCTGTTAAAGAACGCGAAAGTGCGACATACAATCTGAGGACGGCTCATTAAAAAGACAAATAAAGTGAAAACGTGAGCTTTGTGTCAGCTCCGTATGAATCATGTCCCGTTTCTCTTCTGGACGATCCTTGGAAGGAGGAGATTTATTTGTTGCTACGAACATCAAACACTTCTAAGATCTCAAACCACTCCCAGACTCCCTCTCTCTTTCTCCCAGACTCCCCCCTGTTCTTTCTTTCTCCTCCTGACTCTCTTCTATCCTCGACTTTTCTCTGTCCTTCTTTCTATCTCTCCCACCTTCTCCAGCCCCTTACCTTCTCTCTCCCTCTCTCGCTCCCGCTCCATCCCTTCTTCTTTCCCCCTCTCTCCCTCCCTCTTTTCCTTCCTTCTTTCTCTCTCCCTCCCTTTCTCACTATTCTCCCGTCCTGTTCCTATCTCTAGCCCTCTCCCTCCTCTTCCTCGCTTATTCTTCGTCCCTCTTTCCCTCTCACTCTCTCTTCTTCTCTCCCTATCCCCCCTATTTTTTCTTTTTCTTTCTTTCTTTCTTTGTTTTATTTTCTTTCTTTCTTTTTCTTTCTTTCATTCTCTCTCTCTCTCTTGCTCCTTCCCACCCTCTTTCCTCTTCCTTCCTTCCTTCCTTTCTTTCTCTCTCTCTCTCCCTCTCTCTTCTTCCCACCCTCTTTCCTCTTCCTTTCTTTCTCTCTCTCTCTCTCTCCTTCCCACCCTCTTTCATCTTCTTTTCTTTCTCTCTCTCTGTCCTTCCCACCCTCTTTCCTCTTCCTTTCTTTCTCTCTCTCTCTCTCTCTCCTTCCCACCCTCTTTCCTCTTCCTTTCTTTCACCCCTCTCTCTCTCGCTCTGTTCCAGTTGGAGAAAACTTCCCTTTTAAACTTTGTCTTTTATCTTAACATAAATATCTTTTTTCTGTAATTGTTTTTTCACAATTTTCACAATATAGTCTACAAATAATTATTTCTGATAAAGAATAACAACGGTTTTAAAAGAATTGATATAAGCCTATTGTATTGCTTTATTGTATTGTTTTTTCAAAAGCTGACGTGCGGCTGTGAGGGAGAGTTCTGCTTTTGCTCTGAACATCACACACTGGACTCTGTGACTCTGTGATTGGCTGAGTCGCGTTACATATAAAACCCTTTCCTTTACGCAGAGGGGGAGAGCTGCCTCTGCACTCTGACAGAGGCATGTACTGTGCCCAAAACTCACTTTCGCTACAGGTAAAGTCTGAGGCATGTCTGTCCTCTCTGAGTCCAGGGTCAGACCTGAGAGGAGCGGGTCTCTGTAGTGACGTGTGTGAGCGCCTCTCGCTTCTCATGTTGCTCTAAATGTGAGGAAAACTTGCAAAGCGAGGTCTGCGCACCACTTATTTCTTATTAAGTCAGATCATAACAGACATCATGAGTCAAGACTGATCTCCCGTGGGACTATCCCGGTATGAGTGCCTGACACAGAGCACAGCACCTGTGAGGGGCTTAGCACGGCTCAGTCCAGCGTTACGTGTCGGGCTCAGGTCCGGACGGGACGGTGCTTGGGTCCTGGTGCTTCGCTGTCCCCTCACTAATGTCTCCTCCACACAGTGAGACCGTCCCGCCGTGGACACCAAACACACTTTTATCCAGTAAATCCATATAGGAATTATCATGGCAGGCCTACTCTCCCTCCCTCCCGCTTTCCCTCTCTCTCCCCATCTGTGCTTTCTTTCTCTCTTTCTTTCTTTCTTTCTTTCTTTCTTTCTTTCTTTCTTTCTTTCTTTCTTTCTTTCTTTCTTTCTCTCTTTCTTTCTTTCTTTCTTTCTTTCACTTTCTTTCTTTCTCTTCTTGTCTTCCCCTCTCTTTCTCTCCTTCTTTCTTCTTTCTCGTGTCTTTCTCTCTACCTTGCTCTATCCCTCCCTCCCTCCCTCCCTCCCTCCCTCCCTCTTTCTCTCTCTCTCCCCATCTGTGCTCTCTCTCTCTCTCTGTATTTCTCTTTTTTTATCACCTTCTCTCCCTGCTTTCTCCTCTCTTTCTCTTCAGCTCCTTCTCTCTTTCTCACTCTCCCTTTCTCTCTCCCTCTTTCCCTCTCTCTCCCCATCTGTGCTCTCTCTCTCTATTTCTCTTTTTATCTCTTTCTCTCCCTGCTTTCTCCTCTCTTTCTCTTTAGCTCATTCTCTCTTTCTCTCTTTTTATCTCTTTCTCTCCCTGCTTTCTCCTCTCTTTCTCTTTAGCTCCTTCTCTCTTTCTCTCTCTTTTTATCTCTCTCCCTGCTTTCTCCTCTCTTTCTCTTTAGTTCCTTCTCTCTCTCTTCCCTCCCTCTTTCCTTCTCTCTCCCCATCTGTGCTCTCTCTCTCTCTCTCTGTATTTATCTTTTTATCTCCTTCTCTCCCTGCTTTCTCCTCTCTTTCTCTTCAGCTCCTTCTCTCTTTCTCACTCTCCCTTTCTCTCTTCCTCTTTCTCTCCCTCTTTCCCTCTCTCTCTCCCTGCTTTCTCCTCTCTTTATCTTTAGCTCCTTCTCTTTCTCTCTTTTTATCTCCTTCTCTCCCTGCTTCCTCCTCTCTTTCTCTTTAGCTCCTTCTCTCTTTCGTGCTCTCTTCCCTCCCTCCCTCCCCATCTGTGCTCTCTCTCTCGCTCTCTCTGTATTTTTCTTTTTATCTCCTTCTCTCCCTGCTTCCTCCTCTCTTTCTCTTTAGCTCCTTCTCTCTTTCGTGCTCTCTTCCCTCCCTCCCTCCCCATCTGTGCTCTCTCTCTCGCTCTCTCTGTATTTTTCTTTTTATCTCCTTCTCTCCCTGCTTCCTCCTCTCTTTCTCTTTAGCTCCTTCTCTTTCTCTCTTTTTATCACCTTCTCTCCCTGCTTTCTCCTCTCTTTGTCTTTAGCTCCTTCTCTCTTTCGTGCTCTCTCTTCCCTCCCTCCCCATCTGTGCTCTCTCTCTCGCTCTCTCTGTATTTTTCATTTTATCTCCTTCTCTCCCTGCTTCCTCCTCTCTTTCTCTTTAGCTCCTTCTCTCTTTCGTGCTCTCTCTTCCCTCCCTCAGCAGCAGGTACAGTCAGTAGTCATACCACACATACTTGAGCCTGTTCAAAGCCTCCCGCTCTGCCCTGGACTCCATTAAACGCACAGTAAAAGTCCATCTTGTCCCACATGCAGCGTCTCGGACTTTACCCTCCGTGTCCGGCCCTCTGGAGGTGCGTACGTTTACTGCCGCGGCCTGGGGCAGACTTTCCAGCGCCGTTTGTTTTGGAGACGGACAACTTGGTAACAACGTGGAGATGAAAACACCTGCCAGACGCTTTCAAGTCCCGGGCAGAACACGGGGAAATAGTTCTGTTTGTGCACTCAAGTTATAGCAGCGAGTGTGGGTCGGACATTTAGACTGGTGCTATACGGATGTCAACTACGAACTGACAAATATCACTGAGCAAAGATAGAATAAATCAGTGCCTTTTCAACTTTGAAAAATTGTAAAAATAGGAACTCTAAATTGCCCGTAGTGCATGAATGTGAGAGTGAATGGTTGTCTGTCCATGTCTCTGTCTCTCTGTGTCTGCTGCGACGAGTTGGCCACTGTCCAGGGTGTACCCCACCTAAGGCCCAAAGTCACTGGGATAGGCTCCAGTCACCCGCGACCCCAGAAATGGGAATAAGCGGTAGAAAATGAATGAATGAATGCACGTTGTCATTTTTTTCTTTAACTGTTTATGTCAGCGCAGTGCATTTTTTGTTGTTGTTGTTTTTAACTGTACGAGTCATAATTAACCCACGGTGCATTAGGAGAGTGAAGACAGAGCAGCGACAGGTCTTTGAACTGTGCACAACACGACTGAATGGAAGCCATAGAACTTTAATAAAACCTGAAAGATGAATCCAAAATGGCCGCCCTGTTTATCCCTATGGAGTGTGCACATTGGCGCATGACCCCAAAAAAGTTTCTTACTTCCGCATTTACTTCCTGATACGGAGGCTGACATCTTTGTTTTACTTCCTGATACGGAGGCTGCCATCTTTGTTTTATTTCCTGATACGGAGGCTGCCATCTTTGTTTTACTTCCTGATACGGAGGCTTCTATCTTTGCTTTAGGGCGCCACATGACGACAATCCCCCCACTTCATATAAAAACGGTAATTTCGGTGATTTTAGAAACGGTAGAAAAGAACATTTCCTTCTATTTTATTTAAATACTGATAATAATTCAGTACTGTCTGCAATTATAATGTGCAATTTTAGAAAAAGGCTGGTTCCAAGAGGCTACAGTACCTCGCACGGCCACTAATCAATCTGGGATCACAGTCAGAGGGGGCGTACCTTATCCAGTTCATTTAATACATCCATGATGGAAGCTCATATTAAAGAAAAAAAAATTATACATTTTTTGTATTGATTTTAGCCTTTAAACAGTACCTTTAATTTGAACCTCATGTTTTGAAACAAACCAAAAAAGGTTTATGATGAAGTAATTACATTTTTTTGTGAGCAGTCTGGAATGACACTTGCTTAGTGCATCCAGCCAGTAGATGGCGCCAAGCACTTAGCTATATGATCTCTTGAAGTGTATGTGCAACACGCAATTATCAAGCTAGCAGTAGCAGTTATTGGGTTTAGAGGGAAGAAATGCTCAGAACGAGTCTGTGATGATTTAACACAGCGGAAGATTCTCTGATCAGTGACGTATGCCTGAAAATATGTCTGAAAATTCCGGGAGATAAGCAGGAAGTGTGTTTGACGCTCAGAGGGGGAGGACTTTCTGATAAACATTCCTCAAAACAGCGTGAATGCAACTGAATGCTACTTCTAAGCGTGTTTTTAATGACGGAATATTATTAGAACATGGTTTAAAGCTGATTTAGCTCAGTGTTCAGTTCTGATTATTATTAAAGCACTCTTAAATAAAGAGTCAACGTTAGCACCTCACCAACAGATAAAAGATCAATAATTTTCCATTTCAGGCAAACAGCTGTATTACAAGTTCTTTTACTGAAGGTGAAAGAAATGTGCCATTTAACTGGGCAAAATGTTCTCCCTCGGTTAAGCATTGGTGGTCAATTAATCGATTAGCTGTTTAGAACATGAAGTGCCCATGAATATAAGAGTTTTACTAAATCTGACCCACATGAAACTAAGACGACGGCGCTTTGGGACGTCCTAGTGTTGTACATTTACAGACAAAATTTATTTTTTTGACTTTGGGCTTCTTAGGAAAGTCACCTGCCAATTTTGAACAGGTTTTTGAGTAGCACTTTCACGTTTCAAGAGCAAATAAAAAAATAAAATCTGTTTCATGTAAATATCAACAAGTCAATGATAACTGAAATACAAAAAGTTAGTTGTCTATTTTTCGTCTTATTATTATGCATCTTAGGTCAGTTGTTTTTCAAAGACTTGGTCGCTTGTTCTCTGAAAATGCGGTATTTAACCAAAAACTAAATGATCACGTTTCTTTGTCATTCTCATGTAATTCCTGATCCGTCTGAGTGATAAAACGAGGGCCGTAGTCGACTAAAGACATTCTTGGTCGACTAAAGACCTGCCCTATTAACCGATTAATCGACTAAAAGGGGGCATAGCAAAAATATATCAAAACTATGAAGTATTTCCATGTATCTGACTCAAACTGCACCCAACTGCACAGAAATTCATGCAAAAACATCTATTTTTACAGAAAGAAACTGTATTTATATGTTGAACTCCAAAATCTTCAGCAAACTCACTCCATATCTTCTTGTTACTGCTGTTTTTGATAATGATGTTTTAATGAAAATGTTAGTCGACTGAGACGCCATCGACCGATTAATCGCCTAAACGACTAAAGGTTTACAGCCCTAGATAAAACCTCTTTTCCGAGCACACGGCATACTTTGAAGTCACTGTACAATCTGGAGAACGATTGTACGATCACTAAATGAGTTGGCTGTTGATTATTTTGTTGCCGGATGGAGATTTATGCACCATTACAGCACCTCCTGGTTCAATCAGTGACATAAAGTGTAGTAATAAAAGTGTTGAGCTAATGATTGACCAAAGAGAAAGGGAAAGCAGACAGGGCAGGGAGCCAGGGACTATTTTCTCCCACAGGTGCAATGTGTGCGAGGAATTTCACCAGAGCGTGCCGTTTATGACCCGCGCTGTAGCCCGGAGCGGCGCGAGGAAATATGCACCTTAGACTCCACGGGATTTTCTGTTTACTGCGAGCGTGAGGTCAGACCAGGACTATACCAGGACTAAACCAAGACCAAGATCTGAACCAACGAACGTCTAAACTATTTCTTATTATTACAAATGGACCAAAGTCAGGGGTGAAAATGAAACCAGGTCTAAACTTGGATTAAAGCTATAGTAGGGCTGCAAAATCGATCACAAAAGTATTGAAATCGCAATATTCGTTGACGCAATAACGATATCACAACAAACAAAATATACCGCAGTAACACCAAAGTCTTCATCTGATAGAAATGTTGTGTTTTTAAAATGAAAATGTTGAAAATCATGAATAAAATCTAGCTTTTTCAAACTAAATTAGCAGAAAAATGGCAAAAAAGAATAAAGAAATTCTGATTTTCCTCAATTATCCACGTTATTCATAAATACTGTCTATCGAGAAGCTTCATTCACAGTATTTCCACATTTGTTTGGTTAAAAATATTAGTTTATTCTAAGTCTCAATAGAAATAATCGCTGACTAGTGACAATTAAAATAATCGTTAGTTTCAGCCTCAGTCAAAAAGTGTATTTAAATATCGCAATAATATCGATATCGCAGATCTTAACAGACATTTCGTATCATTTCCAACATGATCCATCCGTATATACAAGGAATATGTTAACTTACAGTAGATAAAAACATATAATTTTATGATTATTCTTAATAATCAACAACATCACAAAATCCTACTCCCGCTGTCTGATATATTTCCACTCCTAAGCATCCAACTTTACCAAAACAAACCTTCTGAATGATAAACTGAGGTTAATTTAGATGATTAAAAGCTGTATAACCAATTCATAACAACAAAAAAGCTGAGAAAACACTCACTCTTGCCAGCACGGACTGTTTTAACGCAGCGCCAAATTAGTGCCAGATCCTTGCACGGACTTAATCATGTCTAATAATTCAAGAGTAAACCATGTCTAAACCGCAAGATCCAAACCAGAACTACACACCGACCAGGTCTAATCCAAGACTAAATCAGGTCTAAACTGCAAGAAAACAAGGTCCAAACCAGATCTAAACATGGGCTAAACGTAGTCGAAACCAAGACTAAACCAGGTCTAATTCAAGACAAAACCAGGTCTAAACTATAACTAGGACACAAATATGAAACTAGATCTAAACAAGGACTAAACCAGGTCTAATTCAAGACAAAACCACGTCTAAACTATAACTAGGACACAAGTATCAAACTAGATCTAAACAAGGACTAAACCAGGTCTAATTCAAGACAAAACCAGGTCTAAACTATGACTCTGCAAAGTATCAAACCAGACAAAGACTAAAGCATGACTGACCCAAGACCTAAACGATGTCATAACTTCTACAAAACCAGGTCCAAACCAGATTAAAACAAGGAATAAACCTTGTCTATTCCAAGCCTAAATAGGATCTAAACTGACAAAAATCTAAGACTAAACTAAGACTAAAAAAAACAACACTAAACTGGATCTAGACAAGGATTATACCAGGTCTAAACCAAGTCTAAGACAAGTATCAAACTGGATGGACATAGTTTTGACTTTGAAAACTATGCCCAATCCAAGACTAAACATGTCCAAACAAAATCTGTACAAGGATTAAATCATGTCTAATAAACCAAGACTAAACCTTGTCTAAACTGTAACAAACCAAGTCCAAACCAGATCTAAACAAGGACTAAACCAGGTCTAATCTAACACTAAACCAGGTCTAAACTGCAAGACAACCAGGTCCAAACCATATCTATGACAAAAGGACAAAACCAGGTCTAATCCAAGACTAAATCATGGCGAAACTGCAACAAAACCAGGTCCAAATCAGACCTAAACCAAAACTAAACAAGTATCAACACAATAAACCTCAGTGGACCATGCACAAGGCTAAGTATTTCACCGTAAATTATTGAACGCTCTATAACCAATTCATAACAACAAACAAGCTGAGATAACACTCGCCTTAACTTCCCTCTAAATCCCATCAAAGACTAAGTGCCAAATTAGAACCAGATCTATACAAGGACTAAATCTCGTCTAATAATTCAAGTCTAAACCAGGTCTAAACCGCAAGAAAACCAGGTCCAAACTAGATCTATACACGGACGAAACGTAGTCGACCTTTCGACCACTTAGTCGACCTAAACGATGTCATAACTTCTACAAAACCAGGTCCAAACCAGATTAAAACAAGGAATAAACCTTGTCTATTCCAAGCCTAAATAGGATCTAAACTGACAAAAATCTAAGACTAAACTAAGACTAAAAAAAACAACACTAAACTGGATCTAGACAAGGATTATACCAGGTCTAAACCAAGTCTAAGACAAGTATCAAACTGGATGGACATAGTTTTGACTTTGAAAACTATGCCCAATCCAAGACTAAACATGTCCAAACAAAATCTGTACAAGGATTAAATCATGTCTA
This sequence comes from Rhinogobius similis, assembly GCA_019453435.1. NCBI lineage: Eukaryota > Metazoa > Chordata > Actinopteri > Gobiiformes > Gobiidae > Rhinogobius > Rhinogobius similis. The sequence continues at coordinate 27,436,192 of CM033638.1, read as the reverse complement.
ATAAACCAAGACTAAACCTTGTCTAAACTGTAACAAACCAAGTCCAAACCAGATCTAAACAAGGACTAAACCAGGTCTAATCTAACACTAAACCAGGTCTAAACTGCAAGACAACCAGGTCCAAACCATATCTATGACAAAAGGACAAAACCAGGTCTAATCCAAGACTAAATCATGGCGAAACTGCAACAAAACCAGGTCCAAATCAGACCTAAACCAAAACTAAACAAGTATCAACACAATAAACCTCAGTGGACCATGCACAAGGCTAAGTATTTCACCGTAAATTATTGAACGCTCTATAACCAATTCATAACAACAAACAAGCTGAGATAACACTCGCCTTAACTTCCCTCTAAATCCCATCAAAGACTAAGTGCCAAATTAGAACCAGATCTATACAAGGACTAAATCTCGTCTAATAATTCAAGTCTAAACCAGGTCTAAACCGCAAGAAAACCAGGTCCAAACTAGATCTATACACGGACGAAACGTAGTCGACCTTTCGACCACTTAGTCGACCTAAACAAGGTCTAAACTGCAACAAAATCAGGTCCAAACCAGATCAAAACAAGGACTAAATCATGTCTAATCCAAGACTAAATCCGGTCTAAAATATGACAAAAACCCGGTCTAAACTGCAGGAAAACCATTATCCAACCAGATCTATACAAGGATTAAACCATGTCTAATAATCCAAGACTAAACCTGGTCTAAACTGTAACAAACCAGGTCCAAATCAGATCTAAACAAGGACTAAACCAGGTCTAATCCACGACTAAACCATATCTAAACTATGACTAATCCAATTATCAAACCAGATAAGGTCTAAACCATGTCCAATCCAAGACTAAAGAGGTCTAAACTGAAACAAAAACCTGGCCAGAACCAAAACTATTCAAGGATTAAACCATGTCTAATAATCCAAGACTAAACCTGGTCTAAACTGTAACACACCAGATCTAAACCAGGACTAAACCAGGTCTGATCCAAGACTAGACCAGTACCAAACCAGATCAACGCAAGGACCAAATCATGTCTAATAATTCAGGACTAAACCAGGTCTAATCTGCAACCAAACCAGATCTATACACAGACAAAACCACGACTAAACAAAAGCAAAACCAGGTCGAAACTGCCACAAAACCGGGTCCAAACCAAATCTAAAACGAGTATCAACGCAATAAACCTCAGTGGACCATGAACTGACAAACAATTCCACCATAAACTGAGTAAAAGCTAATAACCAATTCATAACAACAACAAAAAAGCTGAGAAAACCCTCACTCTTGCCAGCACTTGCTCCTAAATCCCATCAAAGCCAGTTTTTACGCAGTGCCAAATTACGCCTCGTTCTTTTCCGTGCGTAAACTTTCCCCAAACTACACCAAAACCACTGACACGACCCTGTGCCAAAGCCGTGCGTAAAAATCCACTCACTGTAACGCGTTTTCGCTTCTTCTCCTTCTTCTTCTTCTCCACGTGCTTTCGTTATTTTCTTCCTCCCCAAAAAAACGCGTAAAGATCCGAGCTGTCAGCGGCGTTGTCTTCCTACTCCAGACAGCTTGACGGGTCCTGTTGACGGGAGCATTTCGCGCGTAAATTCACGTACACATGACGTTTCCGCAGCGGTTCCGAACGATTCCCCCGTGGGGTTTTAGCGGCGTGAGCGCGGGGTGGCTGCTGCAGGAGCGTCCCGTGCGTCCGTGCCGTGGCTCCTCTGCTCGCTCCGTGCGCGTGTGGCACCGACAGGAAGGAGGGGCGGCGTACAGTAGCAGGTTCCTCGCCCCGTTGGCCAATCGCGAGGGAGGCGCGGAGGCAGGGCGACGTAACCGGCGTGGGACAGCGCGCGGAGTGTTCGGAGAGGGGTAAACGCTGTGTCCGCGAGGGTTTTCGCGTGGTTGGAAATTAAAGGAGACGTATGGTGCTTGTTTTTCTAAGGACTTCATGTTTGGCTGTGACATACGTGGGTAATCATTTTGCATTTTGTTCATCGTAAACTGCAAAATTGATCTAAAGCAGCTCAATAATAAACACGGATCCATTGACTTCCTGTTGAAAACTGCCGAACTGATAAGCCCCGCCTCTTTCTGGTGACGTTTTACTGTAACGAGCAGCAGTTGGATCATTTACATGCTTTTATTTTTGAAATGTGGCTATGTGACATTTTAGAACTCTACCCGTGTCACTCAAAGTCTTAAAGTTAACTGGGATATTTCCCACGACTGACTTGAAAAAACCTCCTGGAACGCCGCTCGAACTGGTAGTTTCTACTTGTGAAGCGGGAGCTGGTCAAGGGACACCCACTTCACACACAAGATCAAATGTGACGTGTTACAACAAAGATAACTGCCTCAAAAGTGGATGTGAGTGTTTATTATTACTAACCATGGTGTGTGTATGTGTGTGTGTGTGTGTGTCTGTGTGTGTGTGTGTGTGTGTGTGTGCGTGTGTGTGTGTGTGTGTGTGTGTGTGTGTGTGTGTGTGTGTGTGTGTGTGTGTGTGTGTGTGTGTGTGTGTGTGTGTGTGTTACAGGTTTACGCACCCACTGCCCTCGACACAGGCCCCTGCTCTGACAATCTTCAAATCCTGGCTAAAAACAGATCTGTTTAGCTGCACACAACTGAAAGATTTATCGGCACTCTTCTCTTTAAAGAAAAAATATTCTGCAGTTTTCATATTGCTGTTAGCCTTTAAACATGATCTTGAGTACCTAAAATGTGGCATCTCATATTTTAAAACAAAAAAAAAGAGTTTCTTATTCATTCTCTGACCTGTGTTATTACTATGAAATTACACTTATTGAGTGCATCCAGCCAGCAGATGGCACCAGCGCTGTATACAATCTAGTGAAGTCAGCGCTGAAAAGACGTTATGATGTGGATTTGCTGCAGCAGAAATGCTCAGAGCGAGTTTAGTGATGATTTAAGGACTTAACACAGCGGAATATTCTCGGATATATAATCTAGATCAGCGGTTCTCAAACTTTTTACCCCAGGTATCACCAAAAAAAAAATATATCTGTACTGGGTCTGTAACAGGACTATTTCAGGTCTAAATTAGGGATAAACCAGGTTTTAAATAGGAATACACCATTTCCACAGTATTTTTTAGAACAGAAATGTACTAAAGGAAGACCAAAAATGTGAATAAAATGTACTCCAAATAAAGTTACCATTACAATTGAAGAGCTATCCACGGACCACCAGAAGAAGCGTGCGTACCATCAGAAGTACACGTACCACAGTTTGAGAAATACTGACGTAGACGATTCAAAAACATGTCCCAGGTAGAAGGAGTTCACAGGAAGTGTGTTTGACACCCAGAGTGGGAGGAATTTCTAATAAACATTCCTCAAAACAGCCTGAATGCTACTTCAGGTGTGTTTTTGATGATAGAACATTGTTAGAACATGGTTTAAAGCTCAAAAAAGTCACTGTAGAAGAATATGCGTCCTTTAAAGTATTTTTTATAATGATTTTTTATGTCTTAAGCTGTTTTGTGATTTTATCCTGTTATGTAAAGCACTTTGAATTGCCTTGTGTACGAATACAAGTAAACTCTACAAATAAACTTGCCTGCCTTGCTCTTTACTTGTTTCTCTCTTAAACAGAGTCACACATTGGATTCAGCAGTGTTACTACTCTGGCTCAAATGAAAAAATAAATCTCTCTAATTCTTTTATTAGGTTGTTTTTATTGTTTATTCAATATTTGTTTTCTATTGTTTAGTCTAAGTTCTTTCTAACGCTCCCCAGCTGTCACGGTTTATACATCGCAGATAAAAGCATCACATGTAACTTCTCTGCTGGAGGTTTACCACGTCATTGCTTTGTCTGAAATGTTCCAGGGTGTGGCATTAAACTCACTGTGTTTGAAGACAAGCAGGGGACGCCACCGGGCCTAGTTACAGGTCAGATCTGTGGAGAGGCGGCTCCAATAAGAACACAATAAGAAAATGTAAATCTAGCCGAGCTTAGAACGACTTGAATACTTTTTTATCTGGATTTGAGTAGTTTTGCCTTGTTTTAATTGTTTATGTGATAGCTTTTATTTATTTTATTTGTATTTCTGACTGATCATACAATAATTTACCTTGAAGTAAAAAGTAATGTATTGAAACAAGTCAGAAACGGGTTGTAACAAGTAAAATAATCTAGTTCCATCAAAAAAAAAAATGTATATATATAGTCTTTACTAATCTTAACTTGTCAAAACCTCTGCAATTAAGATAACGATCATGAAATCAAGACATTTTAACTCATCTAGAAATAGCTTTTTTTCATCATAGTTTTGTACTGTAACTTAATAAATATGATAAAAGTTTAATGCCATACTGCGGAACATTCCACGCAAAGCCATAACATCCCGATGGAGAAAAGCAGGTTGCATATTCCCTCATCAGAAGAGTTACGCAGTGCACCTTTAAACATGTCGATTATATCTGTTTCAAAATGATAAAGCCGCGCCTCCTTAAACTTTTCTTTGTGCCAAGTTGTGCCCGTTGTGGTTTCCTCCAGGTCCCGTTAAGAGCGTTTGAAGTGGCTCGTGTAGACCGAGCGTGGTGCCCCCTGCTGGGTGTGTGGGAGGAGGCGGCGTTCTGCTGCTGCACTGATGCTTCTGTTTCCAAATCTGTGCCACGGGAATCTCCCTCTGCGGGCGGCGCGAATGACTAACAAAGTGATCCGCACACTGTTCCAACCACAGACACGTTTGGGCTTTAGAACAGAACTGGGACCGAGACGGATCAATTAAGACTAAAACGGATCAAAAGGGAGCAATAACAGGTCTAAAAGAGCATGGACTAAACCAAAGCCTCAAGCAGTTCATAAACAACACATCCTGGATTTAAACGGGAGTGTTTAAGATGCATCAGTGAAAAAACTGGTCTAAATTAGGAATAAACCAAGTAAAAACCAGGACTAAATGTGTTAAGCCAGAGTTGGAAAATAGGACCAAATCAGATCCAGATTTTCTCTAAATACAAACTGGCACAGGGCCATTCAACTTAAGGCCCGGGGGCCACTTTTTTTTTTTTTTCCACAAATATACAATTTTTTTTTTCTCTTGTTATTGGTTTAGACCTGATTTAGACCTGATTTAGTCTGTTTGTAACGTATATATTGTTTTCTTCTCATCAGACAACTTTGTGAGTGAGATGCATTACCTGGACATGTTTGGGCTGCTTCTGCGAGCCTCTTCAGAGCTGTCCTGTGGAGAGTGGGGGGCATGAAATGCTTTCTTCTTCCAAGGAAGAATTAATTAAGAATCAATTATTTTCTGTTGCGCAACAGAAAATAATTGAGAAGCACTGCTCAATGATGTGTACAGTTAAACACTCTAAGAATCAAAGTCTTTGAGAGAAACCTGCCATATTCTAGCCTTTGTTGGCTCTTCTTCTGTAGCAGATCTGGCCACTGTCCAGGGTGTACCCCGCCTAGGGCCCAAAGTCACTGGGAAAGGCTCCAGTCAGCTGCAATCCCTAACAGAAAAAGGCAGTAGAAGATGAATGAATATTTAATAAAGTTTTTAAAATTAAGTTTTAAAGTAAAGACTGTTTGTGTTAGTGTTTTTATGTAAAGTTTATTTCAGTTTATTATTTTAATTTGTCCCTTTTAACATGTCCCTTTATAAACGCAGCTGACGTCCACCACAACTCACTGTTCACTGCCCGGTCTTATACTGTTTATTCATTTCAAACTAAACTAACACTGAGCTAACACTGAGCTAACACTGAGCTATCTAGGTCAAGGTTGCCTGGCTTCGGTCATCAAACTCGCACCAGAGTGTCTGAAAAAAATGCTCAAAACCCACAGAACGTCCGGCTTAGCTGTATTTCCCACTGTATTTAGGAAAGTATCATTCTCTCTCACACTCAACTTTCATGAGGTTTACTCTAAAATGAATACATGGAAAATTGCTCTGGCCAAACCAACAGACGACATTATTGACCCGGCAGCTCCTAAAAAGCCGCTTAAATCCATAAGAAAACTGCAGATCTGGCAACACCGAGCTAGATGCTGTTGTAATGTGCACGAAGCCCATCGAAAACTTGGTCTAAATTAGGAATAATCCGGGTAAAAACGTGGACTAAACCAGATATAAAGCCAGAACTCGTCCAAAATAGGACCAAACCAGGATTAAATCAGGGTCAAATCAGGACTAAACCAGGTCTAAACTAGAACCACAGTTGCAGAATCACTTTTCTAATGTTTTTTCCTCCCCTTCAAACAATCCTGCAAGTTTATAGTGTCAATACTGAAAACCCAGTCTATAGTGTGTTTTGTGTGCTTGTGTTGCCGTGGCGATGTGGGCTGATGTGTGTGGTTGATCATTTACAGCGCCGAGGAGGATTCTGGGACTGTATCACAAAATGTTTACAAAGAGTTGAGCTCAGTATGGTACGGCTAACTGCTGCGGAGGCGTTCGCTTTTATCGTTTTATCGGGTTGAGAAATCGTTTGAATGCATGTGTGTGGTTGGAAAGAGAACACGCTGGCCGACCACGGACGTCTACGCTAATCAGATAAACACAAGATGAGCGACTAAATCATGTTGTGACCTAATCTTTTTCAGTTTTAGTGCAGGTTTGGGGCGCTAAAGTGTCATGCGGATGTGCTCGAAATCAGTGATGTATTTCGTCAGACCAAAATGTAACGGAATGAATCATTTCGTGCTGCTTCTTCTACATTGACAGACTTTTTCCTTGGAGTGTGTCTGGAAAGGGGACGTTTGACTGAAAAAAAATACGTTCAATCCATCGGGGTCCTCCACTGGTTGGTTCACAGTGACATGGACTGGTACGAAAAGAAAGAATCTCCTCTGTTGTTGTGTTGTGGTATCTGACTTTTTTGGGTGTAAATTAGTCAACTTTGTGTTTTCCACCGAAGAGTATCTTGGAAAAGCAGAATTTTAAGACAAAAATAAGTCCTCTGCATCTAATAATAAAGTATCTTGCCTCGAAGTTAGAGCTAAACGCTGTGCCTCGATTAGCTGTGCTGTGGTCCTCCTACTTTCACCTCGCCGTCTGAAAGCAAGTTGTAAAGCTGTGCACAGGACCTAAAATTAAATGCATTTAAATTTTGCGTGCCATAGGGTTTGTGAGAGTTAGGCATGAGTTAGATAGATTAAAAGACCTATTTACAGTTCCGCAGTGTGAAAATCAAGTACCCCAGCTTTAAGTGAACCGTACTGACCCGTTTAAAAGATTCAAAGCGGATCCTGCGACGTAGTAGTAGCTCTCAAAGTGGTCTGGGTCTCTTCGGCTCGAGGTCGGCTTTATCTAAGGGGGAGCTAGATGATTGGACAAGAGAGAATGCAGACACAGATGAAAACAAGACAGTAAAAAGCAGATATAAACAGAAAATAATAACGCTGACTTGATCTTGATCTTGATCTTGATCTTGTGACCGTAGTTTCTTATTTGTTTAGCCCAAATGCTTAGTTAAGCATCAGCCAAACCAAATGTATTACATAAAGAGAGATTAAAACACAGCAGACACAGAGAAGCTCAATAAATGCAGAAAAAGTAGTTTATTTACTATTCACCTTATTCCGGAAGTTGCCGTATGCGCCGCCATCTTTTTTCCGTTGTAGTTTACACGGGGCAGACGAGCTCAACAGAAAATAAGTTCTACATGGACTAAAAAGCCGTTTTCAGGCCTCAGGAAATCGGTGCGTTGCTGACTTGTTTTTGCACGTGTACTTTAAACATGACAAATCAATCTACTAATGTGTTAGCAAGAGACTTTCCCCTCGTTCGATATTTGTGCGAACACCGTTAGCGTCAAAGCGGAAGTCCCTTTACTACAAGAGTGCGGATCATAGCCATAAAAAGAGGCAAAGTGGGCGGGGCGTAGTAAGGTGAATAGATTTAGCCGCTGCTCACAGGCACACAAACCTGGGATTTCCACCGCTAATTTTGTGACTTGCTGAGATCAACCTTTAAGAAGTATTGTTCAGGTAAATTGCCACTTTTATTTCTTAAGAAAACATTTGCTCACACACACAGTCCTAAGTCCTGAACATGAAGACACAGACCGCCATTTAGTCCAAATTTGCCTTTATTGCTTTGCCTGGAATGTTTCACAATATGGCACAAAACTCATAGTGACAGAGAGGTTACGCTACCAGGCCAAGTTACAGGTTAGCTCTGTGGAAAGATGACTCATTGTATGAATCCATGTTTTTCCAAGATTTTTTTTATGAACACCTGTAATTTCATTAAAGGAAAAATATTCAGCATTTTATTTTTCATATTGTTATTAGCCTTTAAACACAACATTTGCTGCAACAGTTATTGTGTTTAGACGGCAAAAATGCTCAGAACAAGTTTAGCGATGATTTAAGGATTTAAAACAGCGGAATATTCTCGGATAAGCGAGGTAGATGATCCGAAAATGCGTCCCTGATAGATGGAGTTCAGCAGGAAGTGTGTTTGACGCGCGGAGGATTTTCTGATAAACATTCCTCAAAACAGCGTGAATGCAGCTGAATGCTATTTCGGGTGTGTTTTTAATGACGAAACATTGTTAGAACATGGTTAAAATCTCAAAAAAGTGGTTGAAACCTAAACACTAGCTTGAATTTCAGCGTGTCCACAGCAGACAATTGCTTTGAATGATAAATCCTCCTTCATCCTCGGCTTTGTTATTTGAACTGTTTACAAGAGGCTATCCGCCATCGCTTCAGGCTACAATTTCCTGCTCAGTGTAGGCTTGAGACATGTTGCAAGCACTCTATACCAACCACTTCATCTCGAAGTAATAAAAACAAACGTCCTTTATTCACAACGGCAACAAACACAGCTTAAAGTCAACAGAGTCTAAAGCACTTGGCAACCAGCGCGCTAATAGATGCAATGTTCCAACAAATATCTCCTAAATTCCACTTAGTGATGCTAGTCTGGGTCGTGTTACACTTTGTCTGGCTTCCACTACTAAAGCAAGCTGTTCGGCATCTGTAAGACCATGTGGAAACAGTTCATATCAAGAATTTCAATGAGGGAAACGTCTCCAGACAGTTTTGATCCTACCTGGACTCTTCCCTACATGATTTAGCGATGAAAGTACAACACGAGATGGAGCCAAAATGTGTTTCTGAGCTAAGTGGCTGTAAATATAAAGAACTGTGACACTGGAAAGTATTAAGGGGAATGAATGTGGCGTCAGTTGAGCGAAAGAATGGGAAAACAATGTGTTGTGTTAATCTGTTTTCAGTTGTAATGTCAGACTTCAAAACCTAAAGTCTTATCTATGGTGGCCTCGCAAGGACATACGGTTGGCAGGGTAAGTAGCTATGTTCTCCGTATTATGTAGATGGAGAAAATAGGTACCATGTTAACTGATCCTGCGGCTCATCTACAGGAAATGTATCTAGTACCAGGAAACATATGTACGTACTCATTCTCCCTGTTCAAGCGTGGTCCACCCAAATCTGAAAAAAACTATACTATACCATAAAAATGTCAAAATATATGCAAACATAAATCAATGTAGCTGGGGAAGTTAATTAAAATAATTCCAGCCTGTGATGATGACATGAAGATGCTGTGAAGGGTCTCGCCTTCGAGCAAAATTTGTTGACGTGTGTGTGACCTCCATACTGTAATGTTTGAATACATTACCATGTGGAGCTGCCTTTAGCTTAGTTTAGTGAAATTAGTATTAAAGTTAACATCTATGTCATCATTTTTTCTTAAATAGTGCTAAAAATAAATTGAGCATAAAAGTCCCCGACTTACCTCACCCCCAGAGGTCACATCCCTCCAGCTTTTCCTAAAAAACTGGTGTCCACTGTACAATTACATGAGAAGTAGGCTGGAGAATCTAAAATCATCAGACGGAACGTTAACAAAGGTTGTCTGAGCACAGGCTCCAGGCTCCATGTGGAAATGTCACCGGAGCTGTACCAGTTAGTGCAGGCTAGTGCTACACGCTAGCAGTCTTTGAAAAGTCACTTAATGAAAGAGAAATGGGGAAATCTTCAGATGTACTTTGAGTGTTTGTGTTTACTGTTGGTCACATGTTTGTAATTACTGTTGGTCACATGTTTGTGTTTACTGCAGGTCACATGTTTTTGTTTACTATTGCTCACATGTTTGTGTTTACTGCAGGTCACATGTTTGTGTTTACCTTTGGTCACATATTTGTGTTTACCTTTCGTCACATGTTTTTGTTTGCTGTTGGTCACATGTTTTTGTCCTCTGTTGGTCACATGTTTGTATTTACTGTTGGTTACATGTTTGTGTCTACCATCAGTCACATGTTTTTGTTTACTGTTGGTCACATGTTTTTGTCTGCTGTTGGTCACATGGTTTTGTTTACTGTTGGCCACATGTTTTTGTTTACTGTTTGTCACATGTTTTTGTTTGCTGTTGGTCACATGGTTTTGTTTACTGTTGGCCACATGTTTTTGTTTACTGTTTGTCACATGTTTTTGTTTGCTGTTGGTCACATGTTTTTGTCTGCTGTTGGTCACATGTTTGACAGAGTTGGATCATAGACGCAGTGAGAGGAGGGCTCACTCTGCTTCCTAGATTGCAATATATCACTTACACTTCATATCAATCCAAGCCCATTATTGGTGGCACAACAGTTCCGGGTTTAATCTTTGTCCCTGAGCCCTATGACCCTCGCTTTGAGCTTCGACTCCTTGATTTTCCCCACATTCAGTCTTTTATTGCATATGGACTATACGGTGCATAAGTGTCCTGCAGGTGCATGGACGTGCCCTAAACCCCTCCCCTCTGCCCTGTCCATGAGCAGGCCAGCAGAGGGAGCTGGACTTCAGCGGATTCCTGTCAAAGGTTAAGAGTTCAGAATAAAGCCTTTCTCCCAGTGACCTCGTCCCAACACTTACCTGATCACGTCCATTCAGTTTGTACAAAAGGAAAAGTTAGTCAAAGTTCAGCTCATCTGGTTTTATGGAGATTAAGAGTATTTTCTCCTCTGCTACTACATCATGTGATTGCATAATGCTCCTTTTTGGCTAACTTTGGCAGTGTCTCATGATGATTCCTTGATTCACAACAGTAGGAGGCTGTGATTGGCCGACCTCCACAGGACAAGGAAGAAATACTGTCCTTTTTTGATGAATTAATGCATTAATCGAGCCGAATTGTGAAGGACATGGTTCATTTGTGCTGTGCACCAGAAGCCAAGAAGTTGAATTACAGCTGTCTGTCGGTTCTCGAGGTCAGAAAGTCTCAGAAACATATGTGCAACTGTAGGATACATTCATTCCACAGATGCAGAACAGTAGGACTTCACCTTCTCCAAAAAACACTTTCTCTGATCCAACGTGAGTCACTGTTTCCTGGTCTATGGAGAAACAGACAGTGGCCAGAGGAGTCAATGACCGCCAGCTAAATACACACTCCAAATATGGGCCTCCAGCAGAGACGGGGGAGAGGAGCCTGAGAGGAGACTGCACCTCATCAAAAAAGTTACATTTCTCACCTTAAAAGCCATGGATTGTGGAGCCAATGTATGAAAATGATGACAACCTCTTCAGGATTTGTGCGTTCTATCTTTGGTCAGTTCTTTCAGAAATAGTAACGCTGCCCATCGTCTGTAATAATGACAAATTCTACAAACTTAAAGGCCCTAAAAACGTGAAAAACAGAGCTAGATCATTGTGAACTCTTTGCTGTGGTCCACATGAGAAGCTAAAGAGATGTTTGACCCTTGAACATCGTCACAGATCTTCATTTTGAGTCCCTCCAGGTTGAAGTAAAGCTCACTTACATCATATATTTTGAGCTCCCTAATTATTTACCCCAGTGAGTTTATAAGTGTTTTTTTTTTCTCAACTTTCAGAGACCGGAGGGTTTCAGAGGCCAAGCGTTTGTCAAACATCTCGTGGTCAAACAAACGTAAAGCATGTAAAGTGAAACAGTGCCATAAACTAAATAAAAGCAAATTTGACAGAGAAACACAGAAATAAAATACTTAAATACATAAGAATTCCTTGTGCGACTACAGTCTGTGACATTAGGCGTCAGTGACATGATGAGATCCATGTTTACACACCAGAGGGCCCCCAACGCTCCACACGTTAGCCACGATTACACCCCCTGTCGTTCCACATCCTGGTCCTGTTTGCACGTCGGCCTTATTGTTCTAACACTATTTACAGCGGGGCGCCGTCGTAGCTCCGTGGATTGGAGTCTGTAGGTCCAGCACGAGCCAACAGCCCACATGACTCTGCGGACTGTCCCGGTGTTGCGTCAACAGCTCGGCCGAGTTGAATCACTTTCTGATTCTGAAAAGCCAAACAGCATTTCACAAAACACTGCTGACATCACTCGCTGGACTCGGCACAAGTGATACACGCTTCATGAACCTCCACTGGAGCAGTTTGGAGCGTGTGTCCAAGCCCATCACTAGTGCCGTCATTGAGTGTCCAATAGGAGTAAAAGTACATTCAAATCGTAATAAAAATCAAATGAATCGGAAAAGGAATAACTTGCTTGATCTAAGTGTTAAGATAGGATTCATTAAAGTGAGAAAATGGGCTGAGGACACAGTGTTATCAGAGGTTGAACTCGATCCCCACGTCGTTGCACAGAGAGTGTGAGAACAAAGAATGAGAGTGTGTGAGTGAACCAACACATCTCACAGAAATAAGTAAGACTCAACTCACCTGACACGCCCCCGTTTACTCGGTACAAGCCTTTATGCCTTGGCTTCAGATCATCATTAACAACAACTAGGACGATCCTGCTTCACAGAGAATAAAATACTCATTAATTATAATCAGACAACACACAGCAGTTTACAGCTTTTGTACTAAATCTCAAAACAGATTTGACTTTATTTCATGAATAAGTCGGGTACAGGCCCTAAAAGGTGTTTTCTGGACAGTAGCGTGCTGGTGTCAGGACTGTCCTTTGTGTACTTGCAGGTCTAACAGGACTAAAGCCTCATTCATTGTTTTATGTTGCATCTTACGCTAAAGCAAGTTCCTACGTTTGTGAATTCTGATCACTGACAATGGCAATAAACTGATTCTGATATTGGCAAGGCATTTTGGCAGATTTTAAACAGTTTTTGTCCAGTGCAATATCACACTGCACTAAAAACAAAACTATGACTTTCGAGCACATAATCAGATAGTTCAACCATTATGACCTCACACTTGAGATTGAGAGATGAGATGCAGCCCCGGCTCAGAGCTGCACTTGGGCTCAGACTAAACACTGGAGCGGGTCTGAGGAGTGCGCTGAGTGATTGCCCAATAGTCTGATCTCAACGTTTTTGACTTTCTGTCTTCAAGTACCACAGTTAAATAGGAAAACATGGATTTGATTCAGTTTAACATGTAACTGGGGCTTTAAGCGAGCGTGCAAGAGGTGGGTTTTGTCCATACACTTTTTGTCCACATTAAGCTTCATAAATGAGGCCTCAGGTCATACAGGTAGATTTCAAGAATGATACATATCCATTTTCAACATTAAAAATCTGCTATTTACCATAGTAAAAGCCACCAGGAGGGGGCGGGGCCTCTAAAGCTCTTTTAAAGGAAGTCAATGGAGCTTGTTTCTATTATTAAGCCGTTTTAGATAAATATTACAGTTTACGATGAACACAACTTAAGTTATGTTTAATACTACTTTACAGAGAAGAAAAAGTACTTGCAGTATTTTGCATCCAATTCATACTTGCATAAATCAGAAGTTTTACGGTAATTTGAATGAGAAAACAAATTTAAAATGGCACAGACGTTAATAACACGTCACAAACAGATAGATAGCTTAATTAGTCTGGTAAAGATGGAATCAAAATCAGCGCGAGAATACTACTCCGGTTGTGTTTTGGAGACGCTGAGAGCTTGAAAAGTTGCCTTGGACTAAACAGACACAGACAGAAGAGTGCTCTGCGGAGATTAGATCCTGGAGCGCCGCGCTGAGTGATTGCCTCATATAAACGCTGAAAGATGGCCTGCTTATTGCTCAACGGGAGGCTGGGGTTAGGGCTTTGAGTCATGGCCCGGGCGGGAGAGCCGAGTGTGGGCCGGAGTTTCCCCGTCTGCTGCCGGGTCACTCACCACCACCGGAGACGAGAGAGAGTCAGAGAAGAGACTGGGATACTGAGTGTTGGAAAGATGGGAGGTGAAACAGTTTACGTATATATTTGTTTTGTAGTGTTGACTTAAAAAGCGTTTAAAATGATGTCATTGTGTTTGGCTTCAACAAGATTAGACTGTGGCTGTTTTTTTTTTACACATTAAAAACACTTGGGCTTTAGACAATATTTGATGAGAAAACAAACAAATACAATTCTGTTATGAAGATTAATTTGACTCTGACTCCACAAGATCCTAACCGCTGTCTCTATTGTTCCTTGCTGTCTCTATTGTTCCTTGCTATGTCTGTTGTTCCCTGCTGTGTCTATTGTTCCTTGCCCCTATTATTTGTTGATGTAAAATTATTCATTGATGCCACAATTGCTCCTTGTTGTACCTATAACTATTGTTCATTGTTGTCTGAATTGTTCCTAGATGTCTCTATTGTGCCTTGTTGTCTCTGTTGCTCATTTGTGTATCTTTTGCTCCATGGTGTTTTCATTGTTCCTTGCTGTCTCTGGTTGTTCCTAGCAGTCTTTATTGTTCCCTGCTACATCTACAGTTCCTTGTCGTCGCCACTGTTCTTTGCTGTTTCTATTGTTCCATCTTGTATTCATTACCCTTGCTGCATCTATCGTTCCATACTGTCTCTATTGTTCCTTGTTGTTTCTGTTGCTCCTTGTTGCATCTAAAGTTCATTGTTGTCCCTATTGTTCCTAGCTGCCTCTATCTTGTTAATTGCTGTAGCTTTTGTCCATTGTTGTCACTATTGTTCCTAACTGTCTCTATTGTGCCTTGTTTTCTCTTGCTAATTGCTGTAGCTATTGTTCATCTTTGTCTCCATTCATCATAGTTGTCTCTATTGTTCCTTGCTGTCTCTATCTTGTTAATTGCTGTAGCTTTTGTCCATTGTTGTCACTATTGTTCCTAACTGTCTCTATTGTGCCTTGTTTTCTCTTGCTAATTGCTGTAGCTATTGTTCATCTTTGTCTCCATTCATCATAGTTGTCTCTATTGTTCCTTGCTGTCTCTGGTGTTCCATCGCTGTCTGTAATGTTCCTTGATGTCACTATTGTTCCTTGTTGTCTCCATTGTTCCTTGCTGTTTCTATTGTTCCATCTTGTATCCGTTTCCCCTTGCTGCCTCTATTGTTCCATGCTCTATTGCTTCCTGTATCTATTAATTGTTCCTTGCTGTCTCGATTGTTCCTGTTAGACCTCACACACCAAGTTTAACGCTCAAATTTCAGCATATTCATCATATAATGTTTCTGTAAAATAAATTAAACTTGTCTAGATGAAACAAACACTATTTTAACTTGGTATGTGTTGTTTCTGCTCTTGCCTGGAATCCAGAATACTCACTTCTCCTTCAATGCTTTACAAAGGTGTGCTTCTGGTCAACGATTTCATCTCCCCAAGTTCAGATTGACAGGAGGATTAGCCAATCAGGGACATGCATGGTCCGTCCATAAAAACAAAAAGCTGCACAAGAGGAAGAAAGAAAGGACAATTTATGCACAAAACTGTTCATCTTAGTCTCCAAAGTGTCATGTTGATCCTAATGACAGACAGACCAGCGCATCACTGACATAAACAAACCCGATTGCTCGGTTCTGTTTGAGTTTGGCTCGAGGCACGACAGAGAAAGTGGTGACCAGACTGAGATCTTTCTGTATAAAAAACACTGAGAAAAGGCATTCCGGACTTAGCAGACAACATTAGCTCTTTTTTTTTTCATCTACATCATGAGTTGACACTTTATGGCTGCCTGCATAAACGTCCATAGTGTTGTGTGTTTTCCATGGTTACAAGTTCACTGTTGCTAAAGTCACCTCTAAAGCCAACAAGATTCTTTTCTTTTTTTCCATCATTGGCTGGAGCCTTTATGTTGTAAGCGCCACGGAAAGTTTTGTTTATCGGGAAAACTTGAATCACAGACGTGTTACAGGACACACATTCTGCTCCAGTGACTTTTTTGAGCTTTAAACCATGTTCTAACAATGTTCCGTCATCAAAAACACACCTGAAGCAGCATTCAGCTGCATTCTTGCTGTTTTGAGGAATGTTTATCAGAAAATCCTCCCCCCTCCAAGCATCAAACACACTTCCTGCGAACTCCTTCTATTTGGGACATATTTTTGGATCATCTATGTTATTTTATCAGAGAATCTTCCACTGTTTTTAATTCTTATACCATGGCTAAACTCGTTCTGAGCATTTCTGTCGTCTAAACACAATAACGGCTGCGACAAATCCGCATCATAAGTTTGCGCTGAAAAGCTGTTAACTAGATTGTATGCAGCGCTGGCGCCATCTGCTGGCTGGATGCGCTCAGTAAATGTCATTTCATAGTGACTGATAACAGGTCGTAGAATGAATAAGAAACTTTTTTTGTTTGTTTGTTTTAAAACATGAGATGCAAAATTAAGGCACTCTGGAGCATGTTTAAAGGCTAACAACAATATGAAAAATGCAGAATATTTTTCCTTTAAAACTTCAGGAGAGGTTTTGCATGAGACAAGACAGTAGCGCTACACGGCCCACAATAAAACGTCGCACACAGATGGGACAGGACAGGACCCATCGCTCCTGTCCCGCTCGCACACATGCTCCGACATCTGGCCACACTGAGCACCGACACACCGGGAGTCATTACCATATAATTACCATCATTGCTCCTTCAGTTACCATTTTATTTCCATTCTATTACCACGCTATTATTGTGCTGTAAACGAAGACTGAGCAAGTTTAAGTAACAGCAACACTAATTGTAACCCAACATATTGGCTTTCATCTGGAAACAACCACTCCTGAAAATGTTTTATAATTTAAGGCAAGACACTACAGGCAAACGATATTATTTTCAATTTTTTGTTTTTTTGGTCAGATTGGTCTCTAAACATATCGGCTTTCATGCAGAAACAACAAATCCAATCTGTTCTTAAAGATGTTTTATTCTTCCATTGAATCCACTTCATCCATAGATTTCTCTGGGACATTGGAACTTCAAAGGCCGTTTTCTTAAAATGCATTTTTCTCCCTCGGGACATAAAGATCAGCCTTAAAGTAGATCCTACACCAAACTGTACAATCTGGACACAACAAGATTCTGAACATACAGAAAGATTTGTTCATATCTAATTCTAAAGCGGATTTATTGAAGTAAGAAAAAAAAGAGGCAAAATTAGAATTTTTAGGCCAATTATCAATCAGCTCTAGTTTACTCAAAAACTAAATTTGAAATCCAAAATTCCCTCTACAAATGAACCAAGAAATTCAAACCTGGTTCTGTCCATTTTTCAGAGTTAAATGTCCCAAAATATGAGACATTTGGGCTCTTTTTACACATAAAATGCCTTATTTCTACATGAAAACATGACATGATGAAAAACTTATATGAAATACATATCCCCCCTTACATTTCTGTGAGTAAACTACAAGAAAAGTTTACAATTGATCTTTAAATTTAAGATTTTCCCAGCTCCAACTTCTCCTCTAGTTTACTCACAGAAATGTAAGAAAACGGCCTTTGAAGTTCCAACGTCCCAGAGAAATCTATGGATGAAGTGGATGAAATTAAATGACAAAACATCTTTAAGAACAGACTGGACAAGTTTGTTGTTTCCACATGAAAGCCGATATGTTGAGAGAGCAAACTGACCAAAATAACAAAAAATTGACAAAAATTAATTTTGCCTGTAATGCCTTGCCTTAAATGTGTCAGTGTATGTTACTAACGATTAATTCCTCAGCTTTATTATTCTTATAGGAGTTAAAATGCACGCAACGAAAACTGTAATTATATATGATACGTTTTTTTGTTGTTTTTTTATCCGCAAAAAGTTTCTATCATTGGTAAAGCAGGAGCCAACACATTTCAGCACGGCATGAGTTCAAATCTGCCCAGATCTGTCACAGCCTCCTCCACTCTCACTATTTAATCAAAACAGAGCCGTTTTAACCACATTTGGCGCGAAGACCTATTACTTTACACTTTATTTTCCTTGTCATACGTGAGTCCCACTTGACACGAACCAGCCCTGCGCACGTTACGTAAACCCCCGTAAAGGTAGCCCCTCTCGTAATCCCGCTAGCTAAAGTCAATAGCGATGTTTCCACGGCTAAACCCTCCCAAAGGAGCTAGCCCGTTCCTCTTACCCAGAATTCCGCTCCCCAGGCTGGATGATGTCTTTTTCCGCTCTCCCCTGAAAATCCTAGAAAACATAAACATCCTGGGAGGCTGCGGCGGGGATTAGCGGCGAGGGGGGGGTTAGCGGGTGCCCGGGTCCCCATGGTGAGCAGGGTAAACAGTAGATTTGTTGATAGAGACGGAACACACGTGGCTTTCAAAGTTATTGGAGTAACAGACGTTTGATGAGCTGTTACTAATGCGTAGTGTGTGTGCAATTAAAGCTCCAATAGAGGGCTTTTTGTACAGTTTTTGTCTTTAAAGCAGAACTAAGTAACCTCAAGCGACAGAGCGCCCCCTGCAGGTCTCTTGTGAAAATACACTGCCAGTAAAAAGATGCAAACGCTTTTTTTTCTTCTTTTTTTCTTACTTTTTATTGAAATAAGCAAGTACAATCACAAACACATTTCATGTCGCCAAATATAAAAAAGAGAGCCAAACTTTTTCTGGAGAGTTCGTGTTTTCTGTGCAGAGACAACAGGGGGCGACGACAGGGGCTTCAAACGACCCGAAAATACATTTGCGACCACTTCATGGACTTAAAAATGCACTCAGTAAGTGTCATTGCACACAGCAGATAAATCCTGTAATTGAATCCATAATAAACAGTTTTTTCTTCTAAAACATGAGACGGCAAATTGAAGACACTCAAGAGCATGTTCAAAGGCTACTAACAATATGAAAAACACATAATATTTTTTCTTTAATATTCCACAAAGTGACATTAAACAGATCTGTCTTGCAAAAAGTGACACTTGAAATACAGAATAACTGCACTTTATGAGACAAGTTCCAGTTTGTTAAGCTTCTAACACAGTGTTGTTGTTTTGTTCTTTTGTTTATGACATTCTTGAAATTGAAATTGGAAGAATTATTGTTTAAGACAATATCCAGCTTTAAAACGGTATTGTTCTTTATTGTCTTCCATCATTTCATTTGTAATACTAAATAGGAACCAAAGGAAAGCAGTTTATTAGGCTTGTTTTATTTTTTATTTGATTTTTTACAAGTTAGAATTGAAGTTAATGTTATGAAGTTCAATAAAACAAAAAAGAACAACATCTCGTCTCGCTCTCGTCTCGTGACATGTCTCGTGTAAACTTCTGGTTGAAAACTGATTTCATTCACTATAAACATCGTCACAATTTGTTAATTAGAGCTGGAAATAATTAACCAAATAAATGAAGGTTGAACCCATGGCCTTGAGCTTTAAACAATGACTAAAAAGCAAACATCCATGAATACAAACTGCATAAACACATCCCAAACAGAAAATGATGCCTCGTTTACGCCATAATTCTCGTTTGGTCCAGAAGTGGAAAAGGCTCCTGTTGTGATCATAAACACTCCTCCCCTACAGCTTCTGCACATGTGGTTACTGTTTACAAAAGTCATAAACGCCTCACACAGCGCTGCTTTCAAAGACCTTAACTTTACTGTTTGTTTTACTCTTATTTTAAGGCTTTTTAGTGAACTGTGTCGATGTTTAACTTTGATCTGAATAAAAACTGCTCACACTGTAGTTTGATTTGTACAAACGTGTTCTGAAACAAGCGACAAAAGCGCGACAAAAACCCAACAAGGCCGAAAAATAAACATCTAACTGAAAATATTCAAAAACTCTGCGAACGAACTGAGAAACACATTTTAAATCAGTGACGACAGCAAGGAAAATGTTTTTGTGCTTCAGTTTGTGGGTTAAGAGTATGGGACAGTTTACCAGGGGAATTAAAAGAAGGTGTAAATGTAAAGCGATTCAAAAATAATAGCTACAAAAACAGTCTTCATGAGATACGAGAGCGCTGTGAATGTTAAATAATGCAAGGAGGGTAATTATATTGAACTAATGATGTATTAAACAGATTGTGAGAGTTCCTGCAGAAAAAAAAACAAAACACATGGGTGTAGTTATTCATTTTAATCCTTTGAAATGGAGACAGAAACATGATTTATTGAACAATGTGGAAAAGTAAATGAATTAATAATGTTATTTTATTGGTTCTTTTGGTTCCAAATGTCTGCGTAAAAGTCCACCTGAATCAGAACGTAACTATCTTCATCGGTTCTGTCTTGATTCCTATGTTTTTGCACGTTCAAAATACAGACAAATGTAAACCTTTCTTGTCTCATGTCAATTCCAGTCAAACGAGAAAAGCACTGTGTCCTGGTTTCACCCTTGTGGCACTGTTTACACATTTAAAAACCCTACATCCTAAACTGACCGCTGCTACAGTCCATCGTGGCTCCGTTCCTTTCTTCTCGTAGATTCCCTCTCCTCTCCATATGTTTCGTGTTGTTCCAAAGCTTCCAAACTCACAGCTGCATTCCAGAGAAAGGGAATTGTTGTCAGTGTTGTGCTGTCGGCGGGTTCCATACTGTATGGGGACGGGGCGGGGGGCAGGGGGCGCTCTTTATTGTGGTCGTTTGAGGGCTGGGGAATTGGCAGACGCTCCCTCCATTTTCCACTGGAACGAGGAGGCTCTGCACACGGCCCTGAGCGGCAGCCTCGAAGTCAGGCCGGACCAGAAAGTCATTTTGTTTTGTCGGTCGAAATTGTGTTTGTTGAAGCTTGAAGGTCTTGAAGAACTACTTTTTGGACACTAGTGTTGTGTATTTATCTTTTGCAACTGAACTAACTGAAAAACAAGTTAAAGTATTTCTACAGTCCTGAACTCTCAGTATAAAGGATACTTAGAACGTTTCCAATGCATCGTTGTGGTGTTGACTATTGAACACTGAAATAATGTGAACAAATCTGGTAATGGTGTATGAATTTAAGGGTGAACTACTGCCATGATTCTGTTTAGAGCGTCTTGGAACGGTTAAAGGACACATTCTGCTTCTTTTTTGAGATTTTTACCTTCATCAAAAACATACCTGAAGTAACATTCAGCTGCATTCACACTGTTTTGAGGAATGTTTACTAGAAAATCCTCTTCCTCCGCGTGTCAAAAACACTTCCTGCTGAACTCCCTCGATCTGGGACGTATTTTCAGATCATCTACGTCACTTATCTGAGAATCTTTTGCTGTGTTATGTCCTTAAATCATCTCCAGGCTCACTCTGGGCATTTCTTATGTCTAAACATGATAACTGCTACTACTAACCCGCATCATAGCCTCTCTTAAGTGCTAGTATAACTAAACTGTGTTTAGCGCCATCTACTGGCTGGATGCACTCAGCAAGTGTCAAGCTGATAAATCCTTTAATCAATAATAAGCTTTTTATTTTGTTTCCAAACATGAGATGGTAAATTTAAGGCACTCAAGAGCATGTTTAAAGGCTAATAACAATATGAAAAATGCAGAATATTTTTCCTCTAAAGGTCACTCAGGGCCTGGCTCTGGCTCCAGAGGCAGAGGTTTGCGTCCAGAGCAGCTGATGTCACCCAAACACACCAATGTTTGCTTAATAAATACAATCGAAATCGTACTTGAACTGTACTTTTTAATCTTAAGGCGGATCTCAACGGTTCACAAAAAGATGTTTAATAATTCAAAGTCTGTGGTTGTGAGACGGCTGTAGCTCGAGCAGAGTAAACAGGAAACTACTTCTGTTTGATTCCCACCTTTTTCCACATTTGATTCCCTTCTCTGCAAAGACTTTACACCACATTTGACCTCTCTTTATGTAGTGCTTTGGCTTTGGATAATTGATTATTAAATGATAAAATTCTGGGTCTTGATGTGAGAGCCGTGTGTCGATAAACACGAAACATGAAAACACTGATGCTCACGTGCGTTGGCTCTGTTTGCTGAGCATGTCAGCATAACAAAGACACTTGCCATCACTAAATGGAACATAGATTCATTTAATGTCTCACAGTGGAACATTCCACTCAGTAACATATCCAGGGAGATGACGGACCCCAAACAGGAAAGTTACATAGCTCACCTTTAGAAACACAGAAGAATTACTGTGTGGGTCTGACAAGCTTCAGTATCTACATCTGCTCCTCTTCACCACAACACAGTTTTCTACTGGCAATGCTTTTCTTTATTGATTTTTTTCGTCCTCTTTTCATTCGCTTTTATCACTGACGTCTCTACATATACTACATTTTATCCGCTGCTTAGTTGCTGCTTGGTTCATTGGTTCATCATTTTGAAACCCATGGATACTTTGCACCCCTGAGCGTGAGGAGCGAGTGGTGTTTTCACAACATGAACAAGAAAACTGGATAAGTGTCCTAATCCAATGCAAATCGATTGTTCAAAGTGCAGGTGAACCAGGGCACGTCGATCGAGGCGGATCGATTCTCCCAAATCCACCGGGCACAAACGGTCCTGACCTCTTCTAGTCCATATTCAGACGCCACATCACACGCACTGCAGCTGGACAAACGGAGCTGTGACTGAATCATCTCGTGTCTGACTGAGGACAACGTGCCATTACAGAAAACATGCATGGACTTGAGAACAGTCGACTTGTGAACCCTGAACTGGTTACAGCTCTGTATTCTGCACTGCTATGGGGCGAATGGCACAAACAGCACTCATATGTCACCCACATGTGCTCAAACAAACAGCACTGAGGACTTATCATACTTCAACATGTGCCCAGACGAACCAGAGAACAGAACATGAAACATGAAGGTCCAGAGCATGGATGTATTAAAAGAATTGGATAAGGCAGTGGTTCTTAAACTAGGGGTCGGGACTCCAATGGGGGTCGCAAAATGATTTCTGGGGGTCTCCAGATGATGAGGAAAAATGTATACAATAGTCTTAAACAAGGCTTGACACCCTACAAAAGCAGTGGTGACTGTAGATTCCTATTTGTTGGCCTATTACAGTCATTTTTCTAGGTTTATATTCTCAAAACATTAGATATAAGGCTAATTTATCACTTTGCGTGTCGCCTTTTTTTGTGTTTGGGGGTCGCGAATGTGAACTATTGTTATTTTGGGGGTCGCGACTGAAAAAGTTTGAGAACCGCTGGGATAAGGCACGCCCCCTCTGTCTGTGGTCCCAGATTGATTAGTGGCCGTGTACTTGGAACCAGCCTTTTTCTAAAATTGTACATTATAATTGCAGACAGTACTGAATTATTATCGGTATTTAAATAAAATAGAAGGAAATGTTCTTTTCTACCGTTTCTAAAATCACCAAAATGACCGTTTTTATATGAAGTGACGTCACCGCAAACATGTGCGAGTCACGTGAACGAGCGTCGGACGATACAAACAGAAGCTCGTGGAAAAGGCTCAACTAGCGATACCTGTAAGTTGTATTTTATTTCATTTCAGACGCTTTCACGTGTGTCTTACATAAAGAATACAATTACAATCACACAAGCTAACGGTAACACAAAAACTTGCAGCTGCGTGGTCGTTCACGTCGCTCAAAGCATCATGGGGGATTGTCGTCACGTGGCGCCCTAAAGCAAAGATGGCAGCCTCCGTATCAGGAAGTAAAGCAAAGATGTCAGCCTCCGTATCAGGAAGTAAAGCAAAGATGGCAGCCTCCGTATCAGGAAGTAAAGCAAAGATGGCAGCCTCCGTATCAGGAAGTAAATGCGAAAGTAAGACATTTTTTTGGGGTCATGCGCCAATGAGCACACTCCATAGGGATAAACAGGGCGGCCATTTTGGGTTCATCTTCCAGGTTTTATTATAGTTCTATGGTCCAGAGTTACAGTCCACATCTGCCCCAAACACACGTCTGCCTGTTGTGCTTCATCAGAATCCACATCCAGTCACTGTCTGTAGCGCAAAGTTGAAGCCAATCCTCATTTGCACATGTAAATGTTTCTTCAAACCTATTTTAAAACATATTTGTAAGTGGCGCTTGTGATAGGATGGATAGCACACATGCCTGCTGTGTGGGGCAGGCAGCATGGGAGTGAGTTTGAATCTGGCTCAGACTATAGACTGTATAAAAATCACTGGACATCCAGAGTGTGACGTCAGCCAAATGAAGCCAATCGTGGCGAGCAGTTATAGCGGCTAAAGTGGAGCCAGAACTATAGAACTATAATAAAACCTGGAAGATGTATCCAAAATGGCCGCCCTGTTTATCCCTATGGAGTGTGCGCATGACCCCAAAAAAATGTCTTACTTCCGCATTTACTTCCTGATACGGAGGCTGCCATCTTTGCTTTACTTCCTGATACGGAGGCTGCCATCTTTGTTTTACTTCCTGATACGGAGGCTGACATCTTTGTTTTACTTCCTGATACGGAGGCTGCCATCTTTGCTTTACGTCCTGATACGGAGGCTGCCATCTTTGCTTTAGGGCGCCACGTGACGACCATCCCCCACTTCATATAAAAACGGTAATTTCGGTGATTTTAGAAACGGTAGAAAAGAACATTTCCTTCTATTTTATTTAAATACCGATAATAATTCAGTACTGTCTGTCAATTTTAGAAAAAGGCTGGTTCCAAGAGGCTGCAGTACCTCGCACGGCCACTAATCAATCTGGGACCACAGACAGAGGGGGCGTACCTTATCCAGTTCATTTAATACATCCATGAGCCAGACTCCATATTTGGAAACCCGAGTGCGTATCGCGGCAACCACACGGACCAATCAGGTTTTCACCCGTCAGTGGGAGGAGACGGAGGCAACGTGTGGTGCAAGCTGTCAATCAAACCCGTTGCTAACGCGAGCGAAAAAAAGCACCTGATTGGTCAGTTATTATTGCTAATAACTTGATTTATGAACAACATAACGAGAATAACACACCAGAATCATGCAGAGTGTGTCAAAGCAGAGATTTTAGTTCCAGATGGTGAGTTTGACAGAGGCAGTTAAAGAGTAAAGGGCACCAGAGTCCCAATAGAAAGTGAATGGCAGGCTTGATGGATACTTCCTATTTGGAGCGCCAGGGCTAGCACGCTCCGGATGTCCAGTGATTTTTATACGGTTTATGCTCAGACCATTTACTGCATGTCATCGTCCGCTCTCATCCCATTTCACGCTGTTCTGTCCAATGACGCCTACGGGCCAAAAAAACATTTGTGTATCTATAATTCTCATTCTAGCTTTCAATAAACGTTTACCTGAGCATCATATTATGTTGCATAAGTTAAAGCTTTGTATTTATTGACACGGATTCGCCAGTTTGAATGGATTTACTCTCTTGCATTTAAACGGTCTGAACAGTTCGGAGAGTCCAGTCCAGTTTTCCGCGTAGCAAGATTTGTCTTTGCTTTTACACGTGGTGATTGTGGCACTTTGAGAGGCTTTCATCGTCATATAGTATGTTCTAATCCTTTACACCATCATTGCATTGCAGTTTATACTTTTCACAAGTATTATTTTCATCCAGCGTTTGAATAAGCCCCTTTGACAACCTTTGACAATCAAGCTCTTTTGTTGTGAATCTGCTCCGTTGTCCCCGTCACCTCTTACTTTAACATCTGATCAGTCTTTTTGGACACACCTCCGTACATTCTTCTGATGATTAATTCAACTTTAATCCATTCTGTATCGTTGATGAGCGACGTCGGCTTCGTGCACTGAGCTGTTCTTCATGTTCCTCTGATATTATCCCACTCAGCTTGACGCACAGACAGGGAATTTAATGAGTTTGAAAATGACTACATCCATCATTTCAGCATTAATAACAGAAATGTGATCCTCTTTTACGTTTGGCACGGGCAGTTTGGGGATCAGTGTCAGGTTTCACCGCAGAAATGGATGTTTAATTTTGCTTATGGAAAGAGTAGGTGTGTGCTAACGTGGACTGTAAATGCCAGGATGTTGGATGTCTGTTCTGAGGGTTATTAATAGAACAAAAGGAGGAGAATTGACAGAATGAAGCCGAGTTGAATGGACTGATCTGGGTTTGATGAACACAGAGGAGAGTGTGAGATGTTTTTGGAGGTTTGGAAAAGCAGACAGGAGAAAGACAATTACAACTTCTGCTACTGTTACTTCTACTACTACTACTAATACTACTACTACCCCACACGGCAGATTTGTTTGGCCCCTTTAACCCGAGAATACTCCAGACGGGGTAGACCTGGGCCACTTTGGGAACCACTGCACTAGAGGGCCATGAGATACACGTTAAATGTAGTGCAGCTTACAGAGAAGCTAACTGGAGAGGCTAATCAGAGATGCTTGTACAGTTTCCCAAAAGGATTTGTCAATGCATTCAGTCTTTTTTTTTTTTTTAAAGGTAGCATTTGTTAAATCATGTATTTTTAAAGGAAAACTATTAAGCTTTTTTTTGTTCAAACATGCTCTTGAGTACTTAAAGTTTGCCATCAATTGTTTATAATAAACTAAATGAACATCTGTAGCTGGTTCTGTTTGTCCTGCACTTTAGGCGCCATCTACTGGCTACATAGCATTTACACAATTTAGTGTAGTGTAGTGTGTGAGACGCTAATCGGTTGAGTTGTTGTTTGTGTTTAGAGGCAGAAAAACTGATGAACGAGTATGTGATGATTTAAAGACTTCAAACAGCAGAAGATTCTCAGATGAATGGCATCAGTTATTGGAAAAATGTCAATCCTCGAGGTGATAGTGTGTTTTTGACGGTCGGCGGAAGGGGATTTTCTAATCGGCATTAGCATGAATGAAGCTAAAGTCATCTCCAGGTCTGTTTTTAATGATAGAACATTGTTAGTACATGGTTAAAAGTTCAAAAATGGCATGATATCTGTTCTTTAAAGACCGCCTTAATTAACGTTTTAGAACTTTTAACTCAGGGCCCTCCATACTGCACCTTATTCTTAGTTTAGTTTGATTTATTTTTCTGTCTTAAGTTCCAGTGGCGCGGCTGGTGATGGTGTCACTCTTTTGTCTAGCCTGGTTTGTTTGTTTTTTCAGCCTGAGGGAAGCACTAGACAGGCCCGTCCACAGAAAATTTGAGGCCCCGGAGCAAGAAGCCTTACATGGGCCCCCCTGTAATATGAATGAAGGTAAGAGGGTCCAATTCTGGGCCCCTTAGACTCTAAGGCCCAGGACAACAGACCCCTTTGTCCCCCGCCCTGTCTACTCCCCTGGAAATGGACACTAGAAAGTCATAGTTATATAGACGTATAAAAGCACCAAAGAAGCAGTAATTCCACCGTCTTTTGCCACGATCCAACCGTCAGATAAGAAGGACGCCAAGAATGTGAGACTGAAGAACACACTGACCTGTTCTCTATCAAAGTGACCTGCTGCAGTTGACAGAAAACTACTCTGAACCCGGGAAATGGATGGGAGTGTGTTAGTCTGGTGTTCTGTGTTGTATTTGGTGCATACTGCTAGACACAGTAATGAAAGAGAATGTTGTAGAATTCATTGGAATAGGCTTATTTGAATAAACTAATAAATGTAGGTATGTTTTTTTTTCAACTGATTTTCTTTTCTATTTTCTTTTCTATTCTTTTCTATTCTAAACATCCAAACTGGTTATAGTTATTACGGTATCGATACTGATATAATAATTGAGGCTTAGTTGGTTACATTTTTATAAGACAACAATTATATATTTTATTGAGATTATAAGGATTTTTTTGAACCACGGTTGACTTTGGCCCGAAACAGCTTCCTCCTAATCCTCGCACTAATCCTCACTTTGCGCATTCTCGTGAAGGAACCGCCACATTAAAGGGGCTGTACCTGATTTTTACTGCTTTGAAACGTAATATAATAACGTTTGCATGCAATAAAGTCAAATCTCTTTTGCCCAGAACAGATATATTGTAAAAGCATCTATTTGGGTGAAAATGAGACTATGGCTCTTTCTCAGCTTCTCAGAGTGTTTTCTTTTCCAAGGAGGAGGAATTGTGCTATTAGCATGCTAATGTGTGTTAAAAACTGGTAAAAAGTGCATCTAAACTCACATGGTGAATATTTAGAATGCTGGGACTGCATTAGGAAAGTGAGTGATACATGGGACTGATGTAAAGAGTTTAACATGAACTAGTTCTGGTTCTCTCATTTCAAAACAGTAAAATTCAGGTACAGCCCCTTTAAGTGCTGTCTGAAATGGAGCGAGCGATGAGGAGTGTCTTATCAGCTCTTCACAGCGAGTCAGCATCAGAACAGACTTGTGCATTTTAGTTCCACATTTATTTAGAAGTGGAAAAGCATTATTTTTGACATTTATTACAGAGCAAGAAAAATGAAAGAAAAAACCTCACTGAGACACATTCATCTTTTCATTCATTTTCTACCGCTTATTCCCGTTCCCGGGTGACTGGAGCCTATCCCAGTGACTTTGGGCCTTAGGCAGGGTACACCCTGGACAGTGGCCAACTCGTCGCAGGGTTGACACAGAGAGACAGAGACAAGGACAGACAACCATTCACTCTCACATTCACACACTAAGGGAAATTTAGAGTTGTCAATTAACCTACACAGTCATGTCTTTGGACGGTGGGAGGAAGCCGGAGAACCCGGAGAGAACCCACGGTAACACATGCAGACTCCACCCAGAGACATCGTGTGATGTTGGGGTGGTCCGGGAGTGACATCCAGTACGACCTCCAGGACAAAGTCAATCGAAGAGACAAGAGATACCAGAGTGTGCTGGATACAATCACTAAGACCAAACAGAGGAATAAGCGTCTCACGGAGCTCATAAATGAAAGTAACGTCTGTATCTTCTCCAAAGAAGTGGTTAGCTGAGAACCAGAGACGCAAACACATGCATTTGACACGATCTAAAGCCAATACATTACATAAAGAGAGGTTAAAGTAGCACTAAGTAACTTTTTTACTTTATTAAACGTCTTTGTAAGTCCATGTGGTGGTTCCAAATGTATTTTCGGAGCGTTTGAAGCCCCTGTCGTCGCCCCCTGCTGTTTCTGTGCAGAAAACCACCTGCAACATTTCCTGACGCCGACCCGAAGACAACTGTCCTGAGAAACACTGGCTCTTATTTATAGATTTGACGACATGAAATGTGTTTGTATGTGGTTGTACTTCATTATTTAAATCGTCAGTGATCGCTCTGCTCCTCCGCCCCGGGAAAACTCTAAAAACTCTCCGCTGCTGAATTATGAATGCCAAAGGAGCATTAATTACAGAAAATTATCAGGGATAAAGTTTAATTTCAGTTTGTGACAGTCGCGTGAACTTTTGATTTCCAGTCTCATAATAACACAGTGAGGACATATTAGGAATTTATGAGACCCAGAAAAGAACGAGAGTGAAGCATGGATCGTTTGGAGTTTCATTAATAATACGTTAATTGGTATTTTTCCATTTCTGTGGATGTGCGCGTCTGACCCGCACTCACCGTCTTAAAAACAGAACTATTCATGTTAAACTGTTTGCAGGATTCCTCACTTTTTATTTTTTTAAAACTCATTCCGTCTTAATTATTAAATTTTTTCGTAACTTCGCACTTTTTGTAACTTTCACAGACCAGTCACGGTAAAGCTAGCAAACATTAGCATGCTAACTTCCTGGTTCTTGGACGATAAATCGGCAGACATCACTAAACGATCTTGTTTTGACCTGCTTTATGATTTATGGATACACGAATAAAAAAAAAATATTCTGACAGTGATCCCAAACATTTTTCCTCATAAAAAACGGTATTTGACTTTTATCTTTTCTATATTTTTCCCAAGAGGTGAGAGAAGAAGGTGTGGCTGGTAAAATGGATTTTAAAAAATGTCTTATTGCTCATGTTTGCTATTTACCTGGTCAATTTACTCTTGGCCTATATTTCAGTAAACAGTAAACAGTAAAACACAGAGAAAAAGAAGTGAACAAGAACAGAAATAAGACATTGAAACCCCTAACGGCCTGTTGGGAGTTTTGAGCTTGATAAGCCCAGGTTTAAGACTTTTAAAGCTGTGGTACCTGACTTTTTTGGGTGTAAATGAGTACATGTTGTATTTTCCACCAAAGAGTATCTTGTGAAATCAACACTTTTTGACAAAGATTAGAACTCTGTGTGCTTTGTGCATCGAATAATAAAGTATTTTGTCTTGAAGTAAGAGCTAAAAGCAGCACTCTGATTGGCTGTGCTTGGGTGGTCCTTCCCAGTTTCATTTTGCCGTCTGAAAAACGCTGTTGTAAAGCTGTGCACAGGACCCAAAATAAATGCATGTGAATTTTAACGACGCGCCAAAGGGTTTGGGAGAACTAGGAACGAGTCCGATAGATTTAAAACCTACTTCCAGTTCCGTAGCGTGAAAATCAGCCTAAAGTGAACAAAAATAGATAAATAGGTGTTGGTATTTTTATTTGTTGTGTCATTTTACAAGTGTATGTGTTTATATACTGCAACTGGTTCTGGACTAATTCTGTGTTCATTCATTTTCTACCGCTTATTACCGTTAGGGATCGCGGGTGACTGGCCGTGCTCTTGGAACCAGCCTTTTTCTAAAATTGTACATTATAATTGCAGACAGTACTGAATTATTATCGGTATTTAAATAAAATAGAAGGAAATGTTCTTTTCTACCGTTTCTAAAATCACCAAAATGACCGTTTTTATATGAAGTGACGTCACCGCAAACATGTGCAAGTCACGTGAACGAGCGTCGGACGATACAAACAGAAGCTCGTGGAAAAGGCTCGACTAGCGACACCTGTAAGTTGTATTTTATTTCATTTCAGACGCTTCACGTGTGTCTAACATGAAGAATACAATTACAATCACACAAGCTAACGTTAACACAAAAACTTGCAGCTGCGTGGTCGTTCACGTCGCTCAAAGCATCATGGGGGATTGTCGTCACGTGGTGCCCTAAAGCAAAGATGTCAGCCTCTGTATCAGGAAGTAAAGCAAAGATGTCAGCCTCCGTATCAGGAAGTAAAACAAAGATGGCAGCCTCCATATCAGGAAGTAAAACAAAGATGGCAGCCTCCGTATCAGGAAGTAAAACAAAGATGGCAGCCTCCGTATCAGGAAGTAAAACAAAGATGTCAGCCTCCGTATCAGGAAGTAAAGCAAAGATGTCAGCCTCCATATCAGGAAGTAAAACAAAGATGTCAGCCTCCGTATCAGGAAGTAAATGCGGAAGTAAGACATTTTTTTGGGGTCATGCGCCAATGAGCACACTCCATAGGGATAAACAGGGCGGCCATTTTGGGTTCATCTTCCAGGTTTTATTATAGTTCTATGACCAGGACACACAGCACGTTTCCCCCGTGGCGGCCTCTTTGCACTGGCTCCTGTCGGCTGCAGGACTGATTTGAAACAACGGCTTTGAAGGGTCTGAACGGTCCTCGTCTCTCGGAGCTTCTGTCTGTCCATGTTCTAAGTACAGCGTTGAGATCTGCAAAGACCAGGGGTTCCCAACCTTTTTCCTCTCGAGTGCCCCCTAAGCTTTGTCTCACTCTCAGAGTACCCATTAGAGTACCCACTAACTTGAGTTTTCAGTCACATGTTGTCAATTATTACTATTATCTTTATCTTTTTATCTTCTGTCACACTGTCTTAAACGTCCTGAGATCACGGTTAAAAACTCAAGGGGCCCGGGCTTTGTCTGCAGCAGGTCCCAGACTCTGGAACAGTCTTCCTCTGGGCGTTAGAACAACACAATCTCTGAATATTTTTATTGACCTTATTCTGCCCCGCCCACTTTTGCAGTTTTTTGCACTTTTGTTGTAAACGCACTTTTGTTTGACAAGAACTCCGTTAAAGCTAATGACGAACGAGGGAAAAGTCTCACCGCTAAAATGTTACATAAAGTAGATTGATTTGTGTAAAATGTTTAATGAACACGAGCAACAACAAGTCAACAACGCACCGATTTCCTGGTCAGTCTGAAACGGCTTTTTAGTCCGTGTAGAACTTATTTTCTGTTGAGCTCGTCTGCTCCGTGTAAACTAATACAACGGAAACAAGACGGCGGCGCGTATGGCAACTTCCGGAATAAGGTGGATAGACTTTGTTGAAAACCCATTTGTTTGAACGGCTTTTAACACAAGCTGAATACAAAAAAAAAAAAAAAAAAAAAACATTTGTATTGTATTCATTCATTTTAGCATGTCTCTGTATGCTTTGTTTTTGTCTTATTTTATTTTATGTTTTCTTTGCACAGCACTTTGGAGCATTGTGTTTTTTATTGTTTATTTATTTATTGTTTTGTTAAAAATAATTATACATTTCATCATTTTTAGCCTTTTTTTGTTTTGTAATATCACTTCCTGGTTGTAAATGATGATGATGATCACACTAGGAAATTACTTTGAACACTGAGCAAACTGTGACTTGATTGGTGTAAAACAATATTTTTTATGTACATTATGTATTAATACACCAAATAAAATCTAAATTAGAAAATTGTTAAAACCTGTCATACGCACTTTAAGGGATTTATCATCAATGTCGTTATTAATGTGTGACTTCAGTTTGTACGTCTGATTGTTTGATTATCATGTTTTAGTCATGAATGGATTGCTGCAGAACAAATCTACCAACTACAGGAACTAATAAAATCAACTGGAAAAATGTATCGTAGAGCAGCTTTATAATAATAAGTATGAAAATGAAAACGATAGCTCCTCGGCTCTAAACGTTGTCACCGAGGCAATCTGAGAAAGAAGTCCATTTCCACTTTACCCAGAGGACTCGTGTCTCTGGATGGCTCTCTGTGGACTCATAACCGCAGATTGAAAACACTACGGTGGGACAGACGCCGGGCTTTTTATCACTACATCGCCCCCTGGTGTCCTCTATGTTCTCATAAAACATCATTATAGAAGAGAGTGTGTGTGGCTGTTAGAGCTCACCTGATACAAGAAGAGGGTTTGAAATGCTGAAGTTCAAAACGTTCAGCAATTTTTTTTGACACTTTTAGACACACCACATCGAAACTGGGACTTTGAACTGTCATCGGTTCAGGTTTGAGCCCAGGTTTAAGACTTTTAAAGCTGTGGTACCTGACTTTTTTGGGTGTAAATGAGTACATGTTGTATTTTCCTCCAATATCTTGTGAAATCAACACTTTTTGACAATGATTAGACCTCTGTGTGCTTTGTGCATCGAATAATAAAGTATTTCGTCTCAAAGAAAGGGCTAAAAGCAGCGCTCTGATTGGCTGTGCTTGGGTGGTCCTTCCCAGTTTCACTTTGTTGTCTGAAAAAAGCTGCTGTAAAGCTGTGCACAGGACCCAAAATAAATGCATGTGAATTTTAACGACGCGCCAAAGGGTTTGGGAGAACTAGGAACGAGTCCGATTTAAAACCTACTTCCAGTTCCGTAGCGTGAAAATCAGCCTAAAGTGAACAAAAATAGATAAATAAATTAATGAGGGTGGAATATTTGTTGGTATTTGTTATTTGTTGTGTCATTTTACAAGTGTATGTGTTTATATACTGCAAATGGTTCTGGACTAATTCTGTGTGTTTTAAAAATATATATGTAATGATTGCAGGAGCGTATGGGGGTAATGGTTTCCCCGGGGCCCAGCAGGGAAGGGCCCTCAAGAACATCTGAGTTTTTTTGTTTTTTTTTGTCAGTTACATTATTCTTCGGTCTAATCTATTGCGATAATCAAAATCCAATGTGGTTGAGTAAAGTCCTTGAAAGAATAACTACAATTTTACATGGGACATGATCTGAGGGCCCCGCCCCCTTTTAATTGTTGACAACAAATAAACAATAAAACTAGTGATTATAAGTTGGAGTTAGTATTTTCTTAATAATACATTTAGATTTTTAGATTTTAGTGAAATTGGTCTGGTATTGTATGCAATTACAAACAGTACTGTATCATAACAGAAGCCGCTAGCTACAGGATGGCTACAAATCCGTGAGTTATTGTTAGGCGCATGAAGAAACCTCACACAAAAATGAGGGGAAAAAAAGAAAGAAAGGAATAACCGTATTTTCTGGGATAAATAAAGCATATAGAAAAATTATACATTAGGGGCCCACTGACAAGGTTTGTACCGGGGCCCAGGATTTGGTGCTACGCCCCTGATTGTTTGACTTCAATGTTTTGTTGAATGAATGAACAGGTTATTGTTATATTACTGTTAAGCAGTTCGCCTTTTCCGGAAGAAGTTCGTAAAAACAAGTGATTGATTCCATCCCAACGCAATAAAAACCCGAGACATCATGGACTGATTTAGACATTACAGATGTGCCCAGTAAAACTAAACAAACAGAGCTTTTGAACATTTATAAGATATTATAATCCATCTATAAATGCCTCACAAGTGAATGAACAAATAACTGATGCTTATAAATGCCATTTAAGGTGAGACACAACAGGTGAAGAGGAAAAAAACTTACATTTAAAGATATCAATTGTAAACGTCTCCTGTAGTTTACGCACAGAAATGTAACAAAAAAATATATTACAAGTTTTTCATCATGTCATGTTTTCATTTATTCATTCATTCATTCATGACTGAAAACTGGCATTTGTTGTTTCACTTAAAACTTAAACAAATCAGTTTTAGAATTAGATTAAAAAAAATAAAATCCTTCTGTACGTTTCGTCAAGATCTTGTTGAGTCCAGATTGTACAGTTTGGTGTGGGGTCTACTTTAAGGCTGATCTTTGTGTCTCGAGGGAGAAAAATGCATTTTAAGAAAACGGCCTTTGAAGTTCCAATGTCCCAGAGAAATCTATGGATGAAGTGGATTCAATGAAATAATCAAACATCTTTAGGAGCAGATCGGACAAGTTTGCTCTTCTCACATGAAAAGCTGATATGTTGAGGAAGCAAACTGACTAAAAAAACGAAAAAGAGACCAAACACTTTGAAGAACCGTAGCATCAAACCCTCACGTCTCCTTCTCCTGTCCCTCCCTGTGACCTCCAGGACTCTCAGAGCTCCATCACGTCATGTCCGTGCAGGTCCAGATGTTCTCCGCTCTGCAGCAGCTGGACTGGAACCGATCCGCTCTGATAAAAGCCCGCTGTTTTGGCCCCGTCTCCATGGAAACGCCCCCCTAACCCTGGGTGGAAGTGTCTAATAATGATGTCAGGAGTGCGCTGAGTCAGAAGGATGACAGGTTTGGAGGGAGATCAAGGGGAGAAGATACAGGAAACAGGAACACACTTGGATTTCGTGGAAGGTTTGTTTGGAGGAAAATGAACGCATTTGGAAGATTGTACAGTTACACTGGTCTACTCACCGCCAACAGGATGTAAACACACACTGTCATCTGTGAATACTTTAAAGGTGCACAATGTAACTCTTCTGGTGTTTTAGCGTGTCAAGGGCCAACACTAATTTTGTTTCACATTTAAAGTGTATCTGCAAAGAGAGTTCTGATATGACGACAGGTTTGATCTCATTTGCACTAAATTGAGTTAAAATAGATATTATGTGCAATTTGGGAAAAACTGCAGGAATCCCTCACTCAATAGTCCCACCCTCTTTAGTTCAGTGGTTCTCAAACTAGGGGTCAGGACCCCAATGGGAGTCGCGAAATGATTTCCAGGGGTCCCCAGATGACGGGGAAAAATGGATACAATAGTGTTAAACAAGGCTGGACCCCCTTCAAATGCAGTGGTAAATGTAGAGTCCTATTTGTTGTCCTATCTAGATCTATATTCTCAACTAAAATCAAACATTAGATTTAAGGCTAATTTATCACTTAGGGTGTCGCCTATTTTTTGTGTTCGGGGGCTGCGACTGAAAAGGTTTGAGAAGCACTGCTCTAGCAGAGCGTTCATGGGGTTGAAGTGACGTGACACACTTGTTGTTGGTGCCATCTTGAGGACAGAAGCTGCTGCTGCGCTGTAGGTTTCACCAACAACAAGCCTCAAAAGAAAGGATTATTTTTCTGTTTCACCACCAAAAACCCAGTATGTAACCAAACAAACATGGGCCTCAGGAGGCGGGGGCCTCAAGCAGCAGGGCCCCAGGAGGCGGCAGGGCCTCAGGAGGCGGCAGGGCCTCAGGAGGCGGCAGGGCCCCAGGAGGCGGCAGGGCCTCAGGAGGGGGCAGGGCCTAAGGACCCTCAGGAGGCAGGGCACACAGAGAACAGAAGCCAACTGAAAGTGGGGCTTTGATGAGCCGGACACATGAGAGAAGGAAGCACCTGCCACTGACCCTGTCTGTGAGTTAGCAAACATGATGTTAGCAAACATTTGTCCCACACCAAATGATCTGGTCCTGAACTTTACTTTAACCTTAACCTGACTGTGACATCATCTTTGATCAAACTCTTCCTCTGTGTTTCTGGAGTGAAGCAGTAGCTCCCCCACAGATACTGCACTGAGTACTTCACAAAGTACTTCACACATTGTAGTGACACTCACACATAAGTGTTCTTCAGCTCTTTATAGTTTTTACATGCTTTATTTGGGGTTTAATCATTCTAT
This sequence comes from Rhinogobius similis, assembly GCA_019453435.1. Classification (NCBI taxonomy): domain Eukaryota; kingdom Metazoa; phylum Chordata; class Actinopteri; order Gobiiformes; family Gobiidae; genus Rhinogobius; species Rhinogobius similis. The sequence goes on along the minus strand of CM033638.1, from coordinate 27,399,739 downwards.
TACTGTTCTTTTAACCTTGGTTTCAATGTGATCAATTATATTTTCCGCTCTTTTTAACTGCTAACATGTAAATCCCCCATGACCTAAATTCAACCTGTGACATCAGAAAAAACAATCCCGTCATAGCTTTTAAAGATCTCTTGCTTTTCTTTTAGTTACAATAGAAATGAAAGTGCATAAAGCTGTGTTGTGCGTTCAGAGTTTTCACAGCGACACAAAGGAAATGTCTTCTATAATACAGTACGTCATGCATTTTATCACAAAGTCGCATTATTATTCAAAAGATAAGCACAAATGGTATAAGGAAACACAGTCCAGTCCTATAGGAGACTTTCTCATGGCACAGTTTCAATTTATAGATAGATATTTAGTGCACGCTTCAGCAGGATTTGAAATGATTGAAGTCACACCAGCTTTACATTCTTCAGGAGATGTCCCGGCTCAGCTGAAGTCGTAGAGCACTTTCTGAATTCTGAAAGAGACGGTGGCTTTCCAGTTTGAGCTGGAGTGAGCAGAATGACTCCGGGCTTCTATCTTATCTGATGGAGTGGTAGAGTTTAAATACTCCACTTTAGACAATGTGCTGTTTCCACATATTCATGAGTTTTCAGTCAACTTTTTTGCCGTCAACGCCATTTTGAAGACGTCATAGTGCGTTGTGTCCATAGAACCATAATTAAATATAATCTGGAAATCATGTCTTTTATGTCGCGAAAGCAGACTCGTCAACAGAAATGTGATGTCCTGGGGCAACAAGTCTGACATGGACCCCCCTCTAGTACTAAAGGATGGGAAGAGGGTCCAATTCTGGGCCCTTGAGACTGTGGATCCCGGGACAATGACCCCTCTGCCCCCCGGTCTACCCCCCTGTGTGAAAGTGCCGCTCAGGAGCAGTCCCAAAAAATACTATCCGTTATGTGTCAGTATTTGCAAATGACTTTCCAACAAAAGCAGCACTGTCCCTGTAAACCAGGCATGTCCAAACTAAGGCCCGGGGGCCAAAGCGGTCCTCAGACCAATTTTTCTTGGCCCTTAGGCTTCCTGGTGAACTGGCCCAGACTGTCCTAAGAAGTATTTTTTACAGCACATTTCAGATTTTCTACAATTCTAACCTAAATAACTAACATTTTGGTACGAGACAGACCTGATATTAAAGCACTGAGACTGAATGTAGATGTGGTGGTGCTTAAAACATCAGAAAATGCTGATTTTTTTGATGTTTCACAATTGATTTGTGGCCCTCCGCTTGGTCCATATTTCAATATGTGGCCCTCGATGGAAAAAGTTTGGACACCCCTGCTGTAAACTGTCCGGACTTCGTTTACTCGCTCGCCTCATCATGGTGGTCAGTACCTGAGTAGCATTTGATAGGCTTGGGCCCTGCCTGGACAAATGAGGGATTGCGCGGCTTCATTCTGTGTTTAACTTTTATTAAAGCATGATTTGGATGAAACTGTAAGCCTAGTTTAAAGGAGTGATACAGTTGTTGTTGTTTTTTTTTTTTTTTTTTATATAATTGAGTTTTCTTTCTTTTCTTTTCGTCAGGAGGCCTCACTCGCTTGTCTGCCAATCTGCTTGAATGGTCTGTTACTTGCCGAGGGTCACATGACTGCTGGTCAGTACAGAGGCGCACTCAGGCGGATGATGTAACTTTGAGCTTTAAAAAGGTTTGAAACATTAACTTTAAGGTCTGTATCACAAAGCAGTGTTTGTTGAGGTTATAGTGGTAGAATGACCTAAAATGGCAGCAGAAGGTTCAGCTTATCGGCCACATTTGGTCCCTGGGCCATAGTTTGGACACCCCCCTCTCCGCCTAATATTTGTTTTACTCTAACTTGACTTGATGTTATACAAAGACTTTTTAAACCACGTTTTAACCATGTTCCATCATCAATAACACACCTGGAGTTGTATTTAGCTTCAGTCAAGCTTGTTTTATTAATCCTGTTTACGAGCTCTTCTCCTCCGAGTCTCACAAAAACAGGTGGTTTCAAATATCCCAGATTTGTGATGTCAAACGTAGCGATCTCCTGTGCTCGAGTATTTCTGACTCAAATCACGTCACAACTGCGTGCTAGCTTTTGTTTATTTCCCCATGGTAATTCCCTCTGCTGCCAGTAGATGGAGTCCAAACACCAAATCGTGATTAATGAACACCTGACAGATATAAAGTAATGTGTGGATTTCTATGCGTACATTATTTTAAGTTCTACAACATGTACAAGAGCAAGTTTAAACGCCAAGAACAAAACAAACAAAGCAGAATGTGTGTCCTAAACTGTCGGCTACGTTCACTTCTGAATAGACTGTCCCGTGCCTTCTCTCCTCCGGTTCGTCCTTGTCGCCCAGTTTGCGGCTCGTCCTCCTCCTCGGCGCGGGGGCCCCTCGGTGCCGGGCCCCTGTGCAGGCGACAGACGTGCTTTCGGGGACAAACGGCTCTAATCTCCTCCACAATCTGCCGCCGGGACCTGGGGAGCTCCAGGGGCCGACGCGTGTGTGCAGACTGTGGTTTAGAGGGTCACGGGCGGGGCGTGTGCGCGTGGTGTCCGACTGCCACCTGCTGGACACTCGGCGAACTGCAAGCGTGAGATCAGCTGAGGTACTTTACTCTCTGGAAGTGAAGTTGTAGAAGAGTTTGTAGCGTACGGAACAGCTTTCAAAATGACGACGTAGCGATTCATTTTGATAAAACTTGATCAAAAACAGCAGATTCATCAAATTAACTTAATTATTTGAGGTCATTGATTCATGTTATGAAGGTTGAGGCTTGTTTATGTCTTAAAAGTAACACTTTAAAAAAAAAATGTATTAACCATTGCAAACATACATTCAACATTCAAGAAAGAGAGAAAGAAGGAAAAAAAAAATTACAGTCTATAACGAGATAACGTCAATAACATCACATCCCATAACAATAACATAAAAGTGACATGAGACAATAACATAACACAAGACGACATACCAGGGGGAAAAGGGGTTTGGGGTGTGTGTGTGTGTGTGTGTGCGTGCGTGCGTGCGTGCGTGTGTGCGTGTGTGTGTGTGTGTGTGTGTGTGTGTGTGTGTGTGTCTGTGTGTGTCTGTGTGTGTGTGGTACATGCATGGATAAATAGGTAAGTTTTTAGAAGAACTGAGGTGAAGAGAACATTAGCCAATTGAAATCGCTGTAATAGGTAATAGGAGGGGGGGAATATAACTAGATCTACTATAAATGAGATAGAAGAGAGCGAGGAAAGGAAAGAGAGAGAAAAACAAAACAAACAAACAAAAAATAAAATAATATATATAAATAAAAATAAATAAAATAAATAAGTATATATATATATATATATATATATATATATATATATGCATGATAGTTGTAGAATTGTTTTTCTTTTTTTTTGGTTCCCATTTTCTTTCCCCCCTGCAATACTGGTAGGCTGGGGATCCCTCCGTTAACATCTGCACCCCGCAGTCCTAACTTCTTTTATTTTTTTCCCTCCCTTTTCTCTCCCTCCCTCTCTCACATCACCCTCCATTCCCTCCCCATATGCCTGTGCTAGTGTGGTGCATTAAAAACAAAATGCATGAGTGCAAGATGTAAGGGAGGTAGGCTTTTGTTTTTAACTTTATTTATTATTATATATATATATATATATATATATATATACACACACATATATATATATATATACACATATATACTTTTTTTTTTTTTTAACACACACACTCACGCCTACATACCCACACACACACAGTAACACATTTGCAGAAGAAAGACCCAGTACAGTTTAATTATTACCTATGTTACTTGAGCTAGCTAACGTAGAATTGATACGATGTTGATACGATGACCCATGTAGACCTGGATGTCCCCATTTGCCTGGAGGAACTCTCTCTGCACTGGATGAACTTTTTTTGTAGTTTTTCCTGCCGAGAAGGAGGGTCAGTTGCTAAATTCTCGTGAACGTTGTTTATTTAAACTGCTTTCTAGCTGTGGTGAGATGTTATCCAAAACAAGCAAGAAGATGTGCCGTTGTTAGCCTGCTCTAAAGCTAATGTTACGTTTTTGAACCGGCTAACGATGACACGTCTTGTTCATTGGCTCTGTTCAAGATCGGAGTCCAATTTTCCGAGATGAAAGCACTTGAACACAAATAAGTCTGAAGTCCGACGTCACATTTCTAAACGACGACGTGAACGCGGCAGCACCCGTCACGCTGCAGATGTGGACGCTGAATTCAACATTTTCACCCAAACAGATTATTTTGGTGTAAAAGTACTGCATTACTTTGTGATATTGAGAGAACACTTCCAGAGCCTTGTGTCTATGATGGTTGATAAGGGCGTCTTATTGGGGGCCCCTTCAGGTCATTGTGGCCCGTTGTGTAACAGTAAATCCACCACTGTCTGCAACTTGGCCAACTCATGCCTTTGAGAATGTTTCAAACAGCAAAAGAACAAGAAACATTAAAAGACGAGTAAATACGTCTGTAGAGCCCAGCCTCAGCTTTAGTTATAGGTGTTTTTAACTCTTGAAATCCATTTGTGCTAGAGTTTCAGTTCAGGTCGAGAACAATGGATGCTCTTCTTAATTGCATTTTAGAATCCTGGATGGCAGAAAACTTTCTCCAGCATAACCAGGTCCTGAGGCCCAGAGAGAGAAACCTTTATCCAAACTACAAGCACAGTCTTTTAATCCATCAGCACAAGTAAAAAACCTGGGCGTTATCTTTGACTCTGAGCTCACTTTTATTCCTCACATAAAGAACATCACAAAAATAGTTTTTTATCACTTAAAGAACAGCCAGACTCCGCCCCATTCTCTCTTGGGCCAACACTGAGACGCTGATGTATGTATTTATCTCCAGTCGTATAGACCAGTGGTTCTCAAACTAGGGGTCGGGACCCCAAATGGGGTCGTGAAATGATTTCCAGGGGTCCCCAGATGATGGAGAAAAGCTGATACAATAGTGTTAAACAAGGCTGGACCGCCTTCAAATACAGAGGTAAATGTAGAGTCCTATTTGTCGGCCAATCAGTCATTTTCTAGGTCTATATTCTCGAAATAAAATCAAACATTAGATATGAGGCGAATTTATCACTTTGTGTGTCGCCTATTTTTTGTGTCGTGAATGTGAACTATTTTTATTTTCGGGGTGGCGACTGAAAAAGTTTGAGAACCACTGGCATTAACTACTGTAATGCCCTGCTCTCTGGTCTTGCCAAAAAGAGTATTTCAGGTTTACAATTATTACAAAACTCAACAGCACGTGTCCTGACTAAGACCAGGGGGCGGGGCCACATTACACCACACTAACAGCAGACAGCTTTACTGTTTTATGCTGATAAAATAGTGCAGATAAAAATCCCTGGTACAAGTTTGCATTATTTTGGGATTTGGGTTTTCTCATGAGGATAATTTACTCTGAGCAGTCTGTCGTCTTATATAAAAGTGGTAGCATTCTTTTTATTTTTCATTCATACATCTTTACTTGTCACACAAAACAACAGGACCCAAAAGTTTAAATAAAAATGACTTTATTTTTTAAAATAAATGCATTTAGTACAGTCTGCGTGTCTGCCGGGCCGGGCTGGAGGACACACCGGGCTGCAGGCCTCTCCAGAACTGTGTAACATCGTCTCAAACTCCAACCACTTCATCTGGACTTCACACGACGACTACAGAGGACGCACAGCTGCCTCGGGGCTCTCCACAGCCTTTCACTCCAAAGGGTTTACTAGTTTGGATGTATTTTATGTACTTATTAACAGAATTCAGGTTAAAATTGCACTTTTTTAACCGACTGACAAGTTAAAAACAAGAGAAAACATCTAAAAGGTAGGGCAGTCACTAACGATTGTTTTAGCAGTCGACTAGTGAAATGATTGTTTCTATTGTACATTTAGACTTTTAAAAGACATTATCAGCCAAATAAAGATTGAAGTATGGCGACTGAAGGCTTCTGGATAGAGAATATTTATGAATAAAGTGTATTTTTGATGAAAATTAGCAATAATCTATAGTTTTTTGACATTTTGATGCAATAATGTCACCGTCTTTGTTATAAAAGGTCTTTAGACATGTGTTGTAGAGTCTGTATAGTCCAGTTATCCATTACCGATTAATGGGGTTGGTATTTTTTTTACAGTTGACTAGTCACGGTTAGTCAATTAAGACGAGACACTTCAGACAAAAGGTTTGCTCTTAACATAACTGTCTTATTATTTAACATGGTAAATTCAAAGGCGTTTTTCTTAAAATGCATTTTTCTCCCACAGAGACAGAAGGATCACCACTTAAAGTTAAAGTTACTTATATTAAGTTATTTATATTAAGTTACCACTTATTTTGTATCTTTAAATTTAAGATTTTTTCCTATTCACCTGCAGCGTCTCACCTTAAATCGACAGAGCCCTGATAGATTTGAAATGTTCTGCTCCAAACACACACAAAACTACTAAATGTTTGAAATAAATGTAGTCTTTAAAGGTGCACTTTGTCTCCGTTTGTGTTTCCTTCTTGTTTCCATGGTGATGTCATTTCTTTCTCTAGATTATGGCATTAAACTTTTCCATCTTGTACATATTCAATTTCATACGGTTTGTATCCATGAATACAGATTACTTGCATAATAGATCTCCTTTAAACTAAAGGGGCGGAGTTAGATCGATATTGCGATTTAAATTGTACGAAATATAATGTAATGCTGCACGGGTGTCGTAATTAGAACCTAACAGAAGACAAAAGCACAGGAAGTCTCCAAAAATGCTAAACATTCTAGACAAAGCCATAACATCTCCATGACGACCGGCAAGAGAAAAGTCACACAGAGCACCTTTAACGCCTGGGCTTGTTGATAATGTCATTAGAACGAGCAAATAAACAAAACTTTAACATCTTTTCGAACGTTTTTTCAAAGATTTTCCATTCGTTTCCATGACGTACCACAAGGGGGCAGTGTAGAAACAGATTAAATGTCAACTATTTGATTTTTGAGTGAATTTAACCTGGAATTACACGAAGATTGCGGACGACTTTGCGGAGAAACCCTGAAGGCAGCGTGTTACCGTGACGGCAGAGAGGGGGGGAAATGGCTTAAAGGGTTAAAAAGCGTCACAAAAACTAAAACGATAAGAGGCACGTACTTTTAAAACATCAACATTAACAACTGGAGTTTGAGACAGGAGTAATCTTCATATATATATTCATAAATCTTCAACGTGAGCACAAAAATCATTAACAATCCGACATTACGTTAGGCTGATGGTTGACCTTCTCTCCTTCTAAAAACACAAAACGAAAAGAAAGGAAAAAAAACAAACCTGTACAATTCTATAAAACTCGTGTTTTTACATAGTTACAAAAAATAATACTTCATTTGCTGCTCCTTCATACCGAGGACAGAAACAAAAACACATTTGCATATTCATTCTTCTTCAAACAGTGACCTCTGCTGGTGAGTGACAATTAGAATAATACTATATGGTGTGAGCGACAGGATATTAATGAGTAAAAATACAGGTAAAAGTGATGGCAGGATCTGAGCTCGGAGCCGTCAGGGCCATGAGGTTCTTAAGAGTCAGAAATGTGATCAGAAAACACGAAATATTAACAAAAACTTCACATAGCTTTTCCTTCAGGCGAACAGTTGTATAATGCAGTACAATGTGGTTTCATGCGCTCGGAGAGGCTTTTCCAAAAAACACAACAGTAAGAGTTCAAACATTGTTTTGGGTAAATAATAAAATAAAAGGTTGTTTTTAAAAAAAAATCTATGGCTTCCATTAATGCCTTCCAATGTGGCTGCATGCTGTCAGACACGGCTTTTAAAACTGTCAAAGAATGCTTTCAATGCAGCGGAAAACACAGTCAACAAAAGAGGCACATCCCATTATCTCAGAACAGTGTGCTGCGTGCTGTCAGAGAAGGCTTTAAAATGTAAGATTTGAATGGAAAACTATTTTGTTTTGGGTAAAAAAATAAAAGAAAAAAGTTTTGTTTTTTTAATTCTATCTATGGCTTCCGTTGATGCATTCCATTATGGCTGCGTGCTGCCACATAAGGCTTTTAAAATGATGACATTAACAAAATGCAATATTAAGATTTCAATGTAAAAAAATTAAATGTTTTTTAATATATGGGTCACATTAACGCATTACAATATGGCAGCATGCTGTCAGAGAGGCATTTAAAGGAGGATTTTAAAAATGGCAACTGGAAAATTCCAATCTGAGGGGAAAAACATTTTTTTTTCATAAAATAAAAACACATTTTTATCTTCCATTGATTTAAACCCAACCAAGTTGCCTGTGGCAGCCTTCTCTTCACACACGAAACTATGACACTGAAAACACGTAGTGTGTAGTGTTTCATGTGTGTAGTGTTTCATGTGTGTGTCCTTACACAAGTGTGTAGTGTTAGTGTTGTCGTGTTATTGTCGCGTGTGTTGTCGTGTGTGTAGTGTTGTCCTGTGTGTCCTTACACATGAGTGTGTAGTGTTGTCGTGTGTGTAGTGTTGTCGTGTGTAGTGTTGTGGTGTGTGTAGTGTTGTCGTGTGTAGTGTTGTCGTGTGTGTGTCGTGTACAAGTGCTGACTTGATGACTTCAGAGGATGGATCAGACCTACGGCTGGTGCAGGACCAGCTTTGTCTTTCTTCAATTCTTTACAAAACGACATTTGAAAACACGTAAAGACCTGGTACAGTTCAAATCCAGACGCACAGTTAGTGTCAACAATGGTTTGACAGTTTTAAGACGCCACAAACACAAAAGGGAATATCTAAAGGTCTAAAAATATCTTGAATTTCTAAGTACTTTGAACCTCATTATATTAGATTTTATTATCTGAGTGATTCTTATCTTTGTATTGGTTTACGTTAATTGCTCTTTATTTTTTCTTCTTTTTTTTTTTTAATCTTTGCATGGGGTTATGGTTTAATATAGCAGACTTCACCTGAAAGTTTTTTGATTTTTTCATGGGAAATTATAATTTTTGCCTTGGTTTTTGTTAATTGTCATTGTTTTTCTTAAATGCACACATTTTAAACTCCACAGGCAAATTATTATTTATTTGTTTTTTTATTCATCTTTGCATGAGGTTATGCTTGAAATCACCTTCAGTAAACTGACCCTGAATATCTTAAGATTTTTTTTTCTGCCTTGGTTTATACAAACATGACATATTTTTTTTACCAATTTAACTTTTTTTAACCCTAACCCTAACCCTGCATAATCTACAAAAAAACTGTAGTATCTTTAACAATGAGCTAAAACCAAACCCACCAAATGCAAAGTATTAAATCCAAGACATTTTCCCCTCGTTGTGATATTCTCTTCTGCAGTTACGTAAAAGCGTTTGTCCAACATTAAAAAACCACCAAAACAACTGCACTTGCACGTCACGAGTTGCATTAAATAAACTGGCGTGGACACGGAGTCATCTTTGGGTTAAATGCTTGTTATGGACGTTTACGATCCAGGAGACTTCATTCAAACTTCCTCTAGTCGAGTCCTTCAAAAACATAGTCCACGTGAGGCAAAAAAAACGACAAGAAAAACGACAAAATCTAGCGAATAAAATAAGTGTCTGCCGTGGCGAAGTGTGGAGCCGCTTTCCGCCCCGTTCTGAAACATCTGAATAAAATAAGGTTAGGATGGGTGCTCCTCGGGGATGGAGGGTGCTCCTCGGGGATGGAGGGTGCTCCTCGGGGATGGAGGGTGCTCCTCGGGGATGGAGGGTGCGCGGGTCGGGCGGGTGCTGCTCAGACCCAGCCGCTGGTGAGCTTGTAGAACATCTCCTCGTCTAGGGACTCGTTCTGGTCCTTGGCGCGCGTGGACAGGAAGATGTAGCCGCCTATGAACTCGTGCACCACTTTACAGTCCACCTCGGCGCAGATGAACGACAGGCTGGGCTCGTCGGCGAACTCCACCGTCACCTGGACAGGCACAGGGGGTGAGCGCGAGGGGTACGGGGGCAAGGGAAGTACCGTATTTTCCGCACTATAAGGCGCACCTAAAAGCTTTCAATTTTCTCAAAAAACTGACAGTGCGCCTTATAATCCGGTGCGCTTTATATATGGATCAATACTGAGCCGCAACTACGCAACCACAGCCACTACTGTAGCTTCTATTCTATGCGCCTTATAATGCGGTGCGCCTTATATATGAACAAAGTTTTCAAATAGGCCATTCATTGAAGGTGCGCCTTATAATCCGGTGCGCCTTATAGTGCGGAAAATACGGTATACAAAGTCTGTTAAATGATCAGGTTTGTTCTGCATTATTGTGGCTTCAGGAGGTCAGCTTGGGTTTGGTATGTCATATTTTTTGACTTTGAAGTTGTTTTTTGGTCAGTTTGTTCTCTCAACATATCAGTTTTCAAGTGGAAACAACACATTTATTCAATCCGTACTTAAAGATGTTTTATTATTTAACTGAATCGACTTCATTCATAGAACATGGATGGGACATGTTCTGGGACATTGTAACTTCAAAGGCCACTTTCTTAAAATGCATTTTTCTCCTCTAGGGATATAAGGATTACCACTTAAAGTAGATCCTAGACCAGACTTTAGAATCTTTAGAATCTGGACTCAACAAGATTTTGACAAACAGAAAGATTTTTTGATTTCTAATTCTAAACCTGATTTATTGAAGTTTTAAGTCAAAAAATTAGGCGAAATTTGAATTTTTAGTTTTCAGTCCAATCTAGTTTACTTAAAAACTAAGTAAGAAATCCAAAATCCTCTCTGTGAAGTTTTTTGTAACTAATATGTTACAAAATGAACCAAGAAATTAAAACCTGGTTCTGTCCATTTTTCAGATTTATATTTGTATATTTTGGGCCGTTTTTACAAGTAAAATGCCTAATTTCTACATGAAAACATGGCACGATGCAGAACTTGTAATATAGTTACTAGTAAACTTCAGGAGAAGTTTAAAATTGATATATTTTTTTCCTATTCCTATTATTTCCTATTTTTCTTATATGAAGTGCATTTGCCATTAGGCCTGTCATGATAACTATTACATTTCCGTACGTAAAACTGTGGCTTGTTTTTTGCATTACAATTGGATTTGGAGCTGAGAAGGCTGGAATAAATCACTTTTATGACTGATTGTAGGTTCTAACTAGTTTAGATTTTCCTTCCATTTATTTATTATCACTCATATTGTACATTTGGGGGTTTCTCCAGCTTTGGGATCAGCTTCAGTGATTATGTTTACACTTTACAGTCATATTTTCTGCACTTCAACATTCGTCATAGCGACAAGCCTACGTGCAGTTATATCGCGCCTGTGGACTAGAATTGAACCAGCAACCCTCCCGTTACTAGACCAACCCTTGCTCCTGAGTGTGACGTACCATCTTGATCTCCCAGTTGACGTTCCACTGCTTCATGTTGCTGAAGCGCCAGGTCTTGATGGCGTCTCCGCTGTGCGCGTCCATCCGGATCAGTCGGTTGTAGGTGATCCCGATCAACTCCTCCTTCTTCCCGCCCTGGAACCTGCAGCGGCCAATCAGGGGTCAGAACACGGACGTCCACAGCCAATCAGAGAGGAAAGATAAAGAGGGAGAACGCTCGAGGTTTTAACTTCTTGACGCCTGAATTATTTTCCCGATATTGAAGAAATATACGTTTGAAAGGTGATTTTTGAAATTTGACTGAATCCAAACAAGGCTGCGTTGAATTGTTTTTCCGATCGCGCTCAAAATGTTGGTGCTTTTGGGTTTGTTTCACATCTGCGGCACCAGGGACACAACAGAACAAGAAAACGAATGATGAAACTGCATTCAAACTCATTTTTAAACTCTTGATTTGATCGATATTTCATGTTCGGTGTCAGGCTGAAGTCCAACGCAGGTCAAAACAAGAACTGGATCTGACCCAAGGCAGAACTAAACCAGGTCCAAACCAGGTCTAAAACATCCCAAAGCGTATTTGACACACGAACAGAAAATGAGTGAAGTAAGACTAGTAGAAAACATGATTCTGAAAGAACCAAAAGGATTGAAACAACATTTTTTAATAAATAACAAAATAAACATCTGTATCTCTGTTGATTCTCAAGGCTCAATCTGAGTTTTGGCGCCATCTATTGGCCACAGAAGGAATTACACAAGTTAAATATGAACAACTTGAGAGTTTGAGAGCCTGGCGATGATTTATGGACATAAAAACAGCCCTCGGAGCCACATCACACGTGGAGAAAACCTCAAACATCGAGGGAATTCCAAGTGGAGTGGGAGAGGATTTTCTAACCAGGATTCATGAAACTAATGAAGCTAAATAGAACTCCAGGTATGTTTTTGATGACAGAACATTGTTAGAACAGGGTTAAAAGCTGAAAATGCGATGTGTTCTTATATAATATACATCCTTTTTTAAAAGTTATTTGAAGGAATGTTCTAAAGAAATATACATTGTGCATTTGAAGCGCATTAGAATCCATTATATTGTCATTTGGTCCTTTATGACTGTTGCGTATGTGTCAAAAAACTCATTTCTATTGACTTTTGTAAGATCTACAGGGGCACATGACAAATTGCTGCTTTTTTTCTTTTCTTTGTCTCACGCTGGACATTTGCACCGGTTGTATAATGCACATTTTCGGTTTATCTTTCTCTACAGGCTGCAGCTCAAACTTGCCTCACGAGAAACGGATGCTACGAAATGATTCCGAAACAAAATTAGCGGAGAAAGGAGAAATGGGACGCGACGGCGGAACTTACTTGGCCAGAAAGTGGGTGATTCCGAACTCGGGGAGCGACTGCCAGGCCTGAATGAAGCGCATTTTCGCTTCGATCAGACTCATCTGGGCTACGTTCTGGTGCGCCTCCAGGATACGGGCGGAAATCTGAAAAGGACACCAAACATTTCGAATATGAAGTGGAAAAAACGGTATGTGTTGATATAAGTGTCCACCCACCAAACCAGGAAACACGCCCCGTCACCACAAACCCGATCAAACATGATCAAAACAAATCTACCTTCAAAAGTAAGACTCAACCCAACTACAACTACATCTAACTAGTTACAGCGCTACTGCTAATGGGCTGTTACACTACCTTTACGCGCTAGTCCAGGCACTGAGCCCAACTCACCAGCAGAACTTAGTCTGTATCTATTATTTAGCTAAACTGATTTAGCGTACACGTTGCGATGTCCGTTTGCCCTTAAAAACGTGCATGTTTCCAGATGAGGTTTGCACATATTTCTTGAGTAATCCAAAGTCACCCCAAGTCAGTATCCCGTCTGTCCATGAAGCAGCTTTAAAAGACACATATTCTGCATCGTTTGTATTGTTTCATTGCCTTGGTCTTGTAGCTTTGCTTTGGAATCTCATGTTTTAGAATTTAGAATAAAGTAGCTCCTGAAATACCTTTATATCAGTAAGACACTCCTTTAGCTGCAGTTGTGTTGGCGCTCCATCTACTGGCAGCGGAGTGAATTACAAATCTGTTCATGTAGGCGCGCAGTTGTAGTGAACACAGTTTGAGGCAGAAATGCTCCGAATGAGTCTGGTGATTTATGGACTTATAAACAGCTCAGGAGATCTCTCACAAAACGGGGAAATTTTAAACTGAGTGTTTTTGTGAGGCTCAGAAGCTTCATTCTCGTTCGTTTCATTGATCCTGTTTATGGGGTTTTCTCCTCTCTGAGCCTAACAGAAACACTTGGTTTCAAATTCCCCAGTTTTGTGACATTGCAGGTAGAGCGCAAAGATCTTCTTAAGTTTAAGGTTAAAGATAAAAAGCTCTAAATAGTAACGTTTGAATAATGTGTGTCTTTTAAAGCTGGCAACCATGGTTTTCTGTTACATTTAAACTCTAAAAGTCAACAGATTAGCCCGAATAACGGATAATACAGGATCTTAAAACGTCTGTACCTGATTTTTACTGTTGTGACACGAGAAAAACAGAACTGGTCCATGTTTCTGATTTTTTTGCGGGTAATAAAGTAAACTTTGTCGCTCCAGCACAGATATATTGTAAAAGCATCTATTTGGGTGAAAACGAGAGCACAACTTTTACTTTGCGTCTATTTATAGAGCGTTTATTCTCGGAGAAGTAGGAAGTGCGCTGTTAGCGTGCTAATGCTTGTTAGCTTCATCATGATGCCAAACCTCACTCTGGGCTCAGACACTACAACTGTACAGGGCTTGTACTGATACAGAAAGTAATGATAAAGATTGTATTTATAAGTTAGAGATACATAAATTAGATTAAATGCATAATTCTCTCCAAAATTGTCAGATAACTCACACCATATCTTCATTGCTGTTGTCCTATATATAGCCTTTAAAATTAAAATTAAAAAAATACTTTTATTCCAAATAAAATAAGACCAGCATTTGAGATAGTCAGTCTCAACTTGCATTTCCCCATTTCAGAAGACACAGCTTCGTGCAGGAGCCGAAGAAAACAATTCAAGACTAATATAATCTTTTTAGAGGCTTTAATTTGACCTAAATGTATTTATTGACTTTTAATACTTTTTAATATCCCACATATACCCTGTTCAAACAAACTTGTTCTGTTTTTCTCGTTTCAAAACAGGAAAAATCAGGTACAACCTCTTTAAGAGTGGTAAGCTGCTTTTTTAATATATATAATTCCCTGCTTAATGTTTCTATTTTTTAAAACAAACTTTTCAAAAAAACTAAAAGAAAACACACTGAATATAGGCAGGAAACAAGAAGTTGACAAATTGTTAAGACGACAAAAGTGAAAGCGTTAATCTACTCCAGCTAGATCTACGGTTAGAACAGTTTGTAGTGAGTGAGAGCAGAGCACCCATGGGAGACAGCGCCGCACTTACCAGGTCCCTGATAAAGCCTGGCTGGGGAGTGGAAGAGGGCGGGGCAGTGAAGGGGGAGGAGGAAGAGCAGAACAAGCAAAAATCAAGTCAATGCAAAATGGAAGTAAAGTGGCAAATCAGGCAAAACAAAGAAAGGGCAAATGTTAACAGAAAACACAAGGGGGCAGCGGCGAGTCACGTCCGCCTCGTGTCGGTTATGAAGCAGCAGCGGGAGCGGGTGTCAGCGGCAGAGCACAGAACGAAGGACCTGTCGTCTGATCGTGGAGATGGAACCAGAACACAGACGTGGAACACAGACTTACCTTTAAATCACAAGTATTAACGAAAAGGTACGACACAGCTTAGATAGAAAATCAAATGAAAAACTGTTTTGACTGGATTTCCCTTTAATGGTCATGTTAAAGATTGATTTTGTGTGTGTTTTGTTTTGTTCAAGCTCAAAGGTATGCATGTAATATTTACTACTGATGAAATGGCATGAACAAACAAACTGACCAATAAATGGGGAATATATTAAGCCAACATCATTTTCTTTGCAAACAACAAACCCTGTAGTTTACACTTCTCCAAACCTGTTCTGAAAAGCATGGGATACTTGGATTAATTTAGCCGTTTATGATTGTTTTTTAAATTTATTTATTATATGATTATTTCAGTCTTCTCTCCTTCTGCTCCTGGACGTGTTTAAAATGTGAACTTTGATTAGAATACGTAATTAGATGTTTTTCCATGATTTGAATAAACTAGACTATAACTACAATAGTAATTTGACAAAATCTTAAATGTTTTAAATTAAAAGATTACTACTGAAACAAATTCAAATCTATTATTCAAATTAACAACACAAAGTCATTCAAAGTGCTTTACAAAACAAGAAAATGTGATAAAAGTACATTTAAAGCCCCAGCAACCCCTACTTTTTGGCCACAAATTAGACATGGCATGTATTTTTATGACCATGTTTATTTGTCCTATTTTTATTGCATGCGCCTATTTCTTTCATTCCTGTCCTAAACTGTGTGTTGCAACAGTGGAATTTCAAATAAAGGATCTCTTATCTTTTTCACCTTGGTCGTTTTAATTCACTGAAACACAGAAAAACGTGTGGTTACTGTGAGCGGGCCTGCATGTCCACAGACCTGTCTAAAAGTTAAAGTCAATTTTTCCAATTTGTAGTTATTTCAGGGCAGTCCTTGACAGTCTGCTCCGTCCAGTCATCCTTTTTTTTTATTGTTATGTTATGTTTTGCTAAAGCCAGGTATCCATCTATAAACACTCTTGCTTGGAAAATGTTATGAAGAATGGTTTTAACTTTCTATTTCCATTATGGTTGTCTGTCCTTGTCTCTGTCTCTCTGTGTCAGCCCTGCGACGAGTTGTCCACTGTCCAGGGTGTACCCCGCCTAAGGCCCAAAGTCACTGGGATAGGCTCCAGTCACCCGCGACCCCTAACGGGAATAAGCGGTAGAAAATAAATGAATGAATGAATGAATAAAATAATACTTTGACTAAAACTGATGACGATGTAAAACTAACCCTACATTAAATGCACTGTTCAAACTAACAATGCTAAACCTGATGCACGATAGAGTGGAGTAATTTAAAGTGCTTTATAGAAAAATTCAAGTAGTAGTACTACATAGCCTCTCCACAAGAGGGCGCCACAAGTCCATACTCCACAGCAGCAGGGCTGACGTGCCACATGTTCACCCTGCAGGATTTCTCATTCTCACAAATCAAATCTGCTCTACCCATCCCATTTCCCCCGAGTCATCTTCACTCCATCTGCAACAAGAACTGAGAGAGCAACCAGGAAGTCTGTCAGCTCCGGAAGTGCACTGGAGAGGGGGGAGGAGAGGGGAGAGAAGAGAGACAGAGAAGAAAGAAAGAGAGCAGAGGGAGAGAGAGAGAGAGAGAGAGAGAGAGAGAGAGAGACAGAGAAGAAAGAGAGAAGAGAGAGCAAAGGAAGAGGAAAAGGGAGAGGGGAGGGAGAAGAGGGGAAAGGGAGAAGAGCGGAGGAAGAGGGATAGCAGAGGGGAGAGAAGAGGGGGAGAGGGGTGAGGACAGGGAGATGGCAGAGAGGAGAGAGAAGAGAGGGAGAGAGAGAGAGCAAAGGAAAAGGAAAAGGGAGAGGAGAGGGGAGGGAGGAGAGAGGAAAGGGAGAAGAGCAGAGGAAGAGGGTTAGCAGAGGGGAGAGAAGAGGGGGAGAGGACAGGGAGATGGAAGAGAGGGGAGAGAAGAGAGGGAGAGAGAGAGAGAGAGAGAGAGCAAAGGAAAAGGAAAGGGGAGAGGAAAGGGAAAGGGGAGAGGGGGGAGGAGAGAGGGAGAGCAAAGGAAAAGGAAAGGGGAGAGGAAAGGGGAGCGAAGAGGAGAAGGGAAAGGGAAAAGGTAGAAGAGCAGAGGAAGAGGGAGAGCAGAGGGGAGAGACGAGGAAGAGGAGGGGGAGAGGGGAGAAGAGAGGGGAGGAAGAGCAGAGGGATAGGATGGGGAGAGGAGAGGAAGAGCAGAGGGAGAGAAGAGGAAGAGAGCAGAGGGAGAGGAGAGGGAGATCCACAGCTGACAGAGGCGACCATGTTTCCCGCCAAACATTCCCAAGCCCGCCTCATTTCCTGCTCTCAAATACAAACACACACACGCACACACACAAACACGCACACACACACACACTCACGCACACACACACGGCTGCAGCAGGATGTGTGTGTGTGTGTGTGTGTGCGTGTGTGTGTGTGTATGTGTGTGAGTGAGTGAAGGACGCACATAGAGTTCTTACAGTGCAGAGGGGCGTTTGATGTGTGACCCGGGGATGCCCCAGTCGGACGGGTGTGGTGAGAGTGTTTCTGATGCCAGGATTCTTAGAAGGAAGTCTGTGCTGAAAAACGTCATTCACTAAGCTGTGTAGACTAGATGAGGGCGATAAAAAAGTTTCCTGATAACAATATTTTAGACGATATTATGTCATTCAAACAGAAATGTGTTAAAACATGTTTGTTAAGGTTTAATTATCAGACAAAAGTGAAACGTCTATAAACTGTATCACAAAAGAGCAGTAACATGTTTTATTTTATCTACTACATATTTAAATGGCATTCTTGACATTCAAGTTTTGCGTATCTTATCATATCTCATACATTTCCACCTCTGATAAATTCAAGTGTCACATTGATAAAGAATACTGTATTTGTGTAATATGTCGATGAATAGAACAAATGATCTTCTGAGATCATTTTTATTCTGAAAGATTTCCAGAAAATGTATCTTATCTAAGGCTTGCAACAAATGATTATTTGTTTTGCTATTATTGTTTTGATGAATCACTTTTTTTTTTAAAACAAAATTTGACCAAGATTAAACTAAAAAGACGCAGTTTTAGAACATCCTGATGGAGTATAATTACAGACCAAATCATCTAAAACACTAAATTCACAGGTTTCTTGTGTCATTGTTGGTGCAATTCCTGCTCTGTCTGCTCTAAAAATGAAGTTGAATTAAACTGAACATCACACGATCTCTCTGGGTGGAGTCTGCATGTCCTCCCCGTGTTACCGTGGGTTCTCTCCGGGTTCTCCGGCTCCTCCCACCGTCCAAAGACATGACTGTGGAGGACAACTCTAAATTGTCCCTAGTGTATGATTGTGAGAGTGAATGGTTGTCTGTCCTTGTCTCTGTCTCTGTGTCGGCTCTGTGACGAGTTGGCCACTGTCCAGGGTGTACCCCGCCTAAGGCCCAAAGTCACTGGGATAGGCTCCAGTCACCCGCGACCCCTAACGGGAATAAGCGGTAGAAAATGAATGAATGAATGAATGAATGAATGTAATACCTGATTCCGATGCTAAGAAAAAGACTCAACACTAATAATCAACAATAATAATGATATTGATGCCATGATGATTAAAAATACTTCTTTATCAACTGAAGCTAATCGAATGACTTGATTCGTTTACACTGGGTGACCACACACACAGCCGGCTCTGAATGCTAATGGCGTCTAGCCGCGTCGTCCTCTGACTCAACACTTCCTTTAACCCCGACCACAGAGCGCTCACTCGCACTGCTCTGTGTGGATTCAGATGTGGTCAGTGCACTCGGTAATAGTCTAAATATGTCCGACCCTGACACTCGCGGGCTATTTCTGACTCACGGAGCGGTGACTGTACATCCCAGCAGCCTTAGCAACATTCCACTGCCCTGCTACAACTCCGAACAAACGCAGACGAGGGGTGAGGGAGTTTTGGGACGTCACCTCTCCCTCTCGGCCCTCCCCCTCCCTCTGACAGCGGGGGTAAAGTGTATGTACACAGCTGGTGCAGAGTACACACAGGCGGGCCGGAGCGTGCGTGTCAATCCACTGGACACGACGCAGGAGCAGCAAAAGCCAACGGGAGGAGCATTCGTGATCATGTGGGTATGAAGTGTGAGCCGGGGCTGGAAACGTGCAGGCGACACCCGCTCAGGGACGCACGACTAGCACTGATCAGGTTTATTTGCTTAAAAACTCTCCCTAGGCCTCAGGGTTGCCAGGGTTGCCAGCCAAACCAGCGCAAGAGCGTCTGACAAAACGCCCAAAACCCGCGGCTGTATTTTCCACTGTATTTATGAAGCGGCTCCTGCAGTGACACAGAGCCGCCCGTCCTCCCTCTCACGCTCACTCAGAGGACGGCCTTGGATATGACTTTCATAGCTTTATCTTAAAATGAATACCTTTATCATGGTAAGTTGCTCAAGACAAACCCACGGACAATATTATTGACCTGCGGCACCTCTTAAAAAGCCTAACACTTCTGGGCTTATCCACAGCTTTTACTCAGAACTCCATGACCTGGTTTAAAAATAATGAGGGATTCAAAATAATGTATTATTTAATAATTTAAATTAGGTTAAACTTGACACTGTCAGGGCTGTCTTTTCAGTTGGCCCTGGGGCATGTTTTGAAATGAATATTGAAATGGCTACAATAGTTCTGATCCAAGGATAATAACAGTCAATACATTTAAAATAACAGACATAATACAATATGGCTGTTGAAATAAAGTTGTTTCCATTCAGACTGCCACAATATACAGTTTGATATTAATAGTGGAGTATCATTTAGATCAGTGGTTCCCGAGTACTCCTTAAACTTTATCTCACGCTCAAAGTACCCCTTGACTTCAGTTTAAGGCAAATAAATGGGTTTAATAGTCACATATTGTCAATTATTGCCATTCTATTTTTATTTTAATCATACTTATGGTCCAAGATACTGCAAAAAGATGCAAAATGTACAACTAATAACATGTTTTTCTTCAGATAAAAGCACACTTATATTTCTTTTAAAACCTGAAACAATTCTGAGTACCCCCTGGTAATTACTCATGTACCCCCAAGGGTCCCCGTACCCCTGGTTGGGAAACACTGATTTAGATTATTATAAACATTTAACTTTAATACTTTTATTTCATCCCTTCTGACTGAGAGAGGGTGGAGCTAAAAGCACTGAATGTTCTGTTCGCACACAGGGAACATTCAGTGCTCTCAGCTCCGCCCTCCGTCAGTCAGAAGGGAGTCATAGAACCCTAGTTACATTGGTCCCTTGTGTTTTATTTCTTGTGGTAGACGTCCTCTTAAAGCATGTTGGGCACTGCGTGTCCTGGTTTCCCCTCTAACATAAGGGCGAGTCGGGAGCAGGGAGTGAGGCTACATTCCACCCTGGTACAGCCCTGATGCCCTCACACCAGGAGGCGTCGCCACAAGACACTCGCCCAGCTACGCAACATTAGCAACCACTGAGACATGTGGACAGCACTGAGCAACAAGCAGAGCGATAATGATAGAAGCATTCAGCCGCACAGAGGGAATCCAACATGAAATCATCACACACAAACTGTTTTATAGAAGAGAAGAGAACAATCTGACTGCTGTATAGCTGCTACTTTTGTATGCTAATTGAAACCTTTGCTACTATGCTAGCCAAACTTAAACTATGCATCCAGGGTGTTGTAAAGTTTAAATGAGCTGCGAACAAACTCACACCTGACCAAACTCAATCTTTACCAGGACCATTCCCACTTTAAGTGTTGAGTTTAGCCAGTGTGCAGGAGCGGTGGTGGTACCTGCTTGTTCTTGTACTTCTTGAGGTAGCGCGGGGACACCAGGCACTCGGGGTTGATGTCGGTGGAGATGGGCTCGATGAACTGGGGGTCAGGGTTCATGTGCTGCATCTTGAGGAAGGACAGGATGTTCTGCACCTCCAGGTTGTACGAGCTGTCCGCCATGGTCTTCCCTTTGGAGGCCAGACGGCACGCGGCCATCCAGTGGGCGTACTGCTTCTCCTGCAACAAGGGACAACACAGAAGACCGACATTAAAAAGGAGACATATTATGCTAAATTTACCTTTCTGAGCTTTTAACTAATACTAAAACGTGATACATGTGTGAGAATTTGAGATTTCCTGAATAGTTTTACAATGTTTTTGAAAATACAATACTCTTGTGTTGAAAAGGACAGTATATAATCTAAACAAATTGTTTTAAAAATGATCACTGTGGTATCGAAATAACAGTATTGAACCTATTTCTTCCTCTGTTCTTAGTGTGAAATGTTTGCATTGTGATAAAACTACTTTCTCCAATTTGTAGGGTTGTAGGGTGAAACACATAGGATTCAGCAGAGTTGTGTACAATAAAAAAAAAAAACGATCTGGCAGAGCAATGTTTTGTGGTGACGTTTACGGTGATGGATAGTAAAGGAGCAAGCGGAAATCATCAACGCAGTTTTCAACCGTGAGGTCAGTAGACTTTTTTTCCTATTCAAGTAATTTTACATAAATTCTGCGTTGTAAATAGTCCAAAATATAAAATAATTATAAATGTGTGTCATAGATTATAACTATATAGCGTACAAAAGCATAATGACTCCTCTTTAAATACATCTTCACATTCATTTTGGTGGACGATGTAACAGAATGTTGAAACTTCTAGTCGCTATTACTTGTAGCCTCATTTACACTACACATTGTTTTATGCTGTAAACTGAAATAGCATTGCTTAAGTTTCCAAATGTAGATTAAGATGTCCATAGAATTCAGAATATAAAAGAATTAAATAAAATGAAAGTAGATTATAAATTTAGTTTTGCGGTTTACACTTTTACACCTGAAAACTATATCTATGTAGAACTGATTACAGGCTCACGTGAATGTTTTGCATAAATTGTCAGGGACCACAGAGGAGGAGGAGGAGGCATGCCAGAAGCTTGAGACTCATTTGACTTTGCAAAACAACCAAGTATTTGATTTATTGTGTTCTTTCCATTACCAATAGAACAATTCTACCATGGAGTTACAGTCTGTATTCCCTACCGTGTCACATCGGAGCCAGATCTCGTTCATGCCGTCAGCCACCGGAATCAGCAGCTTGATGTTGAATTTCTGTCCGGAGATGTTCACGTCCGGTGTGACCTCGCAACCTGTGTGCGGCGACAGAGCAGGCTTAACCTCACATACCACACTTCTGACTAAATGACGCCTAAAACCAGCAGCGCGTTGTTACCTCTGAGGTTCATCTGATGAGCGGGCGTGCCGTGGGCCTCCTCTTTGCTCTTGTAACAGGAAATGGTGATGTCCTTGAACGTGCACCAGTACAGCTTGTAGCCTTTGAGGGTCAGCTTCTTGGGTCTGAGGGGCACAGGACACATGTTAGTTTACAGGAGGTCACAGGAAGCTGATGTTTATTCAGCTAAAAACAAGACGCACGGGACAGGAGCTCTGATCAAGCAGAATGTGTGGTCACATTTCGACTCACACCGGTTCACCTGGGAGCGCTTTAGAACGGTTCTGTTGCTGAGCACTGAGTGAACAACTGACGTCACCCAAACTTAACAAATTTGTTTCTTTCTACACCTTGTTATGAACTGGAAATATAATATTCTTGCTCTTGCAGTGCTGTGCGCCAATAAACAAGAAACAGTTCATGCTAATGCGCGCTAGCTTTGTTAGCTTTGCTGTCAGCTCAACATAGAAGTTACCATCACTGGAAATACAGTGGTTTATCATAAGATCAAATCACTCTTTGGTGAGAAAACACTTTCAGATTTTTACTCATTTACCAATAAAAAGTCTTTAAGGAGGCAATCAAGCATATTTGGTTCCTCAGATCTACAACAAATTATAGACTGCACATTACTAATTGATATTGATAAGGATTTATACTTTTTACTCTCCAAACGTCCGATCTATGCCTGCACTTCATCTGATCACCACCGCAGCTATAACTCACACACCACATTCACACTTTAACAAGGCGGCTGAAACCATTGCTGTTCGTTTAGAAAACAAGCCTTTTTGGGGCAATGGAACATCAACAATGGCTTCTAACCAAATGTGTAATGGTTCAACGTGACTGTGTCCCAGTGGTTGGAGATTTGGAGAGAAAATGAATATCATGATTTTCTTGGAGTCAGATCACGATTTCGATTTAATGACGATTAATGGCAACTCAATAGTTTTACAGGTGATGTCACAATCCTAACAGTTTAAACTCAATACAGTGATCCCTCGCTATAGCGCGTTTCATCTTTCACGGCTTCGCTGCTTCACGGATTTTTTTTTACAGTGCGGATATTTTTACAGTGCATTGTGCTCTGAATCCTGATTGGCTCAGGGGCTTTACTGTTGTCTAGTTCTCAAATATAATCGAAGGTGGCATATCCGTTTATAAAAATCTTCTTGCTCAGAAAAAGAAAGCGCGCCAACAACTACCCATAACAATGTTCTTCTCTCGCCTTCAGTAGAAACAGAGGCTACAGCGGAGCGGAGTCAGGACCAAGAGGCACAGACTGTGAAATACGCCAGTGACTATGTTTACAACCTTATATTACTATATTTAAATTATTGTTTTAAACAAATTTTGGGCTTTAAAACAGGTTTTGATTTTTGGTTTCATTCCATAGTTCAGTATTGCATTGTAAAATAATAAAAAATAAAGCTGACTACTTCACGGATTTCACTTTTCACGTGTTATTTTTGGAAGGCAACTCCCGCGATAAACAAGGGATCACTGTACAGGAATAACTCCTGATGGACACTGGCTCCGGTTCAGGACCCACACGGTTCCCGTAAGACTTAGAAAGTGCTTAAAATCAATGTGCCCTGTCACACCGACCTCGGAGCACTGCGGCCGAGCGGGTCTGTGGAAAGAATCCGCAAGTCTACTTTTGCCGGACGCCGCAGCGGTCTAATGCGGCTTTCATGTCATTAGACGTGTGTTCTCGCGCGAAACCATGTGAATCTGCGTAGCTTTCGTCAAAAACGGACCGCAGTGAACCGAGGCTGGTGTGACAGGCGTCTGCAAGAGACCTGCGCGGGCCCTGGACCGTAACTGGACTGGAGTCAGTGAACACAAGGGGTGAGACTTGATTCTGATTTCGATACCATAATGATGACTATCTTTTCTTAAGACACAGTAATTTTCAATGCAAAATAATAATATTTTTCATGTTACAATATGGTACCAGTTCAGACAATAGTTCAGCTCAAAATCATTCTCACATTTTGTTTTGTCCGTGATTTGATTAAGTATCAATACATCAAATGAGAATCTAGTTTTGGTACTAGTTGTAGATTTGATAAGTATCTGATTTTCCAGTAGATCTTTCTAGTAGAGATAACTAAAAGGCATATGTCTCTCCTGAAAGTGTATGCCTTTATTGAAATTTGTTCAATCCACCTGTCACTCGCATTACTGAGGCAGAACAAAAATGTGGTGTGGGTGAAAAAAAACTTCTCTTTG
Source organism: Rhinogobius similis (assembly GCA_019453435.1). Classification (NCBI taxonomy): domain Eukaryota; kingdom Metazoa; phylum Chordata; class Actinopteri; order Gobiiformes; family Gobiidae; genus Rhinogobius; species Rhinogobius similis. Next base: position 27,375,168 of record CM033638.1, on the reverse strand, counting down.
ACCATAGAGCGACATTCAAGAGAAATTGAGTCATTTACGATATGGCGATTTTCCTAAAATAGCAGATCGTCACGGGAATGAGATCATGATTTGATTTTTATCACTATATTGCTCAGTCCTTACTGTGTCCATCCATTTCCGACTGAGATACGCCTGCAGGGCTGCAAACTAAAACTCCTGCTTACCAATGTTTTCTTGCGATCCACCGAGTCTTAATACAGTGAAACAAACCAGACATCTGCCCTTGGACTGGACAGAAAATGCTGCTTCCTGCTTCTCTCAGACAAATCCCAAATCAGCCTAACCTTGGCCATACCATTTGTTTACAGTGCGATAAGACGTTTGTGAGATAGCGGGCTTCCTCGTATGAATGGAGACTTACTTGAAGACCTTGACATAGTCGGCGAGCTCAGGAATAGCCGTGATGTCACCCTGAGGGGAGAGGAGGCCAGAATGAAACAGAGTAAATGACATATTACATGGTGGTAACGGCTGAATCGTCGTGAGCCTCATTTCCACTGCAGCGGGACAGAAGTGCACGCCAGGTCAGCGCAGAGACTTTCCAAAACCAAACAGTACGGAGAATGTCTAAAAACGGTGCTTTGCTGTACAGTGGTGAGGCTTGATGTTTATTCTGTGGACACAAGGTTTGAGCGTTGTGTTCATCTGCAAACAGAAAACTTCAACTATATTTTGTCACATGGAACTTTTTTAAGTAATCAGATATCAAAATTGTAGATGCGTTAGTTGTTTTGTTTTTTTATAGTGATAGTGAAAATTGGTATCAGTGCACATTTTGCAAAATAAAGCAAAACAATCCAATAATCGATAATAAGTAATTTAACTTATGGATCAATTAAGCTTGTCGAAGTCTTAACTTATAACACGAAAACACCACAGTTCTCCTTCTGACAGAAATGTACAGTATTTCAAATATTTTTTCAATTATTTTCCTTTTTCAGTCTAAATGAGCCTTTATTAAGACCCATTTATGCCCCATTTTAAGTATTTATTTGGACAGGTTTATTTGACTAATACATTAAAGCATTTAAAACAGATTTGTTTTGTTTTTATTAAAGTATTTTGAAATATTGCAATAACATCACTATCACATTACTTTCACAGCCAGATCGCAATATCATGTAACCTTATTTTCCCTAGTATCAAAATGTTGTTGTCTGTAATGCTATAGCAAATTAAACTAACTTTGAATTAATAAAACTACACCTGCTGGGGTTTTGGACCACTTTATTCTTCATGTCTGTATTTTGGTACAATATATAACTGCTCAAACTCTATGCTTTTGTCGTTGGGTGGGTGATAGAGCTGCTGTTCTACATTAAAATGAATGGGTTGTTTCCCCCACAGAGGTCTGTAAGATGCCACTGTATCTATTAAGGATATTTTGATTATAAACCCTATGCAGAGTTGTTTGATGGTTCTAAAAGATACATGAATTGTTATAACATGTAAAAGGTATTGATTATGTTCTAGTCCTGAAAAAGGCATTTCTTTTAAGCACTGACTGGAACAAAAAGTATCAAGTCTTAAAGGGGCTGTACCTGATTTTGACTGTTGCGAAACAGGAAAAACTGAACTAGTCCATGTTTCCATGTTTTTTGCATGTATTAAAATAAAATTAGTTTTGTCCCAGCACAGATATATTGTAAAAGCATCTATTCGGGTGAAATTTAGACCACAATGTTTTCTCTGCGTCTGTTCATAGAGTGCTTTATCCTACAAGAGAAGTGTGCTGTTAGCATGCTAATCTTTGTTAGCTTTACCGTGACTGTCCGTGATGCTCTGGGCTCAGAAACTGGTGAAAAGTGCTTCTAAACTCATGGAGGTGAATATTTATGATGCTGGGACTGCATTAAAGTGAGAGATACATGTGACTGATGTAAAGACTTTGAGATCAGCTAGTTCTGTTTTTCACGTTTTTAAACAGTAAAAATCTGGTACGGGGCCTTTAACGTTGACAATACGTTGACAATAGACCCACCACTAACAGTTATTTAAGTAGTTAACAAGTCAGTGATTACTTTTCCAATTAGTCAATGAGTCAAATGATTATTTCTGTTCATTCAGAGTTTAGTTTTTTTTTAATTATCAAGACTGAAGGCTTCTAGACAGAGAACATCTTTTGACATTCTGATTTAATAATGCTGAAGTCTATTTTTTTTCTTTTTTTTTACATAAAAGGCCTTTTTGTGTGTGTTTTAGAGTCGGTATAGTCCAATTAATGACTACGATTATCGAAACACGACTCCATTTATTTTTCCTTTTCTTTATCGTGGACCTGAGACGATACACAAAAAGGCTTTACGCCAGTCTCAACCCTTCTGCACACTCTGATGCAGTGTGAGCGTTCAGTACCAGTGTGTTGGACGTCTTCCCGCCCTCTAGTGTGATCTCCAGGTCGGACAGCGCCGCGTCCACCTCGTCCACCTCCTTCTCGCTGTTGTTCAGGTGGTTGTCTGAGGACATGATGGACAGCTTGTTGATGTGGTACTGCAACGACAAAGATGCACACAAACAGGAAATGAGAATCTCTTTGATTGGCTGAGGTCTTCCACTCTTAAATTACGCCAGCGTTGCTTTGTTTTCTGTTTTGTTTTGGTCTTAGCGACTCCTCACCGCAGAGATATTGGTGACATTTCCGGGAGTGGTCGAAATGAGGTCACTTTTGCTTGGGGCCGGTCTGGATGCAATTAAAAGGTTTCAGTTCCTCTGAGAGATGACTCAAATAATGGATTAAAATAGAAATAGATGACATAAATAAAATAACAAATGAAAAAATAAATTGTGACTAAATAAATACATTTGTCCAGTTAACTTTTCAAATTTTTCACAAGAATCATCACGTCAGAAAATATTGACAATGAGCCAAACCATATAAGCCTACATTTAAAGGTGCGCAGCGTAAACGGTCTGCTCGTCTCCATGGAGATGTTACTGTGTTGCCAGGAATGTTCTATACAGTATAGCAATAAACGCAGCCCATGTATTTCCATAGGTTTAATGCGATACCGAGCCAAGTGATAGGTTAGATCTGTGAAGAGGCGACTCTGCACACATTTTCGTTTTTTTTTTTTTTGCATTAAAAACATAATGAAATAAATGCTAGATGGATATGTTTAATGCCGTACTGCAGAACATTCCAGGCAACGGAATAACATCGTGGAGACAAGTAGAAAAGTTAGGCAGAGCACAAGAGACAAGAGTAAAAGGAGTACATTTTAGGCAATGAAAACGAATTTAGCTGGATAAATAAAACCTAGATGGGTTCATGTCATACTGTGGAACCTTCCATTCAAAGCAAAAACAGTTTTATGAGAAAATCAGGTGATGTACTCGCAACTAGAAACCCTACATAGTGCACCTTTAACCATCGAGCAAATGTTTAGGGTCACAACCAATTCTCTGAGCTTTAGTCCAATTTAAGACTCTAGCTATCTTATCTTTAAATACAGCATAGGACCTGGTAGGAAAAAGGTAATTAGATCAAATAAATAATTACATGTAAAACGCACCAGAAAACAGGAAATGACATATGGTTTATTCAAATTTTCTTGGGGGAAAACCCACAAGCCCCATTTTATGGTAAATGGTAAATGGTCACATATTTCTATAGCGCTTTTCCACCTTCGAAGCGCTCTACATCAAGGAACCATTCACTCACACATTCACACACCAGAGTGCGCAGACACTGGGGGCGAGGCGGGTTAAGTGTCTTGCCCAAGGACACAACGGCAGTATTCACCTGCGGGAGCAATTGCGCCGCCAACCTGTGGGTCAGTGGATCTGACCGCTCAACCGAGGATGTTTATGTCAGGAGCGGGATTCGAACCACTGACCTTCGGATCAGAAGACAATCTCTCTGCTACTGAGCTACTGCTGCCCAATTTAATTTGTAAAAGAAAAATGTAAATGCTGATGAATGTAGAGATCCAGAGTCAACTGTTCTCCACTCCTGTTCTCCTGTTTATTATATCATTGTTATGTCCATTTATTTAAACTGTGTATCGTTTGATGGGCCGCAAACAGAATCTTGTTAAGGCCCTTCGAATGCCTAGAATCGTTCTTGGATATGGAAGCAAGGAAGGTGACAGCTGTTCGCCAAAACATGTCAAGATAAAAAAGGTTGTTCATAATTACTCCTGTGTCCTGACCTAGCCGTCGTGTCTCCAGGAGGACGACTAACATTACCCTATCATGCTCTAAATAGATGAGACGTGTACTAGTGATCACCACACCTTCAAACCCTGAAAATACTTTTTGCTACTGACCGGTCATGTGTAAAACCGCTTCTTTGATGAAGAAATTAAACATTAACATCATTTTCAGATACTTTTCCCCATTTAAATATATAATAAAACAAACACCATATATATTTTTCCTTAAAAAGAATAAATAAAAGTATATATATATATATAAAAAAAGACGTAATTCAATGCATAAATAGAAGACCAAATGCGAGTGTAGCAAGGATAAACTGGTCTGAAATACTAAATATGCTAATCAAGGGGAGAACGTTTGGCAATGGGCATTTAGCATTTGACAGGCTAATCCTCAAACCTCAACAACGCTAAAAATGAACTACATCAACAAAAACCGAGCTCCTTAGCTGTGTAAACAAAATTCCCATTTTTATTCTCTCAATATTTTTGCTAATTGTGCTGCATCAACACTTGACTGTGATAATTGCCGTATAAAAACATTTGTTGCTTTTCTGTTTACAGCGTTACAATTAGCGGTATGCAACTTTTTGGACAATTATTGGAGAAGATAAACAAACAAGTGCCACAAGGCGTGCTATATGTTCCCAGGATGCTAACGAGCTATAAACATTTTTTACTAGCAACATGTGCGAGTTACGCTAACAAAGGAGATTCGTCTGGAGGGGTCCGTTACTGCAGGGCCTGGCGTACATCCTGCCCGGTGCGTCAGACACTAAATAAGACTTGTTGACAAACGGTATTTATAATGTCAACCCCTCACCCGGGCCGGCGATATGTGAATGAACAGCTGCGCAGAGGGGCAGATAAGTACGAGAGGCTGGATAGAGACGTGCAGGAGGCTAACAGGAGGCTACGCTAACAGAATGTGGGACAAAGGGCTCGTGCACGCCCCGTTCACAGCTCGTTACTCCGGGTGCACGTGTCGCAGGCAGGTGCTTAAAATAGATTCATTTTTAAACTTGGGTGTCAGTCTTTACACTTTCTGTTTTCGTCAACATTTCATTTTACGCTTCATTATTTATGATGCGACATGTAATAGTAACATGACAAAATAACACCCAACGCCTGTGTAATTACATGCTTGGTACATATTAGTTGATGGGTTTATTTCTGATGGACAACAGATTAAATTTAAAATAAGACACTGATGAATATAAAACCTGTATAATATGTTGTTACGTCATTTTAAATGTTAAAGGTGCACTATACAGGTTTTCAGATTTTCTTCAACATTGTGTGTTCTTTGCCTGAGAGTTCCACAGTATGACATAAACTCATCTAAGTTTCATTTATACAGCTGAAGAAGTTTTTATTAACCAAAAAAAGTACCTGTCTGCTGCTTGTCTTGGTTTTATGCCATCCAGATAATAGAATGTTTTATACCCCCCACCAGCAAACTACACAGTCCACCTTTTAGTAACTGATTAGTGTAAATCCTTACAGTGTAAATACTTATTATTAAATTACAGCTACTGACAAAATACTCAGTTACTTGTAACATTGACAAGAATGCTTGGGATGACAATGCGTTACTCTGCAAGAGCAGTTTGAATGTGACAAACCCATAAACATTTCTGCTGTCAGGTAAACACCTCATTGTTGATGATATGTCATTTGAGCCAGTTAAAATAAGTCATTTGTTGTGAACCTCTTTTTAAATGTCATTATAAAAACACAAATGTATATAATATTACAAATAAAGTAATCCTCATATGAACCCCTAAAGTAACTAAATGTACTTTTTGAGGTAACTAAGTGGAGTAACTTATTATATATTTTAAAAGTAATTTGGAATGATAAACCTTGCTTTTTTAAAGTAACTTCGGCAACACTGATTATTGCTGCTATCCCTAAAGTTCCTAGAAACTGCACTGTCAGAGAAGCACAGTTTAAAGGTTTTGTAGTATAAAGCACCACTCAAACCTTCTGACTACCACCAAACACAACACATTCATTCATCGTCAAAGTGGAAGACGTGTCTCGCCTGAGGACACAACTACAGGAAATGGAGAAAAGCAACCCAATAAAAACTGTATATCTAAACTATGTCAGTCAAATATTATTGTAAACTGAAAAAAACTCAAAGATAATACTTGGCTTTCCTTGTACAATCAGAGCTAAACCTGAATTTAAACCTTGGCCAAAATTAGGACAAAGCATGGTCTAAAAATGTGAAGAAAGCAGGTTTAAAATTAGACTTAACCATGGATTTAGGTCGTTTTAAATAATAATGAACCCACAGTAAGATAAAAACAATAACTCAAACTGCCAAAGGCCGTGCGTATAACCAGTTACTGGCCTAAAATTGGCTAAAAGTTTCCCAATTTCTACCAGCTTGTTTTTACAGGCAGGAAACTGGACTGTGGGGCCACCGTAGTCGACATTTATCCCTTTCCACATTTGTACGACGTGGTTTCCCAAACAGTGCGGCGCGTTTACTCACATCCTGTTCAAATCTCCACCATGTAGTGAAATTCAACCCCTGCCCTGTTAGCTAAGCCTGTCCACTGAATCATAGCGGCTACAAACGCGCTAACAGACAGGTAGCAACAGCTCGGATTAGCGTCCCTCTGAAGTCAACAGTAATGGAAGCCGCTTTGGAGTAATTCTACACATATCGCGCCGCCATAGTGTCAGTGGGGCTGGGGCCGGAATGCTCTCGGGTCTGCGGGGCTGTCTGTGGGGTCGCTATGGGGCGTCTGGATGGGGTAGGTGGTCCGGGGCGGGGGCTGCGCTGGCTCTATAATTACCCCCGTGGTGAGGACAGTGTGGCGTCCCCAGGTCTTGGCACCCGGGCTTTATGAGGTGAAAAAATAGCAGGGTCAACGCCCCCCCGAGGACAGCGCGAGGGGCTAGCATCTCCGGTACCAAGATGGGCATGTGCATATTATACATCCACGCAAAAAAATGTCATTCCTCTGTAAATGTACTATAAATGGACCGTGCGTTTTAAATGTGGGAAATTCAACTATTTGTACAGCTCACGGTTAGCTCATGGTTAGCATCACCACTTCCTGTCCAATTCTAGCTCTATTCCTGCTTCTCTCGTCAGATAAATGCTCCATAACTAGATGCGGAGCAAAAGCTGTGGTCTCATTTTCACCCAGATAGATGCTTTTACATTATATCTGTGCAGGGGCAACACAGATTTGACTTTATTACATGCTAAACATCAGGAACATGAACTAGACCTGTTTTTCACGTTTAACAGTAAAAATCTGATACATTTTCTCCGTTTATTACTCATAAACTAGGGCTGTTCACTTTGCATTTTTCTATTGCCATTTAGGAAAAATACCGGTGCAATTGCGATTACATTTGCGATTTATGTTTTAATAATAGGATTCCGTTCAGATTCAGATTGTAAACACAATTCTGTTTGTCACGTTCAGTTGTGTTTGTCATATTTTAACGCGTCTTTGTCACTTTTAGTCATGTTTTGGTGCACTGAGCCGCGTTATTTGTGGGTGCGTTTCTGTCGCTTTTTTAACACATTTTCATCACTTTCGGTCGTGCTTTATTATTATAAATGATTATATTATTGCACTTCAAAGATTGCAGCCTTCGAGATTTGCTAATTGCATCCATTAAAATTGCAATTTTGTGTGGATTTGGTTGAATCGTGCAGCCCTGGCCTTTAAGAGGTAAATAAAGTCATCTGCTCAGAGGTTTCAGAGGCTAAACAACAGGAGAAAAAGTGTGTTTGAACAGACAGCTGCATTAAAGAGACAAACAGTCAATCACGATACAACGATTTCACAAAAATAGCAGATTGTCACCGGGACGAGCTCACGATTCCATTTTTATCACCACACGCCCAGCCCTACCACAAACACAGACAGCACACCAGCACAACTGTTTACTTACTAAGTTTTGTATGAAACACTGATCTAAAGCGCTACTAAAATTGCGTTAAATCGGTCACTAGTAATTCACTAGCAAGGACCACAACCTCAAGCTTGGATGCAGAAGTTTATTGGCGATCAAGAACGATAAAATGCATGAGAGTAGATGATCAATGCCGTTTTGGGGCTTCTAGCGATGAGGGCAGCAGGCTCCCGGGCCTCGATACCCCCCGACTAAAGGATAAGACAGAACAATTAGAAGAGGGTGGGAGGGAGGGGCACGAAATAACGAACACTGGTGTGTGTGACCGGGAAGTTTAAATAGAGTAGTCACCGGAAGGGGCGTGGATGAGGTGTGGTCCTGCTCCCGAACTTTAGATAACAGACTTATCTCCATATAGAATAGTACTTTTCCAATCCAGCTTAATTTATAAAGCACTTTAAAAACAACACAGTCTACCAAAGTGCTGTACACAGACAAAATAATGAGACAAAAGACAACAGGCACCAAAGAAACAGAGAAAAATATCAACCCTTCAAACTGTTAAAACGCCACAGAGGAAAAATACGTTTTGAGAAGAGATTTAAAAACAGTAAGAGAGTCAGCCTGTCTGATGTTCAGTACTTTTGAGTAATATTTTCCATGCCTACTTCCTACAAATTTAACTGCAGCACTTGCACGCCTAATTGAGTATAATTCCAGCCATTTAACTGTACCTTTGCCGTACAACTTTTCAGCACTTGCGTTTATCACACTTTGTTCGACACTAGCTTCAGTTTGCTTCCCCGTGCAGAAACCCGCCCCGTGGCCTGCAGCCATTCTAATTCATTAGCGTGCAGATGAGAAGGCTCGGTGCCCACTGGCTCGGGAAAGCACTGACAGTGGAGTCTGACGAAGCACTTCGGCGGCTGCGGTAAAAAGCCCACACCTCCTGGACCAACCTGCAGAGCTGCGAACATCATCATCTCCTCCTCCGTGCACTCGATCTCCTCCAGAAGAATGGCCCACTTCGCCTGCTCGTACAGCTGGTTCACGCGGATGGCGTCGTACTGGCGGAGGAGACAAAGACAGTCAAAGGGTCGCATGCGGAAGAGGGGCGTTTTTAAGATTGCAGATGCAGAATTATGACATGATTAAAAGGCCTAGTATCTGCTAAATCTGTTTCAGCCGTGTGCGTCTCATTTTTTTCAGCGCTAAACTCTTGCTAATGGCTAACAAACCATGCATCGTTTAAAGTGCGTATGACAGGTTTTCATGATTTTCTAATTTTGACTTTATATGATGTATTAATACCAGTTGTACATATGCATTTTAGTTTTACAACAATTAAGCAGCCATTTGTGGAGAAAAGTTGAAAAATATGTTGAAAATTACAGGAAGTGAACAAACTGATGACATCACACTAGGGAGACAAAGGTTAAGCATAATTTACACAAAACAAACAATCCTTTAAACATTGATTCAACAAAATAAAGGCGGTCGCATGTATTTTTATTTGTAAAATTAAAAAATCTGTGACACTGAATGAGTTTTGGCCCCATGTATAAGATGGTTGCTAGGTAATTTCCTAGTGTGATGTCATCGTTTACAACCAGGAAGTAAAACAAAACCGTGATAAAATTCATGAAGTATTTTAACAACATTTGAAACATATTGATGTCAACTGCATTCTTGTCAAGTGAGCTGTCGAACCTGTCATGCGCACTTTAAGTAGTAACGGTTTGCAACAAGGGAAAACGGTTGGAACATTCTGGTGTGAGGATAAATACCTTGGGGTTGAGGTCGAAGAAGCTGTGGTATTTGAACCTCAACAGGAGGACCTCGTTCTCCTTCACGTCCTGCTCCATCAGAGACCGAGAAGAGTCCAGCCACCTGCAGACAGCAGACCATCCACACATCAGCGTATGACTTTATGCCGTAGATGTTACGATGGCTATTGCTCACAAACAGACGTGTAGTATAACTGTGAGTTGGAAAAAAAAAACACTGCAGCACTGAATTTATTGTTATGAAGCTTTTTTTTTCCCTTTTCAGTAATTAAATATACAAATCTATCCATTTTTTTTTTACTCATGTCAATAATAATGTGTGATTGTTGTCTGTTCGTTTGTGTCATCATTATTTTTTCATTGCTCTGTTCTCTGCCGTGAAAAAAGCTAAATTTGCTGATCCACGGGCAGATGGAGAACACATCTATTCACTGGGGCGCACACTTTCTGGTCTGGAGCGAAGTGATCCCATTGGCCAGTGGGCACCACATGACCTGGATTTACAGGCTTGTGGGAAATCTAGTGGCCAAAATACTACTTGGGTCAGAGCAATAAGTATAATTTATGTAATAATGAGCACAATAATTTTGCTTTGAATAAATACTTCCACAAATGTAGTTCACCAAAAATACATGTATGTGTTGATGGGAATTATTATGCATTTTTCTTTATATTATATAGTTATAAAGCATGAAGAACAACTTAATTCATACTATCCACAATAATGGAGATCACCGGTCCCGCCCACTTTGAAGTTTGCTGCCGTTCCGGAAGTAAATTTCTTGTCATAATGTTTGCCATAGACTTTTAGAAAATTTCAAATATTAAAAGGACACATATTGTGCTACAGTGACTTTTTTTTTTCCTTTTCTTTTTTTTAGCTTTAAACCATGTTCTAACACTGTTCCATCATCAAAAACATACCTGAAGTAGCATTCAGCTGCATTCACACTGTTTTGAGGAATGTTTTGAGAAAATCCTCCCCCCTCCGAGCATCAAACACACTTTCTGCAAACTCCATCTATCCCGGACGTATTTTCAGATCATTTATGTCACTTATCCGAGAACATTCAGCTGTTTTTAGTCCTTAAGTCATCGCTAAACTCGCTCTGAGCATTTCTGTCGTCTAAACACGATAACTGCTGCAGCAAATCCGTATTATAACTTATTTTCAGTGCTAACTTCACTAGATTGTATATAGCGCAGGCGCCATCTGCTGACTGGATGCACTCAGTAATGAATAAGAAACTTTTTTTGAGATGGCAAATTTAAGGCACTCAAGAGCATGTTTAAAGGTTAACAGCAATATGAAAAATGCTGAATATTTTTCCTTTAAGAGTTTAAGAGCATGACAGAGGCTAACTAGCTACGTGGTAACTAATGTCCATAACGCAGTTGTTTTCAGCCCAAATGACACATGTAAAACTATTTACTAGTCATTTTTTTCAGAAACCTTATGGGGAAAAAATAATGGAAAATGTACTGCGGGAAGGAAGCGGTGGGTGGTCACTGTGGGCTCCATATAGACTTAGTAAATACTTAAAGGTCCCATATTCTGCTATTTTCCCCATTACACAGTCTATTCTAAGGGCTTTGTTGATAAATTTTTGCGTTGTGTAATATCCATAACATAACAGTTTCCAAAAAACACCCATTTCTTGGACTGGCCCCCCTCCTTGCAAAAGCAAACGGCTCACTCTGAGATCTGACCCCCCCGAACAGAGAGCAGGCTGCCTCCCCCGCCCAACCCGCGACGAAGCCTAGAGTGGAAATGTTGCGCATGCGCCGTGTGCTCCGGTAAACAGCGATACACAAACACGGGAATAAACATTTTATCCATCCTGACGGTGCGTCGTGCTGAGTCCTACGTCCTGGATCTGACCTGGAGTTTGACGTGCTCCAGTACCTCAACGACGGACGTTGCCGTTTGGTAAATAACAAACTAACTCTTCTATCTCTCGTATCCATCGTGTAATCACTATGTAGCATTAGCATTAGCGGTTTTTATTCTTGCGGCTGCGCGCTTCCTGGAGGCGTGGCTTGAGCGCTGCGTCATCCTAGTGAAGCTGCGTCATCTTAGTGAGGAGCCCCCGTCTGCTGCTCACCCGAGGGGGACGGAAAAGACAGTTCTCTAGTGAAAACATGTGGGAATCAATCAAAAAACCACTTTGGGCACAACATACGAGGCCCAAATAGCACTGTAGGAAGGTTAAAACCTCTGAAAAGTCGATTTTGCATGATATGGGACCTTTAAGAGGCAAGGTGTAGTTACTAAGCCTGACTCAATCTTAATAAACAAATTGTTCATTATGAATTAAGATGTAGATATTATAAAGTGGTAGCAATATCTTAATGCCTTCACCTTTCAAAGATTTAAAGTTCTGACAGTTGTGAGAGATTTAGTCATTCTTATTCTTTTCTTCTGGTCTAGTGTTTAAAGTTCTAATTTTGACAAAGCATGCAAAAATATTCCAATCATTTGAATACTCTCCACACGACAGCAGCAGACCGGGGCTCACCCTTGGTTGATTTTGGCCTTGTCCAGCAGCGACTGGGGCTTGTAGAGTTTGACCAGCGTGTCGGGTGTGGAGATGGGCTGGCTGACCGCGAGGATGCCGGGGTTTCCTTCGGAGAGCGGGCTGTCTCCGAACCAGGCCGAGGTGGGCGAGAGGGGGCTGCCGTCCCGGGAGTCGTACGTGGGGGTCATGGTCTTGCTGTACAGGCCCGGGCTGGAGTAGATGCTCCCTGAGGACAGACGAGCGAGGACAGTCAGTGGAGACACCGGGGGGATGGGTCAGATGGTGTCACGTTATTTTGATGTGGTATTTGTGTGTGATTGGTGAAATAAAGTTTATGATAAGGCATAAATCAATGGGACTCAGAATGATGAGAATCTCGGACAATTGGCGTAGTGATTAACGGTAACACATTATTATAACTACACATATTCCTGCCTTAATAAAGCATGAACAAAGACATAATTCATTGTGAACAAATAGTTTATTAAGAATGATTCAGGCTTAGTAACTATTTAACTAATACCAATAGGGTTAGATTTAACAGTCGAACCTTAATTCCTGACCCTAACGTTAATTAATTATCTTGAATCATGCTTAATGTGGGTAAGACAGAGTTTTATGATTTTCTAACTTTGACTTTATTCAGTGTATTAATCTCTCTTGTAAATATAAATTATAGTTTTACGCCACTCAAGTCGCTGTTTGTGGAGAAAAGTTTTTTAAAAATCTGTTGAAAATTACAGGAAGTAAACAAATTGATGATGACATCACACTGGGGAGACAAAGGTTATGCATCATTTACAAGAAAGAAACTACTCTTTTGACCCTTTAATATTGATTAAAAAAAAAAAAAGAAAGGTGTTCACATGTATTTTTCTTTGTCAAATAATAAAATCTGTGACATTAGAGGAGTTTTGGTGCACTGTACAGGATGTTTCTTGGTCATTTCCAAGTGTGATGTCATCAACCAGGAAGTAAAATTAAAAGCCTAAAAAAAAAAGCTAAACTGGGGTAAAATTTGTTACGATTTTAGCAGAATTTGAAATATATTTATCTTAACTACATTTTAGTCAAATGAGTAGTCCAACCTGTCATAGGCACTTTAATAAACTATATGTTCATTGTGAATTAAGGCTTTGTTCACGCTTTATTATAGCTAATTAAGGCGTAGTTATTATAAAATGATATCTGATTAACAATTTAAAACAAAATATTATATCTTTTGAATGGGGGAAAAATGGTTGTACATAACAGGAAGCTGGAACCTGTGAACATCAGGCATTTGTAAGTGTTCATCAGTCTCTGACAAACGACAAAAACAAACTAACATATATTTAGTAATCATCTACTGATCATGAACAAAAATAAACGTATCATTATGTATATATAAATTAAACGAATCATCAGCAAACCTTTAATAATAATGTACTGTGGTCAGGGTAAGCTAATGTTTATGATTGTTAAGGATTAGCTGTTTTCTTGTCAATGATTGAACATTTATAAGTTCTCTGTATGAATACATGTAATGGGTTTTTCTACCTGCTACAAAAATAACAATTGATAAAATAATACTAGCTCCTGTCCATATGAGAGTGACAAATTCTATGTTTGGAAAACTATATTATTGTAATGTAATCATATGTTATGTCTGTTTGTGTTTTCTATGTGCTCTCGTCTGTAGGCCCTGAGAGAACAGTCTCCAGCAGGGAGGGAAGAAAGAAATGTACTATAACCCATTAAAACCAGAGCTCTCCACTCACAGGAGGCTCTGGTGTAAGATGGGGACAAGATAGTGCCATTTAAGAGCGTACATACGTTTATGATTAAAAAAATACTCCAAAAACAGTTGATTAAAGATGAAAATATTTAGGTTGTAAAATTCCAAATAAGGGGTAGAATTAGTTAGTTCTGCAGTTTTGTGTGTAATTTTACAGTCACTTAGAGTCATTTCACGTTAGACTGATACATTTAAAAACATGTTTAAAACACGTTTCAGTTTGATTAGCGTAAAGTGAGACTACAGGGAAAACTCTTTTTTCCAACTTTTGGTTTTTTGGTCAGTTTCTCTCTCCACATACAGGCTTTCATGTGGAAACAGCAAACTAGTCCAATCTGCTCTTAAAGACGTTTTATTACTTCATCCATAGATTTGTCTGTGGGAGAAAAATGCATTTTCAGAAAACGGCCTTTGAAGTTACAATGTCCCAGAGACATAAAGACCGCCATTTAAAATAGCTCCTACACACAACAAACTGGGCAGTCTCGGACTAAACAAGATTTTGACGAAACATACAGAAGGATTTGTTGACATCCAATTCTAAAACTGATTTATTAAAGTTTTAAGTCAAAAAATGAGGCGAAATTTGAATTTTTTGGACAATTTTTTGTCAAATCTAGTTAATTCAAAAACTGTATAAGATTTGTAACTAATGTGTGTACAAAAAAGCAATTTAAACCAGGTTCTGTCCATTTTTCAGGTTTAAATGCCCCAAATATGTGACATTTTTGGCCGTATTTACACCTGAATTGCCTCATTACAGCAGTGGTTCTCAAACTTTTTCAGTCGCCAGCCCGAAAATAAAAATAGTTCACATTCGCGACACACAAAAAATAGGCAACACTCAGAGTGATAAATTAGCCTTATATCTAATGTTTGATTTTATTTTGAGAATATAGACCTAGAAAATGACTTTAATAGGCCGACAAATAGGAATCTACATTTACCACTGCATTTGAAGCCTTGTTTAACACTATTGTATCAGTTTTTCCCACCTTCTGGGGACCCCCGGGAATCATTTCGTGACCCCCCCCTAGTTTGAGGACCACTGAACCACAGCAGAAGTTTCAAATTGATATCTTTACATTTAAGAGTTACGTTTATCTAGTTTGCATCCCTCAAATGATGCAAACTGTAGCTTTCTCTTTAAAGAAAAGCTACACTAAACTTTGCTTTACTTCACAATATTCAAACGGCAGACACTGGAGACAATGTGAGTGAAGTGACAGTGTGAGCTCCTGTACATGTCACACGAGACGGCCGTTTACAATGAACTGCTGCTTTACATGCTCGAGTTTCCATTGTCCTGTTGGAGCATGGAATACATTTAAGCGTGAAACTGACAAAAGGGAAGGGAGAAAAACAAAAGACACTGTTGCTAAGGCTCAACACAAGGTGACCAGGCCATGCAGATGAGGCGCACCGCACACACGCGCTTGGCTTTTTTAGTCACAGTCAGAAACCTGCAGGAATTCACTACACGGCACTACAAACAACCTCCCACTGAGAGAGAGGGAGAGAATGAGAGGCGAGGGGGAGAAAGAGAGAGGAGGAGATAGAAGAAGAAGAGAACTTGTCAGTGTATTTTGATATGGATCTTTTCTTGGAACAGTTATGATTCTGCCAGACTTTTAAACAAAAGAGCGTTGCATTTCCTGCGTGCTGCTTTGTTTGTTTTGGTTCACATGCCCCCCGTCCGGCTTCACTAAATCATTCCAGAACCAGGAAGTGAGTGGAGCGTTTGGGAGTCGGGGTCATGAGAAATGGGTGCGGGCCGGGCCACCCAGAGCTGGCGGGGAGCCTGTTGTTTGGCGCGGCTTTGGGAGTTTTCTTAAACGCAGGGTCACAAGGTCAGAGGGAGAACTGATTTTTCTTATTAGCTTCTTGAAAGTGTCAAAATAGCATGAAAAATGTATTAGGTATGCATACAGTGAAAGTGTTCTTTTTCTTCTTTAGGGAAAATGTTGATATGTTGGTGTCAGCTTTGTGTCAGTAGTGCTTTTGGAAACTTTCTGAGCCCAGGGTCAGGGTTAGATTTTGAGTTCATTTCCATCTTGTTTTATTTGTAGAGTCCCAATTGTTATCGCCTATTTACTTATACAGTGTATAATGTAAAATATTACAAAAAAAATGATTATTATTATTTTTATTTATTATTATGATTTGTATGATTATTATGGTTATAATGAATTTAAAGTGCATATGACAGGGTTTTATGATTTTCTAATGTTGACGTTATTCAGTGTATTAATGCCTCTTGTAAATATAAATTGTAGTTTTACACCAATCAGGTCGCTGTTTGTGGAGAAAAGTGTAAAAATAAATTGAAAATTACAGGAAGGAAACACATTGATGACGTCACACTGGGGAGACAAAGGTTATGCATCATTTATACAAAAGAAACTACTTTTTTGACTTTTTAATTGAACAAAAATAAAGGCATTTACATGTATTTTTCTTTGTCAAATAAAAAAAAAAATCTGTGACCTTCTGTGTTTTAGTGCACTGTACAGGATGTTTTTCTCGTGACGTCATCATTTACAACCAGGAAGTAGAGTTAAAAACCTAAAAAAAATAGCTAAACTGGGGTAAAGATTTTAGCAGAATTTAAAATATATTTATCTTAACTGCATTTTAGTTAAATTAGTAATCCAACCTGTCAGAGGCACTTTAAACAAACGTATATTTGTGAATTAAAAAAGGTGGCAATAATAACAATATAAACTCATGGGTTTTAGGAGCGAAAGCTAGTTTGGTAAGGCATAGCTGGACATTAACGTTGCAATCGCTGCGTTTTAACACTCCCAAATTCCGGCCTGGACAAACAGCAGATGCCTCTGTTTGACTGACGTGGAGGAGTAAATGCTGAGGCCGCCGAGACCACCAGAGCTCTTAAGACTAAATATAAATGTGCGCGTACAAGGCCGTCGATAAGGAGTCTGAATCCTGCTGCTGTGTGGCCTCTTCAAACGGATGAGCACAATTAGAGCTGAATATGGAATTATGACACTTACCATAAAAACCTAAAGTGCGTCATTTGTCTTCTGGTAATGATGTAAATGATGAAGTCAGCTTTATTGGGAATGTGAAGAGCACATCCCGGCACTAAGAGTAGATATTACTCAGACGTGAAGGAGCGCTCAGCAGTTTTTCTGTAAGGGCTAGGGGTGTACAAGTGGACCGAACACATTTTTCAACATTATTTGTACTTAGCTCAAATGAAATGTAATGGATTCTCGTTTAGAATTTAAGCATTTTGGACAAACAAAGCAAAGTGTGCGAGTGTGTTCCGTCGGTGAAGAGGTAGAGAACGTTAGCTTAGCTTTTATAAAGTTAAAACATAAACTTTATCAAAAAACGGGGGTGCACGATGGCAGAGCGGTTAGAGCTCTTGCCTCCAAACAAGGAGATTGTGGGTTTGAATCCTGGACCGGAACAACACTACATGATCTGTGTGGGTGGAGCCTGCATGTTCTCCCTGTGTTACTGTGGGTTCTCTCCGGGTCCGTCCAAACACATACGACTGTAGCTTAACTGGCAGCTCTAAATTGCTCTGAGTGAATGACAGTGAGAGTGAATCATGGATGTATTAAATGAACTGGATAAGGCACGCCCCCTCTGTCTGTGGTCTCAGATTGATTTGTGGCCGTGCGAGGTACTGCAGCCTCTTGGGCCCAGCCTTTTTCTAAAATTGCACATTATAACTGCAGACAGTACTGAATTATTATCGGTATTTAAATAAAATAGGAGCAAATGTTCTTTTCTACCGTTTCTAAAATCACAGAAATTACCGTTTTTATATGAAGTGGGGGATTGTCGTCACGTGGCGCCCTAAAGCAAAGATGGCAGCCTCCGTATCAGGAAGTAAAGCAAAGATGGCAGCCTCCGTATCAGGAAGTAAATGTGGAAGTAAGACATTTTTTTTGGGGTCATGCGCCAATGAGCACACTCCATAGGGATAAACAGGGCGGCCATTTTGGATTCATCTTCCAGGTTTTATTATAGTTCTATGGAGTGAATGGTCTGTCCATGGGTTAGCGGGATAGCCCTGTGACAAGTACCCCGCCTAAGGCTCAAAGGCGCTGGGATTGGCTCCAGTCACCCACGACCCCAAATGGGAACCAGTGGTAGAAAATGAATGAATCAATGAAAATATTTTTTAGTAAAACCATTTGTGGATTCTTAAAGGGGAAACATTAAGTAAAATTAACTTTTATGAGCTTTAAACCATGTTAGAATGGCTTTGCATTTAAGGCTCGAGTGCTCAGAAATGTTCAGTTACAAACATTATGTGAGGAGGCGGGGCTTGTCAGTTCAGTGGATCTGTTTCTGTTATTAAGCTGTTTTAGATGTGGTTTGGGGTTCAGAGTCAACAAAATGTAAAATAATAATAATAATAATGTAATATCTGATCTATAGTTTAGAGTAATATGTCTTAAGCTCTTGTTTTAACTACACAGCTCCATAACAAACATCTGTATATTGTTTTAGTTTTTTCTTTAGAAGTTGTACTTTCTCATTTCAAATAAACTAAGTGGTAGCTGAACTATTTCTTTTAATGAATTGTAAAAGATGTAATACTGGTATGTGATAAAAGTACGATGTATAGATTATTTTTGTCAACATACTTTAAGTGTGTAAATTTATAGTGAGTTGTTTGCATCTTGTCAAAGTAAAGTAATACTAAAAATCACAGTTTTTAAAAAGACAAAGCAAAAAACACATGGAATCAGTATAAAAGTGAGTAAAAACACCACACTTTACATTCTTGTACAGCAAACAGGCAATGTACAAGTAACTTAGAACAAAGCACGGTGGACATTTCACAAACACCGCCACGACACTCGACCACTTCAAAACACAACTTCAAAACAGATCCACCAAAGCTGTAGTTAAATCAAAGTCGAGGCCTGCGGCGTGTGACCGGCCGACCGACCAGCTGATCGCCTTCAGAAGAGCCGTCAGCTGACCGGCGGTGCGGGTCATGTGATCGGGGGGAGAGGGAAGAACATAGGAAGCAAGGAAACGAGGAGGGAAGCGAGGAAGGAAGCTTACCTTTGACCGGTCCGATGTATATGACCTCAGAGGCTGAAGAGGAGACAGTGGGAAAGAGTAAGGAATGGAAAGACAGGACAAAGGAGAGAAACTGGAGACAGAATTCGTCATTAAAAAAGATAGACATTAAAGGAGACGTGTTATGACTTTTGGAAATTCTCGCATCTGAATATGTGAATGTCGCAGTGATCAGATTGAGTTCGAAGAAGGTGTATGTACTTTAAAAAGAGTTGAAACTTTGCCATTATGTCTGCTAAGAAGGTTAAAATCTTACCAATTATGATATTTAAACTAAAAACGAAGCCTGGTGTGTTTTTGAGGCGCAAACAACATAATAGCATGATGTAAAGCTTATTGGTTGAGCATAACATGTCTCCTTTAAAGATGTAGAAACGATTAAGGGGGAAAAGACAAGTATAATGTTGGCGTTTCCGAGGGCGCTGCCAGTGGCTAACCCGAATGAGTCACATCAGGCCGGACTGGACAGCACCCAGGCCCGGTTGCTCTGGTTGTGTTTGCCTCTGCATCAGTCTGCCAGATCCAAAAATCTAATCCAATGGTACGGTTAGCCAGGGTATGCTAGTGCTCAAGATAAGTAAACAGTTCCAAATTAAGAGTCAGGTGGATTTATTGTGGACTTTTACATGCATATTGGATTAAATCAAGATTTGAGTTGTTTTTTTTAAATTAGCAAACTCAATCTCAAGTCGTTACAATAAGGAAAATGTGAGCAAAGTTATGTGGATTTACACTTAAAGGCACTGCACCTTTTTGAACAGTCTCAACCATGTGGAAAACAGAACTAGTTCATTTCAAACAGTTTGCAGCGGTCCAAAGTTAGTTCTCACTTCCGAGCATCCTTATTCACTGTGATGAGTTTATAAGCGCTTTGTCACAACTATCAGAGCCCAGTGCTGTAAAGATAACAAACATTAGCATGCTAACAATGTCCTTCCTGCTTCGAGGAGATGAAAAAGCTCTATAATTAGATACAGAAAGGCAGTATCGTTTTGACCTTAAGAGCTGCTCTAAAATATATCTGTATTGGGGAAAAACAGATTTTACTTTATTAAAAAAAACAACAACAACAACAACAAAGCACTGGTACAGCCTCTTTAATACGCTGCCATTTCCATCGTAAATTGGTCTGTTACTTCTTTATGAAGTTGAAAGCAGCATCATAGCAGCAAACATATCAAACTTTATGTACTCAAATTATGATTAGATTTGAGATTAATCTTTTTCAAATTGAAGAGCAAGTTACAATTCACATTTTGACTATATTCTGGTTGCAATTAATCTTTCATTCCAGTATTTCAGATCTTCTTAAAGAGGCAGTGTGGTAGAATAGGTGACCGCTCCATGACGATTGAGGGCTTTAAAATTACCACAGAGTCCATGGAAACATCGTAAAATCATTTTGGAAAACATGTCTCTTGCAACTTAACAATGCATTTCGAAAACTACATGCAGCACATTTGGTTTTGGTAATCTCCACTTCTGATGCAACAGTCGGCTGCACGGCTCTTCTCAGAGTTTGTGACTGCATTATAACCTTGTGATTCCTATCAGCAGACTCGAGTGCCCGGGCCAGCCCATCCCCACAGGGACGCTGGGCCTTTTACCCTGCCGGATCCGCGGCGTTAGCATTAGCATGTGATCAGATAGAGGCAGGAAGTGAGGGCGCGTCCACATGCACCGAGTCACAGGGGGGATAGTAACGCATTCCTCCAAGCATTCCGCTTTACCCAGCTGTGTGACACCCGCCCTCCGCCGGGACAAAACATACACCCAGAGAGGCGTTCAGAGCGGCTGTCAAAAGTTAAGGATGAGATGAAGCTGCAGGAATATTTTGGGTTTTTATACCGTTACAGTGCAGTAGTGTATTAGAATGGAAGTTATCTATTCGCATTAGTAGTGTAACGATATGTAGAAACAATAAGATGCATTCCGATATAAAACTAAATGATGCGACAACAAAATATTTGACTTTTTTGAAACTATTCGAGTTGACTCAATGCAGCTCTTTTGTGTGAACATAAACACAACAGATGCTTTTCCTTTGATTTTTATTTTAAATCATCACTTGATTTGGGTTGGTGAGATCATATTCATGGCTTTGGTTTGTGGTGGTTTTAGCAGAAGTTGTAATGGGAACTTTATGTGAAACAGTTAGATTAGTTTGTGCTTAAGATACTCTCACTTTTTTCATCCTGTCTTGTGTTCCTTAAGCAGATATACTTTTCAATTTTAACTGTAAGCCTAATGTTTTTGGACACAACGTGATTTGAGATGAAGTCTTAACATAAACTCCAGGATAGTTTTTGTTGCAGTCCCCATGGCGCTTCTCCTGTCATATTTTCCTCGATATATTTAGACTACAAATAGTAGCGGTCATTACCAATATTTTAGTAGTTTGCATAGTTACGTGGCGCGGATTGAGGAAAACTAGCCGAGCTCAGATCGATGTCGCAGACTGTAAGGGGAGAATATCAATACACTGAATAAATAAGTGGATTGTTAGACCCCTAATTCACATGTAATTAAGAATACTAATACAGTAATAGGACATTTTGATGTTTCCATCCATTGGCTCCATAGTTTGTAAGCCTACTCCTAATTAAATTGCTTTGCTGGACTCTAAATGCCACAGAATGCATTCATGTAATAAAATCAAATCTGTGTTGCCTCACTACAGATAAAAATGTGGGTGAAAATGAGACCGCATCGCACTGTCTGCATCTAATTAATGAGCGTGTTTCTCTCCGTGAATCAGGAAGTGAGTCTTTAGCATGCTAATATTTGTTAGCTTGACCATGACGGCAAAACTCGCTCTGGGCTCTGAAAAATGTGAGTCCTTATAAACTCATTGTGGATAATTAGAAGGCGACACTCACCGCTTCAAAGACTTTCAAATGAACCATATGCCTTTAACCCACATTTTAACCAGTTTAAAAATGTTACATGCAAGTAGGACATTGTGATAGTAGTAAGTAAGTAAGTAAGTAGTAGTAAGGTTTGTGGTTCCAGTCACTTCAGATTGTTGTTGTCTCTTTGGGCAAAGCACTTTCACAACCTTGCCTTTATGTGTTATATAAGTCACTGGTTCCCAACCTTTTTTGTTTCGAGGACCCCCTAACATTCTGACATTCTAGAGTACCCATCAACTTGAGTTTCAGGCAAATAAATGGGTTTAAAGTCACATATTGTCATTTATTACTATTCGATTTTGTTTTAATTATATTTATAGTCCAAGATACTCCAAAAAGATGCTAAATTTACAACAAATAACACTTTTTTATTCAGATAAAAGTACATTTCATTGTCTTTTAAAATCTGAAACCATTCCAAGTACCCCCTGGTAATTGCTCAAGTACCCCTGGGGGTCCCCGTACCCCTGGTTGGGAAACACTGATATAAGTGATTGGCTGTGACTTACTAAAGACCGAAGAAGTGTTTGAGAAGTCAAGCTTATGAAAAGTAGTGGTTTGGTTTTTTGTGTGTTTTTCTTCTTGAATACGTTTCAAATAAAATAAATAATGCCGTACACTTGTAGCCTGTTAGCTTATTTACAGGCTTGACAAAAGCTCTCAAAACACCTCACTGTAGTCATTATACATTCACTCCCAACTCAGAGGTGATGGGGTAGACCGGCGGCTGCAAGGCTGCCAATCCGCACCGTCTGCCCCTCCCACCAACCACAGCAGGCAAGGTGGATGAAGTGTCTTGCTAAGCACACAACAACAGTTTGATTGTGCCTCCGATCAAAAAGCTACCAATCTGGGTCCAAACTAAATGTGGCAGCTAAAGCACGCAACGCACAATTCATTTTATTTCTAGCGTTTTGCAGTTTAAGCGAACGCCAGATCCGTCACAGCACTGCGGCACAATTTGTTCTCCCTTTTCTCACGTGGTTGTAGATCACGGTGACATTGACAGCCGCGCGGGGAGGAGGGCTAGGCTAAGTGCGGCGCTGCAGCCTGGTTTGGTTTGTTATAATGGCAGCGTGACCAACTATGCGCGGAATCTCAGCCATGCTCCGCGCTTGGCAGCCGAGGAGCCCTGGAGATGTCCAAAATGTGCACTTTCATATTTGGTCATTGGGAGAGGGCTGTTATCGTAGTGGCTTTCTCACCACAACGAGGGGCCGAAGTGAAAAGAGCCAAGGAACCTGCTATTAACCTGCTGCTTGTGGGAAGGAATTGTTATTTTGCACAAAAGGAGATACGACGGAACTGTAATTTAACAAAAACAAAAACAAAGAGGGAAGTTCAGAAAAGATTTGGCCTGAATAATTTTAGAAACGTATCTATGAAAATCATGAGGAAGCTACTTGGATTGAATTATCACTCTAAAACTTGGTCCAACTGACATCATTTAACCTTCTTTTGGCGGAAACATTTGAGAGAAGACTGCAATATGAGCTGCTGTACAAGAATCCAATCCCTTTATGAATATATTTGTAAAGGTTTAAACAACAGGTTTTAAACAGAACAAAGGCTCATGCATGCTCAATATTTGTTTTGTAAACAGATCTGTGCGTTCCAAGCGTACTGCATTTCAAGTGTTTTTCAATAGCCACCAGGGGGAGCTCACAGTCAAAGTACATAATTGACCAAAAGGGACAGTTTTTATGTCACATTTGTTGAAAAAGATCGAAGAAAACGAGGTGAGAGAATTGTTTGTTTCGTTGATTGTTCTCGTTGACTTTTTTTTTTCCATTTCAGCATCTGTTGTGTTAATGCTGTTTAGTTCTTTGTGGAAGACTCATGACCAAAGTAATTGAAATCTATGCCCTACGGGAACAGTGTCAGTCTGTGTATGGCTCACTTGTTTGGTTTTTACCTTATGAATACAAACAAACTTAACTAACCGATTTTAGACACTTTTTATCGTGTCCAAAAGGGGCTCGAAGACCAGGGGAAGGATTTTAGCGGGCCGTGATGCGCTGCTAACATGCGTGAATCTGCGGCTACACGACGAATCAGAAACCTCAATCATCCGACAATGTTACACAACTCAATATATTAGATAAACTAAACGGAATTGGCAGTACTTCACTTTTGTTTGGGCAATTTTGGTTTAAGATAAAATCAGAAAAACTGTTGTGTAAGTGGTAAAGGTAAGGTCATTTTGTTTTGGCAGATGAGGAATGGGAAAATATGCATCCAATAGAGTAACAATATCACTTGTTTGGGGGGAATTTTGTTTTTTTATAACACCATGTCAAAGTGCTCACTACTCACAGAGAACTACTGACTGGTGGAGAAAGTATGGTTGCCAAGTATGAATTTGGGCCTTAAAACTCCTGCCATGAATAAACTGATATCTTTCGAGCACAGTTTTGGCAACGCGTGGAAAAGGCCATTACGGGAAAAAAACAAAAACAAAACTGCACCAATAATCAAAAGAATTTGAAAAAAAATTACACTCTGACACACTTTACATTTTTGACAGAATTTGGACTAAAATGCTTGCATGCTGGACATGTGCCGTTTATTTGTTTGTTTTTGTTTTTCATTGAAAGTTTTGGGTTTATTTGCTCACTCTGTGTTCAATATTCTGTGTTTTGTGTGTTTAATTTCATGGAAAAAAAAATGTTTGCTCTTTTTTTTTTTGGATTTGGCTTCAAAATGGATGAACCAAAGAGCCAACCATAAATGGATTCGTGTTCAAAGGGATTTCAATCAAACATTCGTTGCCCGATTGTACTCTCAAAAGTGGGTCAACACGGAACGTACTTGCGAGCAGAATTACGGCAGGGCTAACCTCGACTTTGAGCCCTGCATTGTTCAGATGAGACAATGCGCAGACTCATGTTACACAGTACTGTTACATCAGCTCAGAATTATGAATGAGGTCATGAGGTCTGCACTACTTTCCCTTTCTTGTCCCTTGATTTGCCGCAGTTACAATAATAACCGCAGTATGTGTGCATTTGGAATATAATACAGTCTTGGGCGATGTGACGAACTTATTTATGAACTCACTGCGTCCGTTTTAGAAGCCTGAGATGTCTGACGGACGGGATCTACGGGCGCTACGAGGCGTGATGGTGAGAAATGGGTCTCGCGCGATGCCCGGTTTGAGAATGCAAACTGTCTGGATTTCTGTAGAGGTGTGAATGTGGACGTCTTGGCGTGGAAAATGATCTTACTATTTTGGCTGAACTATTGAGATAACAACGTATCATTACACCAGCATAACAAAAGGCTCACAATATTTGAATGGACTTAGAGGAAGTTTTGTTATAGCGGAGTGTTAAAAAGCAAAGAGAAATGCAAAGACCATGATCCTTTGCTGGTGATTAACCATTAACTCCTTCAGTTTTTGTTTCTAAAGTGGAAAACCATTTAGTCTGAGTTTTTAACATATTTATATTTAATAATTATACTTGACTATTTGCTTAGAAGTTTTTCCTAGCTTTAAAAAGTTTATAAGTTACTTGTTGGACATGGACAGCAGATATGAGGTAATTCCACTAACGTTACCTAGCAACCGTACTGTAAACAAGGAGCAAATCTTGTCTAATGTACAAACTAGTTTATATCTGTCAAATAAAAATATGTAACAACTTTTTATTTTAGTCTGTGTAATCCCTCATTCATCCAGGAGTGTTCCATCGTAGAAAAGGTTTCAAAGGTCGTCATCTGGACACTGTTTTGAAAATCAAGACGTTTCGACTTCCATCCAGAAGGCATTTTCAATCAGTAGAGCTGGTTTGTATAAGTCAGAGTTTTCAAACCATAGATAGAAAATGCCTTCTGGATGGAAGTTGAAACGTCTTGGTTTTCAAAACAGTGTCCAGATGACGACTTTTGAAACCTTTTCTGTTATGTTAAAATGGTCAGAAAAATGTGTTTCTTGTTCTTGTTTGTTTAGATACAAAGTTGTTTTCGAGTCTCCCAAAGAAACGGTGCAGTGTTGACTTCTTGCTGCACATGAACATTGAACATTTTACACAAATCAATCAACTTTTCATCATATTTCAGTGGTGAGAGACTTTTCCCTCGTTCTCCACTTAAGAGAACAGAATTCCCACTCTACCAGAGGTGTCAAAAGAGCAAAAAGAGGCACAAGTGGGCGGGGCAGAATAAGGTGAATAGGGGGAGTGGCCGAGGAAAAGTGTTAATGTTTAAGTATACAGCTGCATTAAACAGAGCAGCATATAATCAACCATCTTTCCTGACTAGCCTCATCTTTCTAAAGTTCAGAGTTGTGCTTTCACCTGATCCGGGGGTCAGCAGTGGGCCCTCCAGCTGCAGGTCGTCCTCCTCCGCCTCCTCCGGTCTTTTCTTCTTTTTCTTGGGGTCTCTCGGCTTGCGCAGTAGAGACAGCTCCTCTGGGTGCCGGATGTCTGCGGGGAGAAGGAGGGATGGCAGTATTATGCATTTTTTCCGGATACAGCAGTGGTCTGAAGTGTTTTTCAGATAACTAGATGAGCACTTTACTGTGGTGAACATACGCGCAACAGTGCACCGTAGCTGGTGTGACAAGAAAGTAAGATTAGGCATTAGAATTTCCTTTGGGTTTATAAAGAAGTGCAGGTGAATAAGAAATAAATATACATGTTTAAAAGTTTTGCTAAACACAGATACGATGAATTCACTTTTTCCTCATAAATGAGATACTTTAAAGTGCGTATGACGGGTTTCTATGATTTTCTAATTTTGACTTTATTTAGTGTATTAATACTTGTCGTAAATAGAAATGATAGTTTTACACCAATCAGGTGACTGTTTGTGGAAAAAAGTTGAAAAACCTGTTAAAAAATACAGGAAGTAAACGAACTGATGACATCACACTGGGGAGACAAAGATTATGCATCGTTTACACAAAATGAACTACTTTTTTGACCCTTTAAACATTGATTAAACAAAATTAAAGGTGTTCACATTTATTTTTATTTGTCAAATCAAAAAAATGTAACATTAGATGAGTTTTGGCCCAGTTTACAGTGTTGTTGCTATGGTAATTTCCTAGCGTGATGTCATCATTTACAACCAGGAAGTAAAATTAAAAAGCTAAAAATTGCGAAAGCGGTGTAAAATTTGTAAAGAATTTTAGCTAATTTTTAAATATGTTTATCTGAACTACATTTTGGTTAAATGAGTAGCCCAACCTGTCATGGGCCCTTGTCTTTAAGTGCATGGATTTCCAGAATTGAAATCATGGTTGGGTTTTGTGACAAAAAAGTATGTAAATATATGTTTCCCCTTATGTGGAGAGATCATGATTTTTGATCCACTTAGTGAAAAACAAATAAAAATAACTTTCAATAGTAATATTTTGCACATACAGACTTTTAATCACTTCCATAGTCAATGTCCTTCCTCCAAAGTCTGAATTTACAAAGCATCTACATACTTTTACCAACTGATAGAGCCAGGTTTGAAATGAGTTTGGTGCCGTATTAGACTCAAAGATTTTGATCTTTGAGTAGAATCTCCTATAAAACTACAATATTTTGCCTTGTTGCCATTAAAAGCACAAATAATCAGGCCAAGAATCAGACGTCAACAAATCCTCCTGTATAATCTTTCAAAACATTGCGGATATCTATGGAGAGAAAGTGGCAGACGAAGCCAAGGGCTGTGTAAGACGCACAGACAGACGGGCGGAAAAAAGTACAAGTAGGGCCTCGGTTCTTCAGTGTGTAATCCAGAGCTGAGACAGTCGACCTGCTCCAACCCTCCAGAGACTACATACTCAGACACAAAACTGCTGTCTTAAGAATGGAATTTTTATCTAGGATTTTGTGCAAAACATCTATCAATAACTTAAGAGGAGTTAACGTAGAAGAGTTTTATAAATGATGCGTTTGTTGATCTAAATGGGAACTGCTTTTTACACATTCAAATTGGGACCAAACCTGGAATAAAACCTGGGCTGGACCATGAGTAAACCAGGACTTGAAGAGGACCAAACCAAGTAGTGGTTGTAGCATGCGATTCTACTGGTTTAATATCAATTTAAATGAACAACTAAACATGCTATACCAATAAGGCGTCTTATATTAGGGATACAGACCCATATTTAGGCCAATATAGTCAATCACCTCGTCTGAAAGCTCGGAATCCCCAAAACACAAGTTTATCTGTCTCTTGAAGTCCCAAAAAAGAACAATATGTTAACCTCTGTGTTTCAGATGTGAGGAAAACATGTTCAAATTAAATATAGCTTTTACTGATGTCAATTGTTGATTTATAGGTTGATTTATTCTTCAATACAAAAACACTGGACATGATTGAAAGCTTACTGATGTTATAATTAAGTATTTTGGTTCAAGACAATTATCCAATCAGAAAGATGAATGAGCCTCACATTTGGGTTGCCAGTTTCAAAGCTGAAATCCAGAAGTGTGTTTTTAGTAGGGCTTCGAACGATTATTTTGCTACAACATTTTACCCAAATAAAGCAGAAGTGATGCCGCTGGGTTTGCACCTAAAACACAAAACTAAACATGTGTCGTGTCATTTCATATTTAGTTTGTATCTGACATCTAAAAAAACTTAAACCAGGAAGATAGTTGTAAAAAACAAGATACACAACCGGAACACTGCAGCTCCGCTCACATTTGTCACTGATACAGACTTTGGGATCACACACAGTTGAACTCAGTACCGTTCTCTCCTTCGATAACATGTTTCTGGGTGCAAGTGTAGAGGAAAATAACTGTCTCTAAACATGCTAGCTAAACGCAATACAGTCATAGTAACAACGGAGAAAGTACTTTCAGGTAACATTTTGCCGCAAAACAAAAAAAGCTGACATATTTTATCAGTTTGTTCTGTCACTCAAGTCGGCATGTTGAGGAGCATTTTTTGAATAAAAGAATGTCTCTGCAGAACCAAGAACTTGATTGGTGATAGGTCTTTCACTATAAAACAAAATTGATTCGTTGATTGATATATTGCACTTCTGTAGGGCTGTAATGCTTTAGTCATTTAGTTGATTAATCGTTTTATGGTGTCTTAGTCGACCAAGACTTTTATTAATAGACTAATCATTTTATTAAGATTGAAATTATATATGTGGCAAAAATGAGAAGATATGCAGTGAGTTTGCAGAAGCTTTTGGGGTCTAACATACATCTGCATAAATAGTTGATTTTGCATGAACTTCTGTGCAGTTGTGGTCTTTTAAGTTCAGTTTGGGTCAGACACCTGGAAATACTTAGTAGTTTTCGAACATTTTTGTCACACCCCCTTTTAGTCGACTAATCAGTCGATAGGGTAGGTCTTTAGTCGACCGAGAATTTCTTTAGACTACAGCCCTACACTTTTTACAGCAGGTTAACCTGCGCTGATGACTCAGGGACAGATTATTTTAATTTTAGACTCTGATGCGGAATGACAACACCTGTTGCATCGAACATGTGCAATTAGATGCTTTTATTAATTCATTGAGGCCTTTAAAGTAATTTGAAAAGCCTAATAATACACAAAGCACAATACAGGACCTGTAAGAACCCAAAAAAGACAAAATTTGAAGCATCTTTCACACTTAGACAGACTTACAGTACAGACCGGGACATTCTCATCTACTCATGTTCCACATTATGCGTCAGTCGCTAACAGAAACGACACAGACTTACAAAGGCATCACATGAACCACAAAATAGCTGTGAGTAAATAGCGCAGAAAGCATATGTATGTCTTTAATGGACTGAGCATTGACGACGTAATGAAAAAAACAGATCCTTGAGTCGTACCCCCCCTCTCCGTCTCACAGGCCAGAGAAGCATCCGTCAGCAGCTCCAGCGCTTTGGGCCGGGCTGGGGAGGATTCCTGTGCGGGACGCAGGGCTATGTAGGGGGTGAGACGGCCAAAACGTGTCAGGGAGCAGAATGGATGAAGCTAGCACACATCTGGAAAAGCAGCTGGATTCACTCTTCCAGTATAAATTAAATATGGTGGCGAGATTCAAGGCTTAGTTTTATTATTGCTAAGCCCATACGGAGTGAAATATGACTTCGAAATCGACTTGAGAGACGAGGGATTGAGTGGGTGCCATGCTCTGATCGCAGTGAAAGTTTTTTTTTTCTTTTTCTTTTTTTATTAACAAACAGGAAACCATTGGGTCCATCCATTTTCTCCCACCCATCCAAGGCCGGGTCGCAGAGGCAGCAGTTTGAGCAGGGATACCCAGACTTCCTTTTGCACACACTCCCTACAGCTCTTCCAATGGGGATTCCAAGGTGTTCCCAGGTCAGCCGAGAAACATAGGGCATGTTTGAGGGGGTTCCCGTTGGAGAAAATCGGTCTTGAAGGAAAAATGTTATGTAAAATTGACTTTTTTGAGCGTCTAACCCTGTCCTAACATTGCTCCGTCATTAAAAATGCCTGGAGTTGCGTTTAGCTTCAATCACGCTAGTTTGAAGAATACTGGTTGAAAAATCCTCTCCTACCGAAAGTAAAAAACACTCCCTTCAGAATTCCCTCGATGACCGACGTTTTTCCGATAACTTGCGTCACTTATCCGACAATCTTCTGCTGTTTTAAGTCGGCAAACTCTTCAGATGGTGCCTAAACTTAGTAAGTACCGTGGGAAACAGCAGAAATACAGATGTTCACTTAGCTTTTAACTATTTTTTAGTCTTAAAACATGAGATGTCACACTTAAGGTACTCATGAGCATGTTTAAAGGCGAATAACGATACAAAAAATTGCATCATATTTTTCCTTTAAGTGAAGCGTACCAACCCCTTTGAGAAGTACTACCTCACAAAGTGGTCTGGCTCTCTTTGGCTCCTGTTTAACTTCAACTGAAGAGGAGCTACACATCACAATGACGCTGACTTGATCGTGTGATAAACCACCATAATTCCAGTCACTTGCATTCTAAGCCTACATGCTTAGCTAAACAAAACTAGAACACTAGCAACAAATTTCTTCTGGTTATTTATGAACAACTCATGTCAAGATCAAATTATTACATGAATAATACATCCAACATTAGGCAAACTCGATGGAGGAAACGGACCTAACCGAGCCAAAGGGCAGTCACAAACAGTCTAAAGCTGTTGAAACGTGCCAATAGTTATTTCAGCGTGTCCTTGGGTCACCTCTCCAGGCAGGTGTCCAGGAGGGATTCGGAACAGATGCCCGAGCCACCTCAGCCGGACTCTACTCTGTTTGGGGTCTGGTCCTTACAGTCATGACCCGGCGCTTGACCACAGGAAGGAGCAGGGGCTTGGATTCAGCAATCAATTGGGAGCTTTTCAACTAAGCTCCTTCTTTACCACAAGTTTGATTCAATATATCTTAATTTCGTCTTCCATAAAAAGTAAAAAGCATTGCTACAGATTAGGGTCGAAAAGTCAAATCAACACCAAAACTATTACTGAAACTAGATACTCATTTGAACAACTTTCGATATCCTGATTTCCTGAACAGCTGTAGAATGATTTTGAGCTTTATCAGATCTAGTATAAGACAAAGTACTCATGGCTTTCTGCTTCCTGTTATGCGCAACATTTTGAGGACTTTTTCCCCATTCAAAATATATAATATCTGGTCTGAAATTGTTAATCACTATGGCAACAGTTCTAATTTCTAATCATTCTGTAACCCATAGATATAAGAAGAGAAGTATATAAGAAAGTACTAATATTTTGCATTGAAAATTACAGCCCATTGTTGAAAATGTGTTTTGGTATCAAAATCGGTATCAAGCGTCAAGCCTGTTCCATCATACCGAGTTTTGAATTTCTGTGCTGTGACCACACTTCTACAGATAATAAATGTGCCCATACTTTTCCATTGACAGCAGTGCCCCTCACGTCCTCTGAATCTGGGACAAAAATGGCCCTTGCACTTCTGACCAATGATCGTTTTACACACCTCGTCCCTTTCCTCTGACACCCGGGCCGCTCTCGCAGGTAAAAGCGCATGCATGACGACCCTGCGCTGTGAGCCCTTGGCCTGGCTCCGGCGCCTGACTGCAGGAGTAGCTGAGGGAGAGAGAGCGCCTTGGCCCGCGGTGTGAAGGCTTGTTTGGTTTGTGTAACTAAAGCAAAGGCATTCCAGCAGTTTTAAGGACTACCAGATGGGCCCCTCACCCCCCCCTCACTCCTCCTGCGTTACTCTATCCGCGTGCCCTTATAGAGCCATGCGAGCGAGCGGGCGGCCTGCGTGCTGCCGGGCCCGGGCCACGGCGCACACACTGAGGAGCCCGGGTGTAGGCTGCCGTCATGGGCCGGGCCTGGCACACATCACGACGTCACTGACAAGGATGGCTTTGGAGCGTTTAAATGTCTATTCAAAAATGTGCTACTGCAGCAACTACTACTACTAAAAATACAACTATTAAAACTACTACTACTACAACAATTATAACTACATCAAAAACTACAACAACTACAACTAATTCTACAACAACTACAACTATTACAACAACTACAACTACAGTACAAAAACTACTACTGCCGCTACCACTTCGACTACTATAGCTACTACCGCTACTACCACTGCTACCACTACTACTACCGCTACCACCACTGTATCTACTGCTAATACTGCTACTACCACTACTTCCACTAATACTACCACCACCACCGCTGCATCTACAGCTACCATTACTACCACTGCTCCTGCTACCACTTCTATTACTAATACTCTACTACCACCACTATTACTTCTACTACCACCACCACCTCTACCATTACTACTACTATCACCACCACCACTACTACATAACTAAATACATAACAAGTAACTTGGCGTGTAATTTTCATGGGTTGAATGAATGATAAGAAATTAAGACGAATGCCAAAGCGATTAACAGTGTGAAACCAAAATATTACAACTTTTGAATAGGAAAAATCCCCCAAAATACTGCATACAAGAACCTGAAAGCCATGAATAAGGATGTGGTTGTATTTAAAACATACTGAAAATGCATACACATAATAAAATCAAAACATTTACTCAATTATAGTCTACATAGGCTGGCTGCCGAGACTTTTCATTATTTTGCAAGTTAATTTATCATTTAAAAAAATTAAATGTTGGTGTGAAGTGTCGGGGAAAAACAATCGTAGGCAACTTAAAAATACTTTCAATCCTAAAGGTGCTAGCGAGTCAAGTTTTATGATTTGCAAATGTGGTAGACAGTGGTAAAGTCTAGAAACCAGACAGCACCATTCCCCCTGTGAGTCCCCTAATGGTGTCCTTGTCCAGTAAACTCCCCTGTGTGACTGTTGTGTAAAAGTGGGTGATGGTCTGTCTATCATTTATTTGTGGCGACAGATTAAAAGTTCACTATGTAACTTTTCAGGTGGAAGATCTGACACCTGCTTGTTTCCATAGAGAATGTTATTAGTTTGCCTGACAAGTGTCCAGAGTATGGCATTAAACTTCTCTATCTCCATGGACACAAGCAACTGACACCACCAGGGCAAGTTACAGGTCAGATCTGTGGAGAGGTGAAGACGCTCATAGGAAGAATGCACGTGTTTCCAGGTATACTGTTTTCAGTAGTTAAAACACTTGGCAATGGGCTCTGTGCACAAGGACACCCAGCTAGCTCAGTGTTAGCGTCACTACTTCCTGTCACATTCGGTCTCTATGATAAGTCGCTCTAAAGTCAATAAATAGCAGTGGACAGTGAGGTGGATGTTAAAGACTGTGCAAATGAGGTGAATACTTGAATGGAGGACACATCTGTGTTTAGAAAGGGATGTGTTTGTATGCGAATGCTAAGGCTAATGCTAACTTTGAGCCAAAGTAAATATTAAAATACCACAAAGTAAAGTCATCTACGTTACACACTAAAAACAATCGAGAAGTACTCACTTTAAATTTGAATAGGTTGTTTACTTTATATTTAAAGTCTATATGACAGGTTAGACGACACATTTCACTAAAACGTAGTGAACATGATTATATTTCAGATTTTACTAAGCATTTTGCCTATTTATCTTCAGTTTGACAGTTTTTGTAAAGTTTATAATGTCACTTCCTGGTTGGACACGGGCAGCAAATATGACATAGTTAGAGGTAATTCTACAACTGTTACCTAGCAACCATTTTGAAAACAATGGCCAAAATCCATATGAATTAGACAATAGTTATGATTTGATGAATAATAATGTGTGATAACCTTTATTTTGTTGGAGGACAGTTTAAACTGTCAGAAAATTGTGTCAGTTGCTGTAAACTTTCTGGTAAACCTCACTTTCAGTTATTACTCTCTCATTTTCTCTTAGCCTCAAGTAAATGAATGTATTTTCAGTTTGTTCCATTAGATAAAATCATATAATTTTATGACATTTTCTGTTAATAAAAAAAAACAACAAAAAATGCCTCTACTTCTTGTCAAAATTTCTTCACATACTGCTACTTTGCAGGGGTAAAACTATAATAAATATTACCAAACTAAGTCATAATTAAAACATTTTGAGAACCTGTCATGTAGACTGTAAAATTAGCATTAGCTTTGAGACACTGAGCTAGCCAGCCTGTAGAGTAAATGTAACATCGATACGTTTAAAGCAGGGGTGTCCAAACTTTTTCCATCGAGGGCCACATATTGAAATATAGACCAAGCGGAGGGCCACAAATCAATCGCGAAACGTAAAAAAAAAAAAAGCATTTATCTGATGTTTTAAGCACCACCACATGTACACATCGTCTCATTAATATCAGGTCTGTATCGCACCAAAATGTTAGTTATTTAGGTTAGAATTGTAGAAAATCTGAAATGTGCTGTAAATAGTACTTATCAGGACAATGTTCACCAGGAAACCTAAGGGCCAAGAAAAATTGGTCTGAGTAAAAAAAAGTACATCTAATTGTGAAAAGATGGTGGAATCTCAGCCCCTAAGCACAGAGCAAAGCCCCTACAGTAGCTCAGGCCGAGCCCCGTCAAATGCGGCATTATGTAACCACGATGAACTTCATGCACCATTTTCCCCATATGTGCTAAATTCCAGAGTATTTTGGACATACAAATACATAAATTCCCCTCGAGTGCTCAGCTGAAATATTTGTATTGGCAGCTCGGGCTTGGCGTGAGCGGAGCTGTGGTTGGAAGGTCAGAAGTGTTGGTTCACAGAAGGAGTAACGACACTTCACAACGAGATGCTGAATTTGTGGAGTGAACATACAAAAATAAATGAATAACAAAAAGAAAATAATGTCTATGCTTCTAAAGTCACGTCGACCGAATGTATAAATTACAGAAAATAGAGCAGGAGTAGCAGTTATATTTTGATAATAAAATGTAGCGGTCATATAAGGAGTCTCCAGAGGCATGATGTTTTTACACTCTTCCACCAGCACATATTTTAACTCACCAAAGGAGTCTGAGAAAGCACTTGTTCATGCTGCTGTGGGTTTGAAGTTAAGACAAGAAGTACTTCTACTTAGGGTTGGGCGATAGGGCAAAAAAACTGTAATCATGATTTTCTATTGCCTTTAATAGAGCTGCATGATTTAGGTAAAAATACACTGACCAGTGCGATTGTGATTGGATTTGTGATTTATGTTTATTTAATAATTCACAATTTAAACACGATTTTGTCACTTTTAGTTGCGTTTTTTTTGTCACGTTAATTTGTGTTTGCCATATTTAAACGCGTCTTTGTCATTTTTTGTTGCAATGTTGTCGCTTTTAGTCACGTTTTGGTGCATTGAGTCGTGTTTGTGGGTACGTTTTTGTCGCTTTTGAGTGCGTTTTTATCACTTATGGTCGCGCTTTTGCCGCTTATTTAAGAACATGTTAGTACAAATCAAATACAAATGGATTATGTTTTAATGATAGGATTCTGTCACGTTTTGTCACGTTTAGTTGTGTTTGTCATATTTAAACGCGTCTTTGTCACTTTGAGTTGTAATTTTGTCACTTTTAGTCTCGTATTTGTCGCTTTTAGTCACGTTTTGGTGCATTGAGTCGCGTTTGTTTTTTTGTCTCTTTTGAATGCATTTTTAATCACTTTTGGTCGCGCTTTTGTCGCTTGTTTCAGAACATGTTTGCACAAATCCAAACAAAAGTGTTGTAGTTTTTATTCAAATCAAAGCAGGACATTTTGTGGAAGAAATGACTGCACTCCATTAAAACTGCGATTTTGTGTGGATTTGGTTTAATCGTGCAGCCCTGGTCTTTAAGAGGTGAATAAAGTCATCTGCTCAGAGGCTTCAGAGGCTAAACAACAGGAGAAAAAGTGTGTTTGAACAGACAGCTGCATAAAAGAGACAAACAGTCAATCACGATACCGCCATTTCACAAAAAAAAGCAGATTGTCACAGTAAACTGATGAAAAACATAACATAATATAACATGTATTCTACAAAAAGCTCCAGCCCGTGAGCAGCTAGCCGTCTGTTCCCACACAGTGTAAGAGTATTTCAGGAAAAACAGCGAAGCCTAAAGTGAAGCGGCCTGACTATGATTAGCCCAGAGTCCACAGTCATGGGTTTGTCAGGATAAAACAGGGCCTCATCACACACAAGTTCATTTAGGACAACGCACACAAAAAGCATACAGACGGAGGGCAAAAACACTTACTGAGTTTTCTATTATTTCTAAGTTGCAAATCCTCAGTAGTGATGGTGCTGGCTTTCTTTTTTATATTTAAAGGTCCCATATTCTGCTATTTTGCCCTTTACACAGTCTATTCTAAGGGCTTTGTTGATAAATTTTTGCGTTGTGCAATATCCATAACATAACAGTTTCCAAAAAACACCCATTTCTTGGACTGGCCCCCCTCCTTGCAAAAGCAAACGGCTCACTCTGAGATCTGACCCCCCCGAACAGAGAGCAGCCTGCCTCCCCCGCCCAACCCGCGCGCCTCCCCCGCCCAACCCGTGATGAGACCGTGTGCTCCGGTAAACAGCGATACACAAACACGGGAATAAACCTTTTATCCGTCCTGACGGTGCGTCGTGCTGAGTCCTACGTCCTGGATCTGACCTGGAGTTTGACGTGCTCCAGTACCTCGACGACGGACGTTGCCGTTTGGTAAATAACAAGCTAACTCTTCGATCTGTCGTATCCATCGTGTAATTACTGTGTAGCATTAGCATTAGCTGTTTTTATTCTGCGGCTGCGCGCTTCCCGGAGGCGTGGCTTAAACACCGCGTCATCCTTGTGAGGAGCCCCCGTCTGCTGCTCACCCGAGGGGGACAGAAAAGACAGTTCTCTAGCGAAAACATGCGGGAATCAATCAAAAAAACACTTTGGGCACAACATACGAGGCCCAAATAGCACTATAGGAAGGTTAAAACCTCTGAAAAGTCGATTTTGCATGTTATGGGACCTTTAACGAAATGAAATGTTTTTGTGGGTGATTGTACTTCTATTTCAATAAAATGGAACGGAGAAAAAAAGGGAAAAATAAAGCTTTTGGCGTCTTTTTAGTAACAGTGTATTTTCACAAGAGTCCTGCAGGGGACGCTCTGTCGTTGATGTTACGTAGTTCTGCTTTAAAGGAGAAGTTCTAACACATTTCTGTTGGACTGACA
Source organism: Rhinogobius similis (assembly GCA_019453435.1). Classification (NCBI taxonomy): domain Eukaryota; kingdom Metazoa; phylum Chordata; class Actinopteri; order Gobiiformes; family Gobiidae; genus Rhinogobius; species Rhinogobius similis. The sequence goes on along the minus strand of CM033638.1, from coordinate 27,337,494 downwards.
TAATATCATTTGCATATTGCCATCGGGAAACTCAAACAAATCCATCGATATGTTAATTCCTGTCAATATCGCCTACTCCTACTCATTCCCACACAAATGCTGACTTCCAAGCCCTGGTTCTCAAGGAAATGGAAACAGAGGTCAGCGGGAGTGAGACGGACCGATTTCACATCCTTCGCAGTCCGGTCCACGAGGAGGGCTGGCTGTGTCCTGGGCCGTGTGCAGGCCCGACAGATGGACCCTGTCGGCGCTGGAATGTGAGCCTGTCTACAGCTGCTCGGAGCCTGGGACCGGGGGCCGAGGGAGGGACACTTTAACAGGGCTGCTGAAGATTTTTTATGGAGCTGAGTGTGTTACAAGTAATAAGACATGTGGTCCAGATCAAATAAATTACTGCGACGGGTGTGGGCAATACTGAGAGAAAAAGTATTGCCATCGTTTTCTCAGGGACCCTGTGTCAATTGACCTTATTCTGCCCCACCCACTTTTGCCGTTTTTTGCACTTTTGTTGTAAACGCACTGCCGTTTGACGAGAATTCAGTTAAAGCTAATGATGAACGAGGGAAAAGTCTCGCCGCTAAAATGTTACATAAAGTATCGTAGAAAGGGGTTCAGAGGTTGTCATCTGGACGCCGTTTAAAGATCGAGACGTTTCGACTTTTATCCAAAAGTCATTGTCAATCAGAGTGCTGGTCTGGGAACTCGGGCTTATATGCTACTCTGAGTACTGGGAGTCCTGCCCCCAGGGAGGAGTCACTGAGTCCTGTCTTTGTTAGAAAATTGTTTGTTTGTCACCTGGGACTTGATTAATTGGTCTATCTTGTTGATTAATGGTTGGCCTCACCTAGTTTCACCTGTGGCTAAAGGTCTATTGTTATCTTGATAGCTGGCTGTTGCTCCCTCCTCACTGCTGATTACCTCATTAGCATTTGACTGGTCTATTGATCTGGACCAAGGTGTTAGGATGCTGTCATAAATTTTGGCTAAATTAAATCTTAAGCCCCCATTCCTGTTTAGAGAAGGATTTTCTCTTTTTACAAAAATGGCCTCCTTAACACCTCTTTCAAACCAGTTCTTCTCTCTGCTCAAAATCTTCACCTCACTGTCCTCAAACGAGTGATTTGTAGCTTTTAGGTGCAGATGGACTGCACTCTGCGGTCCTGTGGAGGCCGCTCTTCTGTGTTGGTACAGCCTTTTGTGCAATGGCTGTTTGGTTTCTCCTATGTAACGTTCTTTACAACTGTCCTCACTGCACTCTATCGAATAAACTACATTGCTCTGTTTCTCTGTCGGCCTCTTGTCTTTAGGGTGGACCAGTTTCTGTTTAAGTGTGTTGCCTGGTTTGAAATAAACAGGGATGTCGTGTTGTCTAAAAATCCTTTGAAACTTCTCAGACAGGCCCGAGACATAAGGGATAGAGACCCCCCTCCTGCTGGGGTCTTTATCCTTTCTGTCCTGTTTCTTGGCTCTTCTGACTTTGTTAAAGGCCCAGTTGGGGTATCCACAAGCTGAGAGGGCACGTTGGACGTGTTCTTCCTCCTTCTTTCTCCCCTCAGAGCTGGTGGGTACTTCATGGGCTCTATGTTGCAATGTCCTAATCACTCCCAACTTGTGCTGCAGTGGTGGTTAGAACCGAATAATATTATTCGGTTCTAACCACCCACTGCAGCACAGAGAAACAGAGCAATGTAGTTTATTCGATAGAGTGCAGTGAGGACAGTTGTAAAGAACGTTACATAGGAGAAACCAAACAGCCATTGCACAAAAGGCTGTACCAACACAGAAGAGCGGCCTCCACAGGACCGCAGAGTGCAGTCCATCTGCACCTAAAAGCTACAAATCACTCGTTTGAGGACAGTGAGGTGAAGATTTTGAGCAGAGAGAAGAACTGGTTTGAAAGAGGAGTTAAGGAGGCCATTTTTGTAAAAAGAGAAAATCCTTCTCTAAACAGGAATGGGGGCTTAAGATTTAATTTAGCCAAAATTTATGACAGCATCCTAACACCTTGGTCCAGATCAATAGACCAGTCAAATGCTAATGAGGTAATCAGCAGTGAGGAGGGAGCAACAGCCAGCTATCAAGATAACAATAGACCTTTAGCCACAGGTGAAACTAGGTGAGGCCAACCATTAATCAACAAGATAGACCAATTAATCAAGTCCCAGGTGACAAACAAACAATTTTCTAACAAAGACAGGACTCAGTGACTCCTCCCTGGGGGCAGGACTCCCAGTACTCAGAGTAGCATATAAGCCCGAGTTCCCAGACCAGCTCTCTGATTGACAATGACTTTTGGATAAAAGTCGAAACGTCTCGATCTTTAAACGGCGTCCGGATGACAACCTCTGAACCCCTTTCTACGATGGACCACACCTGGACGAATGAGGGTTTACATCGACGTTACATAAAGTAGATTGATTTGTGTAAAATGTTTAATGAACACGAGCAACAACAAGTCAACAACGCAATGATTTCCTGGTCAGTCTGAAAACGGCTTTTTAGTCCATGTAGAACTTATTTTCTGTTGAGCTCGTCTGCTCCGTGTAAACTAATACAACGGAAACAAGACGGCGGCGCGTACGGCAACTTCCGGAATAAGGTGAATAGGACGGGGCGATAATGCCAAAAATGAGTAACAGTAAGACGATATTATGTCAACAGAAATGGGTTAAAACGTGTCTTCCAATGTGTTAAGCCCTATTCAGAAGGGATTAGTTTTACCTCGGGTAAATTGTAATAATTAGGAACAGCGTCTTTGTTTCTCGTCCCGCGCAAACTCAGAGGTGAACAGGTAATGTTAGTCCTGTGCGTTGAGCTTATATCGATTCAAAGGGTGTCTACGTCCATTTTAAGTCCAAATCTGAACTAGAATAATATTATCAATTCGCCAATCAAATTATGTTTTTTTTTTTCTACAATAAAAAAGTGAAAACTGCTTTAAAGACGTGACACCGGAAGCACAAACCCGTTGGGACCGAGCAGCATGGGGGTGCTTTTGGTGCAAAGTTTGGATCGAGGGGCTGTGTCCAAGTGAGTGGATTCAAAAAGTGAAAATACAGTTGTTTCGTAAGAAATCTGTGGATGTCATTCGGATCAAAATGATGTGGTGAGGAGCGTTATCTCACACGACAGCACAGGTAACGCAACATAACTCTGAAAACAAACCTAACGTAGTTGAAAATAGAAGAAATTCTTGCAACATGGATGAGTTAAAAGTCTAATTTAAATGTTTTAGCGGTACGGCTGCAAAGATTAATTAAGTAATCGTGACTAGTCGGCTATAAAAAATGATAATGTGCTAATCGTTAACTGAACTATGCAGACTCTAAAACACACGTCAAAAGACCATGACATTAATACATTCAAATGTTAAACAGTAATAGATAATTGATAATGATGGCAAACATTCTCTCTATTTCAGCCTTTATTTGGCAGATAATGTATTTAAAAAGTTTAAATATACAATAGAAATAACTGTTTGCCTACTTCTAAAATAATCATTAGTGACAGCCCTATTTACCAGGCCGCCATTTATGAAATCAAGTCTGTAAAAACAAGTGAACTGCTGACATTTCTGATCCCGTGCGAATTGCTCACAAAAAACAGACATCATGAGGTTTCAATTTTACAGACGTCTCAAGGTAAAACTAATCTCACTCGGCTAGGGCTAAAGGTAAATGTGAAATGTCTGCACAAATGTATCAAAAAAGGGAAGAAATCACCTTATATACTTATTTGAACTTTATTAATTTACACTTGTAATCAGCTCAGTTTTTGTAGCATATTGTTCCTATAAATAATATACTCAAAATTCACATTTCTATTTTCAGTATCATAAAAATAGCATTCACAACATCAAACTTTGGATGTATTGCCCACATCTATGTGTCAATATAAGTGTAAGCAAAATGTATCATTCCACCATATCATATCATCATATCTGCACCGGGGCAAGACAAACAAGCCAAATATCAGCAGCATTTTCAGTATCTGACAACTGAAATCCAGTGGTGGAAAGTAACAAAGTACAAAATCTGTATCTGTACTTTACTTAAGTCGTTTTCACAGTGGATACTTTGTACTTTTACTGCACTACATTTGAGACCAAGTATCTGTACTTTTTACTCCACATTTTTTTTTTTTTTTTTAGCAGAACTGAAAAGTCAAAAGTACTTTTCATTTTGTTTGAGGGTTATTCTGAGCACGTTGGTGGTGACATTCTGCCTGAAGGTTTTGAGTTCAAGCACAACAACAAACAGACCAAAACATACACATAAAATCATTAACAAAAACTAAGGAATTCATTGAAATGTATCTTTGTTGACTAAAATTAAGCTCAATTTGTTACCAAAATTACAACATTGAGTATGTACAACTGGTCTCAAGCTACATAAAATACTTTTACTTTGTACTCTTAAAGTACATTTTTAAACAGGTACTTCAACATATTTACTTAAGCAGATTTTTAAAGGTCCCATATTCTGCTATTTTCCCCATTACACAGTCTATTCTAAGGGCTTTGTTGATAAAATTTTGCGTTGTGCAATATCCATAACATAACAGTTTCCAAAAAACACCCATTTCTTGGACTGGCCCCCCTCCTTGCAAAAGCAAACGGCTCACTCTGAGATCTGACCCCCCCGAACAGAGAGCAGTCTGCCTCCCCCTCCCAACCAGTGACGAAGCCTAGAGCGGAGATGTTGCGCATGCGCCGTGTGCTCCGGTAAACAGTGATACACAAACACGGGAATAAACATTTTATCTGTCCTGACGGTGCGTCGTGCTGAGTCTTACGTCCTGGATCTGACCTGGAGTTTGACGTGCTCCAGGACCTCGACGACGGATGTTGCCGTTTGGTAAATAACAAGCTAAGTCTTCTATGATTACTGTGTAGCATTAGCATTAGCTGTTTTTATTCTTGCAGCTGCGCGCTTCCCGGAGGCGTGGCTTGAGCGCCGCGTCATCCTGGTGAAGCCGCGTTATCTTAGTGAGGAGCCCCCGTCTGCTGCTCAGCTGAGGGGGACGGAAAAGACAGTTCTCTAGCGAAAACATGCGGGAATCAATCAAAAAACCACTTTGGGCACAACATACGAGGCCCAAATAGCACTGTAGGAAGGTTAAAACCTCTGAAAAGTCGATTTTGCATGATATGGGACCTTTAATGTAATACTTTACTTTTAATTTTACTCAAGTAATTTTTTTGTACACTTTTACTTGAGTAACGGAATTGAGTACTTTTTCCACTACTGTTGAAATCCTCTGATCTCACAGACAAATGATATACCATCCCTAAAAGTAATACATATTTACTATACTTCGGCATTATTTTAGCTCTAAACTGTGAAATGCCAAAGCAAAAGTCTGTTTAAAGGACACCAAGTACACAAATAATGCAGCATGTGTCCTTTAGCCTCATTTACACTGCTTCATTAACCATTTCTGTGTTAAACTTATGTGTATAACAGTAGTTTCTTATCATATGGATAATGCAGTAGCTTTTTTCGCAATGGAAATATCTGAACTGCACTTTTATTTGGCAGACTTGACACTGCGGCGACTTGTATCAGCGCGTGCAGGTGTGTGGTGACCCCGTTTGATAAAAGGGTTTTTACAGGTGCACCGCTCCCAACCTGCAACTTGTAACCGCGAGGGAGTGGAAGGGAGAAGGCCTGGAGGTCACGGGGCCGGGGGTCAACGGGGTCAAATGTCTGTGGGCCCTCTCAGGGGACAGTGTGGAGCCAGAACATTCTATTGTAAGAATACACAGACTGCAGATCGATTACCATTTGTCAAAAAAAGGCGTTGTTCGGGAGTAAAACTAAATGCAGTTTTGGTCTTGATTTAAAGCGGCTCCGGACTGATAAGGAGTGTTGACCAAACAGAGTGGAGTGGTCGGAGACGTGGCCCACAGACACGCAGGGCCCACGTCTGTATAATAAACAGTGCACTTGGACTGAGAGAATGCGCAGGTCACAGGGAGGACGCCCGTGTTTGTGTTCCTCAGCATGGCCTAAAATAGTTCAGCTTTCCTTCGGTTGAAATGTTGACAAGAAATCTAAATATATACAACTGTCCATTCCACACATGTACAATGTTGTTTTTTTTCCCTTGCCGACATCCGATAAGCGCCACTGAAGTTTTTAAAAAAGTGAAAGTACAGCTGATTTTGATCATTACCCCCTATTATATAGCATATTCATTACTACAGACTAACTTTTATAGTGCATGCCAATAAATTCCCAATATAACATGCACTTATGCAATTATCTATATGCCTGTCTCGTACACTGTTGTTCCAGTTAGAAAAGCGCCCTCAACTGATGGACTGAAGGCTAAAAGAAACCTTCATGCATTTTATTTATTCGTATGGCAGCCAAAACATAATATTTGCTTATGCTGGAGCTTTAAAAAGGACACAATCTAGAAACATTTAGTTTTTCCTTTTAATCATGCCCTAACATTTTTCCCTCATTAAAAACAAACCTAGAGCTGTATTTAGCTTCATTCGTGCTTTCTCCTCTGAGCCTCAGAAAACCTGTGCTGTTTTTATGGCCATGAATCATCACAGACTCGTTCTGAGCCTCAAATCACATTCATTATTGAACTGCTTTCTACCTGTGGCCCATTGAGGCAACTGTTGTTGTGATTTTGTGCACTAGAAAAATGAACTGAATTGAACTGAATTCATTACAACTGTCTGCTTACATTAGCATGTCGGGGGAAAGCTAGGTCCTGCGTAATTCCCTCTGATGCCAGTAGATGGAGCTCAATCCCTGAAGTGGGAAATGTGTGACTAACAGTAAGTTATGCGTGCTTCTGTAGACAGATTTTTTAGATCAAAAACATGAGATGCCAAAGAAAGCGATACTTAAAGGGGCTGAACCTGAATTTTACTGTTTTGAAATGTGAAAAACAGAACTGCTTTATGTGCTTGATTTTTTGCATGTAATAAAGTAAAATCTGTGTCGCTCTAGCACAGATGTATTATGAAAGCGTCTATTTATAGAGCGTTTTATTCTACAAGAAACAGGAAGTGCACTGTTAGCATGCTAATGTTTGTTAGCTTTACCGTTCACCAGTCGTAGACTACAAACCCTAAAGAAAATGCTAATATGGACCAAATCTATCACCCAAACCTGATCTATTGGTCTCTCTCTAGTCCATTCCTCTTAGATCTGTTTTCTGGAATAACTTTTAAAGAACTTCCGAGTGTTAGTGAGGCTTTGCAAACTTTGTGATGCAGCACAGAGCAGGTTTTCCACTCTTCTCAAAGCACTCGATTAATATAGGTACAGCTGTCTTGGAGCAGACTGATGTGACAACCTCCTCAAACGTCACCAACCACAGATGCACTTCCACATGTCACAAGAGGTGGGTGACATGTCCTGTCCAAGGGCACAATATCAGCATCAATGCCAAGCACAAGCAACAAACCACCAGTTGCGTCCTAGCTGGGAACCTTTCACCCACATTACACATTAGGGCAAGGCTTATCACGATCAAATCAAAACTGCAATGTGAATGAACCCAATTTGCTGCACTTTTGAAGAACAATACTTTCCTTGACAAATAGCAACATGTCAAGACTTCTGCATAAAAACCGCTAACCCTAACATGTTCTGAAATACACGTGATTCTTGTAGTTTGTGGTTTAAACCTAGTCCTCACAAAAACACACTTCGCAAATCTAATCGCAATTTGATATAGCTCCCAAATCGTTCAGGCCTATTTCACTCCACTTACTGCCCTGAATATTCAAACCCGCCTGCCAATAACATCTTTTAAAAAACTTTAATTTACAGCCGACTTCACGCCGCTGTCAAAACACCGAACAGTCTCCTAAAAATTGGCTCCGGTCGATCCCTGTCCGTCTACAACAGAACATCCAGAACAAATCCATAAATCAAACGGCGCCGTGTACTCACTGAAGGTCTTGCAGATGTCGGACACGGCCTTGAAGACGCGGTCGGAGAAGTTGACTTTGACCTTCATGTGCTTCATGTTGGGCAGCTGGAGGCGCAGGAGCTTGTGCTGGGGCGTGAAGAGCAGACGAGCGTCCGCCTGGATCCCGTACTTGTCCAGCGTCCAGTGGGTTTTCAGCAGCCACGTCTTCTTCTTCTCCCACCACAGCGCGTGATCCGACCAGTCCTTCTTTACATCTGCAACGGATCGGGACAACGGGAGGGTTAGTTACGATGTGCAAGACGTTGATGTAGATGGAATCAAAGACGGCGAAAATATTTGAGCGAAACAGACAATTTTAGATTAGTTCGCGCGTAGTGATACAGTATTTTTGGAACATTTGGAGACAAGATACATTTTCAGAATATGGCAAACATAGAACATCCAAAAACAACTTTTAAAATCTTACTCTTATACATGCTCAGAATCTGAAAACTAAGAAAACTAAGCGCTATGTTGATAGGGCCGAAACAAACGATTTTGGTTGTCGACTAGAACGTTTTTTCTTTGATGAGTTGACAAGTCAAACTATTATTTCTATTGAACACTGAAAATCAGAAATTCTTTCTGACATTTTTACCACCGTCTTGTTATAAAAGGTCTGTATAGACTTAGACGTGGACTTGGGTAAACTTTATTCATTGACAAAGGAAATTACTTGGACTTTTGCAATATATTTTCAAATAAGGTAAAAAAAAAGTTCAAATATGTATTCAGTTTCTAGTTTCATTTTCTACCGCTTCTTCCCATTAGGGGTCGCGGGGGACTGGAGCCTATCCTTGTGACTTTGGGCCTTAGGCGGGGTACACCCTGGACAGTGGCCAACTCGCAGCTAACAAAGACAGACAACCATTCACTCTTACATTCATTCACTCAATTTAGAGTTACCAATTAACCTGAACACATGCATGTGTTTGGTTGCAATGTGCCGGGAACACTATGTGCTTTGAGGTTTTGCCAGGTGGGTCTTGAAAAAGCGTCAGATTCAACGAATGAATAATTTACCATCCTGGAGTTTGCCGAGCAACTTCTTTACAAAACAAAAAGAAAGATAAGCAATTACAGCTGCCAAATTCACTGCTTCAGTTGGTGCGCCACGCAATACTTACAACCAAAAAACAGTGTGCCTTGAGTCAAAAACGTTGAAACACACTGGTCTAGGCATTTCAAGCTATTCAATAAGTTGTGTAATGTTAAACCAAGATTGTAGCGACGATAGATTAAATCAGAGGTCAAAGCATTCAGCTGAGAACTGAAGAAACAATTGCTTACAACATGCACTTTTCAGAAGAGCTCGGCGTCAGAAGTCAGAGTAGACTGAGTGCCTCTTTCTGGACTATGAGCCTTAAAGGACATATTTCTTTTCCTAATGTGTAAAGTGCATGTTACAGTTATTGTAGGACGGCAACTAACGATCATTTTGCCGATCGATAGTGATTAATCTTCTTGCACTTTAAATTCCGAGTGCGTGCTCTTGCCTTCCTACATTTTCTGTCTCCCTCCAGGGCAAAGGGTATAAGAGGATGTGAGTGGATGTGTGGAGGGGGCGGGGCCGCTTGAAGCACGTGGGTGGAGCTGACGAGTGTGTGAAAAGACGTGCATGCCAGTGTGACACTGCGGGGCTATCGTGTTCCTCCGTCCTCCTTTGTCCCTCTGGCCCCTCCACAGAGCACCCGGGCCGACCGAAAGCGGCCCGGGCCACAACCAGACGCCTCGTCGCTCTGGGCCCCAGCTCGGATGGGACCGGCACACAATGGGACGGCGAGGACTCTCACGTAAAGGGGCGGGTTCAACGATCAACTGGATGGAGAGGATTCCGCATCACAATGTAAAGGCGTTACAAGTACAAGCGAGTATGTTAGAGGGTGGAGGCAATGATTAAATGCAGAGATTTGAGAAGTGTCCTGTGTTAAAGAGGTCAGACTTGGTGCAATGTGTACAAAAGGCTTCAAGATTAGTAGTGGTTTTTCAAATATCACCCACCTTACAAATATTGCACAGGCCCGTTTTATCTATTTTAAGAAAACAACCAAAAGGCAACAAAAAGTATATTCAAGGCCATCAAAATACATTTTGATTTTCTTACTTCAAAAATTTGTGTGTAGACAATGTATTTGGAATTTCCATAACATGATGTATCCATTGTAGCACTTTTTAATCTAAAGGATATACTCAATGTTCAAATTTTGCATATACTTCAAAGCAACATTCAAATTATTATCTAATTATTTTTTGTAGTGCGGTCAAACAATTAAAAAATGTCTATTTTAAAGCATTTTTTCACATTTTCTTCTGAAAATTAAATCATGTTATTTACTCACAGATCTAAATACATTTAGATCTGTCTAGACTTAATTCAAGTCTAAACATTTCATTTTCAGTCTGTGGCACACGTTTCAGGTACATCTAGGCTACACAACCCAACACAGGTATCAATTTATAAAAATGTATAATCTATTAGGGCAATAATCTTAATTGTAACTGAAAAGTGATTAATTGCACAGCCATATGTTCAATCAGACAAGTTAAAAACACCCACAGGTACAAGTTCAAATCTCTGCCACATTGGTAAAGTAAATGGTAAATGGTCACATGTATTTTTCTACCTTGAAGGCACACAAAGCGCTCAAAGAACCACTCACACCTTCACACACCCAGGGACACAACGGCAGTATTTGTATGGAGGAGCTGGAATCACACCACCAACCTGCGGGCCTGTGGATCTGACCACTCAAACACCGATATTTATGTCGAGAGTGAGACAGTTACGTCAGATAACCTTTCGGAAAGTTTGATTTCATAAACTTGAGAAATGGCAAACTGTTGAGACAACAGGAATGAAAGAAAACTAAAGATTTCTCTATTTGGTCAAGTTCTCAGTAATCATGAACAATCGTGATGTTTTTCTCAGTGATCGTAAACATAAAACTTTGACATCATGAAACCCCCAGTCCCAGGGCAGCAGTAATTACAGAAATAGGTTAGCACTGTGTCCGAGGAGAGCCACAACACAACTGCCTGCATTAATCCTCAGAACTGACTGAACACACAACTAAATAATACCAAACGTGACTCATTCCCGCTCCTCCGTTTACCTACACACAACTAAAGCAGTGATTTAATCCTCCTATCACACGTCTCCTCTCAGTGATGTCATCGGTCTGGGCAGAAGTCATTTCCTGGAGGTCTGCAGCCCCTCTCGCTCCTCCTCTGCCTCTCCACAGTCTCTCCCGCACACACACGTTCATAAAAAACATGCACCGTCTGTGGGCCGGAGAGGTTTAAATGGGGTTTGAGGAGTCATGTTAAGTTTAGCCACAGTCAAAGCCTCGTGTTCTTTTTTGTCGGCAGGTTAATATGGCAGAGGTACACGTGGCATTATCAAAGTGAGAAATGTTTGGAGAGAATCATAGCTGTAACAATTGCGGACACACAAAAAAGGAAACAATATTGACATCCATGGACGTGCAATAGCTGTAATGCATTCTAGTGTTACTGAAATATGTATCAAAAATAAGGAATACACTTTTACAGGTATCAGATTTTGACGCCGGTCCAGGAAAAAAAGGACCATTATGTAAGATTTTGTGCCCCCCAATTTTAATGCTGATTAATTCTTAATTATAAAAACACTGACCACGTTGTTTATGGTGTAATTTGGTGTTTCGATGATTCTCCAGTTAGAAAACAGAATGAGCCGCACATGAGTCTCATTTGGGGTGCTGGTTCCTTCATCCAGTTGGTTTCCATCTGCACCGATCATGAATGAGGGTCACTTGTGATTGTACTTCCTTTTTAAACCAGTAAGAGCGCAGGCTACACATGCTTCCTTTAATAAGAATAAATAAAACTGGATTGCAAAAATGTATATTGTTCCATGTGTTTGTTTTTTGTGTGTGTAATTTCCCCCAGCCCCAGTTCAGATGATAGTTGAGTCTATTGATTGATATTTACTGGATGTTGACCCAGAATGACTCATGTTTGATTTTTTATATACACAAATCTTGAGGCATAAATAATTGTTTAATTACTATTTGGGTCAGTTTTTACATGCTATTTAAGTTTTAAAGTGGAAGTAAGTAACATTTTGACCTTATTAAACGTCTTTGTAAGTCCATGTGGTGGTTGTAAATGTATTTTCGGGGCTTTTGAAGCCCCCGCCGTCGCCCCCTGCTGTCTCTGCGCGGAAATCCAGCCTTGCAACTTTCCTGATGCTGACCTGAAGACAACTCTCCTGAGAAACACTGGCTCTCCTTTTTATATTTGGTGACATGAAACGTTTTTGTATGTGATTGTACTTCCTTATTTCAATAAAAAGGAAAAAAAAACAAAAAACGCTTTTGGCGTATTTTACTGGGAGTGTATTTTCACAAGAGACCTGCAGGGGGAGCTCTGTTGTTAAAGTTTGCTTTAAGGAAAGACATTTTCAGTTCCTTTAAACCAGGCATGTCCAAACTCAGGCCCGGGGGCCAAAGGCGGCCCTCAGACCAATTTTTCTTGGCCCTTAGGCTTCCTGGTGAACTGGCCCACTCTGTCCTGAGAGGTACTTTCACAGCACATTTCAGATATTCAACAGTTCTAACTAACTAACATTTTGGTGCCACACAGACCTGATATTAAGGCACTGAGACTGAATGTAGATGTGGTGGTGCTTAAAACATCAGATAAATGCAGCTTATTTTAACATTTCACGATTGATTTGTGACCCTCCGCTTGGTCTATATTTCAATATGTGGCCCTCGATTGAAAAAGTTTGGACACCCCTGCTTTAAACCATTTTACTCATATTAAAATATTCTTACAGTCATTTGTGAGATAGTGTATTCATGTAATTTCCCTTACAGGGTAAATAAACTAGTCTAAGTCTAAATATTGATATGAAGATACAAAAAAAGATACATTTGCTCATCTCTATTCAAAAATCCTATAGTCTTTGCACTAACTGTTCCTGGATTGAGTGCATTCAGTTCCTATACTTATTTCAGAGAGTATTTGCTCTCACTATGAGCTGATCCAGCACAACATTTCTGGGTAGTTTTCCTAGCCAAAGTCTTCCCCTTCACTTTTTCTGAATCATGAAAACTCAATTCGCATCCTACTTCGATTAATATTCCAGTCAGACAGCTCATTAGCTCCAGACACTAACATCTTATTGGTGACTGGACGGATGCTGATGCCATTACTTTGAGAACCCGTTGCACTTTAACCTGAATCAACCTCCGGCAGCCACGTCCCAACTTTGCGGCCATCCTCTGGTGACCTCGCCCTTCTGTCAATTAAACGCTACCATGGCAACCTGCGCCTCCTGTGTCTTTTTTTATGCGCTGACCTTCACCTCACAAACCCGTGTGTCCCACCGAAAAAAAAGGCTCCGTGAATGGGATTAGCCGAAGAGGAAACCGCACCGCTGTGACAGAAGCCGAGGAAAAGAAGGTCTGGGTGATTAGCCGGGTGTCCGCCAGCGTCGACGCGCAAATGCCATTGTGGAGTGTGAATGGGGAGAGCGGGCCGGACCTGTTTGCTTAGCTGTTAGCGGTGAGTGCGTTTAGTGGAGGGGTAAACATTGGAAAAGGAAACACCGCGGGGCGAGCGGTTGGAGCTGCATGGGGTCCGGGCTTTGATGACCCAGCTGTGGAGGCGCTGGGGAGGGATTAGAGAAACTGCTACTTTAAACTATGGCAAAAACAACAGATCGAGTGAGTTAAGGCTTGAATTTAGGAGCAGATAGAAAAATGAAAGTGAAAATCATGAATATCACGGTTGCTCTGGAGAGGCAGGTGCTACTAGGATTGTCAAAAGTATCGAAAATCAGACGCAAATCAATACTGGTATAGATTGTTAAAAAATACCTTTTACAGGACAAAATTTGACCATTCATGAACAGTTTTAGAGTAATATTGAGCTTTAAATAATTGTACTTCCTTTATTAAACATTGTGGTCTAATGTCTAGAGTTGAAAATGTCAGTCTATTATATAAAACCTTGACTTAAAAAAGCATTTGTAATTACCCATGTGGAATCGAAATCGCTATCGAGAATAAAGTATACTTCCTAGTGTCGAATAGATGAAACGTTAATATTGTGACACTGTAGCCTATGAATATATTTGCATTATTGTCATCGTTAAAGGGGCTGTACCTGATTTTGGAATATGAAAACAGAACTAGTTCATATAATGCATATAATAATGTAAAGTACAGATATATTGTAGAGCATCACTTAAACCGCATCAATTAATAGAGCTTTTTATTCTATGAGAAGCAGGAAGTGTGCCGTTAACATGCTAATGTTTGTTAGCTTTACCTGGGATGGCAAAACTCGCTCTGGACTCAGAGACTTGTGAACAGTGCTTATAAACTCATGGATGTGCATTTAGATATATATGACTGATGTAAAGACTACCACAAACTACCAGATTTTTTTTTTCTGTTTCAAATGTGAAAAACAGAACGCCGCCTTTAAATTCTTTGTACACTTTAGATCAAAGTCACCAGCGCTGTCTTCTATGATACATTTGTTGTATTGTGACGCGTTTAGGCCTAATAGACCAATCAAGTGGACGTATCATGACATAAAATACAACTCCAGGTATGTTTAGTGATGAGGGAATAACAATATCATAACATGAATAAAAGCTCAAAATAAATGTTGTATCATTTGTGTCACTACTAAATCTCTAGTAGTGACACTAAGCTATTCCTTTTTGCAGTGCATCTGGTGCTTGACTAATGACTCAGCAATAAGGAGAACCTTGAACTGGAATTAACTGTTCTTTCATGACATGCTCAGAGTTATTCCTCCTAGGACCAGTCATCTGGAGAGCTGGGGAGTGCTGTACGGTAAAAGCAAAGATTTTATCATAATTGAAATAATCTCAGAAAGCACAACTCATTTGTATTTTGGCGAGTCATTTAAATAGGCCTTTTATGGGGATTTCTCAAAACTGTTTCAGGACTGGATCTGATTCCTGCACTGCCCTTGCCAACACTGTCCGACTGGCCGCCCAGCCCCGCCCACTTCCCAAACCAGACTTCCTTTGGCCTTGATTACACTTCCACTTTTGTGTGTTGTGATTGGACGTGCCCTGCTAGCATAGCCTTTCAATGGGCCCTTTCTGCAACAAGGTGGTAACTCAATCCGCTAAAAGGGAAGAGGGGAGGGCCGTGCGGCTAAAAATATACGACTTGGCGAGGCTGACGTAATCCAGCGGCACCGAGGGGCCTAAGTAATTGGCTGTATTAAAACGTGGACCCCGGTTGGACTGAGAAAAGGGGGAGGGGACGCTTGTTTTATGACCTCTGCCGGGCGTGAAAGATGATACTCGGATTGTGGAGCAGATTTGTAGCAGCGATACGCGTTCTGATCCATCCATTAGCGACATTAGCAACATTAGCCTGGTTTGTTTATGTGAGCGGCTGCTAACAAGCTAAAGCCACCGGCGGGGTCCATCAAAATGACTGCTAGCATCGCGGCGCAGCTGCTAACCAGAGCCGCAATGGCGACTGCGTGGGGTGATAAACATAAATCATCTGATTATGATGCGAGTGCGGATGCAATATAGAGGATAAGTGGTTCAAGATCAAGAGCGCGTGGGTGTAGCAGGGCTGCACTAAATTTAATTGAAAATGATGGAAATTATATTAGAAAATGATGTTGAGTATTGCAAAACATAAAGCATGTAATTAAGCAACGTGGCGTATGGTTGGGTTTTCATTCTAGAACACTTGGTCTGTGATAGAGCTGCACAAAAAGAGAAAATATACAAACCCTTTAAAATGTGTAAACAAAAACATTGTAAATTCCGGAGTGGAGGCAAAGGTGAAGTGCAATGTCAATGGAGAAACTGGGATTGCCCTAAAAATATCACAAAATATGACAATTCCAGGTGGTTTTGTCAAATGAAAAGCACTCATATAAATGGGAGTGATTTAAACACTCGGACACTTGGTTATTTACTAGGAGATTGTGACAGACATTTGGTTTGATTTTATGTTTTATTTATTTTATGCTTACAGAAATGCTGGGCCCACAATACTTTTTCATTTCATCGACAGATATATTGGATATTTTACAACAAATTTCTGTGAAGCTTAAATGCATTTTTTAGGCTTTAAACTTGTATATTGCCCATCCATGTAATAAGGAAGCAAACAAAGTAATTTCTACCTGGAAAATTGCAATTTTTTCTTATTTTTTTATTACAGACTTCTGATGTCGGTTTAATAATTGAACGTGTATTCTTGTCTACTTCATTTTCCCTCCATTTGCCTCCTTTCAGGATTTTTTAACACTCTTTAAAGGCTTGATAAATGTTTAAATGTTAAAGCTTTTATAAATGTTGAATATTTCAATACAAAAACTATAATGTGAATGCATTTATTTAATGGTCAGACTTCGAATCAAGAAAAAATTAAACCAATCTGAATGTAATAAAGGTTCAAAGACTGGATCCAAAATCATACATTTAGGCTTTAAGAGAAAGAAAATTACCACATGTACTTAAACATTTTGATTATTGCTGTATAGATTGAGTGTTAACAGATTTTCAACGACAGAACCTTAAATGTCGGTGGAAAACTAAACTAAAAGCAAAGCTATTTCACACGTTTGTTCAAATTATGCAACAAGTTTCATAAAAAGACTATAAATGAATATAATACCTGCTGTATTTAACATTCCGTTCAACACCTTCTGGACATACTGGTCTTTTTGTTGTTGAAATGGAAAACTGGGTGGCAATGGCTCCAGAAGAGAAGACTGTAAATAATTCTGTCATAGCAGCTGAAGCGTGATTTCAACAAGCTTCTGTATTGGAGTTATTGTTGACAGTGCGTGACTAAAAATACACTGTTGATCTTTCCCTAGAGTCCGTCTGACATCAAAAAGGATTGATGCGTCCCTATAGAGAACGCACAGGCCGCACATAAAGCCCTCTTTTGGTGTGACTATCTTTAGTGTTTACATTAAGAGTAGCCGTGTTTATGAGAGGGGGAGGGGCCAGACGAGGACGACTTGAGAAAGAGCGACAGGTTGTAGTAAGTCAACAGATATGAACCTCAAAATGAAATCTGTGTTGGCTGGGACGTGAAAATAGCTTTAAAATGTAGAATATTTACAAGATGTTATGGTAGAAATTGTTAGGAGCAGCGCCTGGGAGCCCACCTCCAAATCTTGGGTTGGTGGTCAAGGGTGCGTAGCTGAAGGGTTTTAGATCGAGGGAGAAGATAGAACGGCAAGACTTTCCATTAAGCCTTTCAGAGGAACAATATGTTGCTTGAGAAAATATTAAAGACAACCTATTGTGCTTTTGTCTGCTATATAGTACTGTCTATGACCCCTGTGAATCATTATATTATATTTTGAACATTTTGAAGTGCAATATTGATCTAAAATTGCTTAATTAAAAAACAAGTCAAGCTTATTTCCGTGTTGAAAACTGTGATGAATTGTGCTAGAAAGTTTACAATACGTCGACCTGTGGAGAGCTGCGGTTTCATCGATAGCGAGCAGTTGATTATTTTTTTCCATTTGTGCTAAAATGGCTTAGCAACGCTGCTGAATTCTACATACGTCACTGTTAAAGAAAATAAAAATGCAACAACAAAGTAACTATTGTGTAATCTGGGGGATCTGGGGAGCGGTGAATCTGACTGTCGGGAGAATAAAGATGAATAAATATGCACGAATCACTCCAAGTATAACTTCCAGTGGTTTAAAGCCTCACTGAGTAGGATTTCAGCCAACAAATATACATACAAAATGCAATTACTTAATTATAGGTGAAAATATAGGCCTAAAAACACCTGAAAAACATGCACTGTTACTGTGAAGCGGCTTGGTCTCTCCATAGATCTTCTTGTCTTTATGGATATGTTCTTACTTTGCCTTAAACATTTCACAGAATGTCAGAAAATGGATCTATCTCCACGGAAATCTTCCATAGTTTGGTTTTAACTTTCCATCTCCAGAGAATGCAGGTGGTGTACCCGCTACCAGGAATCTTCTGAGAAGGGAACACAATTATGATATGGTTAAAAGCAATTACACTACCAGTCAAAACTTTTTTCTTGATGCTTACCACGTTTGACATTGTAGATACACACTGAAAACATCAAATATTTGAAGTAAGATGTATTATATTTCAGATTCAGATTCCTCAAAGTATCCTCCCTTTGCTTTGCTGACAGCTGCTGCAAACCCTTCTCTCATTGAGCTTCACGATGAAGTCACTGTAATGGTTTCACTGCTGAGCCCCGTCAGGTTCATGAGTGCAGCCAAGAGTGTGCAACGCAGTTATCAGAGCAAAGGCCGGCTAATCTAAAATCTAAAACTAAGACTTATTTAATATTTTTTGGCAACTAGTTCCATATGTGTCCAGTGATAGTTTCAATGCTTTCAGTGAGAATCTATAATGTAAATATAGAAAATGATGGTTTTACTGTACTTAAAGGAAAAATATTATGTATTTTTCATATTTTTCTTATCCTTTAAACATGTTCTTAAGAACCTTAAAAAGCAAAAAAAAAAGTTTATTATGGACTAAATGAAAGTATCTTTGCTCTGTGAAATGACACGTACTGAGTGCATCCAGCCAGCAGATGGCGGCTACCGCTATACACAATTTAGTCATGTTAATGCTTTAAGACAATGACGTTCAGCCAAGTAGTAGCAGTTATCGTGTTAAGACAACAGAAATACTCAGAACGAGTCTGAAGATGATTTAAGGACAGCAGAAGATTCTTGGATAAGTGACGTATGGTATCGTCCCTGATCGAGGGAGTTCAGAAGGAAGTGTTTTTTACGCTCAGACGGGAAAGGATTTTCTTGTGAACAATCTTCACAACAGTGTGGATGCAACTGAATACATGTTTTTGATGACGAAGCATTGTTTAGAACATGGTTTAAAGCTCAAAAAAGTCACTGTAGCAGAATATGTGTCCTTTAATCCCACAGACACTAAGCACAAACCTTTCACTACTTGTAAATTAACCTTATACATAGCGCAATCAAACCATCATGCTTATTACTATTTTCATTATGACATTAAGAAAATATAAAAATCCATCAGAATCAGTAAAAGCCATGGTTGAGGTTCAAGTATTGCACAAAAAGTGAAAGGACCATTGTTCAGGTTTCTATTTTTTCCATATTTTAATCAGCTCTTTGCGATATCCACCTCCAACACAATAAATTTGGTATTATTATTATTTTTTGATACGTCTTCATACTCTGCAGTCACCTTGCTAATCTGAAACCCAAGCCCAGCCAGAAATGATGGTAATGATTTATTTGCAGAGCACTGTTGCGTTTGCGTTGACCGTGACACAGAGGTCTTTGTCATCCCGGTCTGTCAGCTGTTAAAGCGCTTCCTCAACCCATTACCCTGGGCATGACGTTACCGTGGCGACGCGGACTGACGCCACGGGGGTGTTGGCGGGGGGAGATGACTTGTTTTCATTCACAACAAAGGCCAGCAGCAGGTTTATCAGTCTGCAGTGTGGATGGTACAATATGTGCCAGAGAGGAAATGTACTGCAGGGTTTAATGTAGTGTTGGAAAAAGGTGAATTATATAGACTTTTCCAGTGTTAGTTAACAGAACACCATTACATTACCATTAAATACACTAGCTCCAACGGATTTTTCAATGGGAGAGTTAGGCATTAACCATCAAACATAACGTCTATGAAAAACCAGGGCTGCTTTGGCACTAACAACCACTCAACCACACGGGAGTAACACCAGAGCAGAATTACAAAACATTAACATGTGTAGCACTGTTTAGGCATAAAAGCTAACAATGAAATTAGCATAAATCTACCATTACGCACCACAAACATAGCGGGCCACAACAATGATTCTTTGGTGTTATTTTACCGAACAGCACAAATCTTACTTTAGAAAGTCAAATCAAATCAATTTATTTTTATAATGCCCAAAATCACAACAACAGTTGCCTCGATGGGCCACAGGTAAAGCAGTTCAGATAACTGTCCCAGAATGCCCCTGTCCTTTGACCCTCCTTCGCGGCGAGGAAAAACTACAAAAAAACCCATGGGAAAAAGTAGAAACCTCGGGGAGAACCACAGTGAAGGAGAGATCCTACTCCCACGGACGGACAGGCTGCAGATGAACTAGGACTGACATCCACTTGGACTGTGGAGCCAGAACCACTCAAGAGGGAGGTGGTCCAGGCAGACGAGGTGTGGCTAATCCAGGGTTGAGGGAGTTCGTCCAGGCGGGTGGCGCATAGATCATCCAGTATAGAGATCGATCCTCAAAAAGTTCAAAAGTGAACTTTTGAAAAAGGATGTGGAGGTTAGATAATGACTTTTAAAAGGGGCTGTAACTGATTTTTAGTGTTTTGAAATGAAATGTTTTTTGATAAGGTTGTTTTAAAGTCTTAACAACAGTCACATGTATCTCTCACTTTAATACACTCAGCATCCTAAATATTCACCTCCATGAGTTTAGAACCACTTTTCACCAGTCTGAGCCCAGAGCCAGTTAAAGCTAACAAACATTAGCATGCTAGCACCGCACTTCCTGCTTCTCTCGTATAATAAAACACTATGAATAGTTGCAGAGAAAGTGCTGTGGTCTCAGTTTTACCTGAATACATGCTTCTACAAAACATCTGTGTTGGATTTTACTTTATTACATACAAAACATAGGTTTAAAACAGTTCAAACTTGTTGAACATAACTAATTATCTGAGCTGTCTACAAATGTCAAAATCAATGTGCTTTTAGTTTTGCTGCCTCAATAGAATGAATGGGATAGAAGGATTACATCAGTACCAGGTTGTGTGCACTACAATTCTAAACAAAGGTCTGTAGTCAAATTTGTTTCTTGCAGTAACATTGCCAATTCCTCTATGTAACGTTTAGCTTCTGTTATGTGAAGGAAGGAGGTGATGGAAAAAAGTATTAATGAAGGTCCACTGCATAAAGGCCAATGCACAGCGGAGTGCGCCAGCACAAGCTCAACGCAGTACGTCACCGCTCCTACAAAGACTAACACAATTCTTTAGTCATTTTATTGGCAGATTACCAACAAAATGAGAAACATAGGGCGAGAATGTGTGGGGAGAGGATAAACAGTGGTCTAAGCAGGTTGTAGAAAGTTTAGTGAGATACAGGTGTTTCCCAGTGCGTAGAGAAGCAGGAGAGAAGGGGCTTTCTCAAGGTCCTGCAATTCGTCGTTCTGCTCAAAACTTTACATCGACACTTCTGTTGGTCACAGAGCAGAAACCAGCCTGTACTTACTGCTAAAAAATAACGGAAGAGCCTTGTTTGCTGCGTCTTGGTGTGTGTTGGCCCTTAGTCCCACTGAACCCGTTGGCCTTGCTCAGAGTGGGGCTGGTTCCTGGCACTGCCCTGGTTCCCTCAGGTCCACGGCACCATTAAACTCCACTCACAGATCGGACGTTTCCATTCAAACGGTGCCAATAGTGACAGCTCCGGGCCACTTACTGAACATTAAATATGCAGGACGTGTAGGCAGTGTTTGGAAACAGAGGCAAGTCACTTCACCTGGAGAGCCAGGCCAGAGAGCTGCTGCTTGTTCTTGTCTGGACGACAGTAAAGGATGAATCATTTAAAAGTGCTTAATCAACATAATCGTTTCTTCCTAAAAGCATACCTGGAGTTATATTTAGTTTTTATGTTAGCAATCTTTTAACAAATTCAGGGCATCTCCCTCTCCAAAACACTCTCTTCCAAGTGTTGGTTGTAAGATTTACAATATTACCAGGAAGTGCACCTCAGTGTTTATAAAAGTTCACCTTCACCAGTCGTAATTCTGAACACTCCCACCTTCACAAAGTCGAATCTAGCAGCTAATAATCCATCAATACACTTTACTTGTAAAATCTAAAAGCTTTCAGTCATCATATTTCAACCTTTATTTGGTAAAAAAAATGTATTTTCAAAATCCAAATTTACAATAAAAAAATCGAATTCGACTAGTCCACTAATTGGAAAAAATAATCATCGCTCACTAGTCAAATACTAAAATAATCACATGTATTATGTTAATCTCATTTTAACTACCTCATACTGTTTTAGACTTATTTAAACTGCTGAATGGCGCAGATGGCCCTTTAATTTTGCTTTACAAACTCCTCACTCTTCATTCATTCTTTCTGGTGATAAGTTGAGTTACAAAGTAGTTCAGTAGCCACAGCTTCCACAGTGATGTGACGGCCGTTCTGCTCCTCTCCTCTTGTGACTAATGCTACCAGTGTGGATTCAAACCACCTGGGCACAGGGTGTTGCAATCAAGCACAATGAATCTGTTTTCTTCAGCAAAGAAAAACGTCTCACTCAGGAACATATCCTGACAGTTTGTACCCATTTTACTGGAGCAGTAGTAGGATCCATGGGTTTCAGAATGTAGGGGAATTAGGACGGTTGCTATAGCGATTAACATTTATAACAAAATATTATATCCATAAAAAGTCCTCAAAGTGATGCATGCAGAAGGAATCAGACTGAGTGGCAGAATTATAGGCAGCACAAATATGTTTCATTTTGCTTTTTTTTTTTGCCTAATTTTCGTCCATGGAGCTTTTGTCTCACTCAAATTTGCTTTCAGCTTCCATTTTGCTGCATAAAGTTGTTTCTCCATTGTCGCTTCGATACAAAAATCATAATAAGTAGTACATTGTTTTATTGTTCAATATACCATAATTAATAGAATAGAAAGAACAATATATTTGTGGCTCGATATTTATTGTGTACATTTTCTTTGCCTTCTGGAGAACTTTTTCTTTTTCAATAAAATGTGTCTTTTCTTATGGTTTTTGTTTATTGCAGCTCATGTTTTTAATGATATTGTACAATTTTTGAGAGGGATCTCCTGCTGTCAGTGGCTTAAAGTAAAGTTTCAGTATTATTGTTTATCATGTTATTTTCTGTAGCAAAATATCACACTTATAAATGTGTTAAATGTTTTAATTGTGACAGGCGTAGAACTAGCTTGGGGAAACAGCAGGGGGAGATAATGGACATTTCCATGACTGACAACAATTAATTCCCTCAACACACGGACATAGGAACAGCTTATTTAAAAAGGAAACATATTTTGCATTTTTCATATTGTTATCAGCCTTTAAACATGCTCTTGAGTGCCTTAAATTTACCATCTCATAAAAAAAAAAAAAAAAAAAAAAAAAAAATCATCCAATTACTTTTTTAATCAGCCAGTATGAAATGACACTTACTGAGTGCGACAGGGCAATATACAATCTAGTGAAGTTAGCGCTGAAAAGACGTTATGATGAGGATTTGCTGCAGCAGTTATTGTGTTTAGAGGCAGAAATTCTACTTTTTAGCAGTGTTTAGCAGTGATTTAAAACACCAGAATATTCTCAGAGTGACGTATATGATCTGAAAATATGTCCCGGATTGAGGGAGTTCAGCAGGAAGTGTGTTTGATGCTTGGAGGGGGGGGGGGGGTGCTTAGGTGTGTTTTTGGTGACGGAACATTGTTAGAACATGGTTTAAAGCTCAAAAAAGTCACTGTAGCAGAACATGTGTCCTTTAAGGAGAGAAAGATACGCTGTTCAAATGTGTATAATACGTGATCACTAAGAGTTGTAGAATTTTATGGTTGTACATTTTAGATCATGTTTTGGTCTTGTACAGAAGACAATTCATTACAATTCTGACACTATCTACATTTACAAAAAAAAAAAACAATCCAATCTAAAAGGTAGCAGAAACCTTTATTGCTAGTATGTTCATATACCCTCTCATTTTGCAGGACTTCATTTGCAGTTGTTAGCGAGAGAAGAGTACAGCAGTGAGGGACCATTAGATCGGCCTCCACAGAGACACACACTTTATATCCATTTGTGTCATAACAACCCAAACAGAAAAACACGACCCCCCCCTTCGCCTGAGCCCTTGCAGATTTACGCAATTAGGTTTCATACAACGGACCGGGGGAATAATGACATTAGCAAACCAGCTCTGGAGGCCGATCAATGCAGCAGATATATTCACTCTCCTCCGGCCTGGGACATGACGGCTGTGCAAGGACAACAACAAGCTTCTTTCTTTTGAATAGTGGAAAACGGTCGTAAAGCGAACCTCGTCCCTGCTTAATATGGAAATGCAGGCCACATGCAAGCAATTCTAACAGAGCACTTAGAGAGTCTATTACATTTGCATGGAATTATCGGTAGAATTTATTCTCTCGTTTGAAACATCCTAGAATGCGTGGGGGATGGTCGCAGATGGGAACAGTGGGGGACCGTGAAGCAGTGCCTGGGGGATCCACCTTCAGATCTTGAGTTATGTTCAAGGAGAAGAGTAAGCTCCTTTTCGTCCAGGGGAACTGACAAAAAGACTGACATATGAATGACAAACAATAAAATAAATTACACGTGTTTTAGTTTGTACAAATCTAAACTATAGGATTAGGGTTAGGACAGGATAAAACAGGATATTTTGTTGTTTGTGGTGGACGGTATGGTGCTTAAAAATTTGCAGCCTTTGTGATTTGCTAATTGTAACCATTAAAATTGTGATTTTGATTCTATTTCTATTAATTGTGCAGCCCTACAGCTCAACTAACAAAACTTTTCGGGTTGAATACGGTTAAACAATATACAGTGAATTGGTATTGAATATGGTAAATTTTTGGCATAAACAGTATTACTGAAAGCTATACAGTCATGCTGCGTTCCAGGCAACTGGGATATTCCCCTCCTCCGACTTGAAAAAATTCCCTGGAACACGGCTCGAACCGGTAAATGCTACTTGTGAACTGCAGCTGTTTGAGAGACACTCACTTCACACACGACATCAACAGTGACGTATTACAGTGATAATAATCACAATAATAAAAAGTGAACCTGAGAGATTAACCAGCACATAAACCATTTGTTATTTACAGTTAGCGTAAGCCAAATGGTTTACATGCGAGTTAATTCAGATGGAACGCTCCTAAGTTGTCGGGCTGTAGTCGATTAAAGAAATTCTTGGTCGACTAAAGACCAGCCCCAGTGACTGATTAGTCGACTAAAAGGGGGTGTGGCAAAACTAAATCAAAACTGAAAAGTATTTACATTTATGTAAACCAAGCTGCACTCAAAAGAACACAACTGTAGAGGATTGATGAAAAAAACAACTATTAATACAGAAAAGTACAAGGACGCAGTGTATTTATACGTCAAGACTAGTTAACTCACTTCATATATTCTCATTTTGCCGTATAAATCATTTAATAATAATTTTATATAAATACAATGATTAGTCAACTAATAAAAATCTTGGTCGACTAAGATACCATCGACTGACTAATCGACTAAACAACTAAACGACTAAATGGACTACAAAGTTGGAACTCATATCTTTCAAGTGGGAAATAAATGATATAACCACTTCCCAGTTGCCTGGAATGCACATCAGTTCCACCTTGTGAAGTCCATAGGTGCCTTTAGTCATTCAGTTTTAGTGTTGGCATTTTAAGCATTAGGATGGTCAGAAAGACTCAACTTTGTCATCATATTTCAAACTTTATTTGGATAAAAAGTTATTTAAAAGGCTGCAACGGTTAACTGGAAAACTGCTAAATAATTATCTTATTGTGATAACAGTAATCGACTATACAGACTCTTGCAAATGCCAATTTTTATTCTTAAATCAGATTTTTATCAATAGTAGAAGCCTTCAGTCACCACATTTCAATATTTCTTTGGTTAAAAATTAGTTTGAAAATCTAAATTTACAATAAAAAAAACACATGAATCAGAAAAAATAATGGCCTACTAATCCACTACTAGAAAAATAAATAGTTGCAGCCCTATTCGAAGCAAGTAGGTATTGTTTTAGCCTCGTTTTAACTACTTCACTCTTCAGCAGAACAGCAGCAGCAGTTCCTAGAATCTGCGACGTTTTGTGGTCTGAATCAGGACTGAATGGCTTTTACTTTTCCATATATGAGAAATACTGTAACACAACGATACCCAATGCTAACTCAAAAGCCCTGAATACACTTAATACACCAGCAGCTTTAGTATATCCCTTTGCCCGTGAGCAGGTTCCAGTAGCCGCTCCACTTGTCCAAACAAACCCTGCAGGTAACAGTAGCCGCCGCTGTCTCCGTGGGAGGGAGCGCTCACAAAAACACTGTGTCGAATGAATGGGCTCGGGGCGAGAGCAAACAAAAAGAGCGGATCACTTTTCCCGTTCGCTCGCAGGTGTGCGCCCTGCCGCGACAAAGGGCCGATGTGTCCTCCGCTACGGCAACAGCGCTGGGATAAAAACGCAGGCTCAGGGTCGCCGAGGAGCGCGGAGAGCGGGTGCGATGTTTGAGACGCCACTCAGCACTAACGATTCTGATCAAAAGGGATGGTGTTTGGAGAGATGGAAGTAGTATTAGTCAAGTAGAAGTTAAAAGTAGACAAAAAAAAGTAAAAAGTGAAAAAGCTAATGAGGGTGTGAGATACTGACAAAAATGAATCAGTGCTATTTGAGAGTGTCCCGATAACATGTTATGATATCAGCCCCGTTTTAGTCTTGCTTTAGTCATATTTTAGTCTTGGTTTAGTCCCTGGTGTTTAGCTGGTTTAGTCCTGGTTTAGTCCCTGGTTTAGTCTCTAGTTTTGAGCTATTTTAGTCCTGTTTTAGTCCTGCTTTTTTACCTGGTTTAGTCTTGCTTTAGTCCTGGGTTTTGGTCTGTTTTGGTCCCTGTTTTAGCCATTTTTTACCTGGTTTAGTCTCGCTTGAGTCCTGGTTTTGTCACTGATATAGTCTTGTTTTAGTCTTGCTTGAGTCCCAGTTTTGGTTCTGGTTTTTACCTGATTCAGTCTTACTTTAGTCCTGGTTTTTGTCATGTTGTAGTCTCTGTCTTGGTCCTGGTTTTTACCTGGTTTAGTCCTGGTTTTGTCAGGTTTTAGTCTTTGTCTTGGTCCTTTTTACCTGGTTTAGTCTTGCTTTAGTCCTGGTTTTGTCAGGTTTTAGACTTTGTCTTGGTCCTGGTTTTTACCTGGTTTAGTCTTGCTTTAGTCCTGGTTTTGTCAGGTTTTAGTCTTTGTCTTGGTCCTGGTTTTTACCTGGTTTAGTCTTGCTTTAGTCCTGGTTTTGTCAGGTTTTAGTCTTTGTCTTGGTCCTGGTTTTGTCTTGCTTTAGTCCTGGTTTTGTCAGGTTTTAGTCTTTGTCTTGGTCCTGGTTTTTACCTGGTTTAGTCCTGGTTTAGTCAGGTTTTAGTCTTTGTCTTGGTCCTTTTTACCTGGTTTAGTCTTGCTTTAGTCCTGGTTTTGTCAGGTTTTAGTCTTTGTCTTGGTCCTGGTTTTTACGTGGTTTAGTCTTGCTTTAGTCCTGGTTTTGTCAGGTTTTAGACTTTGTCTTGGTCCTGGTTTTTACCTGGTTTAGTCTTGCTTTAGTCCTGGTTTTGTCAGGTTTTAGTCTTTGTCTTGGTCCTGGTTTTTTACGTGGTTTAGTCTTGCTTTAGTCCTGGTTTTGTCAGGTTTTAGACTTTGTCTTGGTCCTGGTTTTTACCTGGTTTAGTCTTGCTTTAGTCCTGGTTTTGTCAGGTTTTAGTCTTTGTCTTGGTCCTGGTTTAGTCTTGCTTTAGTCCTGGTTTTGTCAGGTTTTAGTCTTTGTCTTGGTCCTGGTTTTTACCTGGTTTAGTCCTGGTTTAGTCAGGTTTTAGTCTTTGTCTTGGTCCTTTTTACCTGGTTTAGTCTTGCTTTAGTCCTGGTTTTGTCAGGTTTTAGTCTTTGTCTTGGTCCTGGTTTTTACGTGGTTTAGTCTTGCTTTAGTCCTGGTATTGAGATATGGATTTTTTGAGCCAATACCAATATCTGTTATTTGTCTTGCTTTAAAACTCATAGCAAGGCCAACAAATCTATTTTAAGGTGAAGTAAAATCCACAAATCAACTTTACTTTACTTGTAAATGAATAACACATAACAACAGAATGTATTATTTTGTTTCTTGAAAAAATTTTAAAATATGTTGCATTATTGTATAAACATATGGCCATATTATATTTGTTTTGCCAAATTGCTCTTCGATTCCATTTTGACTCATTAGCCTGATAAATATTGTCAATTTCTCAATATCGGGCGGTACCAATACTGTAATCAGTGTATCATCAGTGTGATTGATGCTAAATATAACTCCAGGTATGTTTTTGATGAGAGAACAAGATTAGAGGATGGTTAAAAGCTGAAAAAAACAAACAATTTAGCTTAAGCACAAATTTGACATGCTTTTCAGTCCACTTATCTTTTACTACGAGCGTCTTAAAAAGGTTAAGAACAGGAAGTGCTTTACATTTGTCGACAGAAGGTTTGCACTTGACAGATTCAGAGTATGTCAGGTTGGAGTACATGCCTGAGAAACGACCCCAGAAGTACTCCGGCTAAACTAACTCCAGTAAAACTAACTTATTCCTCCCTGTTCGGTCGCTTCTGGGGAAATGAGAGTATTCCATGTTGCAGTAATCAGTGAAGTATCTGTCTCGAACAGGAAAGCTGCGGGGCTGGGCAGGACTCTGGGGCTAACTACTTCCTGTTGGACAGATCAGAGCGAGGGATAAAGAGCCCGCCAAAACTCACATCCACTACAGCCCTGCGGTGTCAAAAGGTCAACGCGGTGGCCTTGGCATTCAGCGTTTTAATGGCACAAACAAATACTGTAAGTAACACAACTATAGTAAGCAATAGGGCTGCAACTAACGAGTATTTTATCTTCCTTTTCTAGATAAAGAATTGACAGATAAAGTGTATTATTGGTGAAAATCAGACATTGTGATTCAAAAATGCCACTATCTTTGTATTAAAAGGTCTTTTCGTCTGAGTTTAGAGTCCAGATAACTATTTCAACTTTTTTTAATAGTCGACTAATTATGAATACAGTGATCCCTCGTTTATCGTGGGAGTTGCGTTCCAAAAATAACACGCGAAAAGTGAAATCCGTGAAGTAGTCAGCTTTATTTTTTATTATTTTACAATGCAATACTGAACTATGGAATGAAACCAAAAATCAAAACCTGTTTTAAAGCCCAAAATTTGTTTAAAACAATAATTTTAATAGTAATACAAGGTTGGAAACATTGTCACTGGCGTATTTCACAGTCACAGTTCGTCCTGACTCCGCTCCGCTGTAGCGTCTGTTTCTACTGAAGGCGCAGGAGAAGAACATTGTTATGGGGAGTTGTTGGCGCTCTTTCTTTTTCTGAGCAAGAGGATTTTTATAAACGGATATGCCACCTTGGATTATATTTGAGAACTAGACAACAGTAAAGCCCCTGAGCCAATCAGGATTCAGAGCACAATGCACTGTAAAAATATCCGCACTGTAAAAAAAAAAAAAAAAATCCGTGAAGCAGCGAAGCCGTGAAAGATGAAACGCGATATAGCGAGGGATCACTGTATCTAGTTATGATCAATTAATTGTTGCCGCCCTAGTGAGCATTTTCATTTCTAAACTTAAAAACAGTTCCTTAGATTGGGGGTTGAGGTAATGTTTGATTTATAAGAAGAAATTCTAGACTAAACATAAACTGGAAGATTCAAACACGACTTGTTATTTTAAAGTATTATGGGGAATATTTTTGCACATAGTCAGGTTTCAAAATACATAACAAAAAAACAGAACACGAACAGAAACAGCACAAAAGGGAAAAATAAGATTTAAAAGTAACAAAAGCGATGATAGATAGATGAAAGACAATTATGGCTTATATAATCCAAAGTAAGCGTCACATTTTTTCCACAGTCTTTCAGAATTGTTTTTTTTTTTTTTAAATGAAGTGATGTTTTTAGGTGAAGGATTTAAACTGATGAGAGACAATTCTATCCAAACAGAGCCATTGTTTTATTAGAAGTGTGTGGAGACAGCTGCTTGGAACTAGAGCTGCTGCCGAGCTGTTTGCAATTTTTCTTACCAGTTTTGCCGTTGATTAGATTTGCAAGTGATGTTTTAATAATAGATTTCTGTTCAAAGGTCACATTTAAAACAAAATCAGGAGAACTGACAAAAAGACTGAACTATGAACTGACACGTAATTGTCACTTAGTCCTGTTTTTTTTTTTTTAAGTCATTTTTGATGCGCTTTAGTCGCTTAAAGTCACATCTTTGCTGCTGCCAGTCCAATTTTTACACTGTTAGTCACGTTTTTGCCACTTTCAGATGCCTTTTTGTCGCTTTTTAAAAGTGCTGCCTTTGCGATTTACTAATTATATCCATTCAAATTGCGATTTCGATTCAATTTCAAAGGATTGTGCCGCCATACCCACCGTAACTCTTTCACACACCGTCACGGTTCAACATCAGAGTAAAGGGGCAAACTAACGGGGCGGGGTTAACAGTTCAGTTCACTCATGGTTCTGAACTGCTCTTTAATCAGTTCTGAATTGTCCGCCGACTGCATTAAGACAAAAAACGTTACAAAATGGCGTGTCAGTTTCACATCGCGGTTTCGGGTCTCTTGGAGCAGTAATGTGAAGGGGACAGGACGGGGAGAGGACATAAAGGCTGCAGAGGAAGTGGACGTCCTGTCTCGTGTCCACCATGCATTCCACTGTCAGACAAACCGAGTCTCTGGAGGCGCACACTTCCAAGGATCAGCACCACTGTCCTTATAAAGACTTACATAAGACTGAGCACAACGCATTTGGTTGGATCATACCTGTTGTAAGGCTAAATGATAGGTTTTAAGCCAGTCCAGTAGCAGTTTGAGAGGAAAAGTTGAAAAATAGATTAAAAATGACAGGAAGTTGCCTCCTTGTAAACATATTGGCATCACGTTTACACTTAAACTGTATTGAAAGAACTTTTGAGGTGGATTTGAATGTGGAGACAATCACTGAGGAAGTTCATTTGAACTGTTGTTTAGTAATAATTCTAATGATTTTTGAATGTTTAACTTTTATTCAGGCATTTAAAAACGTGAAAGTTTTTTAGTGTCACATTAATTTCTCTGACATTTGAGTTGATTTCCAACCAGAAAGTTAAAGTGTAAATTAGGGCTGCGACGATTAATTGCCTAATTGTGTTTACTATAAAAAAAAATATATATTTTTTTTAAATCCACTTTATTCGTTTCTTCTTTAATTGTTAACTGGACAATAAAGGCGCTAAAACACATGAACACATAAAACAAAGACTGTGAAAGAAATTATTACATCAAAATGTCAAAAAAGAATATATTATTGCTGATTTTAAACAATAATACACTTTGTTCATAAATATTCTCTATCAAGAAGTCTTCGGTCACCATATTTCAACCTTTAACATCTAAGAATTAATTGTTTGTCCAGTCGCCCACTCGAAAAAACTATCGCTGACCAGTCGATCGTTAGTGATAACCATAGTCTAAACCTGCAAGATTGCTAAACTGGGATAAAATGTGTAAAAAAATAAATAAATGGCAACATCTTAAAGCTGGGATACCGGATTTTCACACTGTGGACCCAGAAGTGGGTTTTAACTAATCTTAAACTTTTTTTGTCATTGTTAAAATTCACATTCAGACGCCAAAGTGAAACTGGGGAGGACCACCCAAGCATAGCCAAGCACAGCGCAGCTTTTGGCTCTTACTTCGAGACAAAGTACTTTATGATTAGATGCAGACAGCAACCAGAAGTCTAATTTTTGTCACAAAGTGCTGCGTTTACAACGTACTCTTTGATGGAAAACATCAAATTGACAAATTTACACCCAAAAAAGTCAGGTACCCCAGCTTTAAATATAATCATCCTAATCATCCTTTGTCCATGTTCTAACATTGTTCCATCATCAAAACATACCTGGGGTAGCACTGAAACTTGAACCTGAAATGTATATTGTGTGTAGACTTTTGGGGACATAGCAACTGAATGATTTATATTACTCCAAAACAGGACAATGTCAGATCTGTTACAAGTCTTAATATGGGATGAAAACAACTGAGCCAGGGCCACACTAGCTCCCAGTCGTTTGCCGTCACAGATGCCAGTAGACGGTATTCATTGAAGTGACTGGTGAAATCGGAGTAAGTGCGGGGAAAGCCTGGATGAGTGAGCGGGGCAGCAGAGGATCCAGAAGATGACGCAGCCTCCAGAGAAAGAGAGGGAAGAGAGAGAGAGCGACATGCCAAACCCTGGAAGTCATTTCCTGCTCCATCCAAGACTTTTATGGAATTTTAGCGCGAGGGGCAAACGTCACAGCGGGACAGAGAGAGGGAGCCAGTTTGAGGCTCGTTTTCCCACTTCACAAGAGGATAATTGAGGAAAGCTTTAGATCCAATCAAAGCAACAATATTATCTACAATCTCCTACTACTTTCCACATCACAGAAACGATCAACTCTGAAAATCTGACCGTGCTAATGGGTTTGTCATTCCCAAATTTGAGTCATTTACCCAATTCACGTCAATCATGCTAGTTTGTTTATATATATAGCCAGAAACACTTAAACGTATGAGAGTAGTAGCCTTAGTTTTCCATTAATCGAAGTTTTAGAAGACTTAAAAGTGCGTATGGCAGATTTTTATGATTTTCTCATTTTGACTTTATTCAGTGCATTAATACCTCTTGTAAATTATAGTCTTACATCAATCAGGTCGTTATTTGTGGAGAAAAGTTGAAAAAGATGTTGAAAATTACAGGAAGTAAACAAACTGATGACATCACACAAAGGTTATGCATAATTTACATAAAAGAAAGTACTTTTTTGATCCTTTAAACATTGATTCAACAAAATAAAGGTGACGTATTTTTCTTCAAATGAAAAAATCTGTGACATTAGGAGTTTTAGCCCAGTGTACAGGATGGTTTCTTGGTAATTTCCTAGTGTGATGTCATCATCATTTACAACCAGGAAGTAAAATATCTGCTAAACTGAGGTAAAATTTGTAAAGATTTGAGCAAAATTTTAAATGTATTTATCTTAACTGCATTTCATTTAAATGAATGAATGAGAAGTCAAAATTATCTTTCTTTTAAAAATTACATTAAAGCCCACATTTAGGCCTGTCACAATACCACATTGTTCAAGTGCAATGTATTGTAAGAAAAAGCTAAATAACCGATAATATTGAAACTATTTTATACCTGATACAGTAACCTTAAAGCTGGATAATCCCATACAAAGTCATTCTAAACATGAAATATTGACAGCAACAATAAATACACTGCACAATGAAAACCCTTTTTGTTTGTTGGTGCCGCGTATGGGTCATAAAAGTTACTTATTCCACTCTCTTGATTGTTAGTTTTGATACAATTTCAAACTAAGAAAAAGTCCCCCAAAGTGCAAACAAAACGTTCAAATGATAAAAATTGAGCCTTAAATATACTACTTTTTGATCATATATTGAACGATAAGTCGATACAGTTGTTTATTTTTGGCCTGCTTCATCGTCAGTGATTATTTCGTTGCGTTTTCCCAATCACTAGCTTAGCATTTTAGCTTATTTAGCATGGCGGGAGGTCAGAGTTGGCCGCAGTGATGGACCGCTGGGTGGATGAAAGAATGCCGGGCCTCACTGGGGGTCGATGCTAGCTTTAAATACTGCTTCCCTGGAGAAGTATATGGGACCGGATCAATAGCTAAGTGCCTGCCCGGCTTTGGCCTTTTTAATCCATTATGTAGGGCCGAAATGGGACGGCCCACAGGAAGGAGAGGAAAGGGTAAACAACACACACACACCGACCCTGTAGAGATTCATGGGTTAAAAAGGACTATTACTGATGGGCACTTGGACGTCAGTGGATTAAAGTGGTCAATGCTGGACAATTCGGTAGACTGTGTTTTTTCTTCGAGTACTGAAAGCCAACTGGGGCAAAAGTATGTCTAAATACAATACTATTCTTGTGTTTTCTAAGTAGCAACAGCAATCTTTGAGTTTTCAAGACATTTCTCAATAGAATTCTCTACTAATTATATATAAACTAGAAAGAATGCAAACGTCAACCCTTTTAGATAGCGTTAGCCTCTAAACATGACAAACTATGACAAACCAGGATTGTTTTGATGACTGAAAACCACTTGAGCACACGTGAGTAACACCAGAGCCTTGTTACAAAACATTACTGTGTGTAAAACATCGTAGAAAAGGTTTCAGGGGTTGTCATCCGGACGCTGTTTGAAGATCGAGAAGTTTCAACTTCTATCCAAAAGTCATTGACTTTTGGATAGAAGTACAGATGGAACACGCCTGGACGAATGAGGGATTACATCGACGCATGTGTGTAAAACAGTTTAGCTTAATTAACTAACTAAGCGATTAGTGCTGAAATTAGCATACATGCTGACAATGACATTATAAATATTTCTTAAATGTTGCTGGATAAATCAGACCAAACAAATAGCGGACAGCAATTTTTTAATTTTATTTCTCAATCTCCTAAACTTAACCTAGTGGCCTAGGAAAATGGCAAATGAAGCTGGAAGTTAGATATTGACCCTTATTACTCATTGGAATATGTAACTCGTTTCTGAGGAGACTCTGCACACCTGACTGGGCGACAGGTGAGTGGGAGGAAACGCACTTAACTAAAAACTTTGTGATAAAACTCCCACACACAGTCTCACGTCTGACGTTTCCTTCATCAGCCATCAGGGCCCCTCCCTTTACATAAGTTAAGGAACTGCCCCCATAGTTTTTTTTTGTTGGAAAATGTAACAACCACCATTCATCTACAAACGTCACAATTCAATGTTTTTATTTTACAGCCTCATTAAAATGAATGGAATAGGATATTTACGTCAGTGCCTTGGCTGGGTGTGCAGAGCTAAACATGTCACTCCTGGGTCTACAGCCAACCAAAAAGAGAAATCGAATTAAAAATTATCGAGCACATGCACATGACATTAAAGCCTGCGTTATTATTGATTTCATTTGCAATATTTGATGGCTACTGCTAACTGCTCCATGCACGGTCTGCTGATCTCTGAGTGGAAACATGAGAAGGTGAGGCGGTATAAAGGACATGTACCGTTTCATTGGAAATTGCCAGATTGGATTTGGTTCATATGACACACATGTAGCCAGGAAACCATCGCGGTGATATGGTGATCGGTTATGGTAAAGACTTCATGGCACTACTTCCAGGACTAGACTGAAAGGGGGCTCCAAATGAGGAACATTTCTGGACCAAATATAAGTATATCATTCACAAAATCAAATAAACGTAGTGTAGAAATAAATGTGACTGAATTATTTTGCTACAACATCACACACATATCCACAGTGACTCACTTCAACTAAATTAACAACCGCCTCCGAAAAACGTTTTAATTTCAGAAGTGAGACGAGACATTCTGGTCCGTCGGTGAGGGTTACTGCAGGTCTGTGCTCTTGCCCCCGTGCTGTTTGTAGCACATGGGTCTATGTATAACCTGGGGCCCCTGTCAGCGCTGGTATGTGACACAGGAGCAGAGGTGTGACCACGGCACTGAGAACAGGCCTGAAGAGACCCTCAGCACATAAGGCACACACTCAATTCTGTCTGCAAACTGCAACTGTACGCTAATCGAACGGTGCATGGATATGGATGTCACGATATCAGAACTTAATGTTATTATTGTGAAAAGAAGCAGCATGATTTTACAATTATCGACACAATGATAGACTTCTTCTCTAGTTTGTGACCAGCTTTATGAAATCCAACTGTGTGAATGATTAGTAAAATGAATGGGATATGAACAGACGGATAAAAAAGCACTTCTTTACATCTATCTATACTCTTTTGGAATGCAGATAGAATGACGATGACTTATAATATTGCTTCGAAAATTCTCACAATTATTATTTTTTAGTTCTTAGGGTAATATTGTGACCTCAATTATGATAATTATGAATAAACTGAATAATCCTGACATCCCTAATCACGCTACACTAAATCTACAACTCATATGATTAAAAACAGCATATTAAACTATTTTATTTTCCTTTCTGAAATTTTGAAACAGAAATCCTATATTTGTTAACCATTTAATGTATTAAACTGATATAACTGACCATGATAATCGCAAATTGTATATAATTTAAGATGTATTAAACACTCTTTTGAATGATTTTTCAATGCGTCTATAACATACTACAGTATTTAGACCAAATAGGTTTCTCATTAGCTTTCCGAAATCAATTTAGAATCTTTAAAGTGACAATCGGTTCATGCAAACATACGTCACACATCAAGAATAGACTTTAATTGTGGCTGGTTGGAGACATATTGTTTCTATGGAGTTCGACGAGTGTTTATTTTTTGTGCTTTGCCTTTTTATAAAAAATGGGGTCACAAATGTGGTGGGTTTTTGCAAAGTAACGTGTCCCAGAGCAGTCAGCGGATATAGCAGGGCTTTCGAACGGCTTTTTCACAACTTTACACAGACTTAACTGACAAAGATCCTCACCAAAGTAAGCACTAAAAGCTCAAATTCACACAAAAAGACACTTACAGGCCATAATTCCTTTGTTAGGTTTGTAAGTATGTTTGACCTGTATGCTAATCACCAATGCTAATCATTTATAGGGCTGATACAATCATTTTACTAATCGATTAGTCTAGCAGTTATTCTTTTATTTAATTGATTCGTTATTGAGAACGCAAAAGTCACGTGATGAAATTATTTTTTACAAAATTTGACCCAGATAAAGCTGAAATCAAACAGTTTGAGGACCTGGTGAAGTACATTTAAATAGAAAAGACAAAGAATGTTTTCATCAAATACACTAAGATAACAAATGTTCCTCATTTCCATACAATTGGGGCTCAATTTGAGTCATAAAACTTATTTTTGGAACCTTTGTATTGACCAGTTAACGATTATTCGATTACTAAATGAGTTGACGATCACTTCAATAATCGATTAGTTGCGATTAATCTATTAACTTGTTACAGCCTTTTTGTTTGCATTGGCGACCAGAATCAAGATGGCTGCGGGTTGCGTTCAGGTCTTTTTGCATATCCCATTCCGTTTCTGGATCTTTTTCAAGCATCTGTTGTTTAACAAAGTGTACTACCGACCAAGGCTGTAAACCTGAATCGGATACATATTAAAACATTTGGCTGTTTTTCGTTTCTATAGAATTGGGCTGCCATTGTCCATTTGAAAGCCCCCTACTGTTTAACACCCCTTACATAAAACATGGACAAGACCAGATCTGAAGTGGGCAGACCAATGAAACCAGCAGCACCGCACACTTGATAGACCGAACAAAGACCTCAATTATGTCGGCTTTCAAACCAGAGCGCTAGCAGCATGGGCCTGGAGAAAAACCCTGGAGCTGGGGAGGAATTCGGAGCATTCTGATAAAACAGCGTGGACACACAAGCCACTGTGGCAGCCTGGAATCGAACGCCGACCGCACTGACCTTTGTGCGGCCCCGGTCAAACAGAGCAGTGTTCCGAGTGTCAGAATAGTGGAGGTCTGTGCAGCGCTGCGGCCAATTATGTTGTCCAGGCTAGAAACGCGCTCAGTCTGGCAGGAAGTGTGTGTGTGCGGCCTTTATGCTGTAAGAGAGTGACTACACATGGCCCAAAAATGAACCTTTAAACTGCTGGGTTTAAATGGGGCAGTGTCAAATGGGACTAAGAGCTTGTTCGAATACCTGTGGAGACATTAGTTTAGTTTAAGTTGAACTGTGAAAGTATTCTTGTTGGCGAAAACTATAGACTTGTTGTTTCCGTTGGTTCGTTTGGAGTCGATCTGAAAGCTCCTTGTAAGCTTTAGCCGAGGAAATGCTACAAAAGGGACCTACACACCAGAGCTAGATGGTTAGATAAGAGAGAACGTAGACTCGGGTGAAAACAATATAGCAAAAAACAGACAGAAAGGGAATTATATGCTGAACCGACAGTCTAAAACATAGCTAGTGCATGTTAGCATCAGCAGTTTCCTGTTTATCCATGCTTCATGATTGAAAAATTGTATACGATGCATCCAACATTATCCAAACTCGCTGCGTTACAAGACTTGAAAACACTTGAAAACGTACAGAGACGTTCAATAAATGAAGAAAAAGCTGACGATAAACCAGAAGTTTATCTCTAGCTTTAGCCACGTCTCACAGTGGCTCAAACTTGGAATTACTAAAAATCTTTTTGTGAATTGTTGAAATTGGTGTCAAGTCATATTTTGTTTATAAAATCAGCACAACGTAAGATTCCTGCTCAATTGCATGAAGAAAGAAGTTGAAACCAAACTTTGGAACATTCTCCATGTATGGCCAGGTCAGTTTTTGCAATGTTTTGGGGAATTTTCAAGGCAAAGTAAGAACAGCTCAAGCAGATAGCAGATCTTCCACCAGAAAAAGTTACAAACCAAGTGTGTGGAGAAACAAACTCCTTCACATTACAGGTGCGTGTTTTTCAAGGGTTTGTAGTACTAGAAATACCCCTGTAAAGTCATCGCCTTTATCTAAGTCAATTCACTCCACCACTAAGAACCACTCCAAAGCAAACAGATCTGGAAGGACAGGGCCAGTCGAAACGTGGCTCATGGAGAAGCTACCTTTCAACTGGAACGACAACTGGAAGATAAAGCCACGGCACTCTAAAAGGTTTAGTCCAGTTGACATATTTAACTTTCTTTTGCCAGGTTCTATTTGAGCAAGTGGGCCATTCGCAGGAAAAAATAGGGAGTGAACCATACTGAAAGGGCCAAAAGCCATAGCAATAACAGATAAATTGCCTCAAACAATCAGAATGTGCTGGATGTAAGTGAAAATCCTTCAGAAATAGAAAGGAGTATTTTTAATGCATTGTGTTGAAACTGATGTGCTTGCATTTGTTCGGAAGGACACAACTTTGGAAAAATGCTAACGACAAATGACACTCACACGCTCGCATTCCGCGCGAAGGCAGAGTGCTATGCTAACTGCTGCATTCTACGAAACATTGTGGTTAACTGCTCAAACATCTGAGACACATGAGACAACATTGTGCGGCACTCGATTTATAATGACTTGTGCAACAACTGAAAACACAACATTTTTTTGTTTTCAATGCGTCAGTGAATCTTGGTTCGTCTTGTCGGAAAAATCCAATCCCAGGATCTACTTTTTTCACTGTACCTCCACAAATCTACAGGAAATCCAATCTTAACTTCCAATACTTTGGCCGAAAAATGAAGAGCAATCCTCACTAACAGACCAGCTGCTCTAACAGGGCAGTGGAGGTCAGAGGTCGGAGGAAATGCTTTTCATTAGCATTAGGCGCGCAGAGCTCTTGAGGGGGAATGCATCTGCACAGTCATGCCAAAGTGCAGTTCAAATAAGGCTCTTCACACCAAACACAGCGCTGCTTCTGTCCACTTCAGAAAGCCGGTGTGGTTTAGGGTTCGTCAGCGAGGTCACATCAGGCTGGGTTCATGGGATGTCACAGCTTTTCAAGGGGCCATCGTTTCATTTTCGCAGGTCAGGAATACAGAAGTGATAGAATGACCCGCTAAAAATTTTATATGGTGCTATTCTGGAATGTGAGCTAAAGAGTTTTGAAACCAGCAAAGAGCATAAAATGGGGAATAACTTGAATTTCAATTAGCAGATTTGGCTTGTAAAAATGTCAGTTCAGAGTCTTTGAAGAACCATATTATTCATGCCTTGACATTTTGCAAGATTCCCGTTCCGTTTTGGATCATTTTCCGGCATCTTTTGGCTGACAATGCTCACCCTGTATTATTGTCCGAAGCTGATTCATAACGAAAAAGGCTCGCAAAAGAATCTATAGATACAGTACAGTTCTATAGAATTAGTGCACTGCATTTCAAACCATGCCAATAAGAACCCTAACATGTTCTTAACGAAACACATGGACAAAAAGCATGGAAAAACATACATCATGGGCTTGTGTGAAAGCAGTCTTTAGTCCTGGTTTTGGTCTCGGTCTAGTCCTGCTGTAGACTTGGTTTGGTCCTGTTCTGTTTCCAGTTCTGGTACTGTTCTCGTTAGGTTTTCGTCAGGTTCTGGTGGTGTTCAGGTACTGTTCTGGCACTGTTCTTGTTGAGTCTTTGTTAGGTTTCTGTCACGTTTCGTCGCATTTTTGTCACGTTCTGGTGCAGTTCTCATCAAGTTTTTGCCAGGTGCTGGTACTGTTATTGTTGTGTTCTGATACTGTTCGTCACATTCTGGTACTGTTCTCATCACTGTTTTCGTCACGTTCTGGTGCAGTTTTGGTACCGTCCGCGTCCCTGTTCTGGTACTGTTCTTGTCACAGTTCTCATCACATTCTGGTACTGTTCTTGCCACAGTTCTCATCACATTCTGTTACGGTTATGATACTGCTCTCGTTACATTTTCACCACGTTCTGGCGGTGTTTCTCCATTTAGTCAGGTCCTGTTTGGTCATGTTCTAGTTCTGCTCTTCCTAGTTCTCTTGTCCATTAAGTCTTGACCTGTTCTAGTCTTGGTTTAGACATGATCTAGTCCAGTTTTAGTCCTGTTAAAGCTCTAATTCTGAGTTCAAGAATGACCACAGCCTAACTCTATAAGAAAGTAACCGCCTTGAATAAAGTATTTCCTCATACCTAGTTTCTCCACCAGTTTGAGCATGACCCCGCCGATGTGGATCTCCCCGGTGACCCTGAGCGACACGTCTCTGTTCAGGTCGGTCACGTGCATCTTCAGCTCCCATGTCCCGTCAGCGTAACAGCCGTCGGGCATCCGGATCCCGTCCAGCGCCATCCTGGGACACACAGCATACACGAGTGAGGACGACCGGGATGTATAGCAGCGCTGGGCTATTCAGCAAGCAATATAAGATCTTAGATTAATGTTAGGGGCTGAAATTAGTACATTTTCAGATTTCAGATTCAGTTTCTAGACAGTGTTTTGAGCCCTATTATTCATAAATCATGGACTGAGATTAACGAGGCACTGCAGACTGTCTTCAACACATAATCTGACTTTAAAACACTGTATCTTGGATGTAAAACTCCAACAATGGAAATACCTGTTGAATGTGCTTTTGGCTGAAGCAAACAAAAGCAATCACAAGGAGACGGATGATAAGGTCTAAGTAGACTGTCAAGAACTGGACTGAACTGGACTTTTTAAAAATGTATAGAAAAAGGCTGAAATATGAAGAATATAGAACATAGAGGTCTAGACTACAGGGTTAGCAGGTCACGGGGCATTTCATTCTCTCAAAACAGAAGTTGATGTTTTGCAATTCAGATAGCATTTTCTCTTCCATTTTGACAGGTCATTCACATTTTCATGATGAAGACTAAAACGTGACTACAAACATAACTAAAACATTATGCTTGATGCACTGAGATGGAACATTGTCTACAAAACAACAAACAAAACCGTGCACACGTAAGTTTAATCTTTAGCATGACACTAAATGAGTTTTAAAATCAAGGACTTTTTGAGACTTAATTAACATAATATTGTTACATCCTACTTCAGCCTAAAAGTAAGTAAGTATCATGACAGGCCTGATTATTTCTTCTCCTTATGCTAAAATATAAGGAGAAGAAACACTAACATTGTGCTTGCCCATGTAGGATGGACGACATCTAGTATGTTTTTGGAGGATCCCGATAATGATATGCTGATGATTATTTCAATCCAAGAAAAATGTGTTAAAACATGTCATTAGTTGAGTATTAGATAAATGTGAAACTATAAAATCACCCCCAGTAGTGCAGAAATATTCTTTTATCAAAGATTACAGCATAATTTATAAAATGTTCATTTCTATTAGCTGCTCTTGCAAGATTTTTTTAAAACAACATCCACAATAATAGCGATATTTTTTATCGTATTATTTATGTATTGCACAGTGCTAAAGACTGCTTACTTTTAGGCTGAAGTAGGATGTAACAATATTATGTTAATTAAGTCTCAAAAAGTCCTTGATTTCAAAACTCAGTAACATCTACAAATTCTACTAATGACAAATACTAACAAATGACAAGTGTTTTATTCAGTTTTACGCATATTTTTCAAAGATATTGTATATTTAGAAAAGGCTTTACAGTGATTCTGCGGCTTTAGAGTTATATCGTTGGTGGCATAAAGTGGTTTCAATATGATCATTTATCGTGATATTTTGATAGTTATTAATCGCGCCTCAAAAATTGTTACTGTGACAGGCTTAAAAAATAATAGGACATTCACAATTTACACACAAGCAAGAAATAGGACATACAGGAATAAGGTACAAATCTTCCTAACTTCATACATTCCTTTCAAAAAATTGTCAGACTGCAACAAACTTTTGATAACTGGCTATGTTTATACACACACCAAAATGAGATTATCATCCAATTTCTTGACCTTTGAGATGATTAATTTGACAGGCAAACTGTAAAATCTGATGTGAGTGATTAAAGGAACTATGATCAGAAAGAAATCAGATGTTTTAGCAATTTAAAGTGCACATGTAACCGCAGCTAGGCCTGTCACGATAGCAAATTTGGATGCATGAGAAATTGCTGCTGAAAAATATCCTGATAATATTGAAACTACTTTGTGCCACTGACACAACCTTAAAGAAGCATTATCTCCTTTTCTAAAACTAAATTATCGTCAAAAATCATTAAGCGCAACAAATAAATAGCAGAATTAAAGGGGCTGTACCTAATAAAAACATAAAATAAACATATTAAATGTAACACAATATTAGGGTTGGCCTAATATTGTTTATTTGCAAGATATGATGATTAAATTGTCTTTTATTAACATGTTTTAGGGGAATAGACTTGATTTGGTCTCTTCTGAAATTACTGACGGTCGTTTTGCACAAATATCACAATCAAATAGATACTCTTAACAATTCTCAGCACCCTTTCGTGAGCCAAATTAGACCCCCTGGAGGGCCGGTTTTGGCCCGCGGGCCCCACATTGGGCCTAGTCTGTAAGGTTCTCATGATAGTCCAATTATGACACACTTTGGTGACATAGCACCTGAGGTAAATATTCAGCAGTTTTATACTTGTGAAGCTGCAGTTTGTGAAGAAATTCTGAAAAATGAAAGTTTAAAATTACAGGAAGTACTGAATAGTTCTGTGATGTCATCAAAAAGCGACATGCCATTGTAAATTCACAACAACACACTGACAATTTACATACAAATGAGATTTTTTTTTTACTGTTTATAAATGATAATTCAATAAAATAAAGGTTATTTGTAAAATCATAACTATTGTGATTTTTGTATAGATTTTTAAAACTGTTGCTGGGTAACAGTTGTGGAATCACCTCTATGTCATATTTGCGTTCACATTCAACCAGGAAGTAACGTTATAAACTTTACACAAACTGTCAAACTGGAGACAAACAGACAAAATGTTCAGTCAAATCTTAAATATAATCATGTTCATTTTTTTTAGAAAGATGCATAGTCTAACCTGTCATATAGACTTTAAGCCAGTGTTTCCTAAGCAGGGGTACGGGGACCTCAAGGAGTACGTGAGGAATTACCAGGAGAATTTCTGGTTTTAAAAGAAAATTAAAAACATACTTTCATCTGGAAAACAAAAGTATCATTTCACATAAATTCACCATCTTTTTGAAACATCTTAGACTATAAATATACCTATAACAAAACTAGAATTGACAATATGCGACTAGTAAACCCATTTATTTGCCTGAAACTCAAGTTAATGGGTACTTTTGAGTGTGAGACAAAACTTAGGGGGAACTCGGGACAAAAAGCATTTGATTCAAGCACTTGGTGGTGTCTATAAAGAGTCATAAACGTTACTTATTCCCCTCTATAGCTCAGATATACAGAAAAATAACAAGCACACAAGAAAATGTACACACGATAAACACTGAGGCCCAAAGTATATTGTTTTTTCTCTCATATATTGAATGATAAGTGCCATAAACGTCCATGTAACAGTGTCAAACTTTCCAAACAGCTTTCCTCATTTGCATGGCACACTCGAGAAAGGAGCCAAACTTTGCACCTATTTATTTAAACAGCTGTGCAGTAAAAGCTTGCCATTTGTAACTTGCTTTGGAAAATGAAAGTCTGTGTTTTTGCTTTCCTAAA
Organism: Rhinogobius similis; assembly: GCA_019453435.1. NCBI lineage: Eukaryota > Metazoa > Chordata > Actinopteri > Gobiiformes > Gobiidae > Rhinogobius > Rhinogobius similis. The sequence goes on along the minus strand of CM033638.1, from coordinate 27,293,576 downwards.
CTCAAACTACCACGACATTGTACAGTTTAAGTAGTAACGAAGTAGCCTAGTCACTAAAACGCAGTGATTATATTTAAGATTTTGCCCGTTTTCCAACAGTTTGACATTTTTAGCGGCATTTATAAGTTTACTTGCGAAGGTAGAGCTAATTCCACAACTGTTAGCTAGCGAACATATTGTAAACGACAGCAAAAATCCCTAAGAAGTACACAGTAGTTATATTCGTACAATAATAACACGCGATAACACATTATTTTTGCGAAATGAACGTTTAAACTGCCAGAAAAGTGTCGTTTCATGTAAATTAGCTCTAAAAACGTCACCCATCGATGACATCACAGCGGGATTCCGTATTAAAACCCATTCCGCACTATTTCCTGTCATTTTCAACTCCTATTTTCCCATTTTTTCTTCACAAACTCCAACTTCAACGATGCAAAACTACGACAAACAGTCACCACAAGTTCTATCCCACCAAACAAGGTCAAAATGACATAAAAGACATACACTTTAAGACCCCAAAAACCTTCCCATTGAAACTTGTAGCTTTTGGCACGTCCTGTCCAGCCCTTTTCCTCCACGTTGGCTATAAAAGGCACTCTGTTCTTCTCTCTTTTCTCTTTGCTAGTGGCAGCCACAACTTATTTTCACGTCAAACTCTCACGTAAAGCAAGGAATACGCTTAGAACATCCACCAAAACAACTTCTCAGCCCAATAGCGCGCAATGGCGAAGCAAACAAGCTGCTACAAGTCTGCAACAACCTTCACCTGTTCCAAATAACGGGAATGCTGACTGTCTTACAAATAAGAATTCCAATTTGCACGCTTTACGTCCGCAAAACACGTCAACGATTACATTTTAAAGCCAAGAAACGGTTCGGATCGAGCGTAAAATGTCATCAAAGTTGGCGTGCAGTGATTTTTCTTTTTGCACGCAAACTCCGCCGTTGTCAGATTTCACAGCCACACTCACCTTCGTAAAAGAAAAAAGAAAAGCTAAAAGACTAAAAAAAAAGACGGCTAAAATGAAGGGGACACGTTGCTTTCGTTTAGAGCATGGACGAAAAGTTGGGAAAGTGAGTAAAAACGGGAGAAAATCCAAGGAGAAGTAGCCGCCGAAGCGAACTATCCCAAACAGTTTTCCTGCGTTCGTTCGTTCGTCGGTTCGGGGCAAATGGAGCCTGTGCGTCCTCCGTGCGTCCTCCCTCCCTCGCCGCACGCATTACGTCACGACGGTTCTCCAAGCCCACTTTTCCTTTCAAAAAGCGTCGCTGGGAACGAACGGGAATGCAGCTGGGTTTCTTTTTTTTTTTTTTTTTTTTTTTGGAGTTGGGAGCAGAGGAAAAGTGTGTAACTGCGCACGCGCTTAGAGAGGTAAAGGAAAATGTGCATTTATTTTTTAGGTTTGGTTTCAGTAAAGCAGTGCACATTAAGAATCGTTCCAATAATGTAAAAGGTAAATGCATCTTGAAAGTAACAGTCCGTGTGAAGTCACATATTACAGTAACGATACAGCAGAAGTAAAACCTCTTCTTCTACTGCCAGGCGATTTAAGCGTTTAAGCGGGGTGGGACGGAGGACTCTGAGTACCACTTTAAATGAAATAAATAAATATACATTTTTTTTTTTATTATTAACAAATGGGTACTACATATATTAGTAAATGTAATTATTAAAGCATTATCATTATTTTTTTTAATAAAACAATAATAAAAAAACAGAAGAGCTATTTAATTAAAAAAAAAAAAAAACTTTAATAAAACATGGTTTAATAAAACATGTACTTTTAATAAAACATGTACTTTACAAATTGTTTTAGGAAACCTTTTCCCAAACTACACTTGTTTCTCTGATTAGAATGCATAATTATTTATTTGTTTATTTATTTCACTTATTAAATATGTGCAATAAATACAATAGTATAGTCAGTGGTGGAAAATAATGACGTACAAAAGTAAAAGTACAGTACTTTTTAAATAAAAATGTGTAGGTATATGTACTTTACTTCAGTCGTTTTACAGTGGATACTTTTTACTTTTACTTCACTACATGTTTAACTGGATTGAAAAGTCCCGTGCTTTTCATTTAGTTTGAGGAGTTATTCTAAACATGTTGATGGTGACGTTCTTCCTGGAGGTTTTGAGTTCAAGCTCAACAACAAGCAAACAAAAATATACATGTAAAATTAAAGAAATTCATTTGACTAGACCTTTTTTGACCAAAATTAAGCAGAATTCTTAATTTAACACAAAAAAATAGTCTCATAATCTGCATAAAATACTTTTTAAAATACATTTTCAGGTATTTCAATACATTTACTTAAGTAGATTTTTTAATTTGATACTTTTACTTGAGCAATTTTTTGCACACACATCTGTACTTTCATTTGAGTAACAAAATTGAGTACTTCTTCCACTCTGACTATAGTGTGTATTGACAAAGCCTAAGGTTAGGTTCCTAAAGTTTTTAGACCCCCAGAATGACCATCGAACTAACTTGCGACCCTCACTGCAGTCAATGATATGAAAGTGATTATAAAACGTGTCTTTGAATAGTTTACTGTGGACCTAATTTCATCTAAAATATACAGTTTATAAAATACTATCCCCACTTTGATGACCACTACTTTAGGGCATGTGCAATGTAAACAGATGCATGTATCTGAGTACTACTGTGTACTCTGGCCCCAGTCTGCTCTGCATCATCTGAGAGAAGGACTAATAATAACGAGCCAGTCGCTTATTATGCTTTCTGTATTTAGTGATTGAAATCCAAACACCAGAGTCTGTGTGTAGTAGTAACATCGGGCCTTTTTTGGCCGTGGCTCAGTGTCCTCAAACGCCTCGGCTCTTCTTCTCGCTCACACTCACACTCTCAGCAGCTCCCATTGTTAAGCTGTGGATCATACGTGGCCTTTGGAGTAAGAGCTAAGCTGAACAAATACTAACTGATCCAGACATTTGTGTACTTACTGTTTGAAAATACTTACTCGATTAGGAAATATCCTGCCTGTTTTGTAGGTATCTGTACTATACTTAAGTCATTTTTACTGTTTGAGAGCAAGAAGTATCTGTACTTTTTACTCCACTACATTTTTAACTGGACTGAAAAGTAGAAAGTACTTTTCATTTTGATTGAGAGTTTTTTTTTTTTTACACAATATACATGTAAAATTAAAGAAATGAATTAGAATAAAGCTTTTTTTTTTAACCAAAATTAAGCACAATCCTGCCTATTTTATGATGAAAAGTCCTCAGAATGTGGTCTATAACAGGACACTGAAGAAGAAAGTTGGAAAAAAAAAAAAAATTATATCACTGTTAGCCTTTAAAGGTATATTCCGCTATTTTCCCCATTACACAGTCTATTCTAAGGGCTTTGTTGATACATGTTTGCGTTGTGCAATATCCATAACATAACAGTTTCCAAAAAACACCCATTTCTTGGACTGGCCCCCCTCCTTGCAAAAGCAAACGGCTCACTCTGAGATCTGACCCCCCCAAACAGAGAGCAGGCTGCCTCCCCCGCCCAACTCGTGCCGAAGCCTAGAGCGGAGATAGTGCGCATGCGCCGTGTGCTCCGGTAAACAGCGATACACAAACACGGGAATAAACATTTTATCCGTCCTGATGGTGCGTCGTGCTGAGTCCTACGTCCTGGATCTGACCTGGAGTTTGACGTGCTCCAGTACCTCGACGACGGACGTTGCCGTTTGGTAAATAACAAGCTAACTCTTCTATCTGTCGTATCCATCGTGTAATTACTGTGTAGCATTAGCTGTTTTTATTCTTGCGGCTGCGCGCTTCCCGGAGGCGTGGCTTAAACACCGCGTCATCCTGGTGAAGCCGCGTCATCTTAGTGAGGAGCCCCCGTCTGCTGCTCAGCCGAGGGGGACGGAAAAGACAGTTCTCTAGCGAAAGCATGAGGGAATCAATCAAAAAACCACTTTGGGCACAACATACGAGGCCCAAATAGCACTGTAGGAAGGTTAAAACCTCTGAAAAGTCGATTTTGCATGTTATGGGACCTTTAAACGTGCTCTTGAGTGCCTTAAATTTGCCATCTCATGTTTTAAAACAAAAAAAGTTATTCATTTTATGTCCTGTGTTATCAGTCACTATGAAATTACACTGAGTTCATCCGGCCAGCAGATGGCGCCAGTGTTATATAGAACTCTTTCACTGTCCTTTCTCCAAAACCCCTGCAATGGAAACAATGGGTGGATACCTCTGGACTCTGGTCTTTTGGCGACTGGGAAAACAGCAATCGCAATAAAATGTCAAACACAGAAGGAATCAACAATCAAGGACTGGACAAGTATGAAAAAATAAATAAAATAAAGATAAATGGACTTTTCATTTTTTAATTTCTTGATTTATTAAAAAAAATAGTGAAAAAAAAAATATATTAGATCAACCAAATGTACTAAGCATTAAATCTAAGGAGACTACAAATGTCTTACAAGAGCCTGGTTGGAAAAGATCGTTGTGGCCTTTATCTATGTTTTCATGTTTAGAGATTTTTATTTTAGTATTATTATATATATATTTTTTTTATTTCATTGTTCAGTTCAATTGTGCGCAAAAGTAATGCATTCAAATCAACAAAAACGCACCATCACAATCGAAAAGGAGCAGAAAGAAGAAAAAAACATATTTGTTTTAAGTTTGTTTCTACGGTAACATGCAACGCTTCCATGAATGATATATATATATACTTTTCCCCCCACTTTTTTAATTTATTATATTGTATTATTTTATTGCTGCTGCTTTAAATTGTTTCTTAAACCGACACACATTTGAGGAGGTTTTTAAATAATAAACTCCAGCTGCAGATATTCCCATTTGTTTTTGCGTTGTTCGAGAGAAGTGGATCAGTTTATCAATTAAATGTCAGCTCGAACAACTGGCAGAAGAAGAAAAAAAGAACAGAATGCTTTTCCCATCTCGGGTCGTCAGGTTCAGGAGCGAAAGACGGTCCGAGTAGTTTGTTCTTTTGCAAATGTCATTGTTTGGTCCGTCTAACGCGCGGTCAACGCACAGATATCAGTCACCTCCTTCACTTTCTGTCTCCCTTTCTCACCCTCCTCCCCTTTTCTCTCTCTCTCATTCATCCTTCGCTCTTTTTTCTCTCGCCCGTCTCTCACTCTGTCCTGGTTTTCCTCACTGTCTCACCCTCCTCTTCGTTCTTTCTCACCCCTTCGCACTTTCTCTTCCTCCCTTCCCTCCATCTCTCCTCTCACCCTCACTCTCTGTCTCCCTCTCTCTTTCCCCCCCTTTCCTTCTCTCCCTCCACCTCTTCTTCTCTCCTTCCTCTTTTGCCCTCACTTTCAATCCCCCGCTCTCTCTCTCTTTCCTTCCCTCTCTTCCCTCACTCCTCTCGCTTTCCCTCCCTCTCCTCCTCTTTCTCTCTTTCCCTCCCTCTCTTGCCTCACTCCCTCTTTCTCTTTCCCTCCCTCCTCTCCTCCTTCTCTCTTCCCCTCCACTTTTTTCACTCCCTCTTTTTCTTTCCCTCTCTCGTTCTTTTCCTTCCCTTCACCTCCTGTCCTTTCTCTTTCACCTCCACTCACTTGCTGCCTCTTTTTTCCCTCCCTTTTTCAATCCCCCTCTCTCTCTTTCCTTCCCTCTTCTCCTCTCTCTTTCCCCTCCCTCTTTCACTTTTTCTTTCTCTCCCTCTCTCTATCTCCCCCTCTTTTTCACTCTCTCCCCATCACCTCTTCCTCTCTTTCTCTTCTTCTCTCCCTTTCCCTCCCTCTTCTCCTCCTTCTTTCTCTTTCACCCCAACTTTTTTCTCCCTCTTTTTCTTTTCCTCACTCTTTTTTCTTTCATGCCCTCGCCCCTTTCCCCCTCTCTACCTTCACCTCTTCTCTCTCACGTTTCCTCCAAATCTCCCCCTTTATTTCTTTCTTGCCGTCTCTTTTTCTCCTCCTTCCTCTCTCTCTCTCCTCGTCGGTCCGTGTGTGCATTGGGCCCTTGCCTTTTATAGCCCGTGTTTTCATCCTTTCTTCTGGAGTAAACAGTTTGGGTCAGAAATGCACTGCATGTTTTATTAATAGATTTAATAGATTTCACTTTGATTTAGAAAACCAAACATATTTACGCACGCATTAACAGTAAGAAAGAAAAAAAAAAAAGTATACAGTTCTGTCTTTAGGATCTAGTCATAACCAGTATGACTGTGCCCTCTAGTGGCGAGAAACAGAAATGCAATTCTTTGTTTTTGTGCATTTCCATTGAAGCGCGATCATTCAGCTCCATGTCATGGTCACAATCGAAATCTATCGAACGGTAGGATTTATTCAAATAATTGCAGAATCCTTTTGAGAGAGCGAGAGAGAGAGAGAGAGAGAGAGAGAGAGAGAGAGAGAGAGAGAGAGAGAGAGAGAGAGAGAGAGAGAGAGAGAGAGAGAGAGAGAGAGAGAGAGAGAGAGAGAGAGAGAGAGAGAGAGAGAGAGTTTGGTGGGACAGAACCTGTGTTAAGTATTGCTCATAGCTACACTAGTTGCAGTAAACACACAAATTCCAAGTCAGGGACAATTCCATGAATATTCACTGAAGCTCACTGGAGGCACTACTCCATATGAAGCTTTGTTAGACTTTGAGCTTAGTTTTTAAGGAAAATATCACACATTTTTTCTATTGTTTTTAGCCTTTAACTTGCTCTTGAGTAACTGTAATTTGCCATCTCATGTTGTGAAACAAACAAAAAGGTTAATTTAATAATTCATGTTTTCCTCAGGAGTCTGCAAAAGACACTTAGTGCATCCAGCCAGTAGATGGCGCCAAGCACTTAGCTATATTATCTCTATAAGTGAATGTGCTAAAGGCAATTAACAAGCTAACAGCAGTTATTGTGTTTAGACGGAACAAATGCTCAGAACGAGTCTCTGATAAGTGCCATAGATGATCTGAAAATACGTCCGAAAATCCTGGAAGTGTGTTTGGCGCTCAGAGGGGGAGGATTTTCTGATAAACATTCCTACTAACAGCGTGAAGGTTGGTTTTTGATGACGGAACATTGTTAGAACATGGTTTAAAGCTCAAAAAAAGTCACTGTAGCAGAATATGTGTCCTTTTACACACTCTACTTCATTAAACACACACACATATAGGCAGTCAATGTTCATCTTCATAATAAAACATCTTTTATTTCCACTTCAGGTGTAATATTTGAGCAAGCAGAATGAAATGACGCGCCTGTGCTTTAAACGGTTCAACCTTTGCTCTCTGAAACTTGTGCAAAAACACTTGCTCACCCCCCGTCCCCCAGTGGCCTGATTGTGATCCCTCCACAGCAGAGTGCTACAGTCTTCTGTCTAGAACATGCACTCCTCCCACCCAAGTATGTTGTGCCCATTACATATTTTACATGTGCAATTTCAGTCAGATGGATGAGCAAAGACCTCTGTCTGAAGGCTTTGTGTGGAGCACTCAGCCCTTTGAGACAAGCTGGATCAAGAAGACAGAGGACAGTTACAGACAGATTCTCAGTAAAAAACACCACAATGTGTGGTTTAACTAGAGACATGACTTGTTCAGCACACTTGTATTCAATGGAACATTGGCACTGTGTGAAATGTCCTGGTTCATCTGATGCCATGCAAGCAACTACGCTTTAGACTTTTTTAGATTTTCTCTCTTTCTAGAAATCTGTCCCCGGCTTTACTAGGGATGCATTTCTGCTGAAGCAAAAGTTTACAAAACTTGAGTCAGTCTCTTTTTACATGGAAAGATGAAAGGCAGGTACATGTAAATGTAGCAATGACACAACCAAAAGAGAAAGGACATTTAGGATTAGCCACTGCAGATACATTGTATTACAAGAACCACCGACTGCTTTTGGCCCACCTCGTTCTTTAAGATCCAGGCAGGAGTGTGAATATTGCTAAGAAAATATTTCCTTTAGTTTGGTTTAAGAAAATACATCTACATAGTTGAACGAGTCTTCAAAGCCCACACCACAAACAGCGAGTCTTATCGAAAATGTAGAAACCAGGATTAACAAACTGGGAATAGAAATCGACAAAGACTGAGGAGCTGTAAACTAGTGCCACTCACTGTACACGTCCAGTTTGGTTTGACTATTCTCATTGTACACTTCAGTAATGTGGTGCAGAGAACTCATTTGTCTTAAGTGCATACTAATTGAATATTCAAAATAGGTAAACAGTCATTCAGGATGAAAGTCTAAACTGCATGTCGTGTTATTGATCATGTTTTTAAAGGGATAATGCCCTACAGTTTGTCCACGGATACATCAACATTTAAAATTTGCATTGGTTATTCTTAAAAAGGCATTGCACGTGTTTTTGAAACGAATATTAGTAAATGCAGTGTCAACTTAAAAATATTTTGTAAGTATGTGAGTGAGGATTCATCATCAAGCTGTTGGAACATGGAGAATAGTTTACCGTTTCAATAGACTGTGTTCACGACGAGTATTTGATGTCATAATTTCATGGAGGGTTTTAGAACGAAATATCCAAACTATTAAATAATAATAATAAAATCGTAGCTGATTTTAGCTGACTTTACACAAACGCTGAACTTGGTGCCAGTTTTGGTTTCATGTGGACGGGTGCAGTTACAGAGATGTTAACATAAACCAGCTCAAAACATCTGCATTTTGACAGTTAAAAGGCGGATTGTTCAGAACTCTCCAGCTCCTTAGGCTGGGTTCACATGGCATTACAACATTCTAGAATCCCAATAGTTTCAAATTAAGCTGAGACGGGTCAGAATTCTTTCGTAAAATTCATTGTTTAACTGTCAGACTGCAGATTTTTTGGTTCATATCTGTTTAACTACTGGGTCTATCTGCGTAAAACAAAAAAAAACCCATAAAGTACGATGTCTTCTGTCAGCATAAGTTGACCTCCCAGCACTCAGCCTGGTACTTGTGTAAACATTCTGTCCCATTCATTTTTCACGTGGCAGCAAATAAAACAAAACAAAACAAAACAGATTTTATCATTTGTAGACAGCGGAGACAAATTGTTGTTGTTTATATATTCATCACTGACAATATCTAACATCAACCTCAAGTTTTAAAGTTCACTTCTCCCCAGCGGCAGACCAAGGCATTTGGGGGCCCATGGCAAAGTTAAGTACAGGCCCCTCCTCATCCAGTGTGATTTTCTAAAACTTCTCTGTTGTTCTTGAAGGACGCTTTAGATTTTTTTTTTTTTTTTTTGCTTTTTTACATTTTAAACTTGTAATGTTTTAAACTGGGGCGTTTGGGGGTCCTCCCTTAGAAAAATATTTAAGAAATCAGACTGTCCTTGTAATTTTATATTGTTATATTTTATTTACTATTTACATTTATTAGGGGGAAGGGGGGTGGCTTGGGCAGACATTTGGGATAATCCCAGGCCATTTAGTGGGTCTTTTTCTTGTTTAAAAGTGCAGTGCAGTGCTGTCCTATACTGTGATACAGAGTGAATAGCGTCTGTGTCTGTGTCAGAGCCTTGTGTGAGGATCAGGAAGGGCATCTGATTTGGAGCCCAAGGCAGTTGTGGCCTGTTTCCTAATGGTAAGTCGGCCACTGCTCATCACTGTAGGATTTGTGGCGCTTGGTGAAACAAAACTAAAATGATCTAGTCAATCTGTGTTTTTGTTTTTGGTGCATTATCGTCCAGAATAATGTTAGATTTAAGAAGTGTTTATTACGAGGTGGTTAGCATGTTAGCTAACCATACCAGCTATCCATAATCTGCACAAAACAGTGCTACATGCGGTTATGGTTTATAACTGGGCTCTGGCTGAAATGTTAGAATACAGCAGGCGGTGCTAGTGTCACGGTAGAATTTAGCCCGTAGTTAACGTTAGCATTCTTGGATATTTATACAAATTTGGGCCATTGGACAAGGTTCAAGATTGTCTGTAGAGAAAGTATAGACAGAATATATTTTATAGGTAATGTTTTAGAAAAGTCCTGGTTTTGAAGTAAAAGGAGTGCACTCAGAACTCAAATTCATTGCATTTACGATTGCAACCTTTTTGTAATTGAATAGAGTAATAATAATAATCCTGATTAAATATTTGATTAATTGCACTGCCTACATTGGACCACATTTTCTTTGTTTCTGTATTTGGCACGATAGAACTCCTAAACTCGGCATTTGCCCTTGTAGTTGTTGAACAGTCGTGAATGAGTTGAACCTTAAAATTAAAATCGTTTCCAGCGGGCGACTGTATCTATTAACAAAGGTGAAATGATTTTTTTCGGCCTCAAGAAGTAACACGACAGGTTTATGCAGACTATCTCAAACCAATGAGTTTAGACATTTTTGGATATCTCTTTCAAAAACAGCGTCACCGTTTGAGTTTATGACATCATCAAATTCTAGAAACGTGAACGTGACCGATTTTTAAATAGTTTCGAATATAATGACGCACCATGTGAATCCAACCTTTTAGTAAAAATAAAAAAAGGCTTGAGATATTGCTGGTCCAAAAGCCACTGATATTTTGAGCAAGTGTGTAAAAAAAATACACAAATTAAGACAAAAAGCACGTTTGGGAATGGAATGATGAATTGTCTGTCTGTCCGTGGAGACGCCGCGAGCAGGAGTCGTGGTCTGGTTCAGTCCGGCTCCAGGCCCTCGTCCACAGTCTGCTGCTGCTGCTGGGCCGGGCTGTTGCAGGGCTTGTAGATGAAGGTGAGGAGGAACAGGGCGATGTCGTGGGAGCACCAGTAGCTCGTGTGGGACGTTACCGCAGACCAGTACCTGCTCTCCACCAGACCCTCGCGCAGCTCAAAGTCTATGCGCCGCTCCAGCTCCACTGCAGGGGGAACGACGAGGGGTTAGTGTGGAGGCAGGTGGACAAACCTAGCTTACCCCAAACATGCTAATACGAGCGCGCGGGTGTAATAAATGTAATCTGAGGCAGAAATGATCAGAACGAGCACACAAGATCTTGGAGCTCACACATTTGGACTGGACTGTTTTCTAAGGCTCAGAGGAGAGGACCTTGTAAACTGCATTAATGAAACATTAGCTTAAGCTAATGCATCTGCAGGTATGTTTTTGAAGAGGGGAATATTTTGTAACGTTCTTAAAAGCTCAAAAAAGATATTATTAACATGATTTTTATTTATTTTTTATTTTTTTGCATCGTGTGTGTCCCTAAATTGAACCCATTTTAGTCCTGATTTGGTCTTGGTTTAGTCCTGATCTAGTCCAGGTTTAGTTCTGGTTTAGTTCTGTTTTGATATGTTGAAGCAGCAAAATAAAAACATGAATTTTGACGTTTGTAGACATCGCAAACCGATGGTTGAAAGCTCCTCGACTTTGTGTGATGAAATAAAAACTTTTTTACAGTCAAACTGTCGAGGCCCACTATATTTTTGGGACATTATTATCAAGCATGACGTTAGATGTAAAGTTTATTACGTGGTTGTTAGCATGAGTGCTAATACCAGCGTTCATCATTAACATTAATTTTCAACACTAAACACTTCTTCACGTGGTGATGTTTTCTAACTCTGCTCTGAGTATCGTGTGGTCAAGTGGTTGTCAGTTGTCAAAACAGCCCTGTTTTTTCCACAATCTGCAATATTTGGAGGCTAACGCTAACTCTAACTAACATTGAAAATACATTGGAGCTAATGGAATGGTACCAGCCTTTAGAATACAGGCGTTCGGTTTACAAACACTGGAAGGCTCTGTGACTAGTGCTATTAGCTTGGACTTACGTGACGTGTCGACAGTGGGAGAAGTGGGGCGGACCATGGAGGACAGGCCGTATGCTGATTGGCTCTCCGCTCTCTTCTGCTCCTCCTCCTCAGCCGTGGCCACGCCCTCCGCTCCCAGGCTCACAGACGGCTGGCTGTTGGAGCGCGAGAATCGGGAGAACAGGATGCCCCCGATGCCTTTTCCGATGCTGGCCGCGCCTGCAGTCCCACAACACAGAGTTATTTTTGGATTATTTATTAGATACTATGAATAATGACATAATCCCTCCCTTCAATTAAACATAAGCATCAAAATTCAAAGTGCTTTTAGGCTTTGGTTAGCTGGAAGAACCATACCATCAGCATATATCACACCTTCTGATACAGTGATCCCTCGTTTATTGCGGGAGTTGCGTTCCAAAAATAACACGCGAAAAGTGAAATCCGTGAAGTAGTCACAGCTTTATTTTTTATTATTTTACAATGCAATACTGAACTATGGAATGAAACCAAAAATCAAAACCTGTTTTAAAGCCCAAAATTTGTTTAAAACAATAATTTTAATATAGTAATACAAGGTTGGAAACATTGTCACTGGCGTATTTCACAGTCTGTGCCTCTTGGTCCTGACTCGCCCGCTGTAGCGTCTGTTTCTACGTTGTCGGCGCAGAGCGTTTCTTCGACATTGTGGGTTTTGTCACACAGAAAAAATGCAAACGTAAAGTTGGCAGAATGTACAGAAACGAAAACTGTTGACAAGTGAAAAACCAATACAGTACAGCGTCAATATTTTATTTCTAGACAACAGTAAAGCCCCTGAGCCAATCAGGATTCAGAGCACAATGCACTGTAAAAATATCCGCACTGTAAAAAAAATCCGTGAAGCAGCGAAGCCGTGAAAGATGAAGCGCGATATAGCGAGGGATCACTGTATAGCTTTGTTTGTTGTAGTGCTACTCCAAGTTTCTGGAATTTTATTAATAAACAATAAGAATAGGGTTGGTGCTAAAGGTGACCCTTGTGGGACAATGGCTTTTAGTACTAGTTTAAGTGAAATAATTGATCCAATTTTCACTGACTGATCGCTTAGATAGCTGGAACAGAATCTGGCTAGACTTCTTCTTATGCCTAGGCTGGTAATTTTTGTAGGATTTCAACATGTGGTACACTGTTGAAAGCAGCTGTCAAATCTAGTTGATTGGTTTATTTCATAGTTCAGTAGACATTTAAGATGTAAGTACTGAAGCTGGTTAGTGGTTGTAGCCATTTAGAAAAAAAAACATACTGGGTGTCTGAGATTAGAAAGTTAGACATCAGAAAAAAGAAAAAAACAATTTATTAGAGAGAATAGTTTCCAGCACCTTGACGATGTTTGAGGGTATAGATTTAGGTAAATGTGGGGGTCACTACTTGTTTATATATATAACGTGCACATTTCCAGGCTGGCTGAATATCTTTTTTGAGTAATTGACAAAATAATATACGCAATAGTGTGGGCAGAATTGTGACAGTTTCTGAGAATTACATTTGAAATCCCATCAGGTCCTATTGATTTAGAAGTATCCAATGACACAAGAGTGGCTGCAACACTTTTGACGTCAGTGTGAGCATCAGATAGAATTTTGACTGTTCTTGATGAAACAGAAGCGAAGGAATTGACTGATTGACTTGATTTGTAAAACAAGTGTTCAAAATGCCTGCTTTTGTTTCACCAGTGATGTATACAGTGGTGAACTAACTGTGGTAAAGTGTATGTAGAGTTATTTAGCAAGTTGGTAGAGTTACAATTACTAACACGCTTGAATGAAGCTACATACAACTCCAGGTATGTTTTTGTTGAGGAACAATGTTTTAAGACAGTTAAAAAAAAAAGAAAAAAGTCTATTCCGCATAACACGTGTCCTTTAAAGTTTACAGATATCAATGTAAAATGTCCAAAGGTGGAAAATGCCTCTACAGATATCAGTGTAAAACGCCCAAAGCAGCACATAATTCTCACCCAGGATGCTGGCCTTGCCCAGACTGGTGATGGACTCCCCGTAGTGTCGTCGGGGAAGCACCGGCGAGGTACTGGGGCTGGGGATGCTGTCTGTGTCCGACGTAGGCTCTTTGACGGGTGTGAGGAAGGTGGGCCGCAGCTCGTCGTACGGCGTGGGGTTCGTGGCACTGCACCTGAGGGTAACGACGCAATAACAGATGAGCGCAGTGGTTCCCAGCCTTTTATTGTCTCCTATTACCTCCTTTATTACCTCCTAAGCATTCGGAGTGCTCCCCTACAGTATGTGTATGTTTCTCCAGACAGGATTATTTTAACCTGGGGACATCTGTAAAATTGAAATGACCCCACAATGTCGGAGTTGTTGTGTTCGCTCCGGCAAAATAGGCAATGTCGATAATTTTCTTGTTTTTACGGACTTTATTCAGAAAATAGCAGACTGCTAAACACAGAAATATAAAGCGCCGAGAGACAAATTAACATGGTCTGCGAAGGCTCTGCAGAGGCTAAAAACACTACCGTAATTATGACTGAAAAAGGCTGGAAGGAGCGGAAGCAGAACATATATGACTATTACGGCATCAGTTATATAGTTATTGCAAATGTCCACTTTCATATCATGATATAAGATAGAAAAGGTTTCAAAGGTCGTCCTCTGGGCTCTATTTTGATTTGACCATCCGAAAGCCATTCTTTATTAGTTCATACATAACGTAGACATAATACATAAAACAGGCCACCTCGCCTTGCCGTAGCCCCACAGCCCTGGTTGGGAAACGTTGGATGTTTAAATGGGGCTTTATAGGTACAAGTACTCACCAGTGAATTTGCACAGGAGATATATTGCTGTAATGTTTGAGGATGAGAGGCTCCAGTCTATAGGCCTGAAAAAAATAAGAGAAATAGAAGTTATTATTGGGGATCGGATCCTGTGACAATCGGCTGTTTAGATGATACCGTCATGTGGTGACACAAAGTTTTTTTGTTTTTTTTATCTAAAATTTAGATGTCTAAAACCCTGTAGTTTTGACCCACGGAAGATTAAGTGTATGTGATTCTTGTATTAGTTTATCAGTTCATATTTTATTTTCATTCATTCTCAAATGTTAATGCTCTTGTTGCTTGTTTTTTGTTTGTTTTTTTCAACAAAGAACCAAATCTAATATTTAAAACATGCATTGGAAATTTCAACCCAAACCCATACAACCGCAGTAAATATTACACTTTAATAGAATAATAATGCATTTTTAATATGGCATCACACCTTTAAGGTGTTACAATAAGTAACACCTTAAAGTACAAGAGTGTGTTTTTTGAAAAGAACCATGTGAACATGAGAATGTGTGGGACTGACCACTGGGTCGGTGGGGTGGAAGACGTTGAAGAGCCGGCTGCAGATGGACGTGGGCAGGATGTGGTCCTGATGACCACTGGCCCCAGGACGGATCCCTCTGAGGGCCAGGAACACAGCCAGAGGAGAGCCCATGCAGAAGAAATTCTCAATCTGGAGAGAGATCAGAGTGCTTTCACAAACTACATTTCCATGATGGCACAGTGACATATAGACTATAAAAATAACCTTTATTTTTATTTGTATAATCTTTTTTTAAATATGAAAAGAAAACTCTGTTTTCAAGGAAACATAGTCTTCATTCTTGTGGCTAATTGCAATTGGCTGTTAACCTGCTTTTGGTCACCTCGATATTAGTAGTTTGCATTATTTTACTTAAATAATGTTTAAATACAGTACATGTAGAAAACACACATTCCAAACTACTCTTGTTTCCGATGTGGTATTTAGCCATTGGTGCGCCGCCTGCTGTCAGCAGTGAGAATGAACAATGGAACAATGAAACAATAAATAAATGAACCCCTTAGGTATGTGACTGCTATGCTAATAGAGCCGGTCGTTCGTTGTGAACACTGTTTGACCACAGAACAAGTCCAATGATGGTTACAAACTAACTTAGACACAGCAGGAGAGTCATTTTTGAGTGCCCAGTCAAGTGTGAATGAAGCTTAATACAACTCCAGAAATAGTTGTGATGAGCAGACAACAATAGAACATTTTGCATGATATAAGTAAAATGCAGTAAGTGTTATATGAATAAGGAGAACACAATATAATAATGTTTGAATACATTGAAATTCTGTGCATAGCTTCATTTCCTTCAGTGGATTATAAATGATCCTGCCCATTTCCTGTCAACAACAGAAGTATTTTTGTTCCAAACTAAACAGTTTGTGAAGTAGACAGAGTCCAGGCCTCTTACCTTAAACTTGAGAGCAGGTCGTGCAGAGGGTCTGCTGGCCTCCAGGTCCATCAGCTGGGTTTCCAACTCTCTCAACCTGAATGGAAGGAAATTTGTATTTTTTTTTTTTTTTGGGAAACTTTTTAAAACCAAATTTTGTGTTTAAAATGTGTTATTTGTTATGCATATTAGCTAACACAGAGCTAGTTTGCCTCCGTCATGTCTTTAAACTCTAATTATTTGAACTTTTTGAAACGTCTAGGGGGAAAATAAATGGGTAATTTGCTTCCAGAACCAAGGCGAGCTTCAAAGTGGGCGGGACTGTAGAGGGATAGATGAGCTGCATATCCAATTTCAACAGTTACCAATGCAGAGAATTGCATTTATTTCCTTAAAACATGACATGTCATTTATCCTTCCACTAATTACAGAATAGGGCTGAAACAAGTTCATTGATTAATCACAGAGAATCACATAATGAGATAAAGAATTTAATGATTTTATCAAAATTGTCACATTGTCAAATTTAGTAAAAAATCTCCTTTTGTGATCCGCATAACAAATTCATTATTCATTAAATAATAATCACTAGATGAATTGATTAGCAAACATGATTGTTAGTTGCAGCCCTACCACAGAATAGGATTGTATTAAATAACTTTTTCACTCACTGATATTTTTTGCAGCACACTCAGCGCATATGTGACCGTTTTACTCGCAGTCTAGAGCTATGAAACATTATGAGACATTCTGGTCTTATTACACAGATTCATAGGCCAAACCAATATCCTGGAACAGACACCAAATCCAGCACTTTTTTCTGAACTGGAGCCTGGAATCAGTCTCAGTGCATGTCCTGACGTGAGTGCGAGAACAGCCGTACCTCTTCCTGGTGATCTTGATCTGCTCCAGGACGTGCCTCTCCTCGTAGGACATCCAGCGCTGGTCCAGCTCCTCCTCCATGGAGCGAGTCTCCTGCAGGCAGAAGCGCACGGGGTCCCAGCCTGTCATGATGTCGTAGGTGATGACGCAGCCCAGCGAGTGCGACACCACTGACACCTTCCCGCCGCGCTCCTCGAAGTCCGGGTTCCGGGAGCAGAAGAGGCTGTACAGTCTGTTCAGCTCCTGCGTCAGGCCTTTGGTGATCTGCAACAAACACCGCAACGAGTTCAGTTTTCACAACTTTAAGAGGGACAGAACGGGCTTTGCCGTCAGAGGCTACGTTCACACTGCAGGGTATGATGCCCTATTCGGATTTTTTGTTTAAATCCGATTTTTTTATGTGGTTGTTCACATAACAAAAAAAATGCGATTGCCGTTTGTATCTGGTGTGAACGGAATGCGGCGTTATGCGGCCCGCATGCGCACAAAAGAACACAACGTCACACGCAGCGTACTGTGTTTACGGAAGTAAACATGGATCCAACTGGAGTACGATACGAACCTTCAATTTTTGCCTGAATTGATTGGTCACCCCATATATTTATTAGCTCACAAACTTCTTCCTTTTTCCACTGACAGTTTTCGGCACCCTCGTCCGCCATTTCTTTCCGCTTTCGTCTCTTGTTTTTTGGCGCTTTCCACTTTGACTCAAAATGATGACGTGTGACCCGGGAATGTCGCCTGTTGATGACGTTTTGGTCTGATGACATGACTTGAGCGTTCAGATTGAAGTCGCATTCTAAAAGTGCGGATACATATCGGATTTATATCCACATACGAAAGTGGCCTGGGTCGGATTTGAAAAAATCGGAATTGTGCCGTTCACACTGCCACGAAAAAATCGGATACAAGTCACATTTGGGCAAAAAAATCCGATTTGACCTGCAGTGTGAACGTAGCCAGAGTGAAGCCAACAACAACTGACATGCTAACAGCACACTACCTGCTTCACAGAGAATAAAACGGTAACTTGGGCAAAACTGATTTTACTTTATGACATGAAAAAAAATCAAGCACAGCTGCTTTAAAGCTGGGGTGCCAAATTATCAAACAGTGGAATAAGAAAGCAGGTATTTCAACCTCTCTAAGTGATTTCTCACTCTTACAAACCCTTTGACACATCCCTGGTTTTCACATGCATAGATGGCTCTTACAAGTTTGAAAAGATCAAATATTTTATTTTTAGATGGAGACAGCATGAGGAGATTGGATTTTTATTTTTATAAGACACTTTCTGGGGACAAAAACAAAATGCATTAGTGAGAAAAAAAGTTGGGTACCTCAGCTTTAAATTTTCTAAAATAAAACCGTGCTTAAACAAAAAAAGGTCAGTCACCAACCTTTTATAGAATCATATCACATTAACAAACATCCAATGAATACAATAAGTATCCCCTTACACCAATTAACGCTGTGTGAAAATACATATTAAGAAAAAGCGAGTAGTTAAATTGTCTAGAACATTTTGCAGTGTGTCTGAACCGGTCAGTATTTAAGTTGGGTTTATGATGGTTTACGTTCTGTTTGAAGTCGTAAAAATGTCATTTGTTTTGTGTGTGATCCCAAAGAAATGATCACGAATGTCTTTTTGGATGTCTAATACTTCCTCCAAATCAAGACCCACTGGTCACAAATCGCAATGACAGATTTTTTGAGGTTGATGCTCTCTTCATGGCATCATCACTTATTTATGTCAGCATAAACAAACTAAGATCAACTTGTTTTTTCACACATTCTGTTCCAAATGTGGGGGAGTTATTCAATCACAAAGACCTGCTTGTCGTCAGATGCAAGGATTAAGATTAAACTGGTAAATTTGTGGACCTATTCCATGATGAAAAAGGATAAGGTTCAAGGTGGATTTTTTTGTTTCACCCATAGAGTTATAAATTCCTCCGTCATCCATCAGAAATGATGTTGTGACTGCAGGAGGGAAAAGATTCATTATAACTGTGCGATAAAGAAAGTTCAACAAATGTTAAATCAGATTAACATTTGTCTGAGTCCACATTAATCTTGTGGATCAAAGTTATTTCAACAGAAAACAATCATGCCCTTGTGATTGAATAATGCCACTACTTTTTAACAAACAATACTTTCCTCACAGTTAATTTGAGCTGAGTGCACGATGTGGGACTTTGGGACAGTTTTTCTTGTTTTTAATAACAGTACAGATATTAAAGGAGACGTAATACGCTTTTTCAGGCACTTACTACTGAAGTATAAAACAAGAAGTTCATCACTTTATATTTTGTCTAAATGTAATTATCTAAAACAGCTGTAATAAAAACTAAGATAGAAAACTAAGTCCCTCCTCGTCATAGTGACATTTCACTATAAAAAGCAGCAGATTGTAAATTACATGTTTTTATTTTTAAAAAGTGGCTATATGACATTTTTCTGAGTGTTGAGTGTTCACTTTTCAAATAATCAGGGCACAACAGGATTAACTCAAGCATGCAGGAATCAAAATACAACTTTGATAGAACCAACGATGAGGAAACAGGCTGTGATGAGGTTAAAAGCTCATTAAAGCTGATTTATGTTAACTGAGTCTGGATGTGTGGATGTAATTTAGAAAGACAAAGATGCAAGAGAAAGAGGCATGAACGAAATAAAAGAGGTGAAGGAGATAAAACCCAGACTGACCTCGTCCCGATACAAAGGACTGTTGTAGTACATGATGTCCATGGCACTGCTGTTGAGGAGGTCTCTCAGCCCTCGCACTTTGTCTGGAGTGATGGTTTCCACAGTGTCTACGCGTGCACAAAACAAACACACACAGGCGGGTTTTCACTTGTGTTAAATGTATATTTCACCCCACATGATGCTGACAGTGGTAAGTTAGGACAAAACATGTTTAATTTGTGCATTAATAGGTTGATCAGCGCATGAAAAATGTTTGGGTCGCTGTCAACTGAAAAAAGGTTCACTATGAGCAAGATCAGCTTAAATCTCCAGCCTTTAGGAATTCATTGGTTGTCATATGGTAGTCAATTTAGTGTGACAAGGCCATTGCACAAAATGCGATTATTGGCTATTCACAGGAGCTAATTGACAATACCAAAACAATATAGTTTTTGGCTAAATGAATGTGTGGTACCAACAGTGTCTTATGCTTGATGCCATGACAGTTATTATTAATAGAATGTTTTGTCTGAAAATATGTTTTCTGTTCTTCACCAAAAGTTGTGTGGACCCCGATGGATCAGAAGGAACATCTGGATTCTAAAAAAAACTATCAGCCTTGAAAAAAAAACCACATACTTGGTCAAACTCTACTTTTATGTGGCATTTCATGACTCATGTTGGAACTTGTAACTCTAAATAATCTTTCTGAACATACGTAAACTTTGAAATCAAGACATAAGCCCTTTACAAAAGGGACGTCTGGCCTTCTCAGATGTGGAGAGGCTGATTGTTTGTATTCACCTTATTCCGGAAGTTGCCATACACGCTGCTATCTTGTTTCCGTTGTATTTGTTAACATGGAGCAGACGAGCTCAACAGAAAAGTTCTACATGGACTAAAAAGCCGTTTTCAGGCCGCCCAGGAAATCGTTGCGTTGTTGACTTGTTGTTGCTCGTGTTCATTAAACATTTTACACAAATCAACCTACTTTATGTAACATTTTAGCGGCGAGACTTTTCCCTCGTTCGTCATTAGCTTTAACGGAGTTC
The DNA here is from genome assembly GCA_019453435.1 of Rhinogobius similis. Taxonomy (NCBI): domain Eukaryota; kingdom Metazoa; phylum Chordata; class Actinopteri; order Gobiiformes; family Gobiidae; genus Rhinogobius; species Rhinogobius similis. The sequence goes on along the minus strand of CM033638.1, from coordinate 27,273,029 downwards.
TCGTCAAACGGAAGTGCGTCTGGCCAAAAGTGGGCGGGGCAGAAAAAGGTGAATACGGTCACCCCACTTTTCCCATCCAGAGGTGATACTTTCCGGGCCTTAGTGCAGAGTGCGGGTGGATTGACTGTCCAGAAGAGGAGTGCGTCCACGAGCGGGCGCCTCTGGAACACGTGCATGTTTAGAAGCTTGTGGACACGTGGAAAATAGCAGTGGCTGTATTGCTGTGTGTATAAACAACTAGTATCTTCAAACGCGCTCCATGTGTTCTTCTGTGAATAAAGTAGTGCAGACTTTAATGACATGTTTGTACTACAGAGCAGGAGTCGATCCAGGGACAGCACCCAGAGATCCCCTGCTGTTCGTGAAGGGATTTAGTGGCTAGTAAGTGTCTCATACTGAGCCGTGTGTAATCCCCACAGTTTTGAATGAGCGGTGACACTCACCTCCATCCAGAGTGAGTTTGGAGCGCCACTCCACCGGCAGGAACTCCACGTGCTCATCATTGTGGCTCGGGAAGTGCTTCTCCTCCATCTTCCTCACTCCGTCCCTCAGCCTACACAACAGGAAACTTAGATCAGGAAAACACCAAACCTGTTCATGTAAAATAATAATAAACAACATCTATTTTGACTGTATTTGTGGTTCATCAGTGTTATACATTAAAGAAATATACTGCATTTTTGAGATGGATTATTGAGGTGAGCCAGAACAACATTATTGTATGAAATCCACTTATATCACTTAAAAAGATGCTATTATTGCTTTTTTCGGGAATGTTTCACAGAACACAAACTCTTTGCAGCAGTCCACATGTATCGCTCACTTTCCTAATACATTCTGAGCAACCAAATAGATGTTTGTTGAATGTATTGCTTTAAGGTGTTGTCGTATATTTTTTAGTTTTCATAAATATTATGTAAATTAGCCAAGCATTGGTCCTTGTTTACAATATGATTGCTAGATTATAGAATTTCCAATAATTCTACATGTAATCTACTGCACCTTCCCAACCAGGAAGTAAAATGTTTAAATTCACCTAAGCTTTTAGACTAGGCAAGATTTAAGTTAGTTCTAAAAAAGGAAAAGTGTAATCTAAAGTAGACATTGTTTGCATGAGAAGGACATTAGCCCAGTGGCCCGGTGGGGGAGTTTAGAGCACACAGACGCACAGACTGTCTCTCAGACTAGTTGTCAGGTGCAGAGGGATGACTCCTTCATCTCTGCTCAGTGATGCAGCAAAAGCCACATTAGCTGCACTGCTGCAGTTTGTAATGTATGTGAAGCACACAGCGCTGCATACACAAAGAAGAGGGCTGGGCAGGCCCGGGACAGGACGGGGAGGAAGAGAAGAGCTTTTAGGTGTGTGCTCTGAGGACAGGAGCAGCAAACAGAATGCACATTAGGACAAGCTGCAGGGAGAAACACAGCTTTTAAAAAGCGTTTAGACTGTCACACAGGAACACATTAGACAGACTTAAAGGTGCACTATAGAACTCCTCTGGTGGAGGCTGGAGATGCTAATGCTTTGTAGGAATAGCTCAATATGGATTTTTTTCCCTCTGATACTGGTATCCGATATTTGTCTTGCTGTTGTAGTCACTGTAGTAAATGTTTTTGTGTTAATAAATAACTACATAATAATAATAAAATAATAATAATAACAACTAAAATATCTGGGATCATAAAAAAATGTTGCATGCTTCTATAAACAGTCATATTATTTGTAGTAAATGAAGTGAACCTCTCCACAGATCTGACTTGTAATAGTTAAAAATAAGTTACCTGACAGAGAGAGACATTCCAGTGACATACCAGGCATTAACATCTCCGTGCAAACAAGCAGGTAGTAGACACACAGCGCACCTTCAATACACTTTGTCCATCGTTCACGTGTTGTGTTAATATATCTTCCATTTTGTCGTTGTATTTTGGATGCTCTAAAGCCTCTTGTGACTTAGGTTGGATTTTGATTTTATTTTTTTGCAGCCCAAATAACAGCAGGTGATATCAACCAAAATGTATATCTTGCACTTATGAAACCACAATTGTTGGGCTTCAATCCTCAGTCTGTTAAACACGACCATCATTTTACAGAAGTACATTCTTCTTCTTATTTGAACCACTAAACTATAACCTAATTAAGTGTGGTGTGGTGTGTTCCTGGTTGATCTGTTGCTTTGGCAGGGCCCTGCTGGTGGCTGTCACTAATCTGGAGTGAGGCAGCAGACAGCAGCTTGGCCGGACTGTGCTGAGCTGGTGCTAAGCTTTGTGTCGCGTCCTGGTTTGGGCCTTTGTCACGGAGATGGGCGCGTGGAGCTGTGGCGGCAGCTGGAGTACCAATAGGTGCTGATGGAGCATATGTTTACATAGAGTTTACACACCGAGCAGGGCAGCGTGTTAGTGTTCAAGTGTGATGTTTGCTCGTTGCCTCCACCACTAGTAAGACAGCAAACACAGCTGCTGGTACAGGGTTGACCTGTTAAATGCAATCTACAAAAATCGCAAAATATATAATATTTGTAATAAACAATTTGATTAATACGGCTATTGTTAGAGAAAATAACATATTTTCCCCGTGCCACTCAAGCAGTACCAGCTCAGCTCTTGGTTTTATAATGGAAGCACAGGCAGACTGGAATGCACAAAATCGCAATGTCTAAGGGTTCATGTCTCCAGGTCATGTACTGATAATAAGAATAATTATTATTGACTTTTATTTAACCAGGAAAGTCCCACTGAGATTTAGAATCTCTTTTTCAGGGGAGTCCTGGCCCAGAGGGGAGGAGCCATAAATAAACTTCTCCTGTGATAAAACTCCAGCCTCATACATATTCTTTCAATTCTAGGGTGACTTCAACATTCATTTTAAGCTGGTGCGTATGACAGGTTTAAACAATTTTCAAATTTAGAGTATATTTGTTGTATTAATTCCTATTGTACATACAAATTCTAGTTTTACACCGATGAAGTAGTAGTTTGTGGAGAAAAGTTGAAAAATCTGTTGAAAATTACAGGAAGTAAAAACAAATTCATGACCGATCACAGTAGGCAGACTCCAACTCCATCCAAAAGTTTTGCATAATTTACTACTTTTTTGACCCTTTAAACATAAATTCAACACATATGTTGAACATATGTTTTGATTTGCCAAATTTAAAAAAAATCAGTGAATTGAGTTTTAGCCTGGTGACAGATTCATTTCCTAGTGTGATGTCACCATTTACTACCAGGAAGTTATATTACAAGACTAAAAAAAATTGCAAAATCGTGACAAAATGTTCAAAACTTTGAACATATTTATCTTATTTGTATTTTAGTTACATGAGTAGTCCAACCTGTCATAGGCACGTTAACAACCGCCGGTGGTGAGAGAGTGCACACTACACCACTCTGACAAACAATATTTAGGCTAATATTATTGCCGCCTGAGAAAAATTGAAGCCTAGATTGCGTAATTATAAATCAAATGCTGTTATGAGCAAATACATATCAGACTGGCTACTTGTGTTCTGATTTTTCAAGGTTTAACATAGTCATGTGACCCCTGGCGAGGGCTGGGCAATATGATGATACAACTGTATCTTATCCCTGTGACGAGCCGCTTTTGTGATATCGTGATTCACATTCTTGCTCAAACACACTCTTTCACGCACCCATTTCTCCTAGAACAAGGTTAGAACATGGTTAAAAGTTTAAAAAAAAAATTTAAAACTGCACTTTTCCTTTGTGGGGCACTATTGTACATCCACACTCAGTCACTCACATTGCAGTGTTTTTGATAATGCGTCCCTGGTCCATCTTCTGTCCGATCCCGTGCACCACAAACACGATGTGTGTGGTCTGAGGGGGCCTGTCCTCTGGAGATGAGTCCTCCACGAAGCCCCGGTGCAGCCGCGTGCCACTGCTGGAGGCTGCAACACAACAACAGAACGTCACTTCACATTCTTATGTGTGTAACAACAACAATAAAGTGTGTATACTCCAAACAGACCAGTGAGTAATGAGGCAAAATGTCAAAGTTTTGTTATTGTGACTAGAATGTACAAAACAAACTATGAATCAACTACTGGACAATAACAGCGGCTGCAGTTACGTGTCCACTCAAAAGCAGACTATTATTAGACTTTTAGAGTTAAAAGATGATTCAAACTATATGTCAACACACCTCATTTCTTTCTGATGATGGTCTCTCTGATTACTCACATCAGATTTTGCAGTTTGCATTTCATTTCAATTATTTTAAAGGTCCAGAAATCAGACTATAGATTTTGATAATCAGATTTTGGTGTGCATGTAAACGTAGCCATTGTCGATCTGATTAATAGAACATTATGTTACCCAGCTGAGTGATTTTGGGCAGAAAAAAATCAAACTGGGATTCATTTTCAGGATTCAGTTCTGTGAGCACATTCCAAACAGGAGCTTTACAGCGGGAGCACTGCAGCATTTGGGAGAAAGTGTTATGTAATATAAACAGCAAAACTAATACAGTAATAATGATTCCATGCTTTTCAGACCATGTTTGTAGAGTCTAAACTACAGGTCTAGCAGGTTTTTTGCATTGTATACCAAGTAGGATCGAGGTAAAGGGTAAACGTTTTTTTAAAAATAAATAAATACAGGCAGAATCCAAATGTCCTCTACACTCTGTAGCGGACTCTGTAGTGCCTCATTCACAGAGCAATTCAGACACTCACCTCTAAGGCTGCAACTAACCATTATTTTGCCATTTGATTAGTCTAGCGATTATTCTTTTGATTCACTGATTTGTTGTTTAGACAGCAAAATGTAGTTTCAATTTTATTGTTTTCCCCAAATTTGACCCAGATAAAGCTTGAGGACATCTTGATGGAATATACTTGCAAGACAAATTCAAAGGTTATTCATCAGATACACCAAATGTAAATATATAAGTCATTCTGATGCATTTCTTGCTTTGTCTGAGTCATAAAACTACTTTTATAATGATTATTCTATTATTAAATTAATTTACTATTATTTAAATAATGGATTAGCCCTATTCCACTTCTTTCTTTTCGAAAAATTTGAAAAACTTGCGCAAAAACTGACAAGAAATATTGATCAAATTTTACTGACACATGAGTATTTACGGGCTAACATTATTCATACAAGTTAACGTAGCTCTAACTTTAAATAGCCAAACAGACTGGAATACTCACCATTTAACCTGAGATGGGAAACGATTGCTCTTTAACAGCTTAAGCTACGGTAAGCGGCTAACGCTAGCGGTTTATTTAGGCATGTTTTATTCATAATCACAGCTCAACAGTGCTTTGTTAAAACAGCTTTTCAACCTGCTTTAGTTCAGTCCAGTGTCCAGTTAAAGATTTGTCGCTGTTGTTTTTCTCTGACTCTCTATACTGACCCCTAGTGACCAGCGCCGGACACTACATTTCTACGTGTATTGTGGGTAATTTCGAGTGCACTACTTTTTCACTTCTACTTCCGGACATTCGGACAGCACCACAAATGGCGTGAGGCCTGTTACGATATGGAACTATATTTTTTGGGGCTAAATATTTATCTTTTCTTTGCCAATGGTGGGGAAAATTGTTATTTTTTTGTAATACGACAATGTTTGAGAGTTGGCTAAGTAACCTATGTGACTCATATGCTAACTAACGTAAATGTTTAAACTTTGCCATAATTATTGCAGACTATTTTTAACTATATTGTGGATTTTTAAGCTTCTTGAATACACTTAAACTCATTTGGCAGTAGAGACACAACCGCACATTAGATTCTTTCCGACCCCAGGCCTTTTGTGCGGCGCGTGTGTACAGAAGCTCTTTTAGGACCTGTGTCTGGTCATGTGGTGTGTGACAGGAGCCAATGGCATTTGCCTCAGTCAAGGGGCAGGACAGCACTAAGGAGATTTAGGCCGTACAGCATTTGTGTGTCAGGAGATTGAGAGATCCACTGCCAGCTCTGGTCTAATCTACTGCCATCACAGAGGACGGGCTTTATATGACACTCCACTTGTCTGAGCCTGTATGACGGAGTAACAAAACAGTCCTATGTGATTGAAGTAGAGAGTGTTTTTGTAGCAGTTATACATTTGGGCGTATAATCAGCTGAACGGGTGTGATTGTAATTACACTGATGTGCGCGCGTCATTCTCGAACATCCGTGCGTCTCTCTCAAACACGGTCACTTATTCCATTAGGGGAAGTGCGGCCCTGGAGCCTCTCCAAGCTCCTTTGGACATGACAAACACTGCTGCCAATGCTTCAATGTGACATAACTAAACTGCACAAGAGATCATCACATGGGGCTAGATTTTCATGGAGAAGGAATTTTTAAAAGTATGGTTCATTTAATGTGAATTATAAGTTATTATTCACCTTATTCCGGAAATTGCCGTACGTGCTGCAGTCTTGTTTCTGTTGTATTAGTTTACACGGAGCAGACGAGCTCAACAGAAAATAAGTTCTACATGGACTAAAAAGCCGTTTTCAGACTGACCAGGAAATCGTTGCGTTGTGACTTGTTGTTGCTTGTGTTCATTAAACATTTTACACAAATCAATCTACTTTATGTAACATTTTAGCGGCGAGACTTTTCCATCGTTCGTCATTAGCTTTAACGGAGTTCTCGTCAAACGGAAGTGTGTTTACAGACGGAAGTGCAGAAAACGGCAAAAGTGAGCGGGGCAGAATAAGGTCAATATAAGTGGCAGAGGTATGGGCAGCACGCCAGATAAAATGTGTTATTGTTTATTTGCCTCATTTTGTAGCACAAATTAACTTCATACAGTAAAATGTAAAGTGAAGGTAGTTTCTGTGTTGTTGCTCTGACTGTGAAGAGCCAAGTCAGCTTGTTGGCTACTGGCAGAGGGAGATAAAGGACACTTCATCTTACCCCACAACAATTAATTTACTCAGAATCATGTCATTTAAAGAGAGAGAGGTAATGAGTTCAAATGTCTGTGGTCCTTAAGTTTGTATGTAATAAATATGAGCGTAGCTGCAGTGTTACGTTGTTAATCTGGTTTTCTACTATTTACTAGATTTTCTTATTTGTCAGGTGACATTATGTCAGGTAGAAACTAAATATTTAACAGCCTTGTAGACTGTTATATTAGTTATTAGACTCTTTCAGATTTTAAATGTGTTTTGATTTGTTTCATGAGCAGATTTCTTTTTTTCATTTGGGGCGGCAGTAGCGCAGTAGGTAGAGTGGGCGCCTTCTGATCCGAAGGTCGGCGGTTCGAATCCCACTCCAGACATGGAGTAGTTGAGTGGTCAGATCCTCTGACCCGCAGGTCGGTGGTGCGATTGCAGCTCCTTCAGATGAATAATGCCGTTGTGTCCTTGGGCAGGACACTTAACTCCACCTGGCCCCCAGTGTTCAAGTGTGACACTGGTGTATGAATGTGTGAGTGGATGGGTGACTGGTTCCTTGATGTAAAGCGCTTTGAGTGCCTTAAAAAAGGTAGAAAAGCGCTATATAAATGTGACCATTTGTGAGCATTTCATTTTGCAACTCACTGCTAAAATTCAAATAATGTGTGTGATCTCTATTCCTGGATTAAGTTTCCTGTTATTCGTGGGTTTCAAGCAAATTATTTCTGACTGGTTTGGAGGATTATGGTTGTGGTTCCTAACGCCTGAAACTAGAGACAACTTTCAAGGATTGCCAGTGAATTTTGCTACTAATCCTGGGATCGGGACAAGAAAAAAATTGAGCGGGAGTGCTGTGTCATCTCCACTAAAAGAGAGCACACGGAAAGAAAAGGAAAAGGAGAACTTGTACTCATTGTTTACATTCAGAATCGCCTCTTCTCTTCTCTGTGTGCGCCGTTTCCTTATGTGTGTGTGTGTGTGTGTGTGTGTGTATGTGCCTGACAGCCAGAGCAGGGAGAATAGGTGATTGCGCATCAACAACAGCAGGTTTTAGCATAAATGTAATACAATTAGGACCCCTCCAAGCCCTGTGTTTAGTGCAACGTCAGATGTGATGAAGCGTGAACTCTGCTCGGGCGCTGGTTCAGTGGGATTAAAGGTGCTGTGACGAGCTCCAGTGAATTAAATGAAACTAAATACACTGCTTGGATTTCATTTGGCTATAGAGAATTACTGGTAAAATAATGAGATATATAATAATGTGTTTAGAGTGAGAATATTTTTAGTAATGTGAGAAACAGGTTTACTTCAACTTTTGTGGGCATGTTGTACTCAGAACGACGGAGCAGGATAGATTCTATTGGGAACAGGACAGGTCACGATTTTTTCTGTCTCTCTCGACTGAAATTGAGACGAGACAAGAATTTTTTATTTTTTTTACAGGAGTGGAACGGGACAGGAGTGAAAATTCCTTCCCATGTCAGTCGCTCCATGAAAGAGCAGAAGAATGATAAAAAGTGTTTCTTTGTTTTTCGTATGTGGAACTTTACACGGTAAAATGTAAACTGAAAGTAGTGTCTTTGTTGTTCCTGCGACTGTGCAAAGTTTAGCTAGCTTCTTTGCTAACAGCAGTTGGAGACTCAACGCTTGGACTCAAAAAGATGTTATTTATGAGAAAGGTAATAGGTTCAACTGTGTGTGAATCCAAAGTCTGTATTTAGCGATAAATTAGTATTGCTGCACTGTCCTATTGCTTATCTGGTTTTCTACAATTGTTTACTTGATTTTCTTTTTTAAATGTCAGGTACAAACTACGTATTGAGCAGAGTTGTAGACCATAAATAGACTGTAGGAGCTTTTTCGAATTTTAGCTGTGATTTTGAGCTTTTATGGGAGAAAATGTGTTATCCACCTCTATATTCAACTTTTTAGATTAAAAAGATGTAATATTTTGTTATAAATTGTTAATTGCTATGTCAGCGTTCGCAATTTCTCATCATTCAGAAATTCATGGTTAGCTCACACAACTTTACTTTACTAATCAACACAAACGACCTGTCACTTGCTCAGAAATGCAAATCAACAAGTAAATAATGTAGGGCTGCAACTAACGATTATATTGGTAATCGATTAGTCTGGTGATTATTCCTTCGATTAATCAATTAGTTGTTTAGGATGCGAAAGACCCTTGAATATGACAATTTTACTGAATTTTACCCAGATCTAGCTGAAGTGAAGGCCTTTGACGACATCCTGGTGGAGAATATTTATAGATGAACAAGTACTTTAATCAAAAACACACCATTTACATGTTTCCTGCGTCCTGCGTTTTTTGTGTCATTACAGCTCAGTCTAAGTAATAAAACCTCTTATTTCAACCCACAGAATGTTTTGGAGTCTGTGTACAGACCAATTAATGATTACTCAATTATTTAATTAGTTGAGAACCTTTTCTATAATCGATTAGTTGCGATTAATCGATTAACTTGTTGCAGCCCTAAAATAATGAGCCTATTGTTGATATCGAACAATCAGTCAATAAAGTTTCGAATTTGTCCTTGCTTTCCGTAAAAACAAACCTTTGGAGAAGCCCAGTTTTTGAGTGACTGTTCGCGCAATCTTGGAGGTGGTTGCGTCGCTGTAGAGGTAGACTTCTTCCACGCTGTGCCAGTCCACGTGGGTCCGACTCAGCTTCAGGTGGTGGATGGCTGCGGACGGCAAGGACAAAGCTGACAGTTAATACAAAAAACCTGTCCAAAGATAAATTAGTGGAAGGATAATAATTTACTTAATCGCACTAAGCGGGAGGCAGTGTGGTCAAACAGCCCAATCAAATGCAGCGTGGGGCATTGATTTGCAGGGGCTTGGAAACACACGACAACACACACACACACACACACACAAAAAAACAGTTCCACCATCAGGATTTCGGCTCTTCCTTGTCCTCGTTTTAAGGAGACCGTTTTTGTCTCCGGCGCTGGGACCAGGGCAAGTAAGAGCAGAGCTATGGCTACAGAAGGCACTCGGAAAGCTGTTGATTCGGTCACTGCAGCGAAGAGTGCATGCCAGCAAGTTCATGTGGTCGAGGATTAGATCGCGTTTTTCACACATTATTTAGCAAATGAAAAGAACAAATGTAACACTTTGAATTAGTCATTTTGTGTTGAGGAGTGGATCGGACTGATTTGGCAAGGTGAAAATGAGAGGAAAACAGAGAAGTCTTTTTTTAAATGAGGAGTTAAAACAAGGGATGCACCGATACCAATACCAGCACCGATATCTGTGCCGATACTGGAGGAGGTCCTTTTTTGAACTAAAACTCAGGGCCTTCATTTTGAAATGTTTTGCAATTGCAAAGTTACTGAAATTGGTGTAAAAAAACATTAGCATACTTACATGGGATTAACAACTTTTAATCTTTTAGGACATGTTAAAGTAGTTTTGAGAATAATAACTTGGTATCGGTTGAAATCAGGTAAAGACAGATACTCAAAGCCCAAGTATTGATGTCGATCAGAATTGAAAAAGGTGAATTGGTGCATCCCTTGATAAACGGTGAAGGATTTTGTTTTTGGTGAAACATGTTTTTTTTAGAACAATGAAAATAATGCTGGCCAGGATAATAGAGATTGTGCTAACCACCGGCTGAGTGAATATCAAATATCAGCTTATGAGACAAGGCTAAAAGGTTGAACAAGGACACTTGGTGAAAAGTGGGGAGAGGTGGGGGTTTAAAGCGCGTTGATCCCATCTTTGTGCTGAGAGAGGCTGGCGCTGAACCAAGAGAGCTGTTTGCTGAATAAGTTCTAACTAGGGACTATTTAGATCAAGTCAATAGGTGAAAACTGTTCTAGGTGTATTCTAGAGCAGCCATTCCCAAACACTGCAGCATAGCTGCAGGCTCTAATATGCTCAATATTCAATACAATATGTATAGTTTTTCTTTTTAAATGTACAAATTAGAATGGAATGGAAATAGTAATGGTAACTGTAGGCTTAATGTTGATTTAGTAATAGATATGTAAATCAATTTTCTTTTATGGTTGTTATGTCGACAACCTCACAAAGTGACTGGGAATCACTGTTCTAGAGTATTACTGTATTCATTTAAAAAATGATGTACAACTAATTACAGTTTACCAATATTTGTCATTATTATTATCTGTCTGTTTCATCCCTACTGACCACTGCCCCTCTGTGTTTGTTTGTTTTGCTTAAAAACACCTGAATAATACTTACAAGTTACCGAGTCAGTTCTGTGGAGAGGCACGTCCACACACAGAAAACATTTGTTTTGTTTTATAAGGTATTTGTGAATATTTAGCAGTCTAGACAAATTCTTGGCAGAAATGTTACACGGCAGGTCTTTATAGGTTTAAAGGTCAGTCTAATGGGTCAAAATGAGGACCATTTTGTTGGTCATTTTGGTGCCATTAACCTAGATATCAGCTCTGGTAACATGCTTAAAGGTGCACTATGTAACTTTTCTGTCATCTGCTTGTGTCATGGTGATGTTTATGCCTGGAATGCTCCACAGTATGATGCTAAACTTGTGTCTTGCACTTGTGGCCTCACCCAGAGATAGATGTAGATGTAGTAGATTTGCATTCAAAGCTTGGCTAGTCCAGTAAGATTTTTTTGTGTGCATTTTTTCTGTAGCCGTTAGCATTAACCCACAAGAATGCAAGTTGTGAATAATCCAGAGGGTCTGTGCTGGTAGTAACCCATCGACCCCATTTAGGTCAAAACCTGGTTAAAAGTAATTGTGTAAACGTTTTGGTGATTTATTTTAGATATTAATTAACATGTAAAACTAACATCTGAGCTAAAGGCTAACTAACTAAGGTGAGACTTGTTATGCTGTGCTTCTGGTAGGAATCTAGTGTCTCTTTTACATGATACAGATGAGGCGAGAAGGTAAATGACATAAATATCATGATGTACAGATGTTATTTACTTTAATATGGGGACTGGCTTCACCATTCATTTGTATGAGATGGAAAGTTCAATTTTAGGTAACTCTGGTTAGCATCGGCCAAGTGTAAGCGTCTGAGAAACAGGCAGAGTATTTTGTGTCTATGGATGTCTATGATGTCATCTGCTTGTCTCCATGGAGATAGATACTTGTGTCATACTGTGAAACGACCCAGCTCCACCAGAAAAGTTACATAGTGCACCTTTAACATGTTGCATGGCTACACTGTAAATAAAATACAGTTAAATGTATTTTACACTGGACGAGAGGTTCCATCTTTGACCTATGTGGCTGGACTCATTCCTGGACAGGGTCAGTGCGCTCAGAAGTTAGATGGACATGTGAGCGGTCGTCATCTGCAGCCTCTTCACTGCGGGGCCACAATGGCTCCTCTGTCCAGCTCTAAAGCCACCGCTCGTCCCTCAATACAGCGCTTTGTCCTGGCTCTGCAGTGAGGACTGGGAGCGCTTCATCAAACAGACAATCATTCTGCCAGAGGGACAGATAACAAGAGGAACAGGATGGACTGGCTGCTGGGTTAGCGGGTCAAGTACAGAGGCTCAGGAAGATCAAATTCAAGGCTAGTTAGATTTGGATGATTTTAAAAGTTCTGTGAGCGACTGGGCTGCACAGAAACTGCAAACATGTATTAATAGCATGATAGCATCTGCAAGTTATGGTCAAGATTATGATAAGGCAAAAATGGCCATATGAATTATTAATTTGTATGAATTATTAGCAAGTGAGCTCAGGGATGGGTTATTGGTCATCGTGATATTGGGGGATTTGTGTAGATATCGAAAATGTTGCCAATATTTGGTACCAATATTTTTATAATACTATAATAATACTATTATATTATTATAATACTATATACTTTAATATTACTATATTATTATAACACTATAATATAGTATAATAACAATATAATATTATCATTATAATATTATAATAGTATAATATCGCTTTATAATTTTTATAAAATAATACTGCACAAGATTTTTTCTGCACTGTTCGGTCATGTGTTATTCCCAGTTTGTCCTCAGTGCATCAAATTTGTCTTTTTAAACAGACTAATGAGTAAACTGGAAATAATGAAGCAATTAGGTTAAAATATGATTATGTTTACACAATCATGCAACAAATAGTTTTATATTCCAGATAAATACATTTTATACAATTTTATTTACAATTTATAACTTTTACAACAGTAAAAAGTTATAAGTTTACTATAACTTTACTATAACTTAACATAAATGTGTGGTCCTTGCTATGGATTTTACAACCTTAATATTGGTTATGGGCAAATATTGGTTATTACATCAAGACAAATATCGAATATCAGTTTGAGGTTTTTCTTTTTTTATCATTTCAGACGATCCTTATTTTAGCTCATTGGTGACTGGCCATTTTAGGTAGTAAAATTCCCATTCATTTTTCCTATATAGTTTTATGAAATATTTACATACATAAAATAAAATAAACTAACCAGCTATGGCAAACATTATGACCATAACACAACGATATTCATCAAAAAAGTGTATGCTTATAGCAAACCTTTATAAAATAATGATTGATGAATGAATCGGATGTCACTATATAGTCTTGAAGGTGTTACACTGATGTTATGAACGTCCGCAAATCAAAATGCTTTAAGTATCAACGTGGTGAAATAAATGAGCCGCTTTAGGTGCGAGAATGAGTGTGATTGGACTTGACTAAACTATTCTTGATCAAGTCATTTTGTTTTTTAGGTCAAAATCAGCAATTAAAACAAGAGTCACTCTTCTTCCTGCCGTCTGGATTATTTAAAGTTGAGAGGAAAGATAAACATTTTCAAAGCAACAGCCGCAGTACCGTACTCTGGTAGAAGATCTAGCTTCTAGGCTCTGTTATCGGTGCGAGGGGAAAAGTGAAACAAGGGCCAAATGCACAACAGAGCCACTGCAAACAGAGCCTAGGACTAGCACTACAAACTAGCCTCTAACAACCAGAACAGAAAAAGGAAATCAAGTTCCACACAGAGCTGGCATCTAGAGGAGGAGGGAGTAAGCTAACAGGACTAAAGAAATGGAAAAGTAAATAAATATTACCTTGGCAGCGTTTGCGTTTGTGACCTGCTGTTCTAGCTCGGGTCTGATATCCACTCCATTTGAACAGAAAGGGGAGGTAAAATGCGGGCAAGTGGGAGAGAACTGACAACCAACAGACAGTGAGTAATGGTGACCCCCGCGAAGCAAGCCAACAGTCCTCATCATAGGCTTCCCACACAGGCGCGCGCACATACACACACAGCACGCACACGCAGGACGGCGGCCGGTCAGGTAGTGCGGCTGTCAGGGTGCCCCGCTCAGCACATTCGAGAGGCAGCCACGGACAGCGCAGCACTGCTACTTGGCATCAGGCTCGAGACCGGCGGCACGTAATTAAATAGAAGAGAGAGCTGCATTGCAGGTCTGACTCGCATGCTTTCAGGGGAAATAAATAAGTTCACGAGATCTGCCGCTATGACGTTTGTGTTTCGCTGTAATATGGTGGTAGCTGAGAGTCGAACTTTTTAAATTTACTTCATAAACACGCGCTCTCTGCAAATATCAATTTTTACAGGTAACAAATGTAATGTTGACTTGTTAAAAACTTTGTGCCTATTTATGTCTACTCTTTGTTTTTGTTCTCAGATTGATTATGTCCCGTTCACGTGTTTGACTAACTGAAAAACAGTTGGCTAATGCTAGGTAGCTTGAGACTGTAATGTTATTCGGGAGAGACTTTTAAACGGCACAAACCAGCTTGCATGTTGTGGTTTCAGTTAAGTCCGTTCTATTTGGAAGGATAGTGTTAAAACAAAGCTCAGATTAAAGTCTAATTTGAGTAACAGAGCTTCAGACAGAGCAGCCTCCAGTTTGCTTCATTGTTACTAGGGATGTCAAGATTACTCAGGTCACACTATAATCGTAGAAACAAAAAAATAATAGTCGTGAGCATATAAGAAGCAAAATTAAGTCATTTTAATTTGATCTATAGTCCAAAGAAATATATATAAATGCAAGGTACTTTTATCTGGTTGTTTTTGTCACATTAACTTATATTTTGTCTAATAGAAAGTTCAATTCCATAAACGCTGATTACAAACTTGAGGAATGGTGAAAATTAAAGATTTCACAGTTGTCATGGTCACAAATGATTATTAATTGTTTTGCTTTTCTAAGAATAATCATGACACAAAAGATTGATATTGCCACATCCCTAATTGCTACCTTTCATGTGATGTCATCAACATAAGCTGGAAGTGTCAAACTACTGGAGGCACTGCCCTGTCTGGAGCTCTGTGACTCAATATTAATCTGAGTTTTGCTTAGCTTAATCGCAATCTGACCACAAAAACTGACTCAGTTACAGCATGCAACTAACTAATTTGCAACTTGCAAGCTGATTTGTGCTATTAAACAAGTCTTTTGTTTCAAATAAAGCTACAAGTTAGCATTACAACTTTTTTTCATTGAGTCGCACTGAGTGAGTGATATCTTTTTGTTGAAAATCAAACTCCTAAACACACAGGCTCTTGAAATGTATTCTCTGAATCCATTTTGTATTTACTTTAGTTTTTCACACCACATACTAAAATATCACCAAATAAAACTTTTTGGTTAGGAAAAAAAAAGGCCACAGTTTGTGCTACTGTCAGATTATTTAAATTTGGCAATTGTTTAGTTTTCTTTTTTTCAGAAGTGTGTTCAGGACATGAACTCAAATTGAAAATTCTTCAAGGCACACGTGGTTATACCTCAAGGCACACAGTGTTCTGCAGCACACTAGATAAAAGTCATGGCTGCACAGAAATACAGGTATGTGAGTGATATCACTGCAAAGTATCAATATGATAAGCTAATGGCATCCCAGGACTGAATGTACCATTGTTCCTTCTTGCTTTTTCTTGTTTAAAAGTATATAAAAAGTCCATAATATAATCTTTTGGGTTTGAACCAGTGCAGAAATATAAACAGATCACATCCCTTCATTGCCTCTGAAACCTCGGGCCCGTCTGTGGCTCCGGTGGCACAGTGTGGCGAGTGAAAACCCTCGCTCACAGTCCTCATTTGTTTCTCAAATCAGCAGTCTCTTCTTGTGGTCTTGTCCATCACTCACGGCTCTCGCACACATCTGACTTGCAAAGCTCAGCAGAGACACGGCACACGCTGAGCTAAGTGCACATGGAGCTAGTTTCCTGGACAGGCTATCAATACACTGCTGATGGACTTCAATAGAGACACATTATTTATGAAGCAATTTATGTGCGTGTAATTGCACTTCATCTGCGTGGAGGCTACAGCTTTGGTCATTGGGATGTTGGTCATTTCATGCAAAAATACAAACTACAAATCTGAACAATGATTTTTAAGGTGAGACACTGCAGGTGAATGGAAAAATCAATTTAGAAGTATCAATTTGAAACTTGAAACTGTTGTTTACGCACATTAATGTAAGAAAATATGTGTTTCGTCGTATTGTTTCTATATTAAAAATAAGGCATTTTATGTGTAAAAATGTATGTAATTGGGATCAGCAAAATTAAGTTTAAATGTCTTGCTTGCTTTTGTTGATATATTCAGTGCAAAACATTTTAAAGAGAGGAATTTGGATCCCTTATTTAGTTTATGGGTAAACTTGTAAAATTGTCATAAGAATACACATTTTGCCTAATTTTTGGAGTTAAACATTGATAAATCACTCTTGGAATTAGATCCCTCAGTATGATCGATCAAAGTCTTATTCAGTCCAAGATTGTAAAGTGTATGAGTAATAGCTGAGCTGCAATCTAATCGAAATTGCAATTTTAATGGACCAATTTAGCAATTTTGGTGCAATTAATGTATTTAAAGTACCATCATTTCCTTCCCAAACAACAAAATATCCTGTCTAATTCGGTTCATATTTCAGGTTTTTGTCAATTCTCCAGGAAGTATTTAAAATGTGAATTTTGAACAGAATCTTATTATTAAAACATAAATCGCACTCACAGTTCTTGTCAGACAAATCTAAATCTGTTATTTTTTCCCAAACTGTGCAGTCTTAGTGTGCAACTGCTACTCATAGGGCTGATCTTAATGTCACTATGTAAGAAAAGTGCATTGGAAAAACACAAAACTCTTCCTTCCAGTGCCCCTGAAACATTTATTTATTCAGTCGGTGCTGTTCTATGTCTTGGCCAAAAGTAATGACATTTTTACACATTTAAAGAAAATGTTATGCTTGAAATCCATTAGTAAGCTAACAGTAACTGCAAAATAGGAGAGGCTGATGTTGACAAAAATATTCCTCTTTTGGTAGCGTTCTTATTTTGCAGACTTTGAAAACAACTATTATGATAATATCTTGTAGACAACAGTTGATGCCAGTGTTGATGAAAAGTGAACGGTGTGTACTTTTCTTACAGTCCTTTTATGGCAGCAGTGGCACAGAATGTATACTATATGTAATCTAACCTTTATACTCTGTGAGAAGAGATGGAGCTGGAGAGCGGGAGGCAGAGATAAGTGCACACTGCATTAATCAATAGTTATGCACTCTAAGAAATCTGCTCATATCCTGTGCACTCTTATTAGTTTGTAGATAAAGAGTCCAGACTTACTCATACTAAGCCACACAAATGATTGAAGAAGGACTTACTGACAGAGATGTGTAGATATCAATGCGATGTAGGCAAACTAGTCCTGGATATAGTCACTATCCACACCTTTTTTCTAGAACCTCTTTTGTCTTCAAACCCTTAAGATATTGTTATCATTTCTAAAGGCGGGTGTGCGCTGCAAAAAAATGTTTGTCTTATAATATTTATAAGACGTGAGGAATTTAAAGTGGTAAGACAGCGCACAGAGGCATGGTTCAAATGATCAGTTGTTGCTACGACCAGTTTGTGGGTGAATATCAGGTTCTAGGCTCCACGTGGGAAAATCAGCAGAGTTTTACTATTAGCTACGGATAGCGCAGCATGTTAATGGTGTTTTGGGGTTTTAAAAGTCAGTAAATAAAAGTGAAATAAGGAGATAAGATCCCGTTCTTGTGTTTACATGTTTGACAAAGATTGAACGTAGACAAACTGAAAGGAGGGCTCAATCTGAGACCTAGATTCCAAAATATCAGACAGGTTTGATATAAATCACAGCTTTGGCCGTACAATGTAGTAGTCATGTAGTAGTCATGTAGTGGACGCCTGGCTTAAGTGGTATAACCATGACTAGAGGTGGGAAATGAACTGTCTGCAAAATATTTGTTCCATAAATATGCAATATGGTAATTAGTTATATTTCATGTAGTAAAGTCAAATCTGTTTAAACTCAGATCTTAGGGTCAGAATGAGCTGTCTGCACCTAATTGCAGAAGGTTATATTCTCCGCAAAGCAGGAAGTGCGCTGTTAGCATGCTAATGTTTGCTAGGTTTACTGTGGCGGAAAACTCTGCTCTGTGCTCTGGAAAGTGATTATAAACTCTTTATTTAATTATAAAGTGAGCAATAAGTTTAGACCACTGCGAATTATTTTTTTTCTGCTTTTCACATTTTTAGACTAAAAAGACTTTAACATGCAATATTGCTAAAAGGGTATAAAGTGTAAATTCCGCAATTCTGTGTCTAATTTTATAGACTATTCACGAATGCACAGTTATTATCTTATTGCTGTGTATTAAAACATGTCATTATTTTTTGTTAATTTCACCCTATTTAAAGCTGCCACAATTTAACCAAGAGCTGTGGAGTTAATCGAGTTTAACTTGTATCTAAAGTAAAAATATTGAAATTTCTTTGAGTGCAGCTGCTGTACAAAGTGTTTTAGGCATTGCGTGTTATTTTACAGTCTAAATTTTACAGCGTGAATGAACTGCCTCGCCTGGACCTGCTAATTAGTGCTCAGCTTGGTATCACAGTCTAAACATTTGTGCTGCACTTTCCCCTGTCGCCATCATCTCTGCGTGTCTGCCATCTCACACACACACCCACACACATTAATCACCGCCGACTTTGGCTGCCGTGAGGATCCACTGAGTAAGAGGACCGCTATCAAAGCTACATGTGAGCCTTAAAAAAACAACGACACAAGCCGCACCTGTGAAAAACAAAGCACTCATCCATCTGAATCAATACTAAACCACTCAAATAGAGAGTTATGAAATTACCCTCCTTCCGCTAGCTTTTGAATAGATTTCTAATAGCCAGATCAGTGTTTTGTGTCTTTTGTCTTAGTTCAACCAGAGGAGGTACTGTAGAATGAAGAGTTGATTCAATACATAAACGTTGGCATTTAAACCCCAGGAAGTAGAGAAAACAGTCATGTGATGAACGGGGAATTTAATAATAGAAGTGGGCGATGTGGCAGAAAATGAATCACTTTTTTCACTTAAATTGATCAATTGTAGGATTCTATGAGTTTACCTGTTCATATTTTGGTTCTCTTTCAAATGTGAATGTTTCTGTGTTTAAAATGTGGAGGTTGAATAGCATCCATTAAAATGTAAAGGTTTGTCGGAAAAAAGTAGATCTTCTTGCAAAATCGGGCTGCTCTAAATCCATTTGTAAGGAAAAGATTAAAAATATGAGGATATTACACATGAGATGTGATAAATAAAAGTTATGTTAATTATGACTAAAGAAGTTTAAGGGAAATTACTCCTAACGACCTTGAATGTGACGCAGGAGGAGATGCAGAGGCTGAGGGGGCGGATGCAGTTAGAGTTTTTGAGCTTTTAATCATGTTCTAACATTGTTCTCTCATCAAAAACATACCTGGAGTTGTAATTCACTTCATTCACGCTTGTTTGATGAATCTTGTTTAAGTAAGTCCTATCCCTTTGAGCCTCAAAAAAGACTCTAAAGAAGAAGTTTGAAATTCCCTAGTTATGTGAGGTCATGGGTAGAGCTCTGAGATCTTCTGTGCTGATTTTATGTCCATACATCATCACCAGTTGCTCTGAGCATTTCTGCCTCAAATTGTGTTCATTAAAACTGCATGCTTACATTAGCATGTCGAGGGCAAGCTAGGTTTGTTTATCTCCCATTTGTAATTCCCTTTGAAGCCAGTAGATGATGATATAAAGTAATGTGCTTTCAGTAGATACATTATTTGAAGTTCTAAATCGCAAAATGCCAAAGCAAAGGTACTCAAGAGCATGTTTAAACGCAATTAATGATACAAATTATTGATTGTGGAAAAATAATTTCATTGTGATTATGAATAGATTTGCGTAAATGCTTCAAAAGTAGGGTTGTGTTCAAATAGCACATTGCTAACAACTCCAGGAGCATTGGCATGAGAGACGACTGAAATATGAACTGATAAACTACAAGAGTCCCATGAAATGCAGGTCTGTAGAGGTGGAAACTACAGGTACAACAATATGTTTTTATTAAAAGACAGGATATTTTGTTGTTTGCAAAGGACATTCTGCAGAGGACTTGCAATTTTGATCCAAGATCTAATACAAATAATAATATGTCCTTTAATTAATTCTACTCAATGTACCATTCTCTTGCGCCTCCTGGTTGAAATAGACAGACTCACTGATCTGGCCATGAGAAATCTCTTATTGTCACCGATATAAAATACACCTATGGAAGTGCTGTAGAGCTCACCATCTTTGCGGTCGACAGTGCTGACCACCATGTCCGTCTCTAGCGTGTCCTGCATCTGCTGCCCCCTGAAGCGCCGGAGGTGTTCCTGCTCGATCAGGTCGCTCTCCTCTTCGTCCAGAGGGAGCCACGAGCCGTCGATGAACCACTGCCCCCTCATCACCGGGATGTGGTCTTGTTCTGGGGAGGAAAAGAGCAGATGTGCACATGTTTAAAATCTGCGTTCTGCTCTTTCTTGTAAAGAAAAGTACTTTAGGTCCGTTTGGGAAGCAAAACAAACAGGCTGCAAAGAAATGTGTGCGCAAAGAGTGATACATTGCTGACCAGTAACTGACAATTAATAATTTAATAATCTAATAATTTTTTCCCCCTTTTTTTTTCAAGTTTTAAAATTTAAAACACACACAACCAGAGAGCAAAAAGAAAACACAGCATTCAATGAAATAAAATAAATAAAATTACGGCACATCCAAACTAATATAAAAGTCCCATTAAATCCAAATTCTGTCAAATATGTTCATTTTCCAATGAAGTCCAATCTTAAATTTTTTCCATTTTCATATTGTCTAATTTCAGACCGCTAATGAATTATTTTTCTTTCAATAATCAATCAATTGTTTTGATATGAGATGTTTACTATATTTGTTGTAAATTAAACTAAAATGACGCCGCTTGTGAAAATCCTGCTGGAAGAATATTTAGAGACAAAAAAACCACAACGCAAACATTCATGTTTCCTGTGTCATTCATTTTTCATAACATTTACTCTCAAAAGAGAATATAAATTGTGTTCTTTTTCCCCATAAATTGATCTTGCAATATTTTTTCAATTAATTCACTTATGTTTGCAAAAAAAAAAAAAAAACTTCAGCAGTGAAACTTCAGCAAAACTTAACAGATAAAACTGTAGCTTGAACATTTAGATTAAAAAAGAAAAAAAAAAACACACTATTAAACACTATACGTCCATGTTCCAATGTTTTTTTTATTACATTGCACATTTAGATACGTTTTTGGGATAAGGATTATTGTGTCAGTGGCAAACATTCATTCAAACATCATTTTTCGTGATAGTTTCTGTAATATTCACTGTCAAAACGTAGTATTCTGAAGTAGTAGTCAGTAGAGGTTTATTTCAAAGGACCAACTTCTGCCTTGCTCTTTTCCCATCCAGGTTAATTTCAGTGAGAGGATGACTGACAGGCAGAGTAATTAAGCAGCAGAGAAATGAAAGGCACGGTCCAATCTCCCGAAACAAACACAGGGAATATACAGAACCCACGATGTTTGCGACTGTTACGAGGCAGAGACGGCGACAAGGAACAAGGCGGACAGGGAAAAAAAGGGACTCTGAGCGAACGACTTGTAATGACGCGTCCTGCCTTTGAAAAGAAAGTAGGTTAAAATGGTTGGTCAGGCAGGGCTGTACCAGGCATGAGCGACATAAGCTTCCCCGTCAGAAACCACGACGGACGTCACGATACCAAAGTGTTCGAGAATGAGACCAATCTACAGTAAAATCGTACATTTTCACTCATTCTAACATATTACTATTTGTCAAGATTGCAGGAAATCAATCTTTCTGAATGACAAAATAAAGTAAAGGTGATAAAAACAGCCAGATAACAATGTACTTAACGTTTTGAAGTATTCTTGGGACTAAAAGTGGAATTAAAAATACGTATTTTGCTTCTTAAATGGTCACGATTATCAGTCCTTAGTTTGTATGATTATATTGTGACCTGAATAATCACAATTATCGTTTAACCAAATAATCTTGACAACAATTCGCATGCTAACAGCGCACGTCCTGGTTGTCAGAATGTAATTAAATACAAGATGAATTTTGCTCAACTACATGAAAAAATTGGGCAGAGCCTCGTTGAAGCCGCTTACATTTTTTCACTTTCAAATGGATGATAAGCTTTTTTATTTTTGCTTTATTTGACAGTACTGACAGAGTAGAATTGAGAGAGAATGCTGAGGATAGAGGGGAAGACATATAATTTTAAAAAACAATAATTACGTTGCAGTTGTTTTGGAGGAATACAATTATTCGTGTAAATCATAGTGGGCTGAAAGTAGCAATTATTTTAGCAGTCAACTCGTCAAACTATTATTTGTATTGTACATTGAGATTATTTTAGCACATTTTTCACCAAATAAAGTTGAAATATAGGACTGAATAGATGTATATGTACAAATAGAGTGTATTATTGATGAAAATGTCAACTGTTGATTATATTTTGAACGACCCGAAATAGATTCACTCATTTAGAAAAGCTATAGCTGGAAAATTTGCAAAAACAGCTCCTATTGACCATTTATTTTAACTTGTGAATTGGTGGTACCTGAAGGCAAAAGCGAAGTGGAACAAAATGTGAATTCAATGGGGAACATTGGACCAGCCACAGAAAATCACAAAATATGCTAAATGAAGGTGGCTTTGGCAAAGTAAAACCACTAAGATAAATGTGAGCGATATCAGAACCTGCTAAATACTGGCTAAATACTTAAAGACAATCGTTTTTCATTTTGTCTACAGATATATTACATACCTTACCAGAAATTATACTTTTTGTGAAGCTAAAATGCAATTTTCAGGCTAGAAAACTATTTTGTCTTGTCTGTCTTCCTTCTGAATAGAAAGGCAAACGAACTGAATGCTCTACTTTCCTGTCGACTCAAAATCGTTGCCTATTTTTTGTCATAATGTCTTAAAATCATAAGCATTTAGATTTGACGTAGGCCTGTCATGATAATCACTGTTTTCTTAGCACTTTGGGGATAATAGATGATGAATAGAGGGAAATAAGTAACTTTTATGACTCATTATCAACACTTAACTGGTTACAAGTGTTTCATTCTGCTGTTTGTATCATCTGAGTTGTTGTTTTTTGGGTCAGTTTCCTCCTTTAAGGTTAGTGTTTCAGTAGCATTAGTAGTAGCAATAATATCTTTTATCGTGATAGTTTCCGGAGCAATATATCGCACTTCAAAATGTGTTATTGTGACAGGTTTTATTTGATGTCAGGTGAAAATGTTGACAGTTTTCTTTACTTTGTCAACTCCAGAATTTAAAACATCCAAACGACACTGAATGTTAAAGGGTCTATAATCGTGAGGAGCACATTTAGCACGTGCAGTAGCTAGTTATTATTGTATCACAGCCTATTATGTAAGTAACACAAGCGACAAGAGTGTTAAAACCATCCCTCCTAAATTAAACCTCTTTGTTCCCGTGGGACCAGCTCTCCGTCACATCGAGGACACTTTTGATTACCGCTCAGGCTTGGAATTAATTTCAAACGAGCTCCGTCTCCTGTGAAGAAAAGAGAACTAGACCCCAAAAGTGTTATTAAAAGTGTGTAAGCCATTTGTGACTGGCAGCCAAATGAGGGAGCGCATTATCCCGGTCCCTGTGCGACTGTGACGAACCCGGAGAGGCGGAGGGGAGACAGGGCAGGAATACTTAACAGGCCCTGACATCCACTGGAGGTAACTCGCTCATCAGATAACGGCGCTGGCGGCTGCTCTCAACAGATACCGCTTTTCTTGACTTGATAAGTTCCATGTGACCTTTTGACAATGACGCGGGGGTTTGACCGGTTTCTCAATCTAATCGTCAGGAACATGCAGCGGTGGCTTGAGCTCAACCTTCGCCCCGTGAATGTTATCTGACTTCAAAAGCGGTTCAAAGCACAAAAATGTGTATTTACAGATCAAAACGACAACGGATGTTTAAAGTTGGTTACTATTTAGCTCTGGGATTAAAACACGTTCCGTCTGACTTTCTGCCACTGTTTGAGAGAAGACTACGGTGGCTTCAAAAGGTCACTAACCCTAACCCTAACTGCAAACATTTGTTATACATATTAGGTTAACCAAACAGACACCCTTTCCAGGAGTTAAGTGTTTAGAGCAGTTGCAAACACAATCCGGTACTAATGTAAACGCTCTATCGCATTCATTTCAATGAGGCAGAAAATAAAAAAAACTTAATTTGAAAGTTTACAGACGACTGAAACAAATGGTTGTTTTTTTCTTTCAATAATTCAATACACAATATTTGACAACAAATTATGAGAGTCAATGTCTAACTACCAGATGTTCTCAAATTGATGTTGTATATTTGTGGTGCTTGATGAAACTAAATAAATAATGTTCTTGTCAAACTGTTGTGGCCCATTAAGCTACGCTTTTGGTGTAATGATGTCCAGCTTGTTGAAGAAATGTTTATAATGTGTATTCAAGAAATGTATTACATAGTTGTCAGCATTTATACTAATTTCAGCCACTAGATCAGGGCTATTCAACTTTCTTTTACCGGGGGCCAGGTTTTTCAAATGGTTTTGTCCTCGGGCCAGAAAAGTACAAAAACTAATTTGATATGAAAGGCTTTAAAACATGCAGTACTGACGGTCCAGAACTGAACCAGGTCTAAACCAATAACAAGAGATGAAATATGTTCTGTATTTGTGGAAGATGGGTCCCTTGGAGGGCCTGATTTGGCCCCCGGGCCTTAAGTTGAAAAGCCCTGCACTAGATGTTACATCAATAAATCAAGCTAAACACTTTTGCCTGTGGCTGTGTTTTCTATCGAGCTTCTGGTGTTACTCATGTGTGGTTGAGTGGTTGTCAGTCACCTGTTTTTAATGTTGTGATGTTTGACAGATGTTTGAAAGTGATGTTTGAAAAAAAAGCATTGGAGCTAATGCATGAAAAAGAAACCAGCGTTTAGAATGCAGGCATTCTGTCTAAAAACACTGGAAGGGTCTTTTCTGCTTTTGTAGACATTAGAATGCATTTTTAAACTAAGAGTAGTTAGTATATGATATTACACTAATTATGATATAGTTCAAGATCCTTCAATCCTAGTCGACACTCCGATCCTGGTTTAGTCTTCATGTAGACTGGTCTTCAAGTCCTTGTTTTGATGTGATGTGTGTGCAACTGTAAATGCAGCTATAAATAGTTTACTCAAAGACACCTTGAATAATTCGATTGTGAATGTTGTTTTCATGGTCTGCAAAAATATATATATTTTTGTACACCGTATATTTGCGAGATAAAACCACAATGCTAACAAAACTACAAGTTGGTGGTGGAATAGCAAACACCCTTTCCTTCCTCTGGCAACGTTGAAAACTGGGCCTTCTCTGCATGTCACTCGGCGTTAACCTCCAAACCGCGGATTTTACACATGAACCCTTTCACGCAGGTCACTATGGCGACTCAACCCATTTGTTCCCTGGGCTCTTCCCGGAAAGATCCATGAATTAGTAAGCGCAGATCAGCTGAGGCCGGTTGAATGGGCCCTGTGATGTTCAGGTCTCAAACCAGCGAGCGGGGAGAGGAGAGCCGGAGCTAAGAGCACATTTAAGACGAGGACATATCGATCAGCGTTTGGCAAAGTCGAGGCCATGTCTGTGCAAGGACGTTTTAGAACAGGAGGCCAAACGGTCAGGGACTGAGAGAAATGAAACTGGAAATTGCACGATAGGTTGCTTTTTTTTCACAGCGTCGAAATGTTTCTCGGTAGTTTCCGTGTTTGGTAACTTGCGCTCTGAGCTCTGAGCTGAGATCTTCTCCAATGGGTCTCCAAGTCAAACTTTTTTTTTTCAATTAGTTGTTTTAGTCAAACAGTTATTTGTATTGAGACTTTTAAAGACATTATCAGCAAAATAAATGTTGAAATATGTTGACTGAAGACTTCTAGATAGAGAATATGAATGAATAAAGTGTATTACTGTTGAAAATCAATTTTTTTATATATAATAATGCACTTTCTTTGGAATAGAAAGGTCTTTTGCCATGTGTTTGAGTTTATATGGTTCGGAAAATGATTATTAACTATTAAGAATACACAACTATGATTATTTTTTAATAGTCGACTAGACACGATTAGCCGATTCATTGATGCAGTCATACTAACAACAAATAATGAAAACAATTCAAATGCAGTGTAAAAAGGTATTAAGGTAATTAAGAAATGGTAGAATATTTAAGCCACATCTGTTATCTTCCATAATTTCTGCTGTTTTTTACTTTTTACTTTATTGATCTATAATACTATAATGTGAGATGCTTTAATAAGTTTAGACCTGGTTCAGTTCTGGATTGTCAGTTCTGCATGTTTTAATAAGATACTGTGTACTAAAGAGGTGCACTATGTCACTTTTCTGGTGCATAAAAATTTTATTGTTTTCCCTGGAATGTTCCAAAGTATGGAATAAACTTATTTAACTTTCATATTTTCATTTTACAGACATACAGACATTTTATTGCCAAAAACGGATTATGCTGCTTTATGCCATTTTGTGCAACATTCAGTGTTTCCAATTGCAGGAGACTACGGTGACCCCCCAGAGTCTAATTTTATCTCCCATAATCTAAAAACAACATAAACAACACTTTTTGCCTCTTGTATTATTGTAAAAAATGTGGATTATAAGTGAAGTTTAGACTCATTTGTATGAAATAGAAATGGGATCGTGTGTGCCGCCGTTGTCTTTGCAGAATCTATGGGAAACACTGAACATTACAGGCTAAACAATAACATTTCCATGAAGAATAGAAGGTTTCAGACCCTCAATCTAAAACAATATCAACTGACAAGCTTCCTGGAACTAAAGTGCATTGTAAAATTCCATCTACCGTTGTTTAAACAAAAAGGTGAACCACATGGAGTGCTTAGCAGGACATTTCAGTAACATCAACATTACTGAAGTAGAGCTAGCACTGTAGGGTTAATACCATAATAATACCTTGATTCGGCTTCTTTAACCAACTGACCAAAGCGGTACTAACCATCTGCATTTATTTTTTTCATTTTTAAGCATCGAGATTAGATTTGTGATCTATGTTTCATAATCAGGATTACTTTCAGAGAGCACTTTTTAGAGTTGACATTTGAGCAAAGAGTGAAATCTGAACTGCATTTCAGAACATTATAGCCAGATAAAGGAAGGTTAGATGGTTTTATTTAATATATTTTGCTGTTTGTAGAGGACATTATGCATATTGACAGATCTGACTTGATTTTACTTAAATTCGTTTGACAATTTTGGTGAATTTCATAATTTTACCTCCTGGTTGGCTGAATATGTGACATATGCTGCGTTCATGTAGTCCTCATCCACAGGGAAAATGTTTTTCCAAGTTGAAAAATGCACATGAAGGCTCGCAAAAGTCGGGAAAAGAACTCAGGAACTCGGGTCAAAAGCTGTCACCCAACTTCCACAATCTGCTGATTTGTCATCTTCATCCTATCATTTGAGCTTTTTGACTAAACATTACAACATTAAGAAGTTTACTGCCGGCCGTCCCTTTCATTCATAGATTCAGGACACAAGACAATTCTTTAATTAATTAACCCTTAGCTAGCCAAAGTAACAATAGTAGGACGTTTTCCGAACCAAATAACTTTCTCTGAAGCTAACCTTAACATTCATTTTAAACGCTGTTAAAGATCAGATTCAGTGATTTTATTATTGGTGACATTAAAGTCCTGACTTTCCGAGTCAAACGCACGTGAAACAATTCGGAGCCAAGCACTACTGAGCAACCATATTGTAAACAAGGGCTAAAGCTTGTCTAATTCACACAACAGTTATAATATGACAAATATGACAACACCTTTAATGTTTAAACAGACAGAATAATGTGCTTCTTGTGTGTAAATTGTACAGCATTTTGAGTGGAATTTGATGTATTTTGTGATGACATAAATACAACTTTTTTTTTTCCTAAACTGTCACATCCATTGGTGTAAGACTATGAAATATATAAGAACCACAGGTACTATTGCACTGAACAAAGACACATGAAAACCCACCGTCTTCACACAATTCCCTACGCCTGCGCAGTACTCACGTTTCCAGTAGACCGGGTAGCACTCTCTGACGATGATGTCCACCTCGTACAGTCCTCCTCGCACGCACACGGGCTCCAGGGGCACCACGAGGCCGTCCAAGTCCACCTGGCCGGGCGACAGGGCAGACGCGTCCATGGACTCCCGGGGAGACTGCGCCGCGCCGGGTTTGGGCTCAGTTGGGCTGGCTCCATTCAGCCCTTTGCTCTCCATGCCGTTACCGGGGAACTCCTCCGCGTCAACGTAGTTCACCTGGAGAAGATGGTGTCACCAATGTTTGTGATGTGATGTAATTACTGCAGAGAGGAATGTTATGGTTTCACTATGTTATGGTCATCGCTAGAGATGACAAGACGATTCTGGTATAGATATAGTGCCTTTAACTCTTAATATTGGAATTGTTCTAAAACTTTTTTTTTTTTTTTTTTAATGAAAGAGAAATTTACTTCCAGAACCACAGCGAGCTTCGAGGAGGGCGGGACTGTTGAGCTCCAGAGTGACAAATGAAGGTAGCCGGTTTGATTGTGGTTCAATAATGGTGATCAATTAAAAAATCATGATGTTGCTTCTCACAGTAATCTTAAACTGCGTATGACAGGTTTTTATGATTTCTTGTAAATATTAATTATTGTTTTACACCAATAAGACAGCTGTTTGTGGAGAAAAGTTTTTAAAAATCTGTAGAAAATTACAGAAAGTAAACAAATCGATGACATCACACTGGGGAGACAGTAGGGGAGACTACTTTTTGACCCTTTAAACGTTGATTTAACAAAATAAAAGGTGTTCACATGTATTTTTCTTTGTCAAATAAAATAATCTGTGACATTAGATGAGTTTTGGCACAGTGTACAGTGTGGTTTCTTGGCCATTTTTAGGTTTTAAAATTAAAAACCTAAAAATGTGCAAGTTTATGACCTGGAAGCGCATCCACGTAGACTTGACATGTGGTTGGAAGGCACCACAAGATGTTAACAAAAAGTATGTCTTTATTGCGCTGAACAACAAAATGCATTGAAATCTCAGGTTCACAATGCACTTTGTGTCATGACATAATTGTTATTTCAATATTGATCCAAAACGGCTTTCTAATTGAATCAGGTCCATTGATTTCCCGTTCAAAACGGCAGAACTGATAAGCCCCGCCTCTTCGTAGTGACATTTCACTGTAACAAGCAGCAGACCGTCATTTACAGCTCATTTAGAACTCTACGCGTGTCACTCACAGTGTACATTTTTCAACAACAAAAACTAATCACAACTAAGTGCAGGGATGTAGGCAGGGATAGGGGGAAAAAAAGAAAAGAAAAGAAAAAGAGAGAGACCTTGGGGCTCAGTTGCAGGACAATACAGGATTGACTCAAACATGCTAGAATCAATCATAATACAACTTTGAGTAAAATAATGAGAAGGTACACTATATAGGTTTTGAAGTTGATGGTCTGTCTGATTTTCTCATCAAATGTTTTTTGCTTCGTCTGGAAGGTTCCGCAGTATGATATAAACACGTCTATCTTTCATTTCTCCAGAAAAAAAAGTTTTTCAAGTACTTGGTTTGCTGCTTATCTCCAAGAGTCTGCTTGTTTTGTTTTTTTCAATCTCCAGGAGAATAGAAAATTTCATACCCTTCACCAGCAAAATACATAGTGCCCCTTTAAAGTGCCCTTTAAGTGTAACTATAATTAATTTATAATACATTTGGAACATGAACATTGTTTAAAATTAAGGCTATACAGAATCTTGTATTGCCAAAAAGTTGGTCTATACTGTTGATATTTTGCGTACTTTTACCACCTAACTACCAAGGAAGAATGTGCTAAGTCTATTTGATGGATTCAATTACACTTTTGCACTAAATCGTAGTGAACATTATATTTAAAATTTTACTACACATTTTGCCCATTTGTCCCCAGTTTGACAGTTTTCATAATGTTTATAACATTACTTCCTGGTTGAACATGAGCAGCAAATATAACAGTGTGGAGATAATTCCACAACTGTTACCTAGCAACCATTTTGAAAACATGGGCGAAAATCCATATAAATTACACAATAGTTATGATTTGACAACTATTAATATCTGACAAACTACTTTATTTGGTTAAATGACCATTCAAACTGTCAAAAAATTATGTCAGTTTAATATAAATTGTCCCTGTATGTCCAATGGTGTGTCACTTTTTGATGACATCACACAGGGATTCTGTTTGAGATCTCAGCACTACCTCTGGTCATTTTAAACTTTTATTTTTCAAACTTTCCTCAAAAACTGCTGCTTCACAGATGTAAAACTATAATAAATATTTGCCTCAGGTGCTATCCCATCAAACTTTGTCATAATTCGAAAATTTTAAGAACCTATTTCTTGCCATAACAAACCTGTGAGTCTGGAGTCCTCGGGTTCAGCTCACAATACTTCCTATACACCAGCTCAATCTTCAGCGAGTCGTGTCCGAGAAAGGGCTTCCACGTCTTCTTGTCCTCCTTGTAGAACCAGCGCACCTCCTCCGGCCCGAGCTCCGTCACCACGTCGTGAAAGCGGTGCCTGGAGCTGTTGGAGCGGGACCTCTTCCTCCTGCCCTCGTACAGCGGCGGCGGAGAAGCGGCGCAGTTCCCCTCGCTGTCGCTGGACTCCCGGGAGCCCCCCTGGTGCAGAAATCCCGGCGGAGAGCCCAGGTCCAACAGCAGCTGCTCCTGACTCGACCCCAGACCCAGCAGGTGCTCGTCCAGTCCCGCCTGCACCGAGGACATGCCCGCTTGCACCGTCTCGTCCATCGGACTCATCCCGGGACAGTACGGGTACACGCTGCCCGCTAAAGTAGTCCAGTCCTCGGCGTTGTTATTATTGGTGCCGCCGCTGCTGAGGTCCACGGCGGAACCACATTTACTGCTCGGAATATTGTAAGCGCTCATAACTATTCGAGCAGGTTAGCATTGTTAGCATCACTAGCTCCCCTGACAACTAACGCTTTTTACCCCACGCCGTGTATAAAGCCAATAAATGAATGAGTCCCGTTTTCATCTCTCCATCCTGGCGCCGCTACATTCCACCACCGTTAGCCGTGTTAGCTCGTTAGCCGCCGTTAGCATTCGCAGCGTATAGAAAAAGCCGGCTGCTAGTGCTAGCTCTGCATTAGCATTAGCCTCTGCAGCAGCGCTACCACCGGAAAAACCTGTTCGCCCTTTCCATTCCGCGTTAAAAACTGACTATATCATTCAAATAAAATACAGCGGTTTGTTCTCGGTGGAAAAGAAGACGTGATAGTCCGCCGGGGTGAGCTCCGGATAAGTCGTCATAGTTTACAGCTTTTGTCCCGTCTGGAATTTATGGTAGTAGTCAAAACAAATCAGTTGAAGAATGGACTGGACAGTAGAGTGCGTGAGGGTGAGCGTTTGACAGCTGACGCAGGGTGACGCAGAGATCACAGGATTCGGTCGGGGGCGCGCACGCAGGAGGGACGTGAACGAGACGCAGAGATGGAGAGTGGTAAAGTGCGCCTGTCTCCCACAAGATGGCGACAAAGACTAGTTTATGTTTGTAAGTGCGAGGAAAAAGTTGACTAAAAAACGGTCCCATTCATAATAAACCAATATGGAGCTGTTATTAGAATAGACTAACACACATAGACATTTGAATTAGCCTACATATAGGGTATATAGGGGGATGTTGGGGAAAATACTTATTTTAGGTACAGAATACCAATAACCGTAATTAAATTTATTTTGTAACATATTCTGTTACTAGGTCTAATCTGAGTACTGTATTCTGAATAGAATACTTTCACATTGTTGCATATTATCGGTTCATGCCAGACATGTGACCTAGACGCCGTCCGCAGCCGTCTTGGTTCTGGTCCTAATTATTTAATACATTTATTACTCATTGAATTTCTATAGCACCTTTCATGACACTCTACGCATTACAATGCGTCATTCATTCACGCCAAACTCAGTGGTGGTAAGCTTCTATTATATGTATTGTATGCCACAGCTGCCGTGGGGCAGGGTGTGGAAGCTAGGTTGCGAATCTGCGCCATCGGCCTCTCTGACCACCACCAAACATGCACGCACTTTCATAAAAGGCGAAGTGGCTGAAATGTCTTGCCTAATAACACAACGTTATTCCCTCTAGCCGCCCCCCTGTGGCACCTGGTGTTCCAGCACTGTCCCATCCAAGTACTGACCAGGCCCCACCTGCTTAGCATCAGAGAGTCACAGGCAGGTGTGGCCATAGGTAACAAATATGAAATCCAAAGCAAATCTGCATAAACGGTTCAAATATCAGCTGTGGTGCTGACATTTATACAACAACAAATCACATCGTACAAAAGAACAGAGTCTGGCTTTGTTGCAGAGTTATGTAAAAAATGCTAATAAATGATTTGCATTGATGATTCACATACAGGCCAAACGTAATTGTAACTGCCGTTGAGAAAGTTCTGTTTATTTTTCTAAGATAATAGATTTCATTAGAGTGACATTTTGTGTATTATTTAATTCATATTATTGTACAAATAGGTAGGGAACATATTCAGTTGTTAAAAGCAATACAAATTAACAAATACAAATTCTAAGATTGTAATACCTTGTAATTATAACCAACGTGGGTCACATGACAACACAGCGGTAACAGTGGCATTATGGGATGTAGTAAGGCGCATGAAGAAGAAGAACATGGCCCAAAATAAAAGCCAATCTGCACATGGTTTACAAGGCGCAAACGGTAAAATATGTTCATTTGTTTTGTACATACCTGTCTAATTTGTATAATATGTGAAGAGTGACACCGTTTTTGTTGTCTTGCTTGGTTTAGTTTTCACGGTGTCAAGGTTTCTAAGGAAAACGGTAACAGAGAAAATAAAGATTCCCGACATCAGTAAGAGACGTGGGCCGTATTTATTGCACTAAACCGGTGCAGCTACAGTAATGGACTCCAAGAAATCTCAAGTACCTCATTTTAAAGGCAGCCTCTTTTGTAACATCCCGTGGCCTATTGTTCCTTGCATTCACAAACCTCCAGGTGCTTGTTTCTATAGAGCATCTGCAAACGGCCCATGCATGATCGCTGTTTGCCGTTTGCTTAGCTCGGCGTGTGCGTGAGTTTGCGTAACGCGTGTTTGTGTCGGTCTGTTTGTGTGAGTGCAGGTGACGCTGGCTGGCCCCGGTGTGGTCCACGAGAGGGGGAGGAGGAGGAGGGAGGCGAGGGGAGGAGGGGGACGCGCCGGGGCAGACAGCTGCATGTGGAATAAACACACATTACGCGGCTGTGTTCTCATTTACTCCGAAATAACCGGGCCTTAAACGCAGCGTTGCACCGCGCTCAAGGTCAGAACAGTGTTTGGAAAGAGTGCTGGAGCTGTGTACTCGAGTAAAAGTACAGTAACGTCGCTTAAACTGTGTTCAGTTACTCAGTGCAAGTGCTGCTGGACTTAAAGGGGAAGTGTTATCCAAAATAAACTTAGATGGGAGACCGCTGGAACACCAGGAGCCACAGGGGGGCGCTGGAGCAGGAAATGTCATCTGTCCTTAGGCAAGATGCTTCACCCACATTGCCTGGTATGAATGGTTGGTGGTAATTGGAGAGACCGATGGTGCAGATTGGAAGCCTCATTTCCGTCAGTCTGGCCCAGGGCAGCTGTACCTTTGACCTTATTCATCCACACCCACTTTGCTTCTTTTTTGCCACAGATCCACACTACTGTAGTAAACGCAAGTAGTAAAACTAGAGGATTTTGGCGCAATGTGGTTTATAGTTACCCACCAGGAGGTAAAATTATTACAAAAAATAAAAAATGTCAAACTGGAATAACAAAATATAGATATCTTAACTGTTTTGTTACACGAGTAGCTCAACCTATCGTAACAAAAAACTACGCACTGAAAAATACTTCTCAAAAATCAAAGTACTTTTTAAGACCATTTTAGATTTTTATGAGACAACTGTGAATTGGGTGATATCAAAATTACCATTATATTCAAGTAAGTACAGGTTTAAAATATACAAAAAAGTACAATTATCATGAAAATCTACTCAGTGATAGTATTTGTAATTACTCGCTTTGCACCTGTGAGGTTTAGTAGTTTTTGTTTACAATGTTTTTTATCATGTTGTAACTCGTGCTCCTTTAAAACAACAGTGAAGAGGAAACTTAATTATCTTCTATTATAACCAGACGCTCACTTCAGTCCGATCGATTCTTCTACTGAACATTTCCCATCATTTAAAAATGCAAAATGTACACATTTTTTGGGAGGGAACTTTAAATTTGCCTCTTTTCAAGCCAAGCATCTAAAACGAGATGTGGAAGAAGAAACGTTGTAGTGCCATCTGCTGGCAAGAGTGCACTTTGCAGCTTCAGATTTCAAGTAATTGTACTATATTTGAGTTTGAACCAAATGTCCCACAGTCGTTTGTATGTGTCTGTTTTGTCTCAGTTAAACACAGATTTAGAATAGAATATTTTGGTGCATGTTTGCTTCATTTCTGAAAACAAAGAAAGTTTCAGAAAGAAAGTCATGTTTCTGAAATATTAAAAGACACATATGTTTTCTTATTGCTATTAAACGTTGTCTTGAGTACCTGTAATTTTGTATTTTATGTTTTAGACCTAAGTGTATGGTTCTCATGTTTTTCTTAGTTTGGTGGGATAGAACTAAATATTTATCATAGTTTTATATGGTTCCTTAAGGTGTGATTTTCAATACTTTTTAGTCCACCTTTAAATTGAATGAATGTCACACTATTACGGTGCATACAAGTCAAGAAAATGAAAACATGGGGACACAGAGAACAGCAGCACAATGACACATGGACTGTCTTAACTGAACAGAAAATACAAAAGATACATATGTCACACCATTAGCCAATGTAAAAATATAGTTTTATTTAAAAAGATAAATTATAAAAAAGATGTAAAAGTAAAAAGAAAAAAAAAAGACTTCTCCTTCCTTTCATGGCTCCACGGGAGGAGGTGACGCAAACTCTTAAAGTGTAAAAATGGTATAAAAAGAACAAACAATAAAATAACATAATAGTGTAAAATAAAGTCTACAATGAGAGTGAGGTTAGTGTTGAAGAGTAACATCTCTGGCTGGAGGTGTCTGTGCGTCTGAAGAACCACCTCCTCTTCCTCTTCTTCCTCCTGCTGCTGTTCTCCTGCCGCTGCTCCTCTTCATCTCCAGAGTTGGTTCTGTTGCTTCAGAGCAGACTCGGTCTCCTCAGATGTGGTCAGAGCCTCAGACAGCTCTGTCTTCTGCTGCAGGACCAGCCTCTGCTCCTCAGCTGTTCTTCATGGAGGTTCTCCTGCTGCTGTGTGAGTTTGTTTATTTGTGCCAGAGCAGAGACATAAGCAGCGTGGCACAGGAGCTGACTCTTCAGAACCTTCTTGTCCTGGCGCTCCTCTCTCAGGTTCTGCTGGAGACCTTTCTCCTGGTGGGTCTTAGGGACTGTATCCAGCACACTCTGGTATCTCCTGTCTCTTCGATTGACTTTGTCCTGGAGGTCGTACTGGATGTCGCTCAGTTCTTTTAGTTCCTCCTGCGCTGCTTCCTTGGCTTCCTCCTCCTGAGCTTCAAAGCAGAGGCCTTCTCCTTTTTCAGCTTCTCTCTCTACTTTTTTGTCCTGGCTCCTTTGTGTGTTCTTTCTGGAGAGAGAACATCTCTCCCTGCAGTGCAGCTGCTGCACATCCAAGATTTTGTCTTTTTTTTTGAAAGTGCCAAGTTCTGTCACAGATTTTGATGGAAGAAATGAGCAGGAGCCTGTTCCACAGTAGCAGTCTTCACAGAGGCCGTTTGGGCCTGTTTTACAAAAAGGCTCTGTCCTCTCCAGTGAGGCTCGAGTCGACCTCAGCTCTGCACTTTACTAATAAAACTGAGCAAAAGCTTTGGAGCCAAACCATTTATACATTTTACAAAACAGTTTAAGAATGCTAGGTTAATACAATTTGAGTTATGCTTCAAAAAGTTATGCTTCAATCAAATATTACAGCCGTGAAATCAAAGACACCTTTAGGACCTTTTTGTTTCAACCGGTTTAAATTAATTAAGATATTTTTGTGATATTTCAATTCACCATTTTGCAACAGTAGGTTTGGATTATACTTTAAAAACAATTAGATCTTTCGATTTTAGATACAGCAATGAGCTATTAGTCCATACAGACTCCAACAGTGCACAGGGCCAGGTCAGTGTTAAACCCGTCTTGGTTTGTGTATTGATCCTGACACATCTGCACACACTGCTGCTCATATGTCACCCGCCTTGACTCTGAACCCGTGTTGCACCAAAAAGCAGCGCATCCTGCCTTCAAAGCATCTCTGTGTGAGTTTTACAGTCTTCTCACGTACAGTAATCCTCCTGTTATGGTGTTTTCCTTCTGCGGTTGTCTAATCGCGTTTAAACGCCCGAGAGTTAGGCCTTGTGGAGCAGGATGAGCTGTTTTTACTCAAACTCACACACAATTATCCTGCCGCGCCAAATATTTCAATAGTGGGAAGATAGAGTTGTTAAAATACCTGGGAAAGGTCAAAGGAAACTGGCTCAGAGCAGTGTTGTCTCCACAAAACACACCCAGAGCAGACAAGGAGTCAAGCACATTTGGATGGGCTCAGGAATGGATCCGGCTTATTTAATTTCTGTGATTTCTGATTTATGAACACAAGTGTGACTCCACTAGAGGGCTCCATATTTCACAGTTAAGGTGAGATGCTGCAGGTGAATAGGACAAAATCTTCAATTTAAAGATATCAACATGAATCTTCTCCTGTTATTCACATAAATGTAAGAAAAAATGTATTGCAAGTACTTATGTGTAAAAATTGCCTTTTTCAATCTGAAAAATGGACAGGACCAAGTTTCCATTTCTTGGTTCATTTTGTACACATATTAGTTACAAAAAATGTACAGAGGGGATTATGGATTTCTTATTTAGTTTTTGAATAAACTCAATTAAAAGTTTGCCTAATTGTTTGACTTAAAACTATTATAGTTCAGGCTTAGAATTAGATATCAGCAAATTCTTCAGTACGTTCCATCAAAATCTTGTTCAGTCCCAAATTGTACGATCAATGACATTTTTTTAATAGACGATAGACGTTACTTATCGGCGAATCCTCTGCTTTTAAGTCCTTAAATCCTCCCCAGACTCATGCTGAGCATTTCTGCCTCTAAACACGATGACAGCGTGATAACTTAGCACACTAACAGCATTTTGGCAGCGTCAAACTATCGTGTATATGCACGTGTAATTGCCTCTGTAGCCAGTAGATGGAGCCACAGCTAAGTTAATATGGCATCTCCCAAAGCAGTTATCAAGCTATATTGTTCTTTATAAAAAACATTTTGAGTTCTAAATCATGAGATGTTAAAGTTAAAATACTGAGAATGGTTAAAGGCCAATAACAACACAATGGATCATATTTGTCCTTTAACAAAACGGCCTTTGAAATTACAGTGTCCCAGAGAAATCTATGGACAATGTGCATTCAATGAAAAAATAAAACATGGCAAGTTTGCTGTTTCCACAGGAAAGTCGATAGGTTTAGAGAGCAAACTGACGCCGTAAAGGAGACATCAAAAACACCTTTTAATCCTGTTATTGTGGCATATCCAGTGCTGTCATATGATTAATATTCAAGCAGAGCTAAGCAATAGAGCTCCCCCTGCAGCTCTCTTGTGAAAATACAACAGATGCAACACAATTTTTTTCAGACTTTTTCTTTGTTTACTTGACAGTTTGACAGATTGTCAACTTTCCACAGGTTTTGGCACTGTTTTCTCACCGGTAGAGGCAGGACAACAGCGCCATCTGCTGTCCCACTTCTTCAGAACAGTACCCCAGGTGTGTGAGAGAGTAAAAAAAACCCTCGTCCGGGTTAATCCAATGTTTGTTGTCCTATGTCCCATGGTGTTTGCTCCATCCCAGTCCATAAAGTGGTGTTCTCTTTTACAGTGATTAGAAATGACCAATTTGAGTGAGTGAGTGAAACAAACAAAAACTCTGGTCTGAAAAACGAACCTTTCAAATAAATTATTCAGAAGACCAAATTAACCTGATTGGACTTTTGATCGTTTTTTTTTTTTTTTTGCTGTTTTTTAACATTATCAAATATGTATCTAAAAAGAAATACCCAGGATTTCTCAGGAGAGTTGTCTACCGTTTGATGTCGGCAAATGTTGCAAGGCTGGTTTTCAGTCCAGAGACAGCAGGGGGCGACGATGGACTTCAAACGCTGCAAAAACACATATTTAACCATCACAAGGACGTTTAATAAGGTTAAAATGTCACTTAACTCTGCTAACTGATAAACAAAACAACAAAAAGTCTAACAACAACACCTGGATAATAATGGGCCTCGTGACCTTTTCGTGCAGTTGCTAGATCTCCATCGGGGGAGGAGCCTATTTTCAGCTGACATTTATCAGGAAATCTAAATAAATTTGTTGACACTCGTATTTCTTGCACGTTTTTCTTTTGCCGCAGTGTTTTTTTTTGGGGGGGGGGGACGAACAGGCAGTGGTGGGAACAGGGCCGAGACAGAGCTGGTGAAGACATGTCCCACACACTGCACTGAGGTCAGCCCCACTGGGACACGCCTCCAGACGGAGCTCCAGACGGGATCACATGACGTACACAAACAGTGAGAGAGTTCAAAACAGAAAGAGAAAAAGCTCAGACCAGGTTCAAAATGGGACTAAATCAGGGACAACTCAGTCAAGACTAAATCTGCCAAAACTGCCCAATGAGAGAAAGGTGCATGTTAGCAATCACTCTATTACAAAAGATATAACAATTGGACATTTCAGAATCTATAATGGAACACAATCATTCAGATCAAGTCATGCAGATAGAAAGCGTCAGTTTGTGTGTTTAAAGGTGCACTGTGTAACTTTTCTGGTGGAGGGAGATGTTATTGCTTTGCCTGGAATGAGAGAGAGAGAGAGAGAGAGATGAGGAGAGAGTCAGAGGGGACGGAGAAAGTGAGAGAGAGAAGGAGGGAGAAAGAGAGATGAGAGAGAGAAGACTAAATCTGCCAAAACTACCCAATAAGAAAAGGTACATGTTCACACTGAGAAGGATTAGAAGATACAACAGTTGTATCATTCAGAAACAATAAAAGAGAAGGAAGAGAAGAGAGAAGGAGAGAGATTAATAGATTAAGAGAGAGGGAAGGAGAGAAGGAAGGGGGAGAGGAGAGAGAAGGAGAAAGCGAGGAGAGTGAGAGAGAGACGGAGAGAGAAAGCGAGATGAGGTAAGCATAAAGACCAAAGGAGAGAGAGAGGAGGAGAGGGAGCAAGGGGGGAGGATAGAGGGGGGGGGGCAGAGAGAGAGAAGAGGGATAGAGAGAAAGTGAGAGACAGAGGGGATGGAGAATGTGAGAGAGAGAAGGAAAGAGAGAGAATAGGGGAGAGAGAGAAGAAGAGATGTGAGAAAGAAGGAGAGAAGGGGGGAAGAGAGAGAAAGAGGGAGAGCGCTAGAGAGAGAAAAAGAGAGAGAGAAGGAGAGAGACAGATGGGAGGGAGAAAGTAAGAGTGTGAAGAGAGAAAGAGAGAGATGGAGAGAGTCAGAGGGGTGGGAGAAAGTGAGTGAGAGAAGGAGGGGTAGAGAGAGAGAGAGAGAGAGAGAGAGGAGGTGCGTGGTAATAGTCGCAGAGCTAATGCTTGTTTGCTTCCTGTTGAGTCAATTACCAACACGAACACAAACGTCTCCATCAGGACTTCTGTGAGTGATTATCCACCAGGATTATTACAGACACATGACTGCAGCTCAGAGACCCCCACAGTGCTACACACTATATACTATATACTCTCTATACACTCTATTTACTCTATACTCTCTATACACTCTGTACACTCTATATACTCTACATACACTATACACTCTGTATGCTCTATATACTCTATACACTCTATACTCTCTATACTCTCTACACTCCAACACTCTATGCACTCTCTACACTCTATACACTCTGTACACTCTAAACGCTTTATGCACTCTACACTCTATACACTCTAACACTCTCTACACTCTCTACACTCTATACACTCTGTACACTCTAAACGCTTTATGCACTCTACACTCTATACACTCTAACACTCTACACGCTCTACATTCTCTCCACTCTAACACTCTATACACTCTCTACATTCTCTACACTCTAACACTCTATGCACTCTCTACACTCGCTACACTCTATACACTCTCTACACTCTCTACATTCTCTACACTCTAACACCCTATACACTCTGTACACTCTCTACACTCTATACACTCTCTACACTCTATACACTCTTTACACTATACACTCTCTACGTTCTCTACTCTCTATACGCTTTATACACTCTATACACTCTATTCTCTATACACTCTATACATTATACACCCTGTACACTCTATACACTCTATACACTATACACTCTATACACTATACACTATACACTCTACACAAAATACTGCAATATAACAGTCAAAAATCTCTTTTCTGGGGATGGGGTTTTACATGCTGGACATAGCTCTAGTAGACAAGTAAGTCGCAACATCTTATATTAACAATAAATTACTAGTTTGAAAATGTGGTATGACAAGCTTAATCTTAGTGCAAGCTCTTTCAAGTGTTGCGTGAACTTCTCTTAAATTGAAGAGTTTGCTGAATTTATAGTCAATTTAATCAACATTGAATTCAACAAAAAAGGTATTCTCAGGTATTATTATTGTCATATCATAAGTATTTTGTTATTTCTGTAAATGTTGACCCTTGTTTACAGTATGGTTGCTAGGTAACAGTTGTGGAATTACCTCTACCTATAGATACAGTCGGCAGTGCGTCATATTAGGGTCTTTTGTGGGGGAAAATCAGTTGATTGAATAGGAAACTCAACTTTTTCCCTCGTCAAATACTTTTTCCTGACAAATTGTCTATTTCAAGCGCAACAAATGCAAGTTGAGTCACTGCAGAGTCTTACAAACGTTGTTGTTTCCTCTGAAAAGTAAATGGATTGTTCTGTGGATGCAAAAACACCGCAGGCGACGCTAGCATCATGGATAACTACACAAATTTGGGCCTTTCAATTGCTTTATTCTTCTCCATGTTTTTATGTCTGTATTTGGTCTGGAGAACTATTAAAGCATCACATTGTACTCTTGATTGATTTATTGTGTTGAGTTTTGGTCCTTAAAGTGCCTCTGACAGGTTGAACAACTCCTTTAACTAAAATGTGGTTGAGAGAAATATATTTCAAAGTCTGCTCAAATCTTTACAAATTTTACCCGAGTTTAGCCATTTTTTTTAGATTTTAGATTTTACTTCCTGGTTGTAAATGACACTTGGAAATTACCAACAAACAATCCTGGACAGCGCACCAAAACTCATCTAATGTCACTGATTTTTCTATTTGACAAATTAAAATACAAGTGAACACCTGAATTTTGTTGTGTTTTTTTTTTTTATTACTCCAGTGTTTAAAGGGTTAAAAAAGTAGTTTCTTTTGTGTAAATTATGCATAACCTTTGTCTCCCCAGTGTGATGTCATCAGTTTGTTAACTTCCTGTAATTATCAACAGATTTTTCAACTTTTCTCCAAAAACAACGACCTGATTGGTGTAAAACTATAATTTATGTTTACAAGAGGTATTAATACATTGAATAAAGTCGAAATTAGAAAGACCTAAAAACCTGTCATACACCCTTTAAAATAGGGTGACCAGTTTTGAATTATGAGAATCTGGTCACCCCACTTGAAGTATCACTGTAGTGTGCTTCATTTTCTCCCCCACAGCCACAACCAAGCCACAGACCGCCACTTTGCATTGGTGGCTTAGCTGGCAAAAGTTTATGGGTTCATGCCAGACACATGACATGTGCCACCCGCAGCCATCTTGATTCTGGTCGTTTACGTAAACACATGTAAACTCCACAGACAATCTGCATAAACTGCTCAAATATCAGAACTGTCCTGATCTTTACTGTCAGCTGTGCTTCTTACAATTGTACAACAACAAATGACATCGTACAAAAGTATAGCTGCATTTTAAAAAGCAAATGTGGCTTTGTTCTTGCGAGTTTAGTAGAACATGCTAATTGATGATTAGCATTGGTGATTAGCTACAGGTCAAACATAATGGACCGCAAGAAATCTTCTAACAACGGAAATATGACTTTTAAATGTCTGAAACTTTCCCTGTGTATGATAATAGTGCCGCACAAAGTATTAATTATGTCTCTGAGTAATTTTGAGCTTTTAGTGCTAACTTTGCTGAAGGTCTTTGTCAGTTAAAGTCTGTGTAAAGTCGTGAAAGCACTGACTGCTCTGTGAGACATCCATTTGCAAAAAACGTCACGTTTCAGGCAACATTTGTGACACAATTTTGTTAAAAAGGCAAAGTACAAAAAGTAAACGCTCGCAGAAACAATGTCTCCGTCCAGCCGCAGTTTAATTCTATTCTTGATATGTGATATGTTGGCACTGATTTTGTAGAATATCTTTTTCACAGGTTGGGCAAGGTTGACCTAGGAATTCAATGGCCCAAGGCAAAGTTAAGTACGACCCCAAGTGTGATTTTTCTATAACTTTTCCGTTGTTTCTTTTGAATTGTTCTCAAATTATTTGTTTTTTTTGTGAGGTGGCCTGTTAGGTTCATAAATTTAAGGTGGTAAGTGATCTTGAAAATTCTAATTCATTCAACAGAGGGGTTTGCAGGTCCATCCCCAGAAGATTATTTTTAAAAACTGCAAAAATTCAATGACCTGAATTCAGAATAATCTAATCCAAACAACTTTAAACATTCAACACATTTCAGGCTGGTTACAAGATACTTTTGGTTGTAATAAGAAAAACAAAAAAAAATTAAAAAAATAATAAAAAATGCTTACCCAATTGGCAAATCATTTATCTTAAAATAAGAAGAAATACATAAAAACAAGCCAGAAGCACTCAGAAACAATGAAAAAAAAATCTGTTTAGATTAATATCTTGAATTGAAGTCATTTTAACATCTACAATAAACTTTTTTTTTTTTTTTGCATTGTATTTCCTGTTTATTGGTGCATTTTAACACTAGTTCCAGATTATTTCAATACATGATAGTATTTGGTAATTTCACAATGTTATTATTATATTTACTATTTAGCTATACATTTGAGTATTTGTTCTTGTTGAAAAAGACACTAAATACACTTCTTTACTGTGCTGTTGAGAGAAGTGTTTCAGAGCCTTGTGTCTATGATGATCGGGAATGGCCTCATATTGGGGGCCCAAGGCAATTGTGGCCTGTTGCCTAATGGGGTTAGGTTTAGGAACAGATCACTTGGTTAGATTTAGGGCTTTGGTGCAGAACTGCGTGGTAGAAAAAGAGCGTCTATAATTCTACAGTGTATCAGCGGTAGTTGTTGTACAGCCGTTCCAAACACTGGATCTGGGCAGCCAATGAAATCAGGAAGTCAC
Source organism: Rhinogobius similis (assembly GCA_019453435.1). Lineage (NCBI taxonomy): Eukaryota > Metazoa > Chordata > Actinopteri > Gobiiformes > Gobiidae > Rhinogobius > Rhinogobius similis. Next base: position 27,229,257 of record CM033638.1, on the reverse strand, counting down.
CATTTACTCTTACATGTGTAATAGTGATAAAGTTGCAATAACTATTCGGGATTGGCAATTCTGGACCCTATTCATGGGTTTCAGCTTCCTTACTTTTTCTCATTTAAAGGACACATATTCTGCTACAGTGACTTTTTTGAGCTTTAAACCATGTTCTAACAATGTTCCATCATCAAAAACACACCTGAAGAAGCATGCAGTTGCATTCACACTGTTCTGAGGAATTTTTAGCAGAAAATCCTTAGAGCATCAAACACACTTCCTGCTGAACGTCCGGGATTTTCTGACATATTTTCAGACTTCATACGTCACTTATCAGAGAATCGTCCGCTGTTATTAGTCCTTAAATAATCGCCAAACTCGTTCTGAGCATTCCTGCCTGTAAACACAATAACTGCTGCAGCAAACCCACATTATAATGTCTTTTCAGCGCTAATTTCACTAGATTGTACATAGCACTGGCGCCATCTGCTGGTTGGATGCACTCAGTAAGTGTCATTTCATAGTAACAGGTCACAGAATGAATAAGAAACTTTTTTTTTTTTTTTTAAACATGAGATGGCAAATGTAAGGCACTCAAGAGCACATTTAAAGGCTAACAGCAATGTGAGAAATGCAGAATATTTTTCCCATTTAAAAGACATAATATTTTGTTTAGCTTTCTATCGCAACCTCTTTGTTTCTCATTCTAAAATCCATGGAGTGCTTCCTAAACCCCGCCCCTGTCTCTCCTCCCCCCTCCCCTCCTCTCTCCCCCCCCGAGCCGTCCTGTCACACTGAAGGCAGCGTTTATCATTATCGCCCCCTCTCACCTGAGACCTCACCTCTGGCTCCCGCTCCGCTCCACTTCCTGACACTTCCCCCTCCCGTCCCCCTGCCAGCGGTCATCCCTTCACACCTCCGCCTCCCCCTCCTCACCCACCTCACCACCTACCGCGCGCATTTCCTACACCGACAAAGAGACGGAGAGAAAAAAAAGAGAGTTCGGACTCATTAGCGCGCGACCCTTGAACCGCAATTCTGAAGAGGCTCTACTTGACTCCTGACATGGCCGCCGACAGTCACAACACTCGGACGGATGCGGCGACGTAAGCTAACCTGGATGCGTGCGTCGGGGGTCCAAGCCCGCCGGTTCTATCCCCGTTGGAGATGGACAATTCCCCTGCGGCCTTTTTACGTTATTGCCACCATTAGTGCGTTCACAAGCTGTTTCTGGAGTCCTTCGTCCAAACATTGTGTGTCTGAGAGTTTGTTTTCAGCGTTCTCCTCAGGACTGGAGGGTTGATGGATCGAATTCGAACTTAATGTTGTCCTTAGATAAGACTATTAATTTCACAGATCACATAGAAATCTTCCATCCCCTTGGAAAACAAAAGTAAAACAGTATAATTAAACAAATAACAGATATAAAGAAGCAAGAATAAAAGAGAAATATTGGTAGATAGTAAGAAGAAAGGTTCATCTGATAGTTCAACTGAAGGTAAATAGTATAAAAGTTGGACAATAAACTGCTAGAAATAAATTTAGTGTAATAAGTAAAATTTTATTTCACGTACTAATGTTTTATTGTATTTTTATTAAGGCGCTCTACCTGAATTTTACTGTTTTGAAGTTCATGTACCCGATTTTTTACATGTAATAAAGTAAAATCTGTGTTGCTCCTGTCCAAAATATATCGTAAAAGCGTCTATTCGTGTGAAAATGAGACCATAGGGCTTTCTCTGCATCTATTTGTGTTTTATCCTACGAGAAGCAGGAGGTATGTCGTTAGCGTGGTTTGTTAGTGACAAGTGAAAAGTGAAAAGTGCTTCTAAACTCATGGAGCTGAATATTTAGGGTGCTGCGACTGCATTAGGAAAGTGACTGATGTAAAGATTTTAAAACAAACTAGTTCTGTTTTTCTCGTTTCAAAACGGTAAAAATTAGGTACAGGGCCTTTAATGTGTTTTATAGTTTAGAGTCATATTCAAACTTTTCACACCAAACACAATCTAAAGTGAATTTCTGACCAAGTACCAGGTAAGTAAGTATGAGCCATTTTCAGAGCTGTCATACGCAGCAGACAAAAGCATGATATGTCTCATTTAAAGTACACATATTCTGCTACAGGGACTTTTTTGAGCTTTAAACCATGTTCGAACAATTTTCCATCATCATAAACATATCCTTCCCCCTCCGAGCGACAAACACACTTTCTGCTGAACTTCCTTGTTCTGGGACATATTTTCAGATCATCTACGTCACTTATCCAAGAATCTTTTGCTGTTTTAAGTCCTTAAATCATCGCCAGACTTGTTCTGAGCATTTCCTCTGTCTAAACATGATAACTGCTGTTACTAGATTGATAATTGCGGTATGCACATTCACTTCAAGGATGCACTAAGTACACAGTAAGTCAGTGTCTTTACAAACAAACTGTTGACAAAAAATGCAATTATTCTATAATATTTTTTTTTTGTTTCAAAACATGAGATGGCAAATTAAAGGTACTCAGGAGCATGTTTAAAGGCTAATAACAATACAAAAAATTTGCATAATATTTCCCCTTTAACTTAAGATATAGTACTGTTCCTTCAAAATTATTACTTAATTGGAAATTATAATGTGATTAAACTTTTCTTGAAAGTACAATTTCCCCAAAGAGTTCCTCCAGTAAATGTAACTGTAACTAGTACCTATCTCCACGTGGCCTGTTTGTAGCCGTAGCCCCTCTGCCCGGAACCTCTCTGGGGGAAGTGGCCTGGATGAGCTGCTCCAGATGTTTCTCCAATTCAGTGTGTGAGTACGAGCGTGCACGTGAGGGTACAAGAGCGTGCACGTCTACTGTATGTTTACATAGAGCCCAATGAAGGAGGTCGATCTTCCAATTACACAAGGGTAAACTGTTTGTGTAAAAGGGAACCAAAGCTAACATTAACCGACCGAGCAGAGGGACACGACGCTAAGCTAAGTGCACTTCAGAGCTCCAAACACATTGTAATGTATAATGAGAGCACAAAAACACTTAAGATATACCTGAGCACGCTAACGGCCCTGGGAAAGCAGGGAGGAGCGCGGGACACTTCAAAGAGCTCGTGCACAGTGACCAGGAATGCCCCTACATGCACTCAATGCCTTCAAACAGAAAACAATAAAGGACAAAGTCATTTTTACATTATCAGAAGAGACAAGAGACCGTTTAGTTTAGTTTACTACATATGCCGTTTGTAGTTTGAGAACCACATTGAATAAACATGTGAAAAAGAAACACAGGGGCGTCGGATTGGGGGAGGGGGGGGGGGGGGGTAAAGGGTACTGGTTTCCCCGGGGCCCAGGGCAGGGAAGGGCCCTTAAAAAAAAGTTTTTTTGTTTTTTTTTCTCCCAGTTGCATTTTTATCACTTTTTACACTTTTTTGCATTTTTACACTTTAATCTATATTTGTCGTAATAAAATGCATTCTAGTTGAGTAAAGTGCTTGAGAGATTAAATACGTTTATGCATGACATCTGAGGCCCCCCATCAGCCCTTTAAAAAGAGGAAAATCATTGCTCACAGATTAGCCAACTTTTAAACAATTAAAGCTAGTACTTATGATTTCCAATTAGTGTATTTTCTTGTTGTATTAATATTAATTAAGTTTCGAGATCTTTGTGAAACTATTCTAGTTATTGCCAAAACAAACAGTACTCTATCATAATAGTAGCTATACAGAATGTCTATAAATTAACGAGTTATTGTTAGGTGCATGCAATAACCATAGAGTGTATATTCTAGCAAAGATGAAAGAAAAAAGAACAATAATAACCAAATGTGTGGGGATAAATAGAATATACAAAATTATGTACTGGGGGCCCACCGAAGAGGTTTGCACCTGGGGTCAAGAATTTGGTGCTATGCCCCTGAAGAAACACTCTGACATTGTGAAATAAGCGAGCAAAAACCAACAACAAAAAAAACCCTAAAGTGCTAGCTAGATCAAAGTTCAAAGGTCACTGTTTAAGCTTGTGAAAGCTTGGGTGAAGAAGCTTTTAGCATGACGAGATTTCTTATTTAAAGGAACTGTATCTTTTTTCCTGAAGGAGGAATTACAGTTGTACCTCTACCATTTCCCACAGCGCTAATTGACTTTCGGTGCATCTACTGGCTGCAGAGGGAATTACACAAGGGAATTAAACAACTGCAAAGTTCCCTTAGACATGCTAATGTAGCCATGCCGTTGTAACGCGTACATGCACAGATGTGAATGCCTTTGTATGGACAGTTCTGTGATATTAATCAGGAGCGCATAATTCAATTACAGCTCCAAACAAATCACGATTGTTTGTTAATAGTTAGTGTTTTTCACAGAGGAATGTCAGTCTTTGTCAGTCTGAAGAGCCCCTCGACCTGTGACCTCATTAGGCCTGACAGCACCTGTAAGACCTGACCTGATCCCATTAGCACCAGGTCTGTTCTGTCCCCTACAGCAGACCTGGCCCCGCCCACCTCTCACCTACAGCAGACCAGGCCCCGCCCACCTCTCACCTACCACAGACCTGGTCCCTCCCATAGACTGGGGTTATGATTTATGATGGAAACATGGCGGCTGATTTGTGCCAAAGGCCTGTCCATCCACCACCATCACAATTAAAATTTACAAAAAAACTTTGTGTCTACCCTCACGTTTGGTCATGAGCTCTGGGTAATGACCGAGCGGTCGAAATGAGCTTCCTCCGCCGGGTGGCTGGGCACTCCCTCAGAGATAGGGTGAGGAGCTCAGTCACATGGGAGGAACTCGGAGTAGAGCCGCTGCTCCTCCACATTGAGAGGAGGCATGGCTCGGACATCTGTTTTGGAGCCTCCTGGACAGTGTTCCAGGCATGTCCCACTTGGAAGCGGGAAGAGACGCTGGAGGAACTATGTCACTCGGCTGGCCTGGGTACACCACAGGATCCTCTGGAGGAGCTGGAGCAAGTGTCTGGGGTGAGGGAAGTCTAGGAGTCCCTGTTCAGACTGCTGCTGGATGGATGGCGGAATAAACTGCACTTGTGTTATATTAGACATTTTGTGATTGGTGAAAGCATACTTCAAACTGTAATTACCTGACTTTTTGTGTATTCTGCCAGGCTTTTTTTTTCTCTTTTTTGTGTACATTTGAAAGAAAAGAACACTTCTAAAATTCTACATTTTAGAGAAATTTCTTTAAACTTCAAGTGGTGTGCATCCTTTACTGTTCTGTCTGCATCTAACGATAGAGTGTTTTATTCTACTGAAAGCAGGAAGTGCGCTGTTAGCATGCTATTTGTTGTCAGATTTATCGTGACCGCAAAAATCCACTCTGACCTCTGAAAGCTGTGAAAAGCGCTTCTAAACCCATCGCAGTGAATCATTAGGATTCCGAACTCCGAACGCATTAGGAAAGAGCGATACATGTGGACCGCTGCAAAAACGAGAGCCAAAACAAAAAGCGAGACAACTCATTTAGCGGTATCTCAGCTGAGGTTAATCTCCACATCTATCCTCCACCTCTGCGCACAGGCCAAATAAACACGGGTCCACTCGCGCACTCGGAGGCTGCATGGGAACCTGGTCCGGGAGCTGCGCCGCCGTTTGAAGCCAGCTGTCACAACCTGACAGGCTGTTGTTTTAGAGGCCACGGTATGGTCCGAGAGGGGAGAAAAACAACACCAGGAATGTGTACAAGTCAGGACCCAACAGTAAATCCTGCCCCGCGCTTCCTCCGGGCCCGGGCAGGCGCGGGGGAGAGGGTCGGCCCGCGGAGAGAGCCCCCCGTCCCAGAGCAGCCTCTCATCAGCACCGCTCCCACTGCTCTCACACCTCGGCTCACCCGCAGAGGTGTGGAGAGGCCGCGGTGTTACTCAAGTAGACACCTATGAATCAGTGCTGTCCATCCTTTTAGAAATGAATCAGATCAATCACATTTATTCATTTTTGATGAGCCTCGAAACTTCAATTTCTAAGGGTGGGATCACTGAAGGGAATGGGCAAGGAATTGAATTATAACTCATACAGCACTCATGTTGTATTAGACATTTAATGATATAAACAATTCTGATATAAAACTGATTTCTTTTCTTTCTTTTCATTTTTTTTTACAGAAAATGACACTTCTAGAGTTCTACATTTTAGAGGTTTTTATTTCAGTTTGAAATGAGAATAAGCCACTTGGGTTCTGCTTCTGTCCTCACTAGAAACAGTAGCAGTCATGTATGTAGCACTCTTGTCCAGTTCTACACATTATCTAGAAAGGCTCCTTTATAAAGCGACGAGGAAAAGACGGAATTGTAAAAAACTGAAGCTGGGCATTCACTGCACAATTCTGGTCGTCTGCGACATAAGAGTTCTGATCGTGGGAAGAATCTTGAGTCGTACCTCCAAAACGTGGCTCGTAGATCTAAGAGTGTGACGGGAACAAAGGCTAAAAGAACCGTCGTACGACCAGAGACGAGCTACGATTGATATGAAATCTGTTTGATATTATGGAATCTCAGAGTGAGTCCTCCTGTTGCTGCGTCTACGATCAATCTTTGTCAAAAATGTAAACACAAGTGCACCGCAAAGTCACAACAGAGGAGCTCCACCACAAACGGGACCTTATCTTCTCATTTCTCTTTCAGTAAGCAACTTTTACAAACCCCAAAACACCGCTAGCATTTTGCGCTATCCTCCGCTAACAGGTACAACTGCAGTGACTTTATCACACGGAGCCTAAGCCTGATATTCACAGATAAACTTAAGCTGTAGTTATGACTGATCGTGTGAACCACTGGACAATGTGACTGCGTTCTGTCTAACAACTTTTGGTTCATCCCGTCTTGCAGTGTGACATCCATAAATCTTATAAGACGAAAGAAATCGTACAGTGGACACCCGGCTTAAGGCTTCCAGCTGATTGGGGAAAGAGTCACAACAGAGGAATGAGAAATCTAACTGTTAAATCCAGTCGAGAGAAAAGCACAAACGTCTGTTCCTACACAAAGGCACAAAGCAGATTGTTTAGGTTCGTTTGGGCCCTTCACCTTTGGTTCTCACTCAAACTCCAGTGCCGGTTTGTGATTGGTCCAGTCTCTGTCTCACTGGTGAATCGAGCCCAAAGATAGACAGGGTAACACGGCTGGAGATGTATTCTAGCTTTTATAACAAAAATATGTGGGATTTTTTTTCTCCAAAAGTGAATAGACCCTTTAAAATACTCTGTAATGGAGGCGACTGGGGGCAAAATGAAGTTGACTGTAAATTTTTCAATGATTACCTCACATTAGATCTAAATTCGACTGGTTTCAAGTGTTTGTGCTGGAAAAAAGCAACACATTTTAATTTCCAGGGTAGAAAGGTCAGTTAGTTTGCTTTTCTATAACAAACAATGGACAAAACACAATTTTCTAGCCTTAAAAATGTATTTTAGTTTCAAAAGAATCTCATTTATGGAATAGTATCTAATATATCTCTAGATAAAATGAAAAATTATTGTGGGCTCAACATTTTTTTCAACAGTATTTTTTCCAGTAAAACCTGTAAATCCAGTAAAATCTGGATTGTTCCTTCATAAAAAATGCAAAGAGTTGATAATTTCCTAAAACATAATGTAAAATACAACAATATGATGTCACTCACATGTGTCTGAGCAGTTTTCATTTTCTAAAATCATTTCAGTTATTCAAATTTTGTGATATTCTGAGGTCAAACCCAGTTTCCCCATGTTGTGCTTCACTTTTGCCTCCATTCTGAATTTAGAGTGTTTTTGTTTACAGACTTTTAAAGGGTCTGTATGTTGTCACTCAGAGTAAATTTTATTGCTTTGTCACAAACTATTAAAAGACACAAAGAGCCCTTTTATTTAGACTCCAGAGGGTTCCACTCCTTTCAGCTTGAGTTTGATTTGAGCAGAACATTTGAGACACGTTTGAATGAGAGGTGTACGGCTCTAGCAGTGGTTGTGTTGCTGCGGCGATCCTTCTTCTGCTCTGGAGCCCGTGACTGTTCTCACACATCAAGCTCCCCGTTAAGGAGGCTCCTGAGCCACATTCACTGACCCCTGTGCTCCGGCCTGACATACATCATCCAGCGCCGCACTGTCCCGACTCCTCCATGGGCTTTGAACGCACCGCGGGTCACTGCACCGGCTGCCCACTCCCAACAGAGACACAGGGCCCGCGAACGTCCTCTGGCAACACATTCTCACTCCGACCGCGTCAACGAAAAATGGTGCCTCGCTATGTCAAGTCCTGACGCCAAGAGTTGTTCATTCATACTAATGGAACTCCCAAATAGTGATGCATTGAGCAGCTGCATTTTAACACGAACACCTGACGCCCGTTATGTCCAAAATTGAGACGGAGTAGTGATGGAAGTAGCCAATTTTGTTATTTAAAGGACACATATTCTGCGACATTTACTTTTTGAGATTTTAACCATGTTCTAAAAATGTTCCATCATCAAAAACATACCTGAAGTAGCATTCAGTTGCATTCACGCTGTTTTGAGGAATGTTTATTAGAAAATCCTTCCCCCTCTGAGCATCAAACACACTTCCTGCTAAACTTCCTGGATTTCCAGACGTATTTTATGTCCTTAAATCATTGACATCAAAATGAGATCTGAGCTGGGTCCAAACACAGAGACAGGAGAACGGCTTTAGGCTTTGGGGAAGGATCAGATCAGGCAGAACACTAGTGCGGCTGGACTTTCCTTCTACTTAACCTTCATCATCAGGAGTTAACGAGCTAAAATGTAGAAAAAAAAAGTCTTATCTCTAACATACATTTTTACCACTTGTATGCAAGTAATTCTCTAAGGAATTCTATTTTATAAATTATAAAACCCATTTTTAACACTGTCCGATCAGCTGTGTGTTTGTACTTTATTACTTTAAAGAGATGTATTATACTTTGACTTGAGGAGTGAACTTCAGTACTCTATACTTACAAATCGGAGGTCCAACATTTTATAATTTATGAAATTAAAGAATTCAAAGATGTGCTGCCGAAGTCTCGGAAGAAACCTGCAGGAAATACAGTTTAAAGCACATTTCAACATCAGCTTCAACAGTTTCACCGTATGAGCTGTTTTGCTTGTGGTTACAAACAAACAAAAAACCAAATGGGATATTTCTTCTATGCATTTAAGGATAAAACTAGACAAAACTCTTGTAAATTCTAAAAAAAATTGTGAAATGACACAAGCTGCATCTTCTTAAAACACCTTGAACAAGTTTCATCTTTTCTATCTCCAGACAATAAAAGACAGTGTACATTCATACTCACCAAAACTCAATCAAATATTGAATCATTCAGCACAAGCCTCATAATATAATAAACGTGTGGCTCAAAACAGACACTTTACTTTCCAACGAGGTAAAAGCTGCAGATACAAGAAGGAAGCAGCTCCAAGTCCAACTCTTCCTAAGTCTCCTCTTCAAACTGAGAAGAGAAGACACAGTGTAAAGTGTTACTGGTGTAAGTGAAAATACAACACATTTGTCTTTGCTCCTCTGAGGCCTACAGCATATCCATATCATGTGTCGAGATTTATATCCAACTGTGAGAAAACTGTACCATTACCAGCCAATTTAATGACACATGTATTCGCAAAGAAAATAATAGTTTTGTACACGTTATCTAAAGCCAAAAACAAATGTGAGCAGAAAAATCAGGTTTGCAAATTAAAAAAAAGTTTGCAGAAATTTTTCAAATAAATTATTTAATTTTTCACACAAAAAAATATATATTTGTGAGGAAAATTCAATGACACAACTCAAATTTTCCTGTGTAATACCCATTTTTCACCTGCGCTGCTCCCTTGTGTCTTTGTGTTGTTTTCTTTCCTTGTCTTTTTTTTTTTTTTTGCGGGTGTACTTCTGGCACTGTCTTTGCGTGGGGGGAGGAGTCAGGTGATTGACAGGTGAAAGGCGGTAGCAGACCTTTCTGCTACGTCATCGTCTTGCGTCTCACAGTCACATAGAGAGGGGAAATCAAATCAAATCAAATCAATTTATTTTTATAATGCCCAAAATCACAACAACAGTTGCCTCGAACCCAGTAAACAAACAGTTTGGTAAAGTTAGCATCATATTCACAGATTCGGACTTCGGATGTCAAAATTACTCAAATACACACATTTACACAGCCGAATGACTACAACATGCAAATGCCTATTTTGGGTGCAGCAAAATACATTGAGTCAAATGAGCTGCCGGAGCTGAGACGAGCGCTTAGGGACCGTCGATAAATAGCACTTCCCAAAACATAACTACGAGAAAACATCTTGTACAGCTACAAAACTGTAATTTTACAATAAATAACTAATAAATAAACCACTACATTTTAAATTTCTTACCATAAAAATCTTTATAACAGTTTTTATGATGTGTGTGTCGAATTCTGAATATTGATCTTCAATAACTTTTTTATTGTTCTATGTACAGTCACCAAATTCACAGAACTTATCCAAAATAGCAATATCATTCTACTATAATCTTGATTTTTCTCAGCAGAAATGCTGTTCTTACATTTGAAAAGGGCTGGGCCTGACACACAGTGCTGCGCTGAACGTCAGGGAACAAATAACAACTGGACACTTTTTTTAAAGGAGCATTGAAGTTGCAGAAATTTTGAACTAGTTTGCCACTTGTGGCGTTAAGTGTAACTGCATCCTGTTTGTGCGCGGTCATTATAGGCGTGTACGAGCACGAACGACAGCCGAAGACTCATCTGCCGCTCCAGAGCTCATTTAGTGACAAAATGGTAGCGGAGGTAAGAAAATGCACTTCTATGCACGTTATCTTGAATTTGACAAACTACATTTGACTGTATTCGATAGTGTTTACTTTGACAAAATTGCTAACTTGATAAGTTGCCATCATTTGAGGGGAAATGTAGCCCAATATTTTTTGTGGGTGAAAATGTTTATGTTACTGAAATATTTTAAGGTAATATTTATAATAAGTGCCACAAATAAAGCACATTACCCATTACATTACATTTTGTCCAAACAGTCAGTGGTTTCATTCATTGGCCCGATACACTGCTTATAACCTGCATATACATTTTATAAAATAATACCAGTCTCTGTCTCTGTCCTCTTAGTTAGGCTACAGCCTACTATAAGTAAAACAATAGGTTTATTTTTTGCCCTTTACAGTACATAGGCTGTGTACTATGCTTATGGTCCATTGAGTACACTCAAAAACCTTGTGGTGACATGTGTTCCTGAAAATCTTGTAGTGATCACTGTACTCAATGCCACTTTGTAAACAGCATAAAACCTTTGATTGTCTTCAGGACTCTGGTTCTGAATATGTGGACACGAGCAGGAGGACAGCAGACGTGCTTCAGGCAGTGGTCACTCGTCTGTCAGGTGTCTCCTGCACATTATGCAGCAGAGAAGCCACAGCTCCACCTGGACCCCCTCCACAGAGGTCCTCCACCTGGACCCCTCCACAGAGGTCCTCCACCTGGACCCCCTCCACAGAGGTCCTCCACCTGGACCCCTCCACAGAGGTCCTCCGCCTGGACCCCCTCCACAGAGGTCCTCCGCCTGGACCCCCTCCACAGAGGTCCTCCGCCTGGACCCCCTCCACAGAGGTCCTCCACCTGGACCCCCTCCACAGAGGTCCTCCGCCTGGACCCCCTCCACAGAGGTCCTCCACCTGGACCCCTCCACAGAGGTCCTCCGCCTGGACCCCCTCCACAGAGGTCCTCCGCCTGGTGCACGTGCCTCAACTGCAAACTGATGCCCACGGACATTGAAAATAAATGCTGTAGACGGGTTCCAGCTGACTGTCAGTAGCTGTGCCCTAATGGATCTCTACATTCTAGATCAGTGGTTCCCAAAGTGGGGGTCAGGACCCCCTGGGGGGTCGCAAGGGATGACCTGGGGGTCGCAAGATGATTTCAAGATCTAATCTGAATAAATATGACACTGTATTTGCTCTATTTTTCAAATTAAAAACATTGTCTTTAAGAGAAATAGGGTCTAAAATGCAATAAACTATTCAAATAACCAATATTAAACCTGATTTAACATGCTTTGGCACTTAAAATGATTTTTCATTTACTTTTTTCGGTTAACTGGCTCCTGGCCAGAAAAATTTGGGACCCCCTGTTCTATTTGAAGGCATGTTGCATGCTTGGGTGCAGGAACTCGCTGGGTGATACCAAGCTGCTGTGTGTGGAAAATCAGGAACAAGTTCCAGACCCATTTGGAGTTTATGTTGGCTATAAAGAAGCACCTTTCAGACCACAACTGGAAAACTCTTACACACTCCAAAAACTTAAATTTTACAAATAAAGAAGTAACAGTTGTAAATATTGTTCAGTTTTGTATTAATAAACAAATGTGCACGTCTAACATTGGACTTGTGTGAGCCTCTGGTCAGAGAGGAGATGTCAGCACCTACAGAAAGAAAGCAAACACAAAGAAACTGTACCAAGAGTTTACTACTTTTTAGAACATGTTTCATTGCAGCATAATAACTACTGTTATCATCACTGCGTCCTCTCTGGACTTGTGTGCACCAATCCAGCCGAAGGAGAAGGGACAGTACCAGACACAGGTCCGAGCGCTCGAGGGTCGTCTGGTCTGGTGCTGTACTTCTTGGGACACCCCCAGATGAAGACGTGGGCTTAATATGTTTGACTGTAGCTCAGGAATGTATACCCCTGTGACTTCTTGCTGTCGTTCTTGACTGAAATAATTGGCAATGGCAAATCATTTTACATTAGAATAAGAATTTATCCTTCTCATGAAAAGTAATAAAGTATGACTTACACCACTTGGCCTGTGTTATTCAGACGAGCGGCCGGTGGTTGTGGTGATTGTAGTCCAAGGCTACAAGTCATGTTCTTGACTCATACATAAAAACGAAAACCACTTGCCAGCAGAACATGAGAATGTGGTTTAGGAATGATTTGTTCTGTAAGGAACAGAACATCAAAGTGATGTAAAGGTCATGACACACAAACATAATAAACACCAAACAATAGATTAGAATTCGGATGGTTAGAAATACATAATATATATGTTCATGTCCTACTGATAGCCATTTTACCAAAAAAGGAGAAACTTCTCTACATCCTACAGCCATCTGCAGTTAAGCAGAATCTGTGACAGCACCACGTGAGCTGGAGAACCAGGTGTCCTCACTCACAGGACCAGGGCACACTGTTTTATAGATTGGTGGCTACTTCTTCTTGATGCTATACAAAACACACATCAGTGTGTTACAAAATTTGTAAGTAATTCAAAGGAGCTACTTTCATCTTCTCGTATCTGTAAACAATGAAGCCATTGTTCTGCTGCAAATGACACAGAGTAAGAGCCATTTAGATGAGACATTTTCCACATTTGACCTACATTTTGTCTGAATTTTAGCACAATCTTTAGATGACATTATGCTGGTAAAGTTGTGAATCATCATCTAACGGGATAGTTATTTGCATGTACTGAAAATAAACGAAATGCATTGTGCATTTGTGCACAATGTGTGTTGTCAGTTTATTTCATTCACCAAACTGTATTCCATCTTATTACAAAGCCAAAAGGCAAACACACAGTGTAAAACACATTCACAGGCTGTCATTTACATTTGCATGAGATCGATTTGGCGAGACATCTTGCTGTTCATTTTGTAACTTCTGTCTTACCTTGTCCTGTTTCTCTGCCGGTCTGACTCTATTTTTGCCTTTTTGGTCGAACTGGATACAACTTTTCTTCTGATGTTTGAGCAGTGCTGGAGGCTGGTCTCTTGCTCGCACTTGCAGGTTGCAACTTTGTACAAACGTTAATGGCCAAAAACTTCGCACAATTCAGTTCAGCGGTGCGTCAGGAAGTAAGTAGGAGAACGCACTTTGCGTCACAAGCTCATCAGGTGTGAGCTGTGAAGGGAAAACGGCAGAGAACAATAGGGTAAAACCACCCAAAACTAGTAAAACAAGTCAACAGATTTTAGCGCAACTTTTCCATTTTCACACGTGACTCCTTCCTCACAGCAGGACTATTCTGGCTTCTCTGTCCATGGGGCAGTCCACGCTCCTCAGACCAGTAGCTTCAGATTAAATATGTCAGGGCGCTCCCCGGTGGCTGAACGGTTAAGGCAGCAGCACATATGCCAGGCAAGTAAAATTAAAATAAAATGACACCTTGATGGAAGCAAAAAAAGTCTGGATTTTTAAAGCAGAATACACTTTCTATAGTCACCCTAATATTTTTTAATCCTATTTTTAATTATTTCGCCAATTTCTGTGCTGATAGTTTGGAGTGTCTCCCCAAAACAAATTGCACCCTGATAATATCCACCTCCATGAGTTTAGAGGCACTTTTCACCAGTTCAGCCAGTTTTGCTGCCCTGGGTCAAGCTAAAAACATTAGCATCCTAACGGCGCACTTCCTGCTTCTCATAGAATAAACTGCTCTATAAATAGTGGATATGGCAACATACTTGTGATCAGATGGATTTGTGTATTTTTTTTTTTAGTTGCAGAGAAATTATCGGCAAAAAAAAGATGTAGTTAATACAATTTTCTAAGCATTTCTCATATTTTATTGCATTTAATATTATCATTTATTATTATTAATAATATTTATTATTATTTTAGTTATATACAGTCATGGCTGAAAGTCTTCACACTGAAAGTCTTCACACAGAATTTTTATTTCTCCCCAAAAATTGTAATTCCACATGTTTTACAGCAGGACCATCACCTTCATGAAGAAGAAGATGACTAAACTTCAAGAGAACATCCAAATCTGAAGGAACAATGTGAAATCCTGAGGAGGCAGATGTTCTGATGGAGGAAATCAGGCTTTTGGATGGGTGGCTGCATGATGCCAATAAGGAGCTGGATGAGCAGAGCCTGAAGCTGCAGGACAAAGATCTGCTCATCAAGAAAGTACAGCTCAAGCTCAAGAAACACCAGGAGTCCCAGACCCCAAACCTCAAATCCTAAAACTCCTCAAATCTAGATGAAGCTGGAGAAAGTCCTCAATGAGACCGAGGACAAAGCACCAGAACTGTGCTCAAACCCAACCAGCCTCCTCAAATCAAACCTGCAGAAGCTGCAACACATATTTATTGTTCTCACGTTTGAGACTTTGTGTGTTCATATTTCATTTTTATTTCTCTCACTTTTGAGAAATTGAGTGTTAAAATTAAATTTTTCTCACATTTGAGACTGTTGTGATTTGTATTTGTTGTTTTATTTGATCGAGGAGATAAGCAGAGGAAAAAGTATTTATTTATTTATTGGTCCTCTACCCCAACATTAACATTCATTAAAAACTAAAAATACACCAAAAAAGGTTTCTTGTGATCTGTTTTACTTTTTTTTTTATCAGAGCTTGAAATGAAAAGTCCTGAATTTGACAAAATCTTGTTAGGGCCAGAGCACGAATGTGCAAGCGGGGCGAGTCAGCGACTCGTCCGCCTCGCACTGCATTTCTATAAGTGACAAGACCCTAGAGCTCACTATATTACAAAAATGTGAATTTTAACAGTATTAACTTCATTCAGGGTTTGTGCATGTTTCAGCTAATGAAACTGAATGCTTTGTAATGCTATATTCAACGTCAAAACAAGACATGTACGTTTCATCATGTCCAAATTACCGTCTTCGAACCATTCCTCTGTGCCACAGCCGAAGAGCCAACAAGGCATTTTTACACCAAGACACACATAGCAGTGGGCGTGCAGCTAACATGTGGTTCTCTGTGGTTTTTGAGCAGAAATAGAGGAGTTTTGTGGCAAAAAGTCTGAAAGAATGAATAACTAAATGCTACACAAAATGCTACATTTGGGGCTTAACACTAGGCCAGTTTTGGTATTTTCCTCTTGATTTCTACACATTGTGTCTCACTTAGACCCTCAGTTCCCTCCTCAGGGCGGCTGGGCGCTCCCTCAGAGATGGGGAGCTCTCTCCTACACATGGAGAAGTGTCAGCTGAGGTGGCTCAGGTCTCTGCTCTGGATCTGCCTCCTGGACGCCTCCCTGTGCACAGAGTCCCAGACCAAGCTGGATGGACTGAGCCTGGGCTGGTCTGAGGTCCTGCAGAGGAGCTGGAGGAAGAGTCTGAGGTGAGGCAGGACTGAGAGCTGCTGCATGTCCCGCCTCTGCAATCCACCCCCGGGTAGCAGGAGAAAATAGATCGTTTTAGATCGATAGTGAGTTTGGAGTTTTTTTTATATACATTTCAACCTTAAAGGAAAAATATTATGCATTTTTGTATTGTTTTTAACCTTTAAACCTGCTCTGGAGTGTCTTCAGTTTGACTTCTTATGTTTTAGAACTAAAAATAAAACACTTTTACGAAGAAAAACATCACTTTATAACTGCATTGATGCCAATTTGACTTTGCTGTAGCTCCATCTACTGGCTGGAGAGGCAATTGCACACATGTGAATATATACCCACAATGCACTGCAGTATGCAGTGGATCTGACGAAGTTGTAGTTATCATAATTGGACGGAAGAAATGTTCAGGGCGAGTCCGGCCATGATTTAAAGACTTAAAACAGCAAAGGATTCTGGGATAAAGGACGTCAGCACCATCTACGTCTGTGGTTCCCAACCTTTTTCTCACAGCGCCACCTGTTTTACATGTGGATATATTGACGACCCATGCATCCTTCTCCTACCTGAGATGATACTGAATTATAAGGAAAATATACTTATTTTCTGGTTAATAAAACTGTTACAGAATAGTGATGATTATAAACTACTTTAAAGAAGCATTTAACATGCCATCTCTTCATTAAAAGTCAAACAATCTAGTTTGGACATCTTTTCCAAAAAACCTTGGGGGTGCCCTGCGAATCTTTGGGTCCAAATTAGGGTCCCGACCCCAAGATTGGGAATGACTGACTACGTCACATCAAAGGAGTTCAGAACGCAGTGTTGGAGGGAGAGGATTTCTATCAAGTATCATCAAACAAACATGAATCAAGCTAAAGGCTACCCAGGTATGTTTTTGATGACGGGACAATGTTGACAATGATTAGAACTTCAACAAAGTCAATTTTGCACAACATTGGGAATGTGGTAATTCACATTGTATGCAACTTAGAGTGGACTTCTTTTGCAGTCTTGTGGCATTAATTGGCTTGTGAACATGCTTGTGGTCTAATTGGGATTAGTATTAAACATGTTCTAACTTAAAGGGGCTGTACCTGATTTTTACTGTTGTTAAAAGGGAAAAACAGAGCTGGTCCATGCCCCCGATTTTTTTGCATGTGATAAAGTAAAATCTGTGTTGCTCCAGCACAGACTGAGGGTAAAAGCATCTATTCAGGTGAAAATGAGACCACAACTTTTACTCTGCATCTATTTATATATCATCTATTTATAGAGCCTTTTATCCAACGAGAAAAGCTGGAAGTGCGGCACAAGCAGGCTAATGTTTGTTAGCTTTACCCGTGACAGTCCGTGACGTTCAGAAACTCGTGAAAAGTGAAAAAGAAAAAATATTTAGGATGCTGGGACTGCATTAGGAAAGTGAGCGATAAATGTAACTGATGTAAAGACTTGAAGATAAAGTATAAAAGTAGTTTGATTTTCCACATTTCAAAACAGTAAAAATCATACAGGGCCTTTAATGCACTGAATAATGTCAAAATTTGAAAATTCTAAAAAAAACAAAACAAACAAAACTCATAATACGCACTTTAACATATTTTTTTGTTTTTGTTTTGGGGTTTGTCTGTTTTTTTTTCCCCGCCACGTGCTTTATTTGACAGGGCAGTAGGGGATGAGGCCGGGGAACAACATGCAGTAAATGGTCAGAGCGCCTCGCCCCACACAGCAGGCATATGTGCTATCCACTTGACCACGAGCAGCACTGCACCTCCTTTTCCAATGAGCTATTCATCTCACAGTCATCTTTGGGAACGAACAAAGGCAAAATAAAAAGTAACTGAAGCCCTTAGGCAACGTGACACTGCTATCCCAACAGAGCCACGCCAGTTTGACCACGGAACGAGTCCAGTGATGATTTTTGGACTTTGACTGTACAGAAGACTTTTGAGTGATTTGTGAGGCTCAGAGTTCTTGTCGGTGAAACGACCAGAACGACCACTGAAGCTGGAGCCTACTGACTTTGGATCACCGTCACGTTACACCGAGAGGCGAGGAGGGCTTTTCAAACCACTCCAGGTCTGTTTTTGATGAAGAACACATTCAGTGAAGAAGAGTAAGTATGTTGGTGGTTACGTCAGGGTGAGGAGAGGAGGATGAGGTGGAGTAATAGATGTTTACACAGTCCCAGGCATACGTCTTAGTTATGTGTGTGGTCAGCGCATTAGTCTCCTCCTACATGTAAATACAGTGTTCTGACAATCAGCCACCTGAGCTAACAAGACTCCCCTCAGCCGGAGCAGGGAGGGAGGGAGGGGGGGAGACAGAATAAAGAGGGAAGGAAGAGAGAGAGGAGAGAAAGAGAGAGGGAGGGGGGAGAGGGAAGAGAGAAAGGAGAGAGAGAGTTGAGAAAGTGACAGAATCGAGAGCGGGGGGGTCGGAGGGAAGAGAGAAAGGGGAGAAAGAGAGAGGGAGGGGGGATGAGAGAGAGAGAGAAAGAGACAGAATAAAGAGAGAAGGAAAAGAGAGAGAAGAGAAAGGACAGGGAGGGGAAGAGAGGGAAGAAAGATATGAGAGAGAGAGTGGAGAGGAGAAAAAGTGACAGACTAGAGCGAGGGGGGTCGGAGGAAAGAGAGAAAGGGGAGAAAGAGAGAGGGAGGGGGGATGAGAGAGAGAGAGAATAAAGAGAGAAGGAAGAGAGAGAGAAGAGAAAAGGCAGGGAGGGGGAGAGAGGGAAGAGAGATATGAGAGAGAGAGAGAGAGAGTGGAGAGGAGAGAAAGTGACAGATAAGAGGGAGAGGGGGGTAGGGAGGGAAGAGAGAGAGAGAGAAAGGGTGGGGGGAAAGGGAAGAGAGAGATGAGAGAGAGAGAGAGAGAGTGGAGAGGAGAGAAAGTGACAGAATAGAGAGAGGGGGGGTCGGAGGGAAGAGAGAAAGGGGAGAAAGAGAGGGGGGGATGAGAGAGAGAGAAAGAGACAGAATAAAGAGAGAAGGAAGAGAGAGAGAAGAGAAAGGACAGGGATGGGGAGAGAGGGAAAAGAGATATGAGAGAGAGAGAGTGGAGAGGAGAGAAAGTGACAGATAAGAGAGAGAGGGGGTAGGGAGGGAAGAGAGAGAGAGAGAGAGAGAGAAAGGGTGGGGGGAAAGGGAAGAGAGAGATGAGAGAGAGAGAGGAGAGGAGGAGAGAAAGTGACAGAATAGAGAGAGGGGGGTCGGAGGAAAGAGAGAAAGGGGAGAAAGATAGGGGGGTAGAGAGAGAGAGAGACAGAATAAAGAGAGAAGGAAGAGAGAGAGAAGAGAAAGGACAGGGAGGAGGAGAGAGAGAAGAGAGATATGAGAGAGAGAGAGAGAGAGAGAGGAGAGAAAGGTACAGATAAGAGGGAGAGGGGGGGAGGGCGGGGAGAGAGAGAGAGAGAAAGGGTGGGGGGGGGAAGGGAAGAGAGAGAGAGAGAGAGAGAGTGGAGAGGAGAGAAAGTGACAGAATAGAGAGAGGGGGGGTCGGAGGGAAGAGAGAAAGGGGAGAAAGAGAGGGGGGATGAGAGAGAGAGAGAAAGAGACAGAATAAAGAGAGAAGGAAGAGAGAGAGAAGAGAAAGGACAGGGAGGGGGAGAGAGGGAAGAGAGATATGAGCGAGAGAGAGAGTGGAGAGGAGAGAAAGTGACAGATAAGAGAGAGAGGGGGGTAGGGAGGGAAGAGAGAGAGAGAGAAAGGGTGGGGGGAAAGGGAAGAGAGAGATGAGAGAGAGAGAGAGAGAGTGGAGAGGAGAGAAAGTGACAGAATAGAGAGAGGGGGGTTGGGAGGGAAGAGAGAAAGGGGAGAAAGAGAGGGGGGATGAGAGAGAGAGAAAGAGACAGAATAAAGAGAGAAGGAAGAGAGAGAGAAGAGAAAGGACAGGGAGGGGGAGAGAGGGAAGAGAGATATGAGAGAGAGAGAGTGGAGAGGAGAGAAAGTGACAGATAAGAGAGAGAGGGGGGTAGGGAGGGAAGAGAGAGAGAGAGAAAGGGTGGGGGGAAAAGGGAAGAGAGAGGTGAGAGAAAGAGAAGACAGAAGAGAGAGAGAGGGAAGGGGAGAGAGGGAAGAGAGAGAGGAGAAAGAAAGACAGACGAGAGAAAGAGGGGAGAAGAGAGGGAGGGCAAGAACGAGATTAGAGAGAGGGGGGAGAGAGAGGGCGGGGAAGAGAGAAAGAGAAAAGGAGAGAGAAAGAGATAGTATAGAGAGAGAGGGAGGGGGAGAGAGGGAAGAGAGAGATGAGTGACAGAGGAGAGAAAGAGACAGAGGAGGAAAGAGATGAGAGAGAGGGAGGGAAAGAGAGAGATGAGAGAGATCGATGAGAAAGAGAGAGCGGGTGAAGAAGAGAGGAAAGAGAGAGATAAGAGAGAGGGAGGAGAGATAGGGGAGAGAGAGGACAGGGAATAGAGGGAAGAGATCAGAGAGAGGCAGAAGAGAGAGAGAGAGAGGGTGGAGAGAGAAAGGGAGGAGAAGAGAGGGAAGGGAGAGATGAGAGAGGAGAAAGGAGGGAGAGGGAAGGGAAAGAGACAGAAGAGGGAGAGAAGGATGAGAGAGGAGAGAAAGAGACAGAAAAGAGAGAGAAGGGATAGAGAGGGAGGGAAAGAGAGAAATGAGAGAAGGAGGAAAGAAAGAGACAGAAGAGAGAGAGAAAGGGAGGGGGGAGAGGGAAGACAGAGGGGAGAAAGAAACAAACGACAGGGGGGTAGAGAGTGATAAGAAAGTGAGAGAGAAAAGCTAGTGGAGGACAGAGAGACAAGAGTGTGAGAGAGCGAGGAGGAGAAAGAGAGAAGAGGGGGGAGAAGGGAGAATGACAAGAAATGGAAAGAGAGACAGAGTTAGAGAGAAATAGAGAGAGAGCGAGGAAAGAGAGAGGAGGAGGGAGAGGGACAAGCAAGGGGAGAGAGGAGGATGGACAGACAAGAGACAGACCGAAGAGAGAGGGGGAAGAGAGAGAAATATAGGAGAGAGAGAAGGAGGGAGAGCGAGAGGAGTGAGGGAGACAAAAGAGAGAGGGGGGAGAGAGAGAGAGAGAATAGAGAGGGAGACAGAAGAGAGAGATAGGGGGAGAGAGAGGGGGAGGAAGAGAGATGGTGAAAGAGAGGGAGAGCAGGGCAGGGAGAGGCGTGTGCAAACCTTTTTTCCTGTGGTGACTGAAGAGTGGCACCAGGACTGACCCAAGTGTTTTATTCAAAATCAGAATTAAAAAGCACATCTTATGCAACATTTACCTTTTTCACCTTTTTAAGCATGTTTTACTTTGTTCCGTCGTCAAAAACGTAGGTGTATTTAGCGTAAGTTACACTTGTTTCATTCATTCTGTTTAGGATTCAGAATATCAAGATTATCAGGTCAAATGATAATTGTGACTATTCAGGTCACTATACACTATAATATATATAAGGTAGGTTCAAGTTTCAAACACCGGTCACAAACTTGATAAACAGTAAAGTGTTAGACAACGGGAAAGAAAATCAGAAGTGTCTCTGTTTTTTGTCATGATCTCAGTAATCGTGAATAAGCATTTTCTTACAATAACATTTTGATATTGTAACATTTCTTTCTTATTTCCTTCCTCACAGAAACACTCTCCACATCGTTCTGAGCGTTTCTGCCTCAATTCCAATAAATGTGGCGTACACAAGTGTGACGGGAGTTTAGTTGTAAGTGGCTGTGGTACTGAAACCAAAATGTAATAACATGCCAAACCCTGGAAACAAATATGTACATTATTTACCTTTTTGTCAACTAAAAAGATGACTGAATCTGCAGTGCAACTATCAAATATTCCCGAAACCTCCACAGCGTAAACCTCCTGATGAGTATTTATGGGTTTCCTGCCCCACGCACCACCAAACCCACATGTTTAGTTCCTGTCAGTAGGTAGCCATAGTTCCACATTCTTGTGCATGACGTCAGCCCTCAGAGGAACCTCCATAATAAACATTTTTGTCTCATCAGAATGTTCCAAATTCCAGAATGGAGAAAAATTCAGCAGACCAGAACACACTTTTAGCATTTAACTGACATCAGATCTTAATTCTAATAGTTTTGAGTCTTTTGAACATAAAATAAGCAGCAATTTTGAAGTTGTGGGGTAGAAATGCCCGTTAGTTTGCTTATTTATTGCAAAAGATAGAAAAAATATCATCATATAGCCTCAAAATTGTATCTGCGCTTCACAATAAAAGTATAATTTAGGGCAATGTATGTAATAAATGTAGAGATAGAGATTGTATTTGTCCAGTAAAATCTTGTTTCCTTCATTAAAATGCAAAATGTTTAATGTAATCTCCAATCAAATAAACAAATAATGTAGAAGACAACAGTAAATGTCTTTAAACCTGGCTCTAATATCGCATGCACTTATCTGAGTGGTTTTAATTTGCCAAAACCACCTGGAATTTTCATATTTTGTGATATTCTGAGGTTAATCCCAGTTGCTCCATTGGAATAATTTCATTTTGTTTGTTTTTTATGTGCTGACTGGACAGGTTCATACATTTGGGGAGATAAGAGGACTATTTGAAAATTCAAATTTATATGTGCAATAGCTTGTTCTTAACAGCTTTAAACAGGGGGTTTGGGGGTCCTTCCCCAGAAGAAATCAGACCATATTTCCCGTTTGTTGGTGCATTTTAACACATGCTCCAGCTGATTTAAATGTATATTCATTAATAACTTTTCAATGTCAAATGATAAGTCACATCATGTATCAGAAAAACGTCATTGATCGAGGGAGCTCAGCAGGGGAGTGTTTTATGACGGGAGAGGATTTTCTAACCAGCATTCTTCAAACTGGCGAGAATGCAGCTAAATGCAACTCAAGGTATGTCTTTGATGAGGGAACATTGTTAGAACATGGTTAAAAGCAAAATAGTCACTATAACAGAATCTGTTTTCTTTAAACCACAGCAAGACCTGAGAATTTTTCCTTGTTGTCCAGCTCAAAGGGCTCTGTGCACAACAGCATCTGGCTAGCTCTGTGTTAGCATCAGTACTTCCTGTCTAAGTCCATCTCTGTGAGTTTTTGGCTAAGTCAGTCCAAAATGAATAAATACTATAAGATCAGGCAGTGAGTTGCGGTAGATCAAATCAAATCAAATCAAACTTTATTTATAGAGCGCTTTTTATACATATAATGTAACACAAAGTGCTTTACAGTGCATTAAAAACATTCCCAGATGCCGGGAGGACTCAGACTCAGGGCCCTGAGGAGAGATGAGGCAAACACCACACCTCCACCAGGGGCCCATGAGCCAGGGCCCGGCAGCCACAGACGACTGCCGCTCCTGGTACAGAGGGTCCCTCAGAGGAAACACTGGAGAGTCTAAAATGAACAAAAGAATAGAGTAAAACTAAATAAATAATAAATAAATACATCAAAAATGGTAAGCCTAAAATAAATAAACAAAAAATAGGATAAATAAATATATTAAATGCACCGATTAAATTAAATATTAGTCAAAAGCTAAGCAAAAAAGGTGGGTCTTGAGCCTGCTCTTAAAAACCTGAACGTTCTCTGCGGCCCTGAGGTTCTCCTCAGGCTGTTCCACAGACGAGGGCTGTAGTACTGGAAGGACGCCACACCGTGAGTCTGTGTCCTGGCCTTAGGAATGACTAGGAGCCGGCTGCCAGAGGAGCGCAGGGGCCTGAGGAGGAGCGCAGGGGCCTGAGGAGGAGCGCAGGGGCCGCGAGGGTTCATAAGATAAAAGCAGCTCTGAAAGATAAGAAGGCCCAAGACCATTAAGACATTTATAAACCAGTAAAAGAACCTTAAAATCGATCCTGAAACACACAGGGAATGCAATGATTTTAAAACCAGTGTAATGTGGTCCCGCCCCCTGGTCTTAGTCAGGACACGTGCTGCTGAGTTTTGTAATAACTGTAAACCTGAGATACTCTTTTTGGGAAGACCAGAGAGCAGGGCATTACAGTAGTCTATACGACTGGAGATAAAAGCATGCATCAGCGTCTCTGTGTTGGCCCGAGAGAGAATGGGGCGGAGTCTGGCTATGTTCTTTAAATGATAAAAACCTATTTTTGTGACGTTCTTGATGTGTGGGATAAAAGTCAGCTCAGAGTCAAAGATAACGCCCAGGTTTCTCTAACCACATGTTAAAGACTTGACAACACATACTTCATCAAAGGACACTTGTGTGTTTATAAAGGATCGCATTTATGTCTCAATGCTAACGCAACTGTTGAGGGATAACAATAAAACGTAATTAAAATAACAAACTGAAATAATCTTCATATGAAAACAATCAGACAATTCTTACTTTAAAATGTATTTATTTAAACTTTAAAATTTCAATAAAAGTTACCACTGGCTGTGAGAAACTGTTAGCTTAGACAACTGCTGCTGTGCACAGAGCCTATTTTAAAACTGTAGGCAGTCTAGAAATTTGTGATGTCATGTGAAGGCAACCTGTTTTTTTTTAACGATTGAAGGGCTTTGGGCAAAAAAACACTCAGACGAAAAGTTTGCAATCTAGACCCAGAAACATTAACAACGCCACTGTTCTGTCAATCTAGCTAGTCTATCCCTCAGGCTCTATGTCTCAGTGCACGTATATAAACGCTAACATCTCCACGTTTCATCCCAGTCTGACCCCACGTCCCGACTCCTGCTCCGGGGGGACTGTACCTCTGGCCTTGCCCCTGGCCCTGGCCCTGACCCCCAGCTAGCCCCCTGGCGCACCATCGCAGCCCAGAGGGAGCCGTGTTGAGCTAGCATCCTGGTTTGGGACGGCACCAGGAAGTTCGGGGGCCTGGTCCTTGCACCTCTCGCCCGGCAACACTTGACAGCTAATATTTTTCTCGGCGAGTCTGCACTTCCAAGCAGGGGATCCCGTTACGAGCACTGCAGAGCGCGCCAGCTGTTCAAACATCGTGATTAATTAAAGGAATTCGGTTTGTAAAACAATCCTGTAGCGTTGCCTTTTTCTCTCCGTGCCTCTCACTTGCGTCATCACTCATTCGCACTTTCAATTTTGTACTCCATCGTTTTGTTGTGGGTGTCCTCAGACGTGTGAGCCAGATGTGACCAAGGACTCCGAAGCCAAGTTGTTGACAGCAGTCGGGTTGTGTCTTCTAGGGACAATTTGAATGTGCTGTTGACACTCTGTTTTATATGGACTCAAAGGGCACATATCATGCATTGTTTGTAATGTTATTAGTCTTTAAACATGCTCTTGAGTATCTTAACTTTGGCATTCCATGTTTTAGAACTAAAATAATGCCTATGTACAGAAAAAAAGGCAGAGATGTCTGCTGAAAAGTCTGATGACGATTTATGAATTTAAAAGACACATATTCAGTGACTTTTTTTGAGCTTTTAACCATGTTCTAACAATGTTCCGTCACCAAAAATATACCTGGAGGTGCATTCAGTTGCATTCACGATGTTTTGAGGAATGTTTATTAGAAAATCCTCCCCCCTCCGACTGTCAAAAACACTTCCAGCTGAACTCCCTCGATCTGGGACGCATTTTCAGTTTTCATACGTCATTTATCTGAAAGTCTTCCACAGTTTAAAGTCCTTAAATCCTCGATAGACTCGTTCTGAGCATTTCTGCTGTCTAAATATGTTAACTGCTACTACTAACCCACATAGTGTCTGTTAACCGCTAACTTCACTAAATTGTGTTAGCACTAAGCGCCGTTTACTGGCTGATGTACTCAGTAAGTGTCAGCACACAGGCTGATAAATCCTGTCCTTTAATCAATAATACACTTTTTGTTGTTTCAAAACATGAGATGGCAAATTTAAGGTACTCAAGAGCATGTTTAAAGGCTAATAACAATATGAAAAATGCAAAATATTTTTCCTTTAAAACAGCGCAGGACACCTTTGGCTCTCTACCTTTTATGTAATCACTTAAACAGGATTAATGAAACAAACATGAATGAAGTTAAATACAACTCCTGCAATGCTTTTGATGAGGGTACAATGTTATAACATGGTTAAAGGCTCAAAAGTAAAACACGTGTCACATATTATGTCTCATATTATGCTAAATGAAACTTTAAAAATTCTCCATCAGAAACACATCCGCACATATGTTTGGCTTCATGTGTGTGTTTGAGTACTTTCTCCTTTCTCCAGGACTCAAAATGCTTGCAACCACTGCACGATGTCATCCAGTGTTTATGTTTTTGATTATTTCAGCACAGTCAAAAGTCAGGGGTGATACAAGCAGCTGAGTGTTTTACCAATTAACTGACAGCAGATAATCAGTTGAAAATAGCATTATATTCCACATCTTAAGTCTCCATCTGCAAACATTTATAATAATGACCAACCGGCCTCATTAATTACAAAACATTTATCTTTGGCTTGAATGAAGTTGATAGAAGAAGACGCTAGAGCACATGTGAGTGTCATTTCCAAGGTAACACGGAGTACAGCCATGTTTTTTACGACCGCATGTCTTCTCCATGGAGCAGGTGATGTCTCTTGTTGCCAATTTCCTTTCTCCTCTCTCTCCCGCTCGTCCTCTCTATTTCTCCTGACTCAATCCCCTCTCTCTTCTATCTCCATTCCTTTTCGCAGTCCCTCAACCTTCTCTCATCCCTCTTTCCTCTTTTCTCTCTCCTCTCTCTGTACTTGTCGTGAGGAGTGCAGGTGCAGACTGTTTATCACCGCGCAGACAGAGGCCTCAAACTCCCATCAGGCCGCAGTAACCGCCACCTCCGAGCTCTGGGGCAAAGGTCACATGGGCGTGCGGAGGAGAGGAAGTCCAGCTTTAGCAGAAATACTTCGCTCCGGGCCAAAACACCAGGGTAAGTCAGGTAATGTTTGGACTATTTCCAGCCAGACAGCAGTTAGATATTTGCTGATTTATCTGTGGGTTTACAGGACAGAACTGTACTGTGCAAATGTATCTGGAGACCCTATAATACACACAAACATATGATTTATTTATTTATTTGATTGGGACAGTGGATGAGAATGGACAGACATAACACAACATGAATGTAAACACATGGGATGGTAGCTGAAGGGTCATTTCCATCTTGTTCCAAGCGGCTGGGGTTACAAAAGGGCCAAGGATAAAATAAGTGCATTTCATATTTACAAGGATACATTGCACTTTCCATGTTATTACAGCAGTTATATAGTTGCACAGCATGAACAAAGACTTAATTCATTGTGAACAAACAGTTTATTAAGAGTGATTCAGGCTTAGTAACAACTTAACCAATACTTGAACCCTAATTCCTAACCTTAACTCTATCTTAAAGTTAATTAAGTGGTTTGTAAGCCTGAATCATGCCATATTCACAATGAACTATATGTTCATTTGCAGTCTTTGCAGTCCACATTATTGCACAATCCACATTATTATTGCACAATTCCCTCTTTACAGTCCACAGTGTTGCAATCTCCAGCATTGCACAGTCTACATTATTGCACAAACCATTCAAACCACAGTCCACATTACAAAATCCTCTAATCCGCTGTCCACATTATTGCACAATACATTATTTGCAATCCACATTATTGCACAATCCGCATTATTGCACAATAAAGTAGTTGTATATTCCACAGTATTGCACAGTCACCATCATTGCAAAGTCCACATTATTGCACAATCCACTCAATCCACAGTCCACATTATTGCACAATACATTCTTTGCAGTCCACATTATTGCACAATCCACATTATTGCACAATCCACTCTTTGCAGTGTCCACAGTATTTCACATTCACCATCACTGCACAGTCCACATTAAAAGCCAAGTCCTCTCAATCCGCTGTCCACATTATTGCACAAACCACTCTTTGCACTGTCCATAGTATTTCACAGTCACCATAATTGCACAGTCCACATTATTGCATAATCCTCTCAATCCACTGTCTACATTATTGCACAATACATTCTTAGCAGTCCACATTTTTTCACAATACACTCTTTGCACAGTCCACAGTATTGCACAGTTGCCATCATTGCACAGTCCACATTATTGCGCAATACATTCTTTGCAGTCCACATTATTGTACAATCTCTTAGTGCAAAAGCAAATTCAGCCATTTAAGTGTGGTACTGAATGGATCACTTGGATTGAACAAGTTTCGTTTGTCTTTTGTTTGACCAGTGCCTCAGGACAACCTGTCAGAAGCATCTTCAACTGAAGTCCTGGAGGATTAGCCTGTTGTTCATGTTTCGGGTCGATGGGGTCATCAGGGTGGCCGGAGGAAACCCACCCAGACAACGGCGCAAACTCTACACAGAAAGGCCCTCCCGGATCTGGAGTAGAACCCGAGACCTTCTTCTTGTGAGGTGAACATGTGCTGTCACTGAAGGCAGAGACAAAGAAACAAAATGGACTAATGGAGTGAAGTAGGTGGAACGCAGCAACCAGTAGGATGTAGCAACAAGTGCAATGTAACAACAAGTGTAATGTAACAACAAGTGCAATGTAGCAACAAGTGCAATGTAGCAACAAGTGCAATGTAACAACAAGTGCAATGTAACAACAAGTGCAATGTAGCAACAAGTGCAATGTAACAACAAGTGCAATGTAACAACAAGTGCAATGTAGCAACAAGTGCAATGTAGCAACAAGTGCAATGTAACAACAAGTGCAATGTAGCAACAAGTGCAATGTAACAACAAGTGCAATGTAACAACAAGTGCAATGTAGCAACAAGTGCAATGCAGCAACAAGTGCAATGCAACAACAAGTGCAATGTAACAACAAGTGCAATGCAGCTACAAGTGCAATGCAACAACAAGTGCAATGTAACAACAAGTGCAATGCAGCAACAAGTGCAATGTAACAACAAGTGCAATGCAGCGACAAGTGCAATTTCAAGTTCAGCTCTGGAATGATCAGAATGAGTCTTGTGAAGGTGTAGGGCAGGGCTATTAAACTTAATATTTCTGAGGGCCAGATTTTTTCACGATGCGCCAAACCTTTAATACAATTTGGTGTTGCACAAAATTTTCCCAACACTAGATCTGCTTCAATAACAATAAAATACAACAGAATTAAACTAGGGCTGCGTTCACACTTGCAATGAGCCTAGTTAAGTCTTGATGCAGATTTGGTCTAGTCCTGGTTTTGTTCCAGGTTTACTCCCGGTTCAGTTTGTGTTTTGATGTGGTCTAAGTAACCAGGACCAAACAAGGTCTAAAGCAGAATTAAGGGGAGACACTGCACGTGAATAGGAAAAACTCTAAAGATATCAATTTGAAACTTCTCCTGTAGTTTACTCACATAAATGAAGGTTAAAAAATATATTACATGTTTTTCATCATAGAAATGAGGCATTTTATGTGTAAAAATACACATATTTGGGACATATAAACCTGAAAAACGGACAGAACCAGGATTACATTTCTTAGTTCGTTTTGTACTCATGTTAGTTACAAAAAATGTACAGCGGGGATTTGGGATTTCTTATTTAGTTTTTAAGTAAACTACATTGGACTAAAAAGTCAAATTTCACCTTACATTTTTGAATTAAAACTTCAATCAATCAGTCTTAGAATTAGATATCAAAAAATCCTTCTGTACGTTTTGTCAAAATCGTGTTGAATTCAAATTTGCAAAGTTTGATGTGTGTGGGAGCTACTTTAAGGCCGATCCTTATATCCCGAGAGGAGAAAAATGCATTTTAAGAAAATGGCCTTTCAAGTTATAATGTCCCCGAGAAATCTATGGATGAAGTGGATTCAATGGAAGAATAAAACATCTTTAGGAGCAGATTGGACAAGTTTGTTGCTTCCACATGAAAGACTATGTGTTAAGAGAGTAAATTGACCAAAGAGCAAAAAAACCTGTTTTGCCTGTAGTGTCTTGCCTTAAACCAGTCAACAAAAGTCAATATATTTTTTAACATTTGGAAGATGGATCATGGGTCGGATCAGATTGCTTGGAGGGGCCTGATCTGACGCAAGTTGAATAGGCCTAGTGGAGCCGTTTGTACCTGTTTAAGAGACAACTTTCTTGTAGATAAAAGGAACAATTTTCATCAGAGAACCATGTTGAATTTAGCCTCCTTCGGATCGCGCCTAACAGCACTCTTGGTACATTTAACACCTAATACCACGGTAAAAGAAATGCCAACAGTACAACATTCAACAAGCGCAACAGGACGGAAAACCTTTGCAATACGTTCTACACTAAGAGTACAATACACTTTACAGCTAAACAGATGTCATGAGCCGCCACCATGAACCACACCTCACATTCACAGTCCACATGCATTCGCTCTCCCCCTGCTCCCGTCCCGTCCCGTCCCTCCCCTCCTCAGCACAGATGTTGGAGCGCGGAGGGGAGCCAGAGGATAGCTGGCCTGTACCCCGCTGCACACACGACCGCGCACATGCCTCCTCCTAAAAAAAGCCAAGCGGGACTTTCTCAAACTATTTCTATGAGGGGTCTGGCTTGTGTCGGCCTAACAACATCTGCTGTGAAGGGGGACTTGGTGAAAGAATTAAGGCAGGGTGCAGGACATCGGGCGCAGCTACCAGGGTTACTGAGGAAGGGGTTATTGGTCCACCTGGACATGCACTACGCGCAGTAAGAGGGGCGCTCCTGACCCACTTTAGAGCGCGAACTGGGCCAGAAGTGGGGACAAAAAAGGGATCAGGGCCAAGACACAGCTGTGAGTTTGTGGATTGTAACGAATATCTGAGAAAGAAATGAGTTTTGAGGAGAAAAAATGTGGATATAATCGTTGGACTACAAAAAATATAACTAAAACTAACTACAAATTGAACTAGATACAGTGCCATGGCTAAATATTACTGCCTATAGATCAATTTGGAAGTGCCGGAGTCAGGACTTGAAGCGATCCAAGAATTTGATGCACCGCTTACACCGAAGATCTTGCACTGTGGGAGCTGTTGGTTTCAAGTCGTTTTCTCTGCTCACATAATTTAAAGGCACTGTACCTTATTTTTACTGTTTTGAAACGTGATGAACAGAACTAGTTCATGTTAACTCTTTACATCAGTCACATATATTCACTGTCACTTACCTAATGCAGTCCCAGCCTAAATATGAGTTTATAATCCCTTTTCGCCAGACTTTGAGCTCAGAGCATCACATACCTTCATGGGTAAAGCTAACAAACATTAGCATGCTAACTTCCTGTTTCTGTCGTAGGATAAATACATGCAGAGTAAAAGTTCTGGTCTCATTTTCATCAGAATAGATGCTTTTACTGTATGTTTGTGCAAGGGCAACACAGACTTCAATTTATTACATGCAAAAAATCGGGTACATGGACTGGTTATTTTTTCACCGTTTCACAACAGTAAAAATCAGGTACAGGCCTGTTTAAACTCATGTCAGTTGTGGAGAACATGGAATGCTAGTTAAAAGGGTGGGCAATATTGACAAGAATTCAAATTAATATCTAATATATATATATATATATATATATATTTTTTTTTACTTTATGTTAATGACGATATTCAGACATATTTACCACAAAATGGCAGAAATATCCCTCGAGGCAAGTATGGTAAGAAAGCAGACCTAGCAATAACCTTTAATAGTGCTTAGAATTGGATGGGACAAGTACACCAGACAAATTAAGGACTATGTGACTTGGTTGTATGTTCCCTCTCCGTGTCTTTCTTTCTGTTCTATGAAGAGAAAAAGTATCCAAAAAGGTGAATGGAAAAATCTGTTGAAAATTATAGGAAGTCAAAAAATTTATGACATCACACTGGGGAGACAAAAGTTGTGCATAATTTTTGACCCTTTAAACATTGATTCAACAAAATAAGGGGGTTCACATGTATTTTTCTTAGTCAAATAAAAAATCAGTGACATTAGATGAGTTGGTGCACTGTACAGGATGGTTTCATTGTAATTTCCGTGTGTGATGTCATCATTTACAACCAAGAAACCTAAAAAAAATGTTAAACTGGGGTAAAATTTGTAATTTTAATTTTAATCTTAAATGCATTTTGGTTAAAAGGAGTAGTCCACCTGTCACTTTAAATCTATAATAAGGTTGTCTTTTTTTTCTAATTATGACTTTGCTTGGTAGATATATCATCCGTGGTAAATATTTATCTTAGTTTTACATTTGTAATGTGGCAGTTTGTGAAGAAATGTTGAACAATTTACATCAACTAAATAAAAATGTTATCAGGTATTATTTATTGTCAATTCCCAACTTTTGTGTAATTTATATAGATTTTGGTCTTTGTTAACAGTCTGGTTGCTAGGTAACAGTTGTGGAATGACCTCTAACAATGTCATATTTGTGCTCATGTTCAACCAGGAAGTAACATTATATACTTTACAAAAACTGGGGACAAATGGGCTAAATATTAAAGGAAAAATATTCTGCAGTTTTCATATTGCTTTCAGCCTTTAAACATGCTCTTGAGTGTTTTAAATTTGAATGTCATGTTTTAAAACAAAAAAAGTTTCTTATTCATTCCATGTCCTGTGTTATCGTCACTATGAAATGACACTTACTGAGTGCATCCAGCCAGCAGATGGTGCCAGTACTATATACAATCTAGTGAAGTTGAAAAGCTGAAAAGAAGTCATTGTGTGGATTTGCTGCAGCAGTTATCATGTTTAGAGGCAGAAATGCTCAGAACGAGTTTAGTGATGATTTAAGGACTAAAAACAGCAGAAGATTCTCTGATAAGTGACGTATGAAGTCTGAAAATACATCTGAAAATCCTGGAAGTTCAGCAGGAAGTGTGTTTGACAATCAGAGGGGGGGAAGACTTTCTGATAAACATTCTTCAAAACAGTGTGAATGCAGCTGAATGCTACTTTAGGTATGTTTTTGATGAAGGAACATTGTTGGAATATGGTTAAAGGCCCAAAAAACCTGCAGCAGAATATGTGTCCTTTAAATAAATTGTAAAATATATGTTCACTCCATTTTAGTGAAATGTAGACCAACCTGTCATATGCACTTTAAAACATACAACACTTAACACAAATTTGCACACAAAAAAAAGGGGAAAAAAATAAGAGCATCCATATTATTGCACTGCATTTGTCGTATTAGCAGCGGTCCAAAGTCTCTCCCTGTGCGCTGGCTCACCGCTCGGGCTGGTCAGCTCTGTGGATTCCAAAGCCCGGAGATTCCACAGCCGTATTAAGTGACTCGGACCGGAAATCCCCTCTCTGTGACCGCGGCAGCCTGTTTGTTTAGCTCAGCCTCTCCATGGGTGGCATTGTGGGCCAGGCCAAGCCCACTTCCAGATGCCCAGGAGGGAGGGCTCGGAGCTGCCTTCATGCCCGGCTGGCAGCGTGTGGCACTGCTCCAGCCGCCGACACACTGGCCCTCTGCGAGCACCCTTTCACCCCCACTGTCCCGGTACAAGGGCTGTGCAATTAATCATAATCAAATCGAAATTGTAATTTGAATGGATGCAGTTGGCAAAGCGAAAAGGGTGCAGTTTTTGAAGGGCAATAATTTCCTCCACAAACACAAAATATTCTGTTTTATTCTCTGCATAAAAGCTGCTGACCCTGTAGTTTAGATGTTAAAACATGTTCTGAAACAAGCGACAAAAACGTGACTAAAAATGACAGAACCCCAATTGAAAGTGACAGAAACAAAAAAACGCTACTAAAAACAACAAAAATTTGACTAACAGCAACAAAAACGCAACTGAAATCGACAAAAACATCACCTAAAGTGGGTAAAATGCTACTTAAAGCATCAAAAATACAACTATATTGCAACTAAAAGTTACATAAACATGATGAAAAGTAACAAAAAATGTGACTAAAAATGACAAAAACTTGAATGAAAGCAACAAAAATGCTAAAAGCGTGAAAAATGCCAAAACATTTTGAAACACATGACTTAGTTTATCAGTTTGTATTCAGCTTTGTCAGCTTTTTGACAATTCTCCTGGTTGAGTTTAAGATGTGAACTGTACTTGTTACTCTTCTACTCCCTGGTACTTCCTCCGCAGTGATGGTTCCTCCCTACAATCTAGGTACTTCCTCGAAAGATTGTCACTTCTCCCCTCGATCCTAATGCCCCTGTCCTAGTTCTCTCCTCATGATCCTGGGACTCCCTCCTTTCACTCACTCAAGTGAGAGAAACGTTAATTCAAATTAATATTACTTTAAATTACAAGTTAAAGTTAAAGTTAAATTTAAGTTAAATTACAAAGTATAGTGGTCCAATAGTGGTCCAAGAAATGACTTGGTTTGTAAGAGTAAAATGGGTAAAATTCACTTCAGCAAGATTTGTGAAAAGCACTTAAAAATTGAATGTGGTGAATAATTTTCTTACTTGGAATGTATGAGGTAAGAGAGCGATGACTTTAGACCTGCAAATAGTTTAGAATTAACTAGTTCTGTTCAAATAGGGTAAAAATCAGGTACAGCACCTTTAATAATGCAAAAAGGCATTTGATGATGAAGATGAATTCTCAAGATGTTTGTGAAGTCACAAACTCTTGAGGCTCAATCTTGATCGGCTCCCACTGATCCGTGATAGGGCCCGCACACCGGACCAATCACAGAGCAGCGTCGTGGTTTGGGCCAAATCCAAAACAACCTCAGCAAAACAAACTTTAGGAGAAATATAAACTATTTTGTTTTTCACAAACATTCACATAGAGCCAGAATTTGTGACCACTTGTCTCTCCACTGGATTTAACACAGTTTTAGCTTTTTCTGCTTCTTATACTGTTCTGACTATTCGATCAGCAAGTTTTTATTTTTATTTTTTTTAATTTTTTTTACATATTGACAGCTTTTGTAGATTTACTCACAGTGGGAGGTGGAAGCAACACTTTTACTCAAGCACAACTCACGACTCCTCCCACAGCCCCAGCACTCGCCCCCTGGCCGGGCCTGGTACTGCTCCACGACTCAGGTACTCCTCCCACGGCCCCTGCACTCCCCCCCTGGCCGGGCCTGGTACTGCTCCACGACTCAGGTACTCCTCCCACGGCCCCTGCACTCCCCCCCTGGCCGGGCCTGGTACTGCTCCACGACTCAGGTACTCCTCCCACGGCCCCGGCACTCCCCCGTGGCCGGGCCTGGTACTGCTCCACGACTCAGGTACTCCTCCCACGGCCCCTGCACTCCCCCCCTGGCCGGGCCTGGTACTGCTCCACGACTCAGGTACTCCTCCCACGGCCCCGGCACTCCCCCCCGGCCGGGCCTGCCTACCAGAGGGGGGTTACAGGACCATGTGACCAGAGGACAGAGGTCTGGCACTGCAGAGTGTGTGTCTCAGCCAGGGTTTTGGTTCTGTGAGGGGCAGCAGTGGGATAATCCTTAATGTTGTGTCACTGACAAGACACTTCACCCACATTGATAACTTTTAGGGGATTATGTAAAGTTATAGCAATTATGTTTTTTTTTTCAATGACAGATAGTAAACAAATAGTAAAAAATAGTAAGTAACCTTCCCTTATTCTAAACTATTTTCCAAGTAATATAATACCGTAGAATACCAATAATAGAGTATACATTTATGTCTGACCCGTAGGTTTCCTCTAACACAAAAACTTATTAGGCCCCTGATTAAATACATTTCATAAAATGTATCTGTAGATAGATTCACTGTTCATTTAAAGGTCCCATATTCTGCTATTTTGACCTTTACACAGTCTATTCTAAGGGCTTTGTTGATAAAATTTTGCGTTGTGCAATATCCATAACATAACAGTTTCCAAAAAACACCCATCTCTTGGACTGGCCCCCCTCCTTGCAAAAGCAAATGGCTCACTCTGCGATCTGATCCCCCCCCGAACAGAGAGCAGGCTGCCTCCCCGCCCAACTCGCGCGCCTTCCCGCCCAACTCGTGCCGAAGCCTAGAGCGGAGATAGTGCGCATGCGCCGTGTGCTCCGGTAAACAGCGATACACAAACACGGGAATAAACATTTTATCTGTCCTGACGGTGCGTCGTGCTGAGTCCTACGTCCTGGATCTGACCTGGAGTTTGACGTGCTCCAGTACCTCGACGATGCACGTTGCCGTTTGGTAAATAACAAGCTAACTCTTCGATCTGTCGTATCCATCGTGTAATTACTGTGTAGCATTAGCATTAGTTGTTTTTATTCTGCGGCTGCGCGCTTCCCAGAGGCGTGGCTTAAACACCGCGTCATCCATGGGAAGCCGCGTCATCCATGGGATGAGCCCCCGTCTGCCTGCTCAGCCGAGGGGGACAAAAAAGACAGTTCTCTAGCGAA
The DNA here is from genome assembly GCA_019453435.1 of Rhinogobius similis. Classification (NCBI taxonomy): domain Eukaryota; kingdom Metazoa; phylum Chordata; class Actinopteri; order Gobiiformes; family Gobiidae; genus Rhinogobius; species Rhinogobius similis. The sequence goes on along the minus strand of CM033638.1, from coordinate 27,193,043 downwards.
AGCATGCGGGAATCAATCAAAAAACCACTTTGGGCACAACATACGAGGCCCAAATAGCACTGTAGGAAGGTTAAAACCTCTGAAAAGTCGATTTTGCATGTTATGGGACCTTTAAAGGACACACATTCTGCTACAGTGACTTTTTTCAGCTTTTGATCATCACTATGTACTGTCTTTAAAAACACACCTGAAGTAGAATTCAGTAGCATTCACGCTGTTTTGAAGAATGTTTATGAGAAAATCCTACCCCGTCCAAACGTCAAACACACTTCCTGCTGAACTTCCAGGATTGTTGGACGTATTTTCAGATCTTTTATGTCACTTATCAGGGAATGTTCCGCTGTTTTAAGTCTTTAAATCATCCCTAAACTCACTCTGAGCATTTATGCCGTCTAAACACGATAACTGCTGCTAACTTCACTAGATTGTATATTGCACTGGCGTCATCTGCTGGCTGGATGCACTCGGTAAGTGTCATTTCATAGTGACAGGTCATAGAATGAATAAGAAACTTTTTTTGTTTAAAGGCTAACAGCAATATGAACAATGCCTGGAATGTTCCATGGTATGGCATTAAACTTATCTTGCACTGTGGAAGTGGCTGTTGGACATTTCAATCTGTGTGTCCCGGGTCAATGACAAAGCACTCTGTGCTGGTGATAGACTGTTGGCACCTCCAAATCAATCCCTCCACAGGTCTTTGTTGGTGGTAATGGAACAATAACAGAGAGGACATCACAACTGTTTTGTTGAATATTTTATTTTGTTTACTGATGTATTACGTTCCTTCAGGCTCAGCCCAAGGCAGCTCAGCTGCACAGTAACTGTGCTCTGTTTTCGGTAGGGATGGGAGTATCAATATCAAAGTAAGTAAAAGGAAGTCAAATTTGAGTATCAATACTGCTATACAAATATTTATGCTAATTACCATATGCTAATTATAAGAGTAGGCACTGTTTTTAGGCATGTAAGGTCCATTTCTTCAGCAGCAGCAGACTGGACTGATTTATCTGTGTCAAGTGTTCTGCTTGTCCTTTAGAACCTGTTTGAAACTCTTTTTTATACAAACATTTATTGAAACGGCTTCAAATATGAGGTTAGAGTAATATTGAGTACTGGTATCAGAAAAAAAAAATCACCCCAGAGTACCAATTGTTGTGGTATTGCTCATCCCAAGTATTCGGCAATGTCTGACAAGGCCCAAATGTTCAAACCGTTCTAATCAATTGTCAACTAAACTAGAAGCCTTGGAAGGGCGTTGTAGAAACCTGTTGATGTTTTAATAGCCAACAAACCGCTCTGCATGTCACACTAGTTAGTAGTGCAGTTGATCCCTGAACCTCCTTGTACTTGTGTTCTCACGCTAAACACTTCACCAAACCTTCTTGTCATGTCTCTGCTTGCGTGCCAGTCACTTGAGATTTTGAAACGCTACCCTTCTCCTGAACCAACTTTTATTCCTAAAAGCTTGCCGGATTTGGCATTTTGTGACCGTACAGCACCACGTTGCACACACCCTCCATCTTCCGAAATTATAGAGCCACCCTTTGGAAACTTCAGCTGACATGACAGGCCCTGGAAGGAGAAGCTTACGGAGCAGGAGTGTAAAGGGGAGGGGAGGATTGTGGAAAACATCTTGTGCTGGCAGCGTTCCTTCAGTCCGGCTGCACCTGTGATCACAACCCCTGTGTGCACCGCGGCCATTGTGTAACCTGCACCGAGCTGGGGAGGGCCGGCACTGGGGAGAGAGACGGAGATATGCACATGTAAATCCCCCAGCTGGGCACATTATAGCCTAGCACTGTACTTGGTTATGCCCATTTTTGGAGTGTTTCCATCAGTGGTGGAAGAAGTACTGAGTTTTGTTCCTTGAAGTGACTGTGCTAGATTTTCTTTTGCATGTAGGAAAGTAAAATCGGTTTGGCTGCAGCACAGATTATTGTAAAAGCATCTTTTTTGTTTATTGTGTGCTGTCTGCATCTAATTATGGAGTTGCTTTATTCACCTTATTCCGGAAGTTGCCATATGCGCCGCCATCTTTTTCCGTTTTAGTTTACATGGATTAGGCGAGCTCAACAGAAAATAAGCTCTACACAAACTAAAAAGCAGTTTTCAAACATTTAAACATTTTAGACAAATCAATCTAAGTTTTAACAAGAGACTTTTCCCTCGTTCGACATTTGCGCGAACACTGTTAGCGTCAAACCAGAAGTCCCTTTACCGCAAGAGTGTGGATCATAGACATAAAAAGAGGCAAAAGTGGGCGGGGCGGAATAAAGTGAATTCTCCGAGAAGCAGGAAGTGCGCAGTTAGCATGCTTGTTATTGTTAGCTTTCTTTACGTGACAGTAAAACTATGCTCTGGGGTTGTGAAAAATTAAGATGCTAGAATTGCATTATGTAATTGAACAGTACATCTGGAAGAGTTGAAAATTAACTAGTTCTGATTTTCAGGTTTATTAGACACTAAAAATCAAGTAGAGCACTATTAAATACAAGTAAAGATACAGGAGCAAAAACAATTACCGAAGAATATACTGAAGTATCTCACATCAAAATATTTAACAATGTTTTTGTTTACTTTCACTTTAACGCAGTGGACCAAAACAAAAGAACACATGCAAATATGCGGTGAAGGGAGCGTAGTTTGTCATTTTCGCTGATCAAAAACAAAAGAATACACAAGGGCTGCAATCGATTAATAGCTCAATGTTATCTTAGACCAAAATTTGTATTGGTTGACTATTTATTTTATTTAAATTATAATGATTTAGATGAGACAACAGCAACAATGAGAAGATATACTGAAGATTTTTAAACTAATCAAGAGTTAAATCTGTTTTATTCAACATTTAAATGCACTGTTTACAAGTACTTTTCTGCATAAATGGTTGTGTTTGCATGAATCCCGGTCTTTTGAGGGCATTTTGGGTCATTCATTGATTCATTTTCTACCGCTTGTTCCCATTAGGGGTCGCAGTTGTCCGGAGCCTATCCCCTACACCCTGGACAGTGGCCAACTCATCGCAGGGCTAACATTTTGGGTCAGATCAATGGAAACACTTCAGCATTTTGAGAGCTTTTGCTGATTAGTCGACACCTTTTAGCCCTGGACATGTCTTTGGTCGATCAAGAATTTCTTTAGTCGACTGCAGCCCTAGAAAACACATCCAAACACTGCGATGTCCTGTATTTCCCGGCCTGTTTCTTACCTGATGCTGCTCCTAATGTGATCCGACTGTTATGTGTAGCAGGAATACCACTGCACTCGCACTTCTCCATGTGTTATTGGGACCACACCAATCGTTTAAATTGGACTAGACCAGTCATCCAGTTTCCCTGTCGTGCTTGTAAGCGCACTGAGTGTTTGAGTACACTGGATTGTACTGAAGTAGTGCCGAACCTCACTTGAGTACACACATGTTGCAGTGCGTTTGTTCCATTGGACACAGGCTGTTGTTCTAAATCATAATAGTAACCAGACTGTAATCACATTATTGCACACATGGTGGTTTTGACAAGTGGAGGGAGTCATGTGCTGAGGCTTTGGCAGGGTTAGCGCTGCAGTCTCCCAGCTGTGAGCTCCGAGCGGACCGGCCCACCCCTCCAGACCTCACCCTGTCCCAGACTCATCCCCCCTTTCTCACCGCTCGACTCCACCACCTTGCATGCTTTCAAAATGAGCTTGAAGTAAATTGGGCTTGCAGAACAGAGACTGGTTTGAGTTAGACGTGTGAATGTTTTCCATAAGGCAAAAGATGTACTCGGATCATCCTGTGGTTATGTTTGTCTTTTGTTGTAATGATGAGCATATAACGTGTATAGAGTGTATAATCATGCTAGATACTAGAACAGGCTTTGTTGCATTTTAAACCGATTTTTCAAAATGCATGAAAACACAGGAACTAGGATTGATGCGTGTTGATTCGAATCGCAAATCTATAACTACACTCTTGGCAAACACACATAAGCAATAACTCATTTAGCATTTATTTTCGGACATGCTACGAACTGCAGTTATTTGTACATTGAAGCGCTAGTAGTTTTTACTTTCACTTTAACTCCGCTGACCAAAACAAAACAACACGTGCTAGTCCATGCTGGCGGGGCTGTAGTTTGTCATGTCTTCTGATCTTGAGTTAGTGCACGTCCAAACACATGTCTCGTTTTTTCTCTGTTTCTTCCCCGGCTCAGTTGAGTGCGTCTCCTCGTCTGCTCCTTGTGTGATCGGGCTGCACATGTGTTTTTGGGATCTTTGAGATTGGAATCAACATCAACATCCATTTTGAAAAAAGGTTTAAATTGGACTAGGTAACGTATCCAGCTCTCCTGGCGTGCAGGTAAACATAGTGAGTGTGTCCTTGGATCCCCGCTGCAGGTAAAGGTGGAGTCCGGCATGGAGCCCCGTTGAGTCCCGTGCTGCTGACGTACTGACGCAGACCTGAACCATTTGAGCTGCTGCGGAGGTCCAGGTGCGCTGTGGGAATCCAAACAATTAAATTTGCAATTATTTATTTACTAAGACAATAAACCATCACTTCAGGCTCGTGTGCAATTCTGTGCCAAATCACATCTGTTCCAAGCTATTTTTAATCAGTTGTCAATAATAATAATACATCAACCTTGTATAGCGCTTTTTTGGACACTCAAAGACGCTTTACATAAACAGACAAAACAGACAAAACAACATAAATTTACACAAAAGCCAGTTTGAACAGGTGGGTCTTAAGGAGTGATTTGAATGTCTGTAGTGAGTCTGAGTTCCTGATGGTTGTGGAAGTGAGTTCCAGAGGGTGGGGGCAGCAGCGGCGAAGGCTCGGTCCCCCAAGGTCCGGTGCTTAGTGCGGGTGATGGGAGTGAGGAGGTTGGTGTCAGCAGAGCGGAGGCGGCGGGTGGGACAGTACGGTTGGAGTAGGTCGGTGAGGTAGGAAGGGGCCAGGTTATGGAGGGACTTGTACGTGAGGAGGAGGAGCTTGTATTGGATACGATATTGAACGGGAAGCCAGTGTAGCTGTTGGAGGACGGGGGTGATGTGTTCTCTGGACCGAGTGTGAGTGAGAAGGCGGTCAGCAGAGTTTTGAATGTATTGTAGTTTTTGAAGGCGAGTGGTGGGAAGTCCATGGAATAAGCTATTGCAATAGTCGAGTTTGGAGGTGATGAAGGCGTGGATGAGGATTTCATATAATAAAGTCTTGTCAGTAAATTGGATGAACTAATCAGTGCTTGCGGTCTGCTACTTTGATGCACATTCACTTTTTGACTGAGGTGCACGTTAGTGATGGGCGATACCACAATTTTTGGTATCGATACGTCACCATGAACTTTGGGGGGATTTTTTTTCAATATCGATACCAATACTTGATACTTATTTAACTTATAGGTAAAGGCATGTCAATTAATATTTGTATAAACAGTTGCTATTCTGGCGTCCCACCAGCGGGACGCTAGATTTTTTATTAATTTATTCCTTTTTGTCCACATCTAATATAAGGAAACTATCAGCTACTGGACATGCTCAATATGAAAAGAAAGCTGTAACCCTCTTATTTTCAGTTAAATCAAACATTCTGGAATGAATTTAGAGTCAGTTTCTACTCCAAAAGCACAAATTTAATAATTACACTAAAATTCAAATTTTTTTTATAGGACTTTCATATGGATTCCGCCTGTCTCTAAAATAATTTTTTTGTTAAATTAGCTTCAGCTTTGAAAGAGGAATTGTCAAAACCCAACAAAAGCCAAAAGTAGTGTCAAGTCTGATATTCCTCTTTGCAGAGCTTATTTCCAAGTGTAATCAGAGTAAATCAGACACAAAACTACAGAGTTTCAGCTTCACAAAGAGTCCAGACAACAGATTGAGCTCCAAAGGGTTCAGAAACAGCTTCAGTTTGAAATTAGGTCATTTTAGTCACACGTTTTAGAAAACGGTCAGAGCGGCTTGTGGATAAAAAGGGTTTCAAACAGGCTCTAACAGACCAAAAAAGAACACCTAAAACAGATGGTTTAGTCTAATCTGCTTGTGACACAAAACTATGACGAAATTGATCCAACACGTTTAATGACTAGCCCTCAAATTTGCATGTGTTAAGTGTCAATATTTGCATACCAGTATCGGTACCCACATTTTACAGAGTCACCATCAATATATCAGTACTTCCATACCAATAACTCCACCCCTATTCACGTACATGACAAGAACATGGCACAGCGAGCGCCTTTATGATTAGATGCCAGGTGTGTCGGGGAGCTGTGCAGCATTTCTGCGTAGATTTGATGGAGGACTATAGACCAACCCAACAGCGCAGTCCGATCTCACTGGGAGCAGGCTAGGAGAGGCATTCAGAGGCACCAGGTAAGTCACAGACAGAAGACATGTAGACATGTGTTTGGATGTGGACGGCAGAGATGACAAACTACACTTCCTCCACCGCAGACTTTCACGTGTGGTTTTGTTTTGGTCCGCTGTGTAAAAATGGAAGTGACTAGAAAAAAGGCAACTGCACAGCTACCTGAAAGCTTTGAAGCCTACATGTTTGACCCGGAGTGTGAATTGTTAAAATAATTACAATACAGGATTACAACATGCATGAATTAATAAAAAAAAACTTTGAAGAAGCCCATGATGAAGGGAAACCATTATAACATGGTTAAAAAGTCATAATAATAAGTCTTTCACCTTTAACAATCCCGTACGGCAGCTGGTGATCTGGAACCTTCGCATAGTTTTTAAGGTTATTTCCCATGTCCTGGTATAAATGAAAAAAGCTTCTGTTGTATCGCTGCACCTCAAACCCACAGTTTCAATGGTGTCCAGACCATTTACTCACAAAAGTTAATCCTCCTAAAACAACAGAACAGCTATGTGAAACAGCACCAAACGTGATGCATTTTCCAGAAGAGCTCTGATAGATGCACACAATATGCTTTTACAATAAACTTCATAAAGGCTGCATATCTTTGGACCGCACTTGGCCCAAAGTCCAGCTATTGTGGCTTTGGATGAAAACAAGTGGTGGGTCCGGGCCTGGGATGTCGTGAGGGGTTGATTCCGGAGCACTGTCCCGTTCGCAGGGGCGTGGCTCTTTTACCGCAGCGCTAACAAGATCAGGCTGTGGGGCGGGTGTGCAGCTGGCCCAATGGAACGTACGGACAATAACAGTGAGGAGAGGAAGAGAGACTACTGGAAATGGAGGGTGTAAGATAGAAAAATGTGAACTGAGTGAAGCAGATTGTGCGTGCAGTAGAACTTTTCTGTAGGAGAGTTTGCTACCTGCTTGTCTCGATTGTATGGCAATGTATCTATCTGCATGTATTTAAAGCTGTGGTACCTGACTTTTTTGGGTGTAAATTGTCAATTTTGTGTTTTCCACCAAAGAGTGCATTATGACAAAAATAAGACCTCTGCATGTTTTATGCATCTAATAATAAAGCATTTTGCCTCTGTGATTGGCTGCGCTTGAATGGTCCTCCCCAGTTTCACTTCGCTTCACTTTTTTCAGATTAAAAAGTTGTTGTAAAGCTGCGCACTGGATCAGAAATGAATGCATGGGGAATTCTAACGATGTGCCCAAGGGTTTGTGAGGGCTAGGAATGAGTTAGATAGATTTAAAAACCTACTTCCGGTTCTGTGGCGTAAAAATCAGCTACCCCCGCTTTAAACACTGCTAATTAAAGAAGCTGCACCTGATTTTTACTGTTTGTTTATCAGTGGTGAATTTATAAGTGCTTTTATTTTTAACACTTTTTTCAAACAATATACAAGGCATCCAAAAGTCCTACGACACATTTCTAATATAATAGTCAAACTTAATCCAAATACAAGTGCTTTACACACACTTCAGAGGCAGAGCGGATTTTTAGAGTCATGATAAAGCTAACAACTTGCATTTCCTGCTTACCAGAAAATAAAACGTTTTATAATTAGATGCAGGTTGCTCTTTTTTGACCTTTTTTGACTGCATTTACGATATATGTGTACTGGGGCAAAACAGATTTTGCTCAACTGAAAATAATTGGGTAAGGCAACTTAAAAAAGGTAAAATATGAGACAGCAGGAACATCTCCAACAGAAAGGTTTGATGATTAGAATGAGTCTAGTTGTGTGAACTTTACAGTGGACATATTTTGCATTCTTGTAGCTTTGGTACAACTTCAGGTATGTTTATGACGCGGGAACAGCAATAGAACATGGTTAAACGTCTAAAAAGCAATTGCATTAAATGTGTCCTTTTGAAAACATTCTGGATTTCCCCACGCCAACATCATAAGTAACTGCTGTTAACATTCAATTTGATATAAAATGTGAACGTGTCTGGATGGAGATTCAAACCTGGGACCTTGCTTGACACTCAACCACTTTTTGCCCACGTAACCCCGGCATTAAATCAATAAAATCGATTAAGGTTTGTGACTTGAGATGACCCAGCCAAGTCTTCTGTCTGAAGCGAACAAACCTTGACTCAAAAATAAAGACATCGCAACAAGTGAACGATCTTCAAACTTAATGGGCTCAAAACGAGACACGCTCCTGCACAAAGCGACCCAAAACACTCCCCGTCCTACCCCGGCCCCGCAGCGGCCCCGTCCGACTCCCCCCGTGCCAATGTGGTCTGCGATTTACAGCGGAAGCCCGAGATGAGAGAACATTTCTGTCTAAACAAAGAAAGCAGATGGACTTCATAAACCCGCCCCAGAGAAACACAGTGTCCCCAAGTTGTTCCAGCTTTAGCCCGACACGTTCTGCAAGAGCTTAAGAGAAAAAAAAAAACAATTCCCAAATCCCCGGCTGCACTCTTGGACGGTGGTCTCAAAGATTTGAAGCGCTCACGGCCCAAGAATCCCAGGAATGGTTTTGTTTGACTTGGCCTCCAGGGAGAAATATATTGTGTCCATCCGTGGAAATACGATGCCCAGATTTGCTAAAGTGAAACCAGCAGAAGTGAAGAAGCGAGACGAGATAGGAGGGTTGTAATATATCAGACCGTCATGAGAACTTATCTGCAGACAGCGGGCGATGGTGGTCTATCAGCGAATGCATCACGCTCTTAAACTTGTTTTGAATATTTGTCTGAGATCGGTTTGGGTCGTTTAGTTCAGCAACTTATCAGGGCTCTTTTTTTTTATGTTGTGTAAGATTGGCACATTTACAGCACTTTGGGTAGTTACGTTCATTCAGTAAGATGTACTTTTTGATACAGTTGTACTTCTCACACACCTTACTTTTATTGTACAGTGCAACCGTCTTGAGTAAAAGTTTTGGTTCCTCTTCACATTTGGACATAGACCACATCAAAATTGGGATTTAACCAAGATTAAATTCAGGTCTAATCTAGATTTAACTAGACCAGAACTTGAAAAAACAAGTCTACATCTGGACTACACTGGGCTCAAACCAGAATCCAACAAGAATAAGTTTGAATGCACCATCAGTCACAAAAACTTGGACTAAAAGTGACAAAAACTTTATATGAAATTATTTGAACATTTGTGTTTCTTGCACCACCTCAGATAAGATTTAGTTTTTCAAAGTTTTCTGCCCAGAAACAGATTTTGTGCATCGATTCGGACAGGGGTGTCCAAACATTTTCCACCGAGGGCCAGGTTTTGAAACATGGACTGAGTGGAAGGCCAGACATGAGATGACACTGAAGTGAAACATTCAAATTTTTGCATTTTAACATAGATCTGATGAACCAGCGCCGCTATAAGGCTTAGAACATTCATTTTCAGGTCTGTCACATCTAAACATTTCTTATTTACGTGAAAGACAGCAGATTTTTTCCAATTTTACAGTTAAAAAAAGTACTATTTTTGGTTGTTTGAGCCAGTTATGTCCAGACAGTTACCTTCACCTGAGTAGCAGTTTGTTGTTGTTGTGTTGTACTTTCTTGGACCACTGCTCTGCACTTCTAATTCCCTACAATTATTGTGAAGGAATTGCTGACTTATTTATTGGACAATTATTGGCTACTCACATCACTTCTGGCCAGGTGGATACAATTGCTAGTCTTGAATGTCTTGTTCTTTTTAAGTGGACATATTCTACAAAATCCACTTTAATGAGCTTTAAACCTCAGTGTTTAAACAGTGTTTCCTCATTATTATTTTACTCAAAGTTGTGTTTTGATTGATTCCTGTATGTCTGAGTTAATCCTGTATTGTCCTGCAACTGAGGCTCAAGTGCTCAGAAAATTCCTGTTTTTACCTACCTCCTATCCCCGCCCACATCCTGTACTGAGTTGGGATTATTTTAAAAATTTAACTCTGAGTGACACATGTAGAGTTCTAAAATGTCACGTAGACACTTTTCAAAAATTAAAACATGTAAATGACAATCTGCGGCTTTTGCAGTGAAATATCACTATGAAGAGGCAAGGCTTATCAGTTCTGCTCTTTTGAATAGGAAGTCAATGAATCTGTTTCTGTTACAAAGCCGTTTTAGATCAATATTGATCATAGATATATTATAGTGCTGTGTTTACAGTGAACGAAATGTAAAACGATGATCTACTTATATAATCGCTCAAAACTAAGAACCTGAACAAAGAATAATAGCTCTCCTTTAAGTTTACAATTTTCTTTTTTTTAAATTTGCATCAAACTTGCTATAATATTCTTTTACTATCAAAAACATATCTCGAGTTGTCTTTTGGTTCATTCACGCATGTTGGAGACTCCCTTTCCAGAGCTGAATGCTTGGTTACACCTTGTGATGTCATTAAGTGGTATTTCAGGTCCAAAACCCCTTGCGAACCTTTTACTTTTACCTGTTTTGCATAGATTCACTTTTTAACATTTCTGACAGGACACTCCCCATTGCGATGTCTATGCTTTGCCTGAAATGTTCCACAGTACGGCATTACACTTATTCAATACTTTTTCAATAAATGTTGTGTCAAATGCATTTTTGCTGCTAAAAAAACCTTGTAAAAGATGCATCGTTTCTGTGAGTGTGCGAGAGACGTTTTGTTCTTCACGGCACGCATAATGACGTGAAACACAAACGTAAACCGTTATTTTTAACAATGCACGTGTCAGTTTGTGCGGACGATTTAGAACTAGGATTACGCTGCTGCTGTTTCGAGCACATTCCGGAGTCCAGTGTTCCCATTTAGAACTTAAACGCACTTTAAATCTTTGTTCAGAGCTAACATCTCGTCTGTGAACATGATCTTCTGCTTCTGGGCCACTCTGTACCTAATACATCTGAACTATGCAGAAACTGTTCCAGAAATTTCTATCATTACTTTCATTTTTAACTCATTTCGTTTTTGATTTTGTCTCTTGGAGGACTTTTTTAGCTTCCACTTTTTCGACCAAGACCTGCCTGCGCACCTGCATTGTTGATCCCCCTCAAAAAATCTCCCCCAAATAAGTTCAATATGTCAACATCTCATTAGAAGGAAATTTACAAAGACCCCGATGCTGAAATCCTGGGAAGAATATCCAGTTTTTGTAGAGAACACATGTTTCGATGCCTCGTGCCTGTTTTGTATTTGTGGCTGTATTTATTTCATATGGCGGAGCAGGGGAGAGTACATGCCCGTTTCCAGTTAGTGCTTTCGGCAGGCTTTGAACTCGCTGTGTGCTGGCCGTATGTCTGTCCGCCGAGAAGGCATCATTTTCGGCATTATTTTGCACAGGTGGTTGTAGGATGAGTCGGTTTTTTGAAGTTAAAGGGGATAAAGTTCAACATGTGAGCGCTGAAAGGCCACTGGAAAGGAAAAGTCGAAAAAATGGATGAGGCAAGGGATTCGTTTGTTTGCACAGGTTTGGATGCAGCAAGAAAGAACAAAACATGGATAGGAGCCAGTCATTCATAAATTCACTCTGTCATCGCAGCAGCAGAAGTATCAGCCTCATCTCCTCCTCTTCATCACCACCAGTGTGACGCCGGGTGAACACTTAATACTTTAGCATGTATTTGAGTTGCACACTAGAGGATTTCAAAAAAAGAGCAGGCCACAGACATGAAGATATTTGGCAACAGTTATTTGTGTCACACTGGCATGAAGGGCAGTGACGCCACACACTTGTGATTTCAGTGGGGATTTTCAACAACCGGAGAAGAGCGCAAGTGTCACATGATTGAACAGGGTGTAATGAACAAATACACGAGGACGAGGCGAATGTCAGCTGTCTTTACATGCCCTCTTATGTACAGAGAAAACAAATCAAAAGGATGAAACGTGTGTGGATTAAATCTGCTTGTGAAGGCCACATGTTGTAGTGATGAATTGAAAAACTTTGCACAAACTCCATGTTGGTTTTATGTGCTATTTTATACATTTTAAAGTAAAAGTAAGTAACTTCAGCGACAGAGCCCCCCCTGCAGGTCTCTTGTGAAAATACACTGCCAGTGAAAGTTTTTCTTTTTTTTCCCCTTCCTTTTTATAGAAATAAGGAAGTACAATCATACAAATACAAAATACAAATACATACAAAAACATTTCAGGTCGCCAAATATAAAAAAAAGTGAGCCAATGTTTTCAAGTTGCGAGGCTGGTTTTCCACGCAGAGACAGCAGGGGGCGACGGTGGGTGCTTCAAACGCCCCGCCACTACCACACAGACTTACAAAGACATTTAATAAGGTAAAAATGTTACTTAGTTCTACTTTAAGAGTCGGCACAAGGCAATGGAGCCTGCTGCTGTGCAGCTGCTCTGATTGGCTGATGTAAAGCTCCTCGCGTAACATGAACTATACGATTTGACAGATAGTAGTAAGGCCACGACTTCAAGGCAAATCAGGCCAAAAATCCTCTAGTGTGCAGAAGCCTGTCACACCTATAGTGTGTGTACTGTGGCACAGATTTGACCAACGCAGTGCAGAATCACTTGGTTTTGTGTGAGACGCTTTTCTATTGATCCGAAAATCACTCCAGAAGCTGCAATGTCTGGGAAAAATAGACTTCTTGCAAATTCTTTCCACAAACCTATAGCTTCATAACAGGACGCATTGGTTTTAATCAATTTTGCGTTTCCTTAACCGCACCCGCCTGCTGACAGAGGGCTGGCGGTCCTCCTCCATGAAAAGGGCGGCTTCTGATAAAGCAAGGTCTCCTACAAAACCATACGTGCAAGTCCACGGTGAAAGGAGCGTAGTTTGTCATCTCTGCAGATCTAAAACAAATGAGTCCACCAACAACACATGGACTGCACAGTTACACATAGCAGAAATATCACTGCACACTTCTCCAAATGTGCTACTGGGATCTTTGAGGTTCTAATCAAGACGCCTCAATCGTAGTTAGACGGGTTACGGGTTTGGCTAGTCCTGTTATTTAGCGTGCATGTAAACCTAGCGAGCGTGCTGGTTTGTGACCCTGGCGCTCTGGGTGGATTGCACACGGCTCTTGCTTCAGGGTTGGACATTTTGTGCCGAGAAGGCCTTACTGTTTTCATCTGGACACGTACAACGGTTAAAAGCAGACCAGACAAAAGAAAGTCTCTATGTAGTAAATGGGAATTGCGTCGAGTACAGCCAAAATGAAAACCAGATACATACGTTAACATTCAAACAGTTAAATTGCAAATAACAATATCTCTTGTTTTGAAATTTTCCCTCTTTTTGAAATCATCTTTTACATTATTGCTGAGGGGATATTTTTATTGCACTAAAATAGATTTGGCTTTTGAAAACACTGCAAGACAAAGAGTATACATTTTTAGCCTGCAACAGTTTCTTTTTCTTCAAACGGCACCATCTGTTTTTGCAAATGATCGATTAAGCAGGTCTCTCTGTCTAAACAAGCTATTGTCCCGGGAGTTGGCCGTGTGGGTGAAGTGTCTTGCCCAGGAACACAATGACTCGGCTACAACTCTTGAATTAGTAGGAAATTACCTTTACCTGTCACAGTAACCTGACTCGAACCATCAATAAAATATCACTCTAAACTGGGATTAAGCCTGGACTAGACATGACTACTGTGTGTCACAATATTGAAGAGTTATGACTATTGAGAGGGGAAATATTGCAATTTTATGATTTTTCACGATTATCAACATTGACTTTTATGCTTTTTATACTTTAACTTATTATAAATATTAACTGTATTTAATAATTTAAGGCTACAAGATTATGTATACTGAAAATATTTTATTTTACTACATTGAAGTAGTAGTTGGACTAACTAAACATTAGATTTTTTTTTTAAGAAGCTGATTGAAAAGAATGGACGTTAATGATCTAAAATTGACAATGACTGTGCTACAACACTCATGTCTTCTTTACAGCTCAATGAGTGAAACAGTCCTTAAAATCCAGTGAAAGATGTTGAATCACATCAGTGCCTTTTGCAGAAACTTAAAGGAAAAATATTCTGCATTTTTCATATTGCTGTTTAAACGTGCTCTTGAGTGCCTTAAACTTGCCATCTCATGTTTTAAAACAAACAAAAAAGTTTCTTATTCATTCTATGACCTGTGTTATCAGTCACTATGAAATTACACTTACTGAGTGCATCCAGTCAGCAGGTGGCACCAGCGCAATATACAATCTAGTGAAGTAAGCGCTGAAAAGACATCATTGTGCAGATTTGCTGCAGCAGTTGTCGTGTTTAGAGGCAGAAATGCTCAGAGCGAGTTTAGCGATGGTTTAAGGACTAAAAACAGCAGAAGATTCTCTGATAAGTGAAGCATCCTGGATAGAAGGAGTTCGCAGGAAGTGTGTCTGATGCTCGGGGGGGCAATTACAGCGTGACTGTAATTGCATGCTACTTCAGGTGTGCTTTTGATGACGGAACATTGCTAGAACATGGTTTAAACTTAAAAAATTCACTGTAGCAGAATATGTGTCAGGTTGTTCATATTGGAAATCTATCGACTTTTGCAACACCCGTGGATACCCAAAACTGCTGACTAGATTTGGTTTTTAGGAGGACTTCTGCCTTCTTCAGCTGTCAGTGACTTGCACCTTGAGAGACATTTCTGCGGTAAACCGTAGGATCCAAAAGCCCACGATTAATCCACTATGGCCTCAAATATTTGTGGTAATTGAAAAAAACTGTTAATCTTGACATCCCTGCAGCCAACACAATGTACACATGTTGGCGTGAGATTCAGGTTAGGCGGCAAATGGGAGCAGTGTCTTTGAAAACATAACTTTTCGTGTGAGGAAACCACCACGGTAATCCTAGGCCTGTTATTAACCAGTGAACACTAGACTGTTGTTTCTTTAAATAACCCCAGCTCAGTGATTCTCAGGCCAGAGCCCTGGAACTGTTTGAGCAGATGGACTGTTCTTTCTCTGTGTGGGATGCATGAGTCAGGGGGAGTCAGGAGGAGTCGGGGGGGGGGGGGGGTAAGGAGGAGTAAGGGGGAGTCAGGGGGAGAAAAAATGAGCAAGGGAAGTCAGGATGGAGTCAGGAGGAGTCAGAGGGAATTGGGGGGAGAAAAAATGAGCAAGGGAAGTCAGGATGGAGTCAGGGGGAGTCAGGAGCAGTCAGTGGGAGTCAGGAGGAGTCAGGGGGAGCCTAGAGGAGTCAGGGGGAGTCAGGAGGATTTAGGACAGAACCAGGAGGAGACAGGACACAACCAGGAGGAGTTGAGGTGGAGTCAGGAGGGGCCAGGAGCAGTCAGGATGGAGTCAAGAGGAGTAAGGGGGAGTCAGGAGAAGCCACAAGGGAGTCAGGAGGAGCAAGGAGGAGTAAGGAGAAGCCAGGAAGGATTCAGGGGGAGTCAAGAGGAATCAGATGGAGTCAGGAGGCATCAGGAGAAACCAGGAGGGAATCAAGAGGGAATCAAGAGGACCCAGGAGGGTGTTAGGAGGAGTCAGGATGGAGTCAGGAGGAATAAGGAGGAGGCAGCAGGAGTCAGAAGTAGACAGGACTGAGCCAGGAGGAGTTAGGAGGAGTCAGGACGGAACCAGGAGGAGACAGGACACAAGCCGGAGAAGTCGAGGTGGAGTCGGGAGGAGCCAGGAGCAGTCAGAAGAGAGTCAAGAGGAGTAAGGGGAAGTCAGGATGGAGTCAGGAGGAGCAAGGATGGAGCCAGGAAGAGCAAGGGGGCGTCAGGATGGAGCCAGGAGGAGTCAGGGGGAGTCAGGAGGTCAGAATGTAGTCAGAGGAGTCAGGAAAGAACCAGGAGGAGCAAAGAAGAGTCAGGATGGAGTCAGGAGGAGCCAAGGGGGGTCAGGAGGAGTCAGGGGGTGTCAGGAAAGAGCCAGAAGGAGTCAGACGGAGCAAGGAGGAACAAGGAGGATGTAGTCAAGAGATTCTAGGAATAGCCAGGACAGAACCAGGAAGAGTCAGAAGGAGTCAGACAGAGCAAGGAGGAACAAGGAGGATGTAGTCAAGAGATTCTAGGAATAGCTAGGACAGAACCAGGAAGAGTCAGAAGGAGTCAGACAGAGGCAGGAGTCAAAACAACAACTCAAACCGAGGATAAAACTCAACAGAAAACAATTTATATCTCAACAGTCTGGACAGCTAGTGTTCAATTTCTTGCTGTGCTCAGATAATATGTAATTCTTTGTTGCACTTATATTTCTAGAGTATATTGATAACTCATTGTGATTGCTTTAAATATAAAAATTAAAAACAGGTTTTAAATATAAACGTGATGGTGTTTTAAATTAGAGAAAGAAAAATCAGACATACTCTTATCCTTTTTACTTGATTGAAGCCTATACTGTGTAATGGAGTATGGCCATTTGATTAATTTGATTTTGGGAAAGTAACTGTATCTTGAACACCACTAAATAAAGACTGTCCCAGAATACAGTTACTCTATTCTGAAAACATATTTTTGCTGTATTTAGTTACATCCCAACACGGCTAACACTTCTCCCTCTGTGTTCACGGTTTAACCCAAACACAAGAAGAGAAACTACTGGTTGAACTTGTCACTTCTTGCTCGCTGTCCTTCTTTCCTCTCATCATCCTTCTCTCCGGATCCATCCTCCCTTCATCACACCTCACCTCATACAGCTGTGTAATCTGTGACGTGGTCCCGCTGAGCGAACAGTGTTGTTTTCACCTGCAGAATGACGTGTCCCGTGACCGCTCTCTTACTCACCCCAGTTTAGATTTACAACGGACTTTTAATCACTCAAAATTGCTCCTTTGTTTTCAGACACACATAAAGTCTAGGCTTTCTCCGCCCACGCTGTTTTGAACTGTCACCAGCTCAAGTTCCTCAACGACGGATGCTACAGAGACACTTCAAACTGTCGAAAGGCAGTCTGAGCTGGGGCAGGATGATGCATTCAGGTGACTCATAGTGAATGGGACTATGAAGTGATGACTGTAATGCAGCATATTACTGGTGTGGCGGAGGACCCTCAAAAACTGCTACAGTGTCGTTTTTGAGCTTTTAACCATGTTCTAACGATGTTCCGTCATCAAAAACCAACCCAGTCTCCAGAAAAATATGTGCATAATTAATGTTTTTGCATTCATGTTGCTATTGTATGTTTTTGTTGTGAAAGTACGTGCAATAAGGACGTTTGTAGAATTTTTTTGAAAATTAGGGTTAGAATCTGTGCTGGGGTTAGGGTTTATTACTGATTAACCTGTGTATGTTTCTGATCGACATTAATTTATAAAAACGTAAAATGTGTACGTTTTCATAGACGTTCTTATTGTACGAATTTTGACAACAAAAACGTACAATGGAATTACAAAAACATAAAGTATAGAGACTGGGCTGTAAAAACATACCGGGAGTTCCTTTAGTCACGTAAGTTTGAGGAATGCTAGTTAGAAAATTCTCTCCTCTTAGACCATCAAAAACACTCCCTGCTGAACTCCCTTGATGTGTAATGTTTCTCCCAATTTTAGACGTCACTTTTCCGAGAATGTTCTGCTGCTTTAAGTTCTTCAATCATCAACAAACTCACACTGATAACTTAGCACACCAATAGCATATCAAACCAGTGTATATGCACGTGTAATTGACTCTGAAGCCAGTAGATGGAGCCACAGCTAAGTTAATATGGCATCTCCCAATGCAGTGATAAAGTTAAGTGTAAAATCTTTTTATTTTTAGTTCTAAAACATGAAATGTCTAAGTAAAGATACACAAGAGAACAACACAAATAATGCATAATATTTGTACTTTAAAGGGCCGGGCATTTGGAAAAAGCCTTTTAACCATATTATAATGTTTCCTAATGTACGACATACCTTGAGTGATTGAGGCGTCTTGTAGCAGGAATATCACTACGCACGCAATTCTGTGATTCGCACATAACAGTGCAGTTTGATCACACACAGAGCAGACCACGAGAAGCATTAAATTGCACCAGGTGAGAAACAGACAGAGGAGTATTAGACGTGAGTTTGGACGTGGACTGACTCGTTAGATCAGCAGATGACCAACAGGACGTGTGTTTGACGCTCGGAGGGAGAGGATTTTCTAATAAACATTCCTCAAAACAGCTAAATGCAACTCCAGATATGTTTTTGATGAAGGAACATTGTTAGAACATGGTTTAAAGCTCAAAAAAGTCACTGTAGCAGAATGTGTGCCCTTTAAAGGATAATAACATATATAAAAAATGCATAATATTTTCCCTTTAAAGCTACAGCACCTAACTTTCTGGAAGTGGCACGTCACTTGCATAATTCCATGGAGATAGAAAGTTAAAACTGCTTCCTTGATGGAGATTCATGACATACTATGGAATATTACAACTAAAACATAACATTTCCATGGAATCAAGCAGGGGGGAGGCTCCTTCAAGTCAAGTATGAGTCAGGTTTGTGGAAATACAGCCCACTCACAGTAAAGACACTGTTTTTTTAATGTTTGTCAGTGCAATAAAAATATCCAAAATGAAAACTCAAGTAGGAGTAAAAGTATGGCATCTGAAAACTACTACTTTACCTTTTTGTCAGTAATCACAAAGTGGATAAAACGCTAAATTTAACCGTTATCTAACCGTCTTAACAACAATTTGACAGATCTATTTCACATTCTCAAGTGCGGATATCGCGTGAAATGCTCAAAAGGTGCTCATCCCTCCACACCATCTTGTTTGAGTTTCTGCATACTTATCACTTTATCTTTTCACATCGTCAACATTCCTTTCCTCCTCGGGAATTTCAAACAAGGCATTAAGCGAACCATTTTCACAGTTACTTAAAATTCTTGAACTAAAAACCCAAATAACACTTTTCAAAGCCACTTCTTACCTGTCGATATCGGCGTCCCCGGCTCTTTGGTGCGCGTTCGGGGGTAAATCCAGCCCCAGTCCTTCGTCCCGTGTGGAGATAAGGGGCTGAGGAGGTGACATCCAGGCCCAAGATAAGTCGCTTAAGTGCAGATAGGAGCAGCTCAGTGTCTGGGAGATGAAAGGGCTGATGGGGAAAAAGATGTTAAGAGTCTGTAGCAGGTAAACAAGATGGAAAGATATGGAAGAACAGGCGAGATGAAAAAGATTTGTCTGTGAACAGGATGCAAGTACATGGTTTTTAGAGAAATTCAGGATCAAGTGTGTTACTAAGAATATGGTTAGAGCTTGAGATTGAATTATCGCCTCAAAATAAGGTCCTTGGTTGAATTCACGAACATGATGGAGCAGGATATACTATATAAAAAAGGCTTGAATTCAGCATTTGAATCATTGAAATGTTTGTGCAATTTACTGCCCTGTGTTAAAGAAAAATAATATGTATTTTTCATATTTTTATCAGCCTTTAAACATGCTCTTGAGTACCGTAAATTTGCCATATCATGTTTTGGAAAAAAAAAAAAAAGTGTATTATTTATAAATGAACAAGTTTCTCTGCTGTCTGAGCTGACACTTACTGAGTGCATGCAGCCAGTAGATGGCGCCAAGCACTATACACAATTTAGGTACGGTATCACTTAAAGAGACGCTATGCTAGTGTTTAGAGGCAGAAATGCTCAGAACGAGTCTGCCGATGATTTAAGGACTTAAAACAGCAGAAGATTCTCAGATAAGTGACGTAGATGATGTCACTGATCGAGGGAGTTCATCAGGAAGTGTTTCTGACGTCAGAGGAGGAGGAGGACTTTCTAATAAACATTCCTCAAAATGATGCAGCTGATATGTTTTGATGATGGAACATTGTTAGAACATGGTTTAAAGCTCAAAAAAGTCACTGTAGCAGAATATGTGTCCTTTAAAAGAAACATATTATGCATTTTCAAGCGTGTTATAACATTGTTCCCTCATCAAAAACACACCTGGACTTGAACTTAGCTTCATTCACGCTGATGAATCCTGTGTAGTAAGTCGTCTCAACTCCCACAAAACACTGTAGTAATATGCTGGGTAGGAACCTTTGTGATTGTACGTGAGAGGGGGAGGACAATAAAGTATGTTCCAGGCGGACTAAAAAGACTGTGCCTCGTCTCTATATTAAAGGCTTCTATTTGCCTATCAAACAATAGAACATGGTGTCAGAAGTGGTGCTAAGCTTTTTGAAAGACAAGAGACAACAAGACGAGTGTGAGTCGCCAGCGGGAGAAATCTAAAAAGTTAAATATAACTTCAGAAAAAGGGCAGCTCGCGACACAAAGTTCGGCGGGAGCTAACGGGAACTAGCTTGAACAGCACCGTCTTGACCAAGCAAAAAAAATGGCGCAGTATCAAGTAACGCCGCCTGAAAAGTTTTCGTTCAGGGCAGAAGATTGGACCAAGTGGATAAAACGCTTTGACAGATTCCGGATCGCGTCAGGTCTGGACACACAAGCCGATGAAAACCAAGTGAATGCACTGATTTACAGCATGGGAGAAGAAGCTGAAGATATATTAGTCTCCCTACATCTCAGTCCAGAACAAGCTAGTGAGTACGAGACAGTCAAACAAAGGCTTGAGGCTCACTTCGTAGCTCGCAGAAATATAATTTTTGAAAGAGCTAAGTTTAATCAGCGGCAGCAAGAGATGGGCGAGTCGGCAGACAGCTTTATTACCGCGCTGCATTGCTTAGCTGAACACTGTGGATACGGTCCACTACATGATGAGATGGTCCGAGACAGGCTTGTGGTGGGACTCAGAGACACACGTTTATCCGAACAGTTACAAATGGATCCAGAACTGACACTTGTAAAAGCAGTCACAAAAGTAAAACAAAGTGAACTTGTCAAGAAACAACAGGAGATGTTAAAAACGAACTTCAAAGGAGACGTTGTCAACGCTCAACTCGACAGTGTGCACTTAAGGCCACAAGGGGGCGCCAAAGTCAAACAAAACAAGTGGCAGCCCAAACAGACGTTTAAAAAAGCCAAACCCTGCACAAGGTGTGGAGACGTAAGAGGTCACGCATTTCAGCAATGTCCAGCAAAAGAAGTCACATGCAATAGTTGCAAAAAGAAAGGACATTTTGCAAGGGTGTGCAAGTCTAAAAAAATGCACAAGGTAAATGTTGCATTAGTGACAGAGGATTCTTCGTCAGATGAGATCGTATTTTTGGGCTCATTATCGAGTGTGTCTTCAGAGAGCCCATGGATGACAATAATAAAAATTAATGATATCAATGTAGAGTTCAAAATAGACACTGGTGCTGATGTAACAGCACTTCCAACATCCATGTATGAAAAAGGACAGTTCAGTGAACTTGGGAAAACCAAAAAAAAGTGCTGATGGGGCCTGGCAGGTCACCACTAAAAGTCAAAGGCAAGTTTACGGCTACACTCACAAGAAAAGAAAAATGCATAAAGGAGGACATTTATGTTGTTGAAGGGCTAAACATACCTTTACTGAGCAGGCAAGCAGCCACAGCACTACAGCTAGTAGCTAGGCTTGATACAGCTACTTTGGATTCGAAAGAGACAATAAAAAAGGAGTTTCCAGAGCTCTTTTCTGGACTTGGCTCAATGAAAGGAGAATACAATATTGTTCTGAAACCTGGAGCACAACCATTCTCTGTCGCAACACCCAGGCGCATCTCTCTCCCTCTACTGCCAAAGGTTAAAGAGGAACTGAACCGCATGGAACGTCAAGGTGTCATCTCCAAGGTGGAGCAACCTACAGAATGGTGCGCGCCTATGGTGGTGGTGCCCAAACGTGCACGCGAAGAGGTAAGAATATGTTCTGACCTCACTCAACTGAACAAATCAGTGTTAAGAGAGAGACATCAGCTACCTCAGTTGAAAACACACTAGGGCAGCCTCTCTGGCGCCAGGGTATTTTCAAAGTTAGATGCCAATGCTGGTTTCTGGCAGATTCCTCTTTCTAAAGAATCATCTCTGCTCACAACTTTTATCACTTCCTTTGGTCGCTATTGCTACCGCCTGTGCTTTGGACTCTCTTCAGCACCAGAACATTTCCAGAAGCGCATGCAGCAGATCCTGGAGGGCTTGGACGGAGTTGTGTGTCAAATGGATGATGTCCTCATCTGGGGAGCAGATCAAAAAGAGCCTGCTGAAAGGCTAAGGAGAGCTCTCACACGCTCGAGACGCAGGCGTGACATTAAATGACAAATGCGACTTTTCAAAGACAAAAATCAAGTTCTTGGGTCAAGTTATTGAGGCAACTGGGGTCCGTCCAGATCCAGAGAAAGTCACCGCAGTAAGAGCCATGAAAGCGCCAAACAACATTTCCGAGGTGAGACGTTTTCTGGGAATGACAAATCATCTGGGAAAGTTTCTGCCACACTTAGCAGAAAAGACACGTCCGCTCAGAGAGCTTTTGAGGAAGACAAATATGTGGAACTGGGGGCCACAGCAAATGCAAGCTTTCGAGAGCATAAAGCAAGATTTGACCACACCCCCAGGACTGGCACTGTATGATCCGTCTGCAGACACACTAGTCTCAGCGGATTCATCTTCATATGGTCTTGGAGCTGTTCTACTCCAGAAACATAACACAACGGACTGGAAACCCATGGCGTACGCATCACGAGCGCTGAGCACCACGGAGCAGCGTTACGCGCAAATTGAAAAAGAAGCATTGGCCACAACATGGGCTTGTGAGAGATTTGCTGAGTTTCTGATTGGAAAAGACTTCCACATCCAAACTGATCACAAACCTCTCGTTCCACTGCTAGGCTTGAAAAATCTGGATGAACTTCCTCCACGTATTCAACGTTTGAAAATGAGGCTCATGAGATTTTCATTTACAATATCACATGTTCCTGGCAAAGAAATTGCAACTGCTGATGTTCTGTCGAGAGCACCAGTTGCGTATGCTGAGGAGCAGTTACTCGAGGAAGAGATCGACCTCTACGCGGATGCGATCATCGCCAGCATTCCTGCAACAGAAAAGAGACTCAAAGAGATACAAATTCATCAGGACCAGGATGAAATCCTGCAGCAGCTCAAGCAGTTCTGCATGGGTGGTTGGCCGAACAAGTTTGAAGTAGAAAAGACTTTCCAGCCTTACTTACCTTTTGCAGGTGAACTAACTGTTCAAAATGGGTTGTTATTGTTGGGTTCAAGACTTGTAATACCAAAATCACTCAGAGTTGACATACTAAACAAACTTCATGAAGGTCACTTAGGCGTAACAAAGTGCAGAGAACGAGCTAAACAATCTGTGTGGTGGCCAGGTCTTAGCAAGGAGTTGACAAAACTCATTGAGAACTGTGACACATGTGCCAGAGAGAGAGTTCACAACAAAGAGACTATGTTAACCACAGACTTTCCTTCAAGACCATGGTGTACAGTAGGGGCAGATTTGTTCCAGTTTGGTAAAAACCAATATCTGACAATTGTAGACTACTTTTCAAGGTTTTTTGAGGTAGCCAAACTTACATCTACCACTTCAGAAGCTATTATAGACCATTGTAAGTCTATTTTTGCTAGGCATGGCATACCAGAGGTAGTGCGATCGGATAATGGTCCGCAATTCGCATCTGAAGCATTCTGCAAGTTTGCTCATACATGGGGTTTCTCACATGTTACATCCAGTCCGCACTTCCCACAGAGTAATGGGGAGGCAGAGCGTGCAGTCAGGACAATCAAAAACCTACTGAAAAAGTCGAGTGATCCATACTTGGCAATGATGGCTTACCGTGCTTCACCCTTAGCCAATGGGTATAGTCCTACTGAACTGCTCATGGGACGTAAGATACGCACTACTGTTCCAGTTATTCCTTCTCAGCTTGATCCTAATGGAGCAGACTTACGAAGGGTGAAGAGTAGAGAACAGAGTTACAGACTTAAACAGAAACAGAACTACAACAAACGGCACAGAGCTCACGACTTGCCCAGTTTAAAGCCAGGAGATCATGTGTGGGTCAGGGACATGCAGCAAAGAGGGACTGTGGTGTCCTCCGCAGGTACACCCAGGTCCTACCTCGTTGAAACATCAAACGGTAATATCCGGAGAAACAGGTATCATCTGTCCTGCACACCTGTGGCTCCACAGCTACGTAACACTTTTCCGAATACACCATCAGAGCACAACCCTGCAGAGACTGAATCGGTCTCACCTGAGCTACTCCCTGACTCAAACCAGCAGTATTCAGAATCAGAGAGACGCTATCCTGCCAGAGTCAGAAAAACACCAGAGTACTTAAAGGACTATGTTACTTAAGTTTAAAAGGTTTTGGGGGCAGTCTACTCCACTCCCTGATTCGTTTAAATGCTGTTCATAATAAAATATGTCATTTGTATTTTTAAATGTTATGGGAAGACATCTGGTTAAAAACATTTTGTGTTTATTATTGTACCATTTGCCACTTATATGTAAGAAAGTGTATAGGCATATGTTAATCATCTGATAACAAGCAGTTGTTTACAGAACATTCTGTTATTATATGAAGTCACAGAAACAAGCCATCTATGGCGTATGAAAAAAAAAATTAGTTGAATTGTTCAAGCCAAAAGTAACACCAATAAGTTTTGGATGTGTTATTAATGCACCATGTATTGTTCTTAATGAGAAAGGGGGATGTAGTAATATGCTGGGTAGGAACCTTTGTGATTGTACGTGAGAGGGGGAGGACAATAAAGTATGTTCCAGGCGGACTAAAAAGACTGTGCCTCGTCTCTATATTAAAGGCTTCTATTTGCCTATCAAACAATAGAACACACTCCATTCTGAATTTCCCAGATGTGTGACCTCACTGGTTGAGCTCCGAGGTCTCTCTTGCTGTGTTCTTTTTAAGTTCATAAATCACAACCAAACTCATTTCTGCCATCAAATCACGTTAATTAAAACTACATGGCTACATTAGCATGTCGGGAGTAAGCTAATATTTGTTTATCTCAACTGTGTAATTCAAAAAGTAAATTCCTGCTGTGGGAAATGCCAGAGTGACATTACTTTTTTTTTGTTTTTTTTTTTGCTCCAAACCATGAGATGCCAAAGTAAAGGTATAATAAAGATCATGTTTAAGGGCCAGTGACAATAAAAAAAATAATGCATTGTATGTGTCCTTTAAAGGGCCCGTATCTTATTTTAAACCACGAGACAGGAACATGTTTTTGTTTGAACCGTTAGCCCCGCCCACATAGTCCTCAATATCGCACCATGACTCAGAAACTAACTCTTTTTACAGTTAGCGTTTAGCACTTTTGAAACTGCACCATGACAGAGAATCACATGTCTGGGATAGAGTCAAGCAGTTATTTTCCCATGATTCATAATGTACAATCTGTCTGATTGGCTGAAAAGAGGTGACCCTGGTAAACGCTTCTGCACTAGTTTTTTCCAAACAAAGTGCGTTTATAATATACACAGATTATACATTACAAACCTAATGTCTTTCCGTAAAGTTGCTTCTATTAAACAATATACAACGTAAAGAGAATTCATCCCAACTAGAGTAAATAAAAATCAGGTACAGGGCCTTTAATACAGAAAAATATTAGCATAGCACGTTAGCATAACATAACGTCAAATTAATACTTCACCTTCAACCCTTTCAAACCTTCTTCGCGAACACAAAACCATAATGCGGTTCATAATATTTACAGTCTTCCAGGGTCTCTTCCCGTTAGCTTTGGAAATCCCCTCAAGACACGATTTCGGGTTTGTTTTTCTCAGCTCAAACCCAAATCCTCAGCGGCGGGCTCCGAAAACCGCACTGACGTTTTGGAAAACACTCTGAAATGCCAACAATGATGTGAGATAGCGGCAGAGGTGATGGAGATACGGCAACTGTCACGTAACTCTCTACAGTCTGCCGCAAAAATGTACCGCGGTGTGCACAGATAAACGCAGATGCTGGCGTGAATGTTGCGTATTTCAAGATATCGTCTCATGAGAAGGAAAGATACGAGGCGATGAGGCGGCAGTTAGTGTCCGCAGCTGTCAGGAGTCGATCCAATCAGCGCAGGCATATTTCATTCCATCCGTCTTTCGCGTGGCGTGTTAAATTTTTATTCCAATTTTGTTTTAAATTGTCTTTTTTACTGGCTTTTCCTGTATGGAGTTTGGATGTGTTTGGGATCAGCAAAATTGTTCCCATTGTAAGTCTTATGAAACTTTGTGGAGGAAAATGCAAGATGTGTCTGAGGCAGTGTCTGAATGTCCTGCCAGGTCCCTAACCCTTCATTCACTTCATTCACCAGAGCTATCCAACTTAAGGCCCGCGGGCCAAATCAGGCCCTCCAAGGGATATGATCTGGCCCTCAACCATCTTCAAAAATATAGAAATATAGAATATTTGATCTCTTGTTATTGGTTTAGTCCTGGTTTAGACGTGGTTTAGACCTGGCTTAGACCTGGTTTAGTCGTGGTTTAGATCTGGTTTAGTCCTGGTTAGTCCCCGTTTAGATCTGTTTTATTCCTGGTTTAGACTTGTTTTAGGCCTGGTTTAATCCTGGTTTAGATCTGGATTAGTTCTGGTTTTAGACTTGTTTTAGTCCTGGTTTAGTTTTGGTTTAGAACTAGTTTAGACCTGCTGCAGACCTGGTTTAGTCTTGGTTTAGACCGGGTTTAGTCCCGGTTTAGTCTTGGTTTAGACCAGGTTTAGGCTTGGTTTAGTCCTGGTTTAGATCTGGTTTAGTCCTGGTTTCTTTCTGTTGTTAAAGCCTTTCATTTTACACTTTTTATATATTTTTGTCACACACGTTTTCGGCCTCGAGAACAAAATAATCTGAATAAACGTGACTTTACACTTTTACACACTCGGTAGCTTATTAGAAATGAACAAAAGCGCACAAATCTGTGCTCCAAACGTGTTCTTCATTTACTTGTTTACTTTGGTGAATGGCCTCCCAAATTCCGCGCGACATCTGCGATAAACCACAACAAATTACAGAAAACAGTTGACATTTTCAATCCGATCACAGCCTTTCGCTCTGCCCGTAAACAGTTTGATATAAGTTCAAAATCTTGTCAGCTCCACCCATGCGCTGCACATTATGACATTTAACATAACATACGACATAATGACCAAACAGGCATTACGTCGTTGCAGAAAGGTGTGGTTCTGCGAGCTTCGGGGAGTGAATTCAACATATTTAGTTATGTCACCGCGACGCTAACCACTGCCGGAGAAATGTACCAGTTGCGGTAAAGAGCAGCAGATTTTTTTGAAAGGAAACCACACACGCTTTAAGGACAGAACTGAGCTTGAAGTTGGCCCCACAAAGAAATGTCGTAAAATTTGGGGGGCAAACCAAATAAAACAACAAACCAACGCGTAAACAAAGCGAATGTTAATAAAGGAAACGGGATAAGTGAGAGCAGAGGTGGAGAGGAGCAGCTGACAGCGTTTATCGCCCGCCTCGTTAGTGGAAGTCATTACGGGACGTCTGAACGCAGAGGATCGCGAAGGTCCAAGCGAGAACAGAGGTGGTCGAGGAGGAAAAGGACTGCAGTTTGAGAAGACGTGTTTTGGTGTGGGTTTTAGTTGTGTTTTTGAGCGACACAGAGATAATTATTTTACATTTAGTTCATTGTAAACCGAGGGGCGCAAGCATGACCATGATCTGGTTAAAGGGGCTGTACCTGATTTTTACTGTTTTAAAACAATAAAACAAAAATAGTTCATTTTAAAGTCTTTACAGCAGTCACATATCGCTCACTTTCTTAAATATTCACCGCCATGAGTTTATAAGCACTTTTTATGAGTCCTGTGTAAAGCTGACAAACATTAGCATGCAAATGCCACACTTCCTGCTTCTCGTAGAATAAAACGCTCTATAAATAAATGTAGTGAAAGTGCTGTGGTCTAATTTTCACTTGAATCGATGCTTTTACAATATGTATGTCTGGGGTAACATAGATTATACTTGATTACATGCAAAAATGAAATAGTTTAGTTTTTCATGTAAAAATGAGGTACAGCCCCTTTAAGGTTCTATGATTTTAGGACCAGATCCTCAGTGTCAAGTTTACACCAAAGCATTAAAAGTGCAGCATACGTGTAGGATTCGCTTTTGAACAATGCAAAAATTATTTATCTGAGGAAATGCCAGGTCAGTAACGTTTAAGACTCAGTTGTGTTCGAATTAGTGATGCTTAAAGGAAAAATATTCTGCATTTTTCATTCATTTTCATTGTTAGCCTTTAAACATGCTCTTGAGTACCTTAAATTTGTGTTCTCTCATGTTTTAAAACAAAAAATAAATTCTATTTATTCATCCAATTACTTTTTTTTTACCAGTCAGTATGAAATGAGTGCAGAGTACTGAGTGCATCCATCCAGAAGATGGCACCAGTGCAATATACAATCTTGTGAAGTTACCGCTGAAAAGATGTTATGATGCGGATTTGCTGCAACAGTTATCGGGTTTGGATGACAGAAATTCTTAGAACGAGTTTAGCGGTGATTTAAGGACTTAACACAGTGGAATATTCTCAGATAAATTATCCGAAAATACGTCCCAGATCAAGGGAATTTCACAGGACATGTGTTTGACACTTGGAGGGGGCTTCACCTGTTCTGCCATAGCTCCTGCTGGAAATTCTTGGTTTCTCTTTGTTGCATGTTGTGGGGTTGATAATGGTGGAGCACCTGCAAAAACCCATCTGGACACAGGGAGAACATGCAAACTCCAAACAGAAGGCCCGACACAATCAAACCCATGCAAAAGAGTCACTAAAATCGAGTCCTTTTCCTCTGTGACGGCAGACAGTCCACAGCACACTGCTCCAGCTCGTTGCATGCCTACAACTGGTTTGGATCAGCGTGGTTTACTTAACAGTATATTTTACCCCGGGACACAGGGAGAGATAACCAAATAAACCTCTCAAGACAGGAATGCTCCCTGCAGCTGCTAGGTTCAAAGTGGAGCACAGATAGACCTCAGATTCATAGTTAAAAGAGCGGCTGGAAGGAAGTTTAACTATTGTACTGACTGATTTGTCCTGGTTTAGACCAATCCGGGCCCGATTCAGTCCTAGTGTAGACATGGTTAGGATCCATTTTCTCTGTTTATCTTAGAATTATTCCAGTTTTAAGGTGGATTTTCATTGCATGGCTGTAAGTCAGAACACCAAAATCATGCAGCGTACCATATGGAAATGCCTTATAAAATCGGATTTATCTGATTCAGTCATTATTTTTAGACATAAACTACTTAACAACCAATAAAGATTTGTTAAATGTCAATAATTTTGGACCGTTATGGCAGTAAACTTGCAGTAATTATGATGATTTTGGTGAGTTATGATGATTTATGCCATTTGATCTTCAATAACGCGTACATTATTGATGTAGTGACACCAAACTCACATCACTTGAATTACCTTTCCAACCTGAAACTACTGAGACTGCACCAAATGATGATTGATATTCACAATTCCCCATAAATCCCCCCCGAAATTGTTCAAATTAGAAAAGTAAAAGTTGTAGTAGATACACTGTCATAATTCATAAGACAACAACAATTTAAAAGTTTAACATTCAAAATATGTTAATGTAGCATATTTCATTATTTTTTACAAAGTACTTATCCAGTTAGACAGGGGGTGCTGGAGCCACATGGGCAGATGTTTAGTGTCTCATCTCTCCTCTGAGCCCTGTGTTGGTGTCTTGTGGCTGTACATGACTCTCTTCTCCTGATGCAGACGGCTCCTCTGAGGGTACTTTCTCACCTGTTTCATCTGTACTCAACAGATTGTTCATTATCATCGAGTGGGTGTGTGTCAGTGTGTGTGGGATGTGTCGTTGTCTGAGGTAAGGTAATTCTGGTGATTGCGTGGAAGGGAATGCAGGATTGTTTTTCAAGCATCTTTTTGTATAAAAAGTGCTTTATAAATAAATTATAATTTTTCATTGATTGTTTGATTGATCTGACAAGCTTCAGCCAGTGTTGCGAGTTCACGTCTGGCTCTGACACTTTGCTGAATGTACTGCACTCCCTGTCCTGTCCTGGCCAAAAAGTCATAAAAAGGTAAAGAAGGGCTCTCTGAGTTCAGCTCTCAGTCTGCAGATTCATAAGATTCAATCAAGTTGAGAGAAAAGCACAGACAGATCTTTACCTGTAACAAATACATAAGACATTGCTAAAAACCAAACAAAAACGGGCTATTTTGTGAGTGTGTTGCACCTCACCAAACTGTGCGCACTGTTAGTGGCGCAAATGTGACATGTAAATGAGTTTACAGCGGGAAGAGGATGTGTCTCTGCTGCTGCTCCTGGTGAACAGACACATGTGAGAAGTTATGATAAATGATGATATTCCCCAGCCTCATGGGCCAGCAACTAAACATTATATCCATCAGTTTAATTACATAGCACATCAATGTTTTTCATGAGATCTTCATTTTAGGCTATAGGGAATGTCTGTGATTAGTGTGTTGAACATTTGAACCCACACCGCGGTTTAGGCAAAAGGACACTAAAAGGACCTGGGACCAACTCCTAAAATTTGTCTGAGGGACAAATGCTCCATTTCAAAGCGACACAGATGAGAATCCAGGTGTCGCAGGTAAAATGTGTTTGTATAACCTCGCCGCTCCGTCAAAACAACGCTATTATTTTGGAGTAGGATAAATCAAACAGCGGCCGCAAAACATTATCATCTGCATGTTCTCCGCCTGTAATTCTGCGTGTTGGGGTAAATTGCCCTGTTTTGCTTATTCATATAGTCCCATGTGCTAAATTTGCACTGTGGAATGAGAGAGACGCAAGTCTAGGGTGACCAGATGTCCCTATTACTCGGGAAAGTCCCAGTTTTGAGCCCTATGTCCCATGTCCCAACAGATGTGTCCAAAGCCATTGATGTCCCAGTTTTACACGAGATATGTCCCAGTTGTTCCAGTTTTTGACCTATCTGATACCCACCAACAATAAAGAGACAATCTATTTGCACTACTCATTTGCACATTGCACTATCTGCCAACTGTACATTCTGTATATAGTCTATCTTAGTCTATTTTATTCTTAATTTTATGCATGCCTTTTTATATATTTTTTATATTTTATCCTTTGCTTTATGTTGCACCTTACGCCGAAGCAAGTTCCTACGTTTGTGAATTTCACTGACAATGGCAATAAACAGTTTCTGATTCTAATTCTGACAAATAAATTGTAATTTCTTTTGCCAAAATAGAGAAAACTGTTCTTGAAAATGACCAGAACACAAAAATGCATGTGAAAGATGTGAATGAGCCATGAATGGACCGAGTGCATAATAATACATACATAAGTGCCCACAATGCATGTTTATCTTTTCACAATTTTACCAACGCAAATCCCAACTGCACCCACTTTTTGCTCCAGTTTAGCGCGCGCAACCCATTTTGCACCTGCGCAAAGGCTTGGCAAATCTGCACCTAAGTCTTTAGTTATTTTTGTTGCATCATCCTCTCTGCCACAGCCCACAATCTCCAGCAGAACTCCACGGCCAGTTATCCCACGGTCGTCTTGTGAAGGGCAGGGCTCTTTTTTTGTTTTACGGCCGCAGCTCTGCACGGTGGTTCCAGCGAGCGGCCCCACACATTTCCCCGCTGGTCCGTACGAGCGCCCGAGGATTTGCGAGCACGGTGTGATTTAGGGCGCGGCTGGGAGGGAGGCGAGCGTGTGGGCATGTTCCTCCGTGACCTGCTCCATCCATCAGTCCAGTCTGTCCAGCTGTTGCCTGACCACACTGCAGCTCTGGGGCTCGAGCGGCACTGAAACGGTCGTAGTAGATTTTTAAATGTAAATGATGTGTAAAAGCCACCTCGAGCACCACTGATGGCTCGTTCTCTGCAGGTCCAGTGGAGGAGGGAAAGTATTTGGGGTGTGGTTTATGACTGAATGAAAAATGAAGAGGTAAGACGCGAACAAGGTTAAAGAAACAAAAAAGTACCTGTTAGAATTTGAATTTAAAGCCTTTATTGCAAGCTTACTTTACTACAGCTCTACTTTTCCGTGCATTTAACCATATTACATTGTGTTTTGCTTTAGTAACCCTGCATATTTGGTCTGTCTGCGTCCTTAGAGCTCTAAACGCCTTCCTGTAAGTCATTCTCCATGAACTTCCTTTGTCAATCATCACCAAACTTGTTCAGGTCATTTGACTGCGCACATTGTCTCATTGTTATTCTGAGTGGGTAGTTTTGCGTTAGCTGGCTGTGTTTGTAGCTAATAGGAACTACTTTTGTTGTCATTGCACTGACAGATACAAGCTTTGCATCATCTTCTGGAGCCTCAGGAACACTTGATCCTGCATGTCAGCCAAAATAGTTAATAGCTCAGTTTAGTCATGCAATTTAACATACACAGTTGAATCGACCAGTCAATGTATTGCTGTATTTGGAGGCTTGAAAACATAACCTGTGTCTCAGTGTTTCTCAAACTGTGGTGCCTGTTCCACTGATGGTAAATGGTCATATTTATACAGTGCTATTCAACCTACAAGCCACTTAAAACACCTTACATCGTGGAGCCACTCATTCACACACATTCACACATCAGTGTTCGCAGACGAGGGTTAAGGTTCTTGCCAAAGGACACAGTGGAAGTATTCACATAAGGAAGCTGTGATCGAACCGCCAACCTGTGGCTCAGTGGATCTTATTGCTCAGGTTTCAAACCATCAACCTTCAGATCAGAAAACAAGCACTCAACCAACTGAGCAACTCCTACCACCCCGTGTGTACCACCAGAAAGTCTTTTGTTAATTTAAAGTTCATTTTATCCACATTTTTCACCTACATTAGGTACATTCTTGGTTAGTAATAGTGGCAAGGCAAGGCAAGTTTATTTGTATAGCACAATTCGTACACAGGGCAATTCAAAGTGCTTTACATAACAGGAAAAAGTTGCATTAAAATCACTAATCATTAAAATCAAAAGTGTGGTCCTGTTAGACCTACATGGTTTAGCACCACTATGGATCTAGAATAGACTTGTCACAGTACAGTGTCATAGTTGTCTGGTGGTAAATGCAGAGCCACATAATGGCTAAAATTCAGTGTAATTGAATAAAATAAGTGCAAACCACAAAACCATACTATAATGTGAAACATTCCAGGCAAAGCATTAACGTTTTCATAAAGGACGGACCCTCCATCAGAATAGTTACATATATAATACATACATTATTATTACTAAAATGCCCAATAGTGAAGAAAGATCATGGAGGCTAGAATAGACCATAAGTCCAGGGGCATTTTTTTTTTTTTTTGATGATCAGAAAGATGACGAAGATGACGAGGATTTTACAAAGGAAGCCCATCTTAAACGCACATGCTGCACAGTCACTGTGGCTGCTTTGTCAAACAACAGTCATCTGAGAAATGTGTGCGTTTTATTGAAGAATCTGAAGTCGAGGATTCAGTGCCACTCGGTCATTAAAGGGTGACGCTGGGTGCCGCGACCACAACGGTTAATGACCACCGCACCAGCTCAGTGTACCTCCACCAAACCCGCCGCGTGTGATGTGGTCGCAGTACTTGAACGCATCACGAGCACTTCAATGACAGGGTGTTCCGCTGCAGACCGTGATGTCATCGCGCGACACACAGGAAAGGGAACCCTGGCACACGTCTGGGGCTCCCGAACCTTCTAATTACCGCAGCGGACACATGCGTCATAGCGGCGGAAACTAGAACCACCAAAGAGGCGCAGGGATCCAGCTGCACTTTACAACGCAGTCCGGTCCATCTGCGTTTTTGGAGCGCAGGGCAGTGACTTATGCTTGAGTTTATATTATCTAAATGTAGCGTTCACCACTACAGAGAGCCTCTCCAAATCAAACAGCGCGTTCTCGTCCACATATGGGATTTCCTAAACCTGCTGACCCTGGCCGTTTTGCGTTTTGGCGGCGTCCTTAGAATCCATCATATGCGCACAGACGGAGCAGACAGGGGCCAGATGGCAGATCTATTTACTCCTCTGCTCCAGTCTTCAGTTGGATGCACAGGCCCGGGACATGAGTGCAGGGCAGTGTAGGGAGCTCAGAACCACTCAGCACTGACAGGGGTAATGTGAGGTATGATCCACTGTCAGAAATGGTGCAATATTGCTTTTGGAAGTCTGTTGACACTCATATTAAGTTATTTACTCATACATTTTGGGGATAAAATAGATAAATCATTGTAATTGACAAGTGCTGCAACTGCGATTGGATTAGAAGTTAGTGGTGCTGGTATCTATCTCCAGAAGTGGGACCAGTTCCATGTTTTGCAAGTCTCGACGCTAAAGCTTTTGGCGTCAAGTCCCAAGTCAGTGGCACACAAGTCCAAGTCCTCTACTTTGTTCCAGATTTATAAAAAATGGTTCATATGGTTACAATTTATATGTTTTTTGTGAATGGTTCTTCTCTTTAAAAAGGTCCTGGTTACATCCAAGTATCTACTGTAATGGAAAATGTCTCTGAAAATACTTTTTTTGTGGAGAAGCATTAAGTCGTCTCAAGTTAGAAGACTCCAAGTCAATGTCCTTAAAGTCCGAGTCAAGCAGTCCGTGGTACATTTTATTAAGTCAAGTCTCAAGTCATCAATTTAGTGACGTAAGAAACAAGATAGTAGCGGCACTGAGCCATGTCAGATGTGTGGAGAGGTGGCCCTGCACACTGTAAGAGTTCATGTTTTCAAGGTATTTTAGAGCAGTAAAAACATCTGCAATTAAATGGATGCCAGATAAATAAGTTTCATGCTATAGAGCCAAGAAATAACATCTCTATGTAGACAAGCAGGTGGCTGACCCGCTAGCAGAAAACATTTAGAAACGGAAATGGAAGAGTCTAACCGAAGAGTTGGCACTTTGTATACATATAAAGACGGGATATTTTGTTTTTTTTGCAAAGAACCTACATAACAGCTGTAGCAATTTGATAATCGCAACAATTCAAATTGAAATTTTGATTTGATTGCAGTTCACAGATTCATTCACCAGCGAGGTAAGTTCACTGCTGAAACTCAGAATGATGGCAAGCCCGGGCGTTAGCAGAAAGGATTAAATATTTCTATCAACACCCAATCTCCACCACAGCAGCAGAACCATATCCTCTTCTGCACCATATCATCAATCCCTGTCATCATTTAAACTTTTTAAAGACACACCTTTTTGAGTTTAGACACTGACACGGTTCCTTCATCGCACATGATTCACGATTGTTCCGTTAATCCTGTGTACAAGCTCATCTTCTCTGCTCCTTCTCAGAGCCTCGGAAAATCCTCAGTTTCAAATTTCTCAAATTTGTGACATCAAAGGTAGAGGTCTGATACACCGTTTGCAAGACTTGTCCTGAGCCTTTCTGCCATCAAATCACATTCATTTCAACTGAAAGTCTACATTAGCAGGTTGGGACAAGCTAGCTTTTGTTTTATTTTTTTCTTTGTTGCCAGTAGATGTTGTGCTAAAGTGTACTTTTCTTTTTGTACACTATGTTAAGTTATAAAACATGAGATGGCAAAGTAAATGTACTCGAGAGCATGTTTGAGGTCCAATAACAATACAACACAATGCTGAATATGTGTCTTTGAAACTATTTCCCTTCTTTCCAGCGAACAGTAAATGTGAACACTGAACTCACTGTGGCCTCTCCCCTCCCATCTTGATGCTGGTGTGTGCCAGTGCACCTGTGCTCTGTGGGGGACCTTTTCTGTCCAATTTATACACATTCCCAGAAAGGCTGGATCTTTCATCTGACTCAACTGTAAAACCTGTATAAAGCCAAGTGTGGGGCTGTCAGGGCAGTGTGAGTGCACCGAGCAGGGTCTCTGTGGCTCATGGTTCTTCTCAGTCGCAGCTGGAAACGTGCCATTGCCAACAATCCAGAAACAATCAACGAGAACAGGTGTTTGAATAAGTCTGCTGCCATAATGTGGAGGTTGGTGCCAGAAGATTCCTCTCCTCCTGCAAAGTTCACAGAGGAGGGCTTAAAGGACACATGCTGGACTTGTTTGTATTTTTTGTACATGTCCTTTAAACATCTTCTTGAGTACTTGAGCATCTCTTGTTTTAGAACTTAAAATAATGCATGAATTGAAAACCACACATGCACACTTTATATCAGTCATGCATTCCCTCATCAAGATTGGCATTGTCATGAGAATTACCATGAGGAAGAAAACAAAAGCTAGTTTGCCCCAACATGCTAATGTAAGCACACTGTTGTAATGAACGTGATTTGAGGCAGAAACAATCAGAATGAGCCTGCAGATAATTTACGGAAAACAGCACATTAAAACCTACCTTTGACAACAGGAATCAGGAAAATTTGTAACCAAGCACTTTCTGAGGCTAAGAGAAGGAGCAGAGAAGACAATCGCATAAACAATACTAATGAAACATGTGTAAATGAAGCTAAACACAACTCTTGTGCTGTTTTTGATGAAGGAATAATGATATATAACATTGTTAAAAGCTTTACAAGTAAAAACAATGCGATAATTAAATAAATACATGCATCTTTTTACTGGAAGTCTATTTTCACAAGAGACCTGCGGGGGGAGCTATGTCGCTGAAGTTACTTAGTTCTGCTTGCACTATGAAACTTTTCTGCTGAAGCCACTTGCTCGTCTCTATGCTTTGCTTACAATGTTCCACAGTGTGGTATGACATCTTAATTATTACCACGATGAGTTTAGAAGCACTTTTTACAACTTTAAAAGACTAGAGCGAGTTTTGCAGTTACACTAAAGTTAACAACAACTAGAATGCTAGAGGTGCACTTCCTGCTTTGCAGAGAATAAAACACATAATTTGATGCAGAGAAAGCGCTGTGGTCTTATTTCACCTGAATAGATGCTATTACAGTATATCTGTGATCTGTGCTGGGGCAAACAGATTTTACTTTCTGCATGAAAAAAAAAAATCAGGTATCAAGTACTCTTTAAGTTCCATGGACACCAGCAAGTGATGCCATCAGGTCAAGCTACAGGTCAGATCTATGAAGAGGCGACACCAGTCATAATAAGAATGTACGTTTTTCCATTTTTATTAGCAACATAAACATTTGTAACTGAATAAATGTAAAACAGTTTCATGTCATACTGTGGAATATTGAAGTCAAAGCGGTAACAGCTCCAGGACAGCTCAAACAGGCATGGATCACTCAAAATACAGCTCAGGGGGTGCTAATTATGAGGGAAAACCATTATAACCTGAATAAAATCTCAAAAAACTATTAAAATATCATGTTTAATGTATATTGTTCAAGACTGTGTGTTCGCCATGCTTTATTTCTCTACGACTACCAAAGCATTCGATCAAAACACGTAATTTCCAATTCACGAATGGAAAAGATCATCTTCTCCGTAGCATGTGAAGGCAGCCCAGTGTGTTTGAAAGTAGCCTGAATGACCTCCCCTTACTATACCACATCTTGCACAAATAAAAAGCTTAACTCTTATTCCTCAGAATCCTCACCAAACTCACCAAGAAACACAATCTGGTTGCACTTATGTCGGTGAGTCATGGAGCATCATTTCGGCTGCAAAAAGAAACATACTTTTGGAGTGTAAAAAGACCAAAGGGACAGATTTAGAGCTGGGAGGACCGGCGGGGATGTGGATGTGTTTTGTGACCTGAGACCGGCCCGCACAGCTGCACCGCTCACATTTAGAGGCGCATATGTTGGAGACTGGAGAGGGTAGAAATATGTAAATATCGCAAAGGGCCACATGAAAGAGTCCACTGAGCAGTATATGGGGATGCAGTGGGAGAGGCGGACTTCAAAAATGACCCTCCGATGACCTATAGTGTGCAAAGTGTCTAACTGTCTGGTGATTGATAACCCTGCAAGTAAGAGGTTGTTTTCTCTGCGGAGTTAGAAGGGCATAGCTACGACCTAGAAGCTACAAAGTGTACTTACAGTAGAAAAACACACATTGTTTTTTCCCCATT
This sequence comes from Rhinogobius similis, assembly GCA_019453435.1. Lineage (NCBI taxonomy): Eukaryota > Metazoa > Chordata > Actinopteri > Gobiiformes > Gobiidae > Rhinogobius > Rhinogobius similis. The sequence continues at coordinate 27,154,952 of CM033638.1, read as the reverse complement.
GTGTAACATTAAATTAAATCATATTTCTTGTGTGGTTGGTTAGTAGAAATTGACGAAAATTATTTGTATTTGCTATATTTTTAGTTTTTGTTTTATTTGTACTTTATTGACATTTTGTTACATTCTGCAAGGTCAGAATTGAACATAGATTTTCAAGGCAGCCAAGATGATGAAATTTTGTCTGATTTGATTTTATTATTTAAAAATTTTGAGTGTAAAAGGCAGAGCGGAGGCTAACCGGTTATGTAGATTATAAGTTCCAAAAGCAGTTTAAAACTAAAGTGTGCGAAATGTTTGATAACTTTATCAATGTTTGATTATCAATGGATAAAAATTAGATGGAGAGTTTGAGGTGGCTTATTGTTCTGCTGCTGCGGTGGAGATGTAAGTCATGAGGTGATTGGTCAAAGGTAACAAGCTCTCATATTCTGATTTGACAGGAGGCTCGAGGAAAATTTTTCTGTCAACACTGGGGTACTTTCACATTTTTTGAAACCTATGCTCTTATGTCTGTTTTTATTGTTTGTATTCACCTTTTTCCGCCCCGCCCACTTTTGCCTCTTTTTACCACAGATACGCACTTCTGTTGTAAACGCACTTACGTTTGACGAGAACTCTGTTAAAGATAATGAAGAACGAGGGAAAAGGTTGATTTGTGTAAAATGTTTAATGAACACGTGCAACAAGTCACACTGCACCGATGTGCAGTGTGACTTGTGACGAGAGTTGGAGCCCGAAAACAACTTTTTAGTCCGTGTAGAACTTATTTTCTGTTGAGCTCGTCTGCCCCGTGTAAACTAGTACAACAGAAACAAGATGGCGGCGCCCACAACATCTTCTGGAATAAGGTCAATAGTGTATGTATTAAGCCCAGGTCATGTAACATGGCCCACTGACATGTGTCACCAGTTTAGCCTTATGTACCTGCTGGTCATCCATCCACTGACCATGCGCAGTAGAGTTCTTCTCCCAATCAAAGTGAGAGTTGTTACACTGTAGCAGAGCATGCCGAAAGTAAAAGATTAAAACGCTGTTACGAAAACTGAAGAATTTTCAACGGGGAAAAAACAGCAAAAATTGCCTTGTGAAAGCTGCCCTGTCAGCCGAACGTGCAGTTTGTTTTTTTGCTGCAGAACCAATGGACTGGCCACTAGTGACAACTGCTGACAGGTTTAAGATAGCAATACCCCAGTTTTTTAGTAGATCCATGACAGAAACCAAATTTAACTGCAAGCCAATTCTACCTGAGGGTATGAATAAAGTAACCTGAACCTGAATCTCCTATTTATTGTCATGGGTAAGCCAGTAAGTAACCGAGCATGTTACTATATTGTCATTGTGTGTAGAGATAAATCATCATTATAGCATATGTGAGTAATGAATGTATTTTACACCTTTAAACTCAATATGGGCCTACTGCACTGCACATATGAAACAAAACTCCAGATACGTTTGTAACGAGGAAACAATGTGTTAACCCTAACCCTATGACTAAAAAGCCTTTGGCATAGCATGAGACATTTCCATTCAACATTACTCTATATTTCCCGCACACAATGCCATCTCCTTTGTGTATGACTTACTGTGAGTGGTGCAGGTGTAGCCATTAGGCCTGGTTTATGTTGAGCCGTATTACCAGGCCCTCTTCAGAAGGCACATTTAGCTCAGTGTCTGTCAGCTCATCTGTCTCACTCAGAGCCAACTGCACCTCACTTTTTATGGTCTGCTGTGATTCACGTCTCTGCAAACTTAAACAGAACAAATGTACACAGGGCTTTGATGAGAACAAGCTAACGGTTAAGAGCTGCAGCTGTGGACAAGACATGACTTTACTTAGGCATGGGGTTTTTCCTGTGGGCACACGGCAAGGCTGTCCACCACCTTCTCTCTTCTTTATCTATTCCTGCATTTGATACCTGTTTTATCATTTGTATAGAAAAAATGTAGGCACTAGTTTCTGAATTATGTTGCGAAAAGAGAGGTACAGAGCATCAAGGAAGGCGTCTAAAGCTAAAGAACACACTACAAGATGTTTAAGCCTGGAACTGTTGAGAAAAAGAAAGTGCAGATTGAGATTTGTATTCTCCACGCACCAAGACAACAAGCCAAAGGTGGTGAGCCAACAAAACTACTGCAACTTACATCAGCTTTTTCCCGTCCAGAGTAAAGCGACTCAATGTTCAAGTGTTGAGACGACGACTGTAGCATTGCGCTTCTAGTTTAGTCAAAACTGGGCTAGTGTTATTTCGTAAAACATGGATCTTAAAAGTATATCTGGAGGTAATGGACGAGAGAGCCGTTCAGACTGTTGTTTTATTGCCAGAACTGAACCGTGTACTGTCGGCCGTAACCACACCAATAATCACACAACAAGGATGGAATAAAGAACTTAGCAGCGTGTTCCTCCGTCTGCCCCTCAAAAACAACACACAACACTGCAGCGTCTGAACACAAGCCCAACCCCCACTATTTTATACAATCACGTAGTGGCGCGAACTTCAGAAAATAACAATGCAATAACAGCAGTAATAAATGACCATTACAGCAGGGTCGCTACAGTATTTAGCACAGAAAGTCGGCGCACGGACATCAAGCGCCAATCTTCTCAGCGAAAACACTGACACGCTTAAGGATCTACTTCTATTTTTCTCAGTTTTCACTTCAACTGAAATAATAGCAATATATTGTGAAGTGGATGTCATTGTGTTGTCAAATACTACTGGATAGAAGGACATGTGTAAGAACGCTGCCGTTTATCTTCACGAGAGGTGAATAATCTTTGTCCTTTTTGCTATTTCTCGTGTTGTTATCTCAGACTCCGCCTGCTCCTGATGTTCTGCTTTATTGGCTGTTGCGGTGGTGGTGAAATTTGTGTTTATAATGTCACAGATATCACACTGACACCACAAACAAGAAGAGTGCAGTGGTTTAATTTACTCAGGATCCAAAGTCGAGTCATGCCTTCCTGAAGTCATGGAGAAGCAAATCAGGGCCTAAATTGGTCAAATGAACTTGTAGTTTGTTCTGGACTTTAGTTATGGTATTTTCTTTTGTTTTCAATGTAATATTTCATTCACTTTTGATGATCTGAATGGGATATTATTGGTGAGTAAGTGACCACTCAAACGTATTTGCCATTTAATCAACAAACTCATTTAAGCTTTGTGTATTAGCAAGTTGTTTAACAAGAAATTATATTGTATTTAGGGCTTTCGATAAATCAAATGTAAATTCAGAGCAAAACACAATTGAAGATCAGATAAGAAAAGCTTTGGCCGTACAATAAATCCAGCTTCAGACTATGATAATCCTTGCAAAAAGATGAAGTAGAGATGTGCAAACATGGACATTATTTGGGTTTTCTTTTGGTTGTCTGATAAATTAGTACCTAAAAGACCAACACAAGGAGGACTGAAGCTAATGTCTGTTGGCTCGTTTGGTTGAGTATCTTGCTCTGAACGCTGCCGTACCAGGCCTGTGTAATGCAGTCCAGACGTCCTAATGACTGGTTGCGCTGGGAGCAGTTCCGGGCAGGACTGTGGACTGTGGACTGTGGTGGGGCTCACACAGACACATGGAAACACTGCAGCCAGGGCTCGGCCATGTGCTCGAACAGGCCGCTGCTCACAACGGATCATTGGTGTACGATCTTCACACAGTGTATAGTCAGGTCATGGGATTTAGAATCTGTCATATCACTCTATCTTCTTAACATGCTTCACTCAGCACTAATTATCAGCAGAGAGTGAATCAAAAACACAAGTCAAAAACACGAGTACGAATAGTCAGGAGATCTTGGCTTGTTATGTTTGTTTCTGCCCCCACGCTCAAAAGGCTTAAATATTATCAAATCAAACCAAAGAATGAAGGATGAACGATCTAAGGGCTGCCAATTGCAATAAGATACGATCTACACAGACACAAGGCCGTTTAAAGTTGCCCAGAGAAGCGGTGTAGTGCTGAGCTGCTGGTGCACATGAACACTGAACATTTTATACAGATGTCTACTCTCTGTGCTGTTCGGCCTCCTGCTCAGCCCTCCCCTCAGCCCCAGCAAGCACTGCACCAGGTGGAACCAATGTTCTGATTAGACTGTTCCACCAGGGACAAATAAAAGGACATTTTATTATGCAAAATTATATTATGCAAAAAATTTACTTTGTTGAGCTTTTAGCCATGTTCTCACATTGTGCTGTCATCAGAAACATGTGTTTCCAAGAATGGATGATTGTTAAAAATAAGATTTACATTAAAATGGAAAGCTAAATTATCATTTATGTTAAATGGATGGTGGAAATGCTGGAATAAAATGTAAGTTAAAAGTAATTTAATCTAAAATGTATTATACTTATAATTTTATTGTGTATTTAATTTATATGAATTCATTTAATTCACATGTATTTATAGCTGTCTCTGTTTAGAGGTTTTTCACCTGCCCAGCAATGCCACAACTTCAATTAAAAAAACACAAAAGGAAAATGTAAGTCTGTTCATTGGAGTGAAATCCAGAGTTCAAACTAAAGGCCAATTCATACTTCATAAGAAGTACGAACTTTGTTCGTGCGCCTCGGGCTGTAAGAACAAAATTACGTCATTTTGTTCTTACAGCCTCTGTTCGGCTGTTCTCGCAGCCTGTTCTTGGCACATCAGCTGAGCAGAACTTTGTTCGGCAGAGCTGTGCGTCAACTAGGCTCTGATTGGCCAGTTTTTCAAAAGGGGCGGGGTAAATTTCTTTGGGCGCATGTTGGAGAAATAGTGTTATCCTAAGAACAAGGTGGTCAAACCGACGGGCTGACATCCGGAAGTACGAAAGGTGCCTCTCCTCATCCATCTCCCGCATTTGTTGAACGAGCAGACTGTATTGGCCCTGTACGACCCGCGTCGTATTTAGCGGCCGAACATGCCGTCTTTGCTCATTTCGTTCTGTCTCCTCGGCCAGCGCATGTAAAAGAAGCAGGTCGTCATCCTCTTCATCTTCAAACATCATCCTCTCTTCTTCCTCCTCCTCTCTCATCCACTCAAAAACTACATCTGTCATTGCTAAAACAAAATCAGCTGAGCTGTCAGCGATGGTAATCTCCATAGAAACAGCGTGGAAACCAGTGGGCGAGGCTACCGCGCTCAAATTGAGCCGCCGACTGTAGGCTGCCATGTTTGCAATCTGGTGCTGACCGCTAGGGGCTGGCTGCGGAAGTAGAATTATTCAATGCAAGTCAATGGGGAGTTAGACGTTTCAAAACCTACTTTAGAGCCTGGCTCAAAATACGGCTTTGGTCTCAAACGTTAGCTTACGGCTCTGTGACAACGCTGAGGGGGGTGAATTTTTTTGAACCAGGCTGGTTTAGCCGCTGTGATTTTTTAAAGTTCTTGAATATCTAATGAGGAAGGCGGGCTTTACGCGCCGGAAATGTCACGCAGCGCAGCCAAACACCTACGAGTGGGCGGTAACTATAGAGGCTACGGCGGCAGTACGTCAGCAAAGGCCGCCCCAAATTCGGCCTCTCCGCCTCCCACCGAGGGGAGTGGTGGGGGCTAACCCGCGGCCATTTTGAATTCTCCATGACTGAGCCGCATTTTCATGAATGGGGCGGAGCGACGACAGTCTATCCATTATTTTTTATGTCTATGGTGGAAACAGTGGTTGGGGATCACGGGGGGTGGGGTCTGAATAAGTTCGGCTGCGGCGCTTGAGTTGAAGTATGAATGCCAGAGCCGAAACAAACTTTGTTCTTGTTCTTACAGCCTGAGGCGCACGAAAAAAGTTCGTACTTCTTATGAAGTATGAATTGGCCTTAAGGGTCACCCTCCTCAAGTTGGGGAGCTGTAAAATAAACTTGACCTTATACTAGGGTCAAACTTGTCCCTCGCTCTCCACTTATGTGAACTCCTGCTCCTGCTTCCTACAGGAAGTGACAAAACAAGTGTAAACCTGCAGGAAATAGAAAAAAAAGTGGAATAAGGTAGATTGCCTGGTAATTACTCTCAATTGTTTTGTTTTTTTAAGGGCTTATAAACACACAAATTAAAGTAATAATTTCATATAATTACATGGAGCCTTCCAGGAGTGATGTGTTTGGTACTGTTGTATAAACGGACTGTCCCATTTTTTTAATGAGGCAACATAAAGCATGAATTTTGACATTTGTAATCTGCACAGACAGATTGTTTATATATTCATTACATTTGGCCAAGAGTAATGCAAATTAATATACTACTTCCAGCTCAAAGTTTCATAGATTTGAGTTCAGCCCATTTTTCATGAGCTGAACTTAAAGCTGTTAAACTTTTTCTATAAACACAAAACACCCATATCTCTCAAATTTTGCTCACAAAATTGTCAAAATCTGCCTCACTGAGCAATTAATATTAATAATCGATTCCACCTCACAGGTGTGGCATATCAAGATGCTGATGAGACAGCATGAATCTTGCTGAGGAGTGCCTCAGACTGGCCACAATAAAAGGACACTGTGAAATGTTCTGCTTTATTGTGACGACAGGGATGACAGTCCAGTGACATTATTCAATCCAACAGAAATGTGTTCAAATGTTTTTGCTGAGGTTTAATTGTCAGACAAATGTCAAATGTCTGTAGGATTAATCACAAAAGTGCAGAAATATCACAACATAACTTTTTTTCTTTTTTCTCAGACTTTTTGCAGCATTTTTTTAATTGCTTTTAACTACCAGCCAGACATGTGGAGAACAAGCACTCGCAGCATCTCACTGTGAGGAAATTGTACAAGCCACTTTGCCGCGTAAACTTCTTTGAGATATTCTGCAAAAAAAAAAAACAGCCACAGAATTATTACATCTCTGGACATCTGAATTCCCATTGGTTGTTCTTTAAGAGCTGTCACACCTTCGTAATGTTAAACACAGACTTTTAAAATGACACTTAAGGTAAAAAAAAGAGAGAGTAGAGCCCAAACAAACAGAGCTGTTGCCGTGGAAACACACAGGCCCCTGCTGACATGGTTAATGCACCCCACTTAGCCCTTCAAGCTCGCAGTCAGATGGTGGTAAGAACATTACAGAGGAACATGGCGCGCGTCTGGTTTACAGGAAGAAAAAAAACTAAATACACTGCTTCCATTGAAAATAAAAGCCACAGAGAACTAACTATGTCCAGTCGACGCATTTACAAGAAATCTGCCACCGTTTATCTGGAGGGAGTGAGAATAGAATATATAAAAAACAGCTTTTGATGAAGAATTCAGTTTAAGGGGAGACGCTGCAGGTGAATGGGCAAAAATCTTAAATGTAAAGATTACTGACATAAATGTAAGAAAAAAATGTTTTGATTGTGTAATGTTTTCATGTATAAGTAAGGCATTTTATGTGTGAAAACAGACAAAATTGCACATACTGTATCTTTTACATTTTTTAGATTAGTTTATTTGCCATTTGCAGTTAAAAACTACATTGGAAAGCTCAATGTGCACATAAAAAATAGAAGTAAAAGGGCACAATCCTTATAGTTAAAGTGCATTATTCAAGCTTGTGGACATTTTGGGCATTTAACTGTGTAAAAAACTGGACAGAACCAGGCAGGTTTATGTTTCTTGTTTCATTTTGTACAAGTATTAGTTACAAAAAAAAAAGAATTCAGATATCTTATTTAGTTTTTGAATAAACTAGATCTGACAGAAAACTGGCCTATAAATTCAAATTTCGTCTCATGTTTTAGACTTAAAACTTCAATAAACCAGGTTTAGAATTATACAGTATCAACAAATCCTTCTGTACGTTTTGTCAGTCTTGTTAAGCTCAGGATTGTACAGTTTGGTGTAGGATCTACTTTAAGGCTACGTCTCTGTGGGAAAAAAAATACATTTTAAGAAAACATCCTTTGAAATTACAATGTCCCAGAGAAATCTATGGATGAAGTGGATTAAATGAAATGAAACACATCTTTAGGCACAGATCAGACACACTTGTTGTTTCTATTTGAATGTTTTTAAGTTGAGAGACAAAACTGAAAAAAAAAAAAGTTTTGCCTGTAGTGTCTCGCCTTAAAATTCGCAAACTTTCTTGTGTCCCGGAGTTTTTCTGAATCAAGCTTGATGTTTAGAACGTGGACAGCCTTAAATGCCCTTCATGTAAATTCATGGGAGCACGTCTGGAGCCAGGTGGAGTTTGATCGTCAATAATGTGGTGCTGTCAGCAACATGTGTTTGAAGTCTGGACAGATAGGATCTAAACCTTGGCTGGCTTTACCCCGGCTGGAGCTTCTGAGGACACTCATCCATTCAGAACAACCTGCTTTCCACGCATCCAGGACGTACGAGTGCTGCAGTGTGAATGAAAGCTCAACTGGACTCAAAATGTCTGGGTTTTCTTTGATGAATCTCGTGTAAGTGACTACAGAACAAATGCTAAATCAGTCCTTTTAAATATACATGCAGGTATTCAGGCCCGTTCAGAGATTTGGTGGGCAGTAAGGAAGTACAATCACATACAAAAACAGTTCATGTCGCCAAATATAAAAACGAGAGCCAAGGTTTCTCAGGAGAGTTGTCAGACAAGTTGTTTTTTTGTGCAGAGACAGCAGGGGGAGACGATGGAGGCTTCAAACGCCCCAAAAATACATTTACATCCACCACACGGACTTACAAAGGTAAACGTTTAATAAGGTAAAAGTGTTACTTAGTTCTACTGTAAAAAGCCTTTATTTGTACATGGTTAAAAACATGTTTCTGCTCTGAGTCTTCTTCACTTATGTCATGTTCAAATAAAGTATTTTAATTACCGTCAAAAATGCCTTAGAGTTCTTTGCTAATTTCTTCCATCTACCTACACCAGGGATATTCAACTTCATTTCACGAGGGCCAGATTTTTCGGATGGTTTTGTCCTCGGGGCCAGAAACATGTCCAACAGTTTAGAAATAAGAAACAAATGTAATACGAAAGGCTTTAACATCTGCAGAACTGAACCAGGACTAAACCAGGATTGAACCAGGACTAAACCAGGACTGAAACAGGAATGAACCAGGTCTAAACCAGGATTGAACCAGGACTAAACCAGGATTGAACCACGACTAAACCAGGACTGAACCAGGTCTAAACCAGGACTAAACCAAGACTGAACCAGGACTGAGCCAGGTCTAAACCAGGACTGAACCAGGATTAAACCAGGACTAAACCAGGACTAAACCAGGACTGAACCAGGTCTAATCCAGGACTGAACCAGGTCTAAACCAGGTCTAAACCAGGACTGAACTAGATCTAAACTAGGTCTAAACCAGGACTGAACTAGATCTAAACCAGGTCTAAACCAGGACTAAACCAGGACTGAACCAGGTCTAAACCAGGCTGAACCCGGTCTGAATTACAAGAGATAAATATTTTCTATATTTGTTGAAGATGTGTTGAGGGCCAAATCATGACGTTGGAGGGCCTGATTTGGCCCCTGGGCCTTAAGTTGAACAGTACTACCTACAGTACTTTGAAAACATAAAGAACCACCCGTCCCTTCCACGAGCACCTGACAGATTGTACTGTTTTACGCACAAAGATCCACAAAGCACTCCCCACTACTTCCTCACTGACTCTGTCCATTGCTTCTGTGCTCGTCACACCTGGACGTGTCTTTGTTTCATTCACTGCTCATTTCATTAATCCTGTTTACGAGGTTCTCCCAGAAATCCCTCAGAGTTCTCCAACGCCTAAATGCCTCATTGGAAACAGAGGTGTTGTTTGTAACGTGTGTTTTCCAAATGTAGACATTATTTTAAGTTAGAAAATGTGCAATACTGACACATTTTCTTTTAGATAAAAATGCACAATTTGTTCCTGAGATAAATTTGCCTAATATGCAAGACTAATATGAACCTTGCCTGAGTGCTTTCTGTCTCAGTGTGTTATTGGGTCAGAAGTGGCTCAACGGTGGCAGATATTGTCAATTTCCACTGTGGCTACCTTTATGTCCTGGGGCAAGACACTTTGCCCTCCTTGTCTGGTATGATTACGGTGTGTGCACGTCATGGGAGTATCTTGAAAGGCACTCTAGAAACTTTTTTTTATTTGAAATGTTATAAATGTAACTTCTGTGTCCCCAGATATGAGCAAAACAAATCAAACTTTTACTGCTGATTTATGCATGATTACAAAAACATTGGACAAGATGTTTCCGTTTTAATTTGCAGTTTTAACCCGTCAGAAATGAGCCTCACAGGAGTCTGTCATTCGCGTTGCCAGATTCAAAGCTGAAATCCAGCGTGTTTCAATCCGATCTGATGTGAACGGTCACTAAAGCCCTGGATCTGCACCAATCATGAGTCAGTGCTGAAGGAGCTGAACACGAGCCGCGGCCAGAACACTTGTGTCTGTCTGCAGGTCCAAGTGACAGTGACAGGCTGGAGGACTCACCTGACAGAAGCTGTATCCACTGCACGATTTTGTCCGTCTGCGACATAAGAGTTCTGATCGTGGGAAGAATCTTGAGTCATAGCTCAAAATCGTGGCTTGTAGATCTGAGAGTGAGACCGGGACAACCTTAGAACCGTCGTATGACCAAAGAAAAGCTACGTTTTATATCAGACCTGTTTGATATTATGGCATCTTGGTCTCAGAGTGAGTCCTCCTGTCACTGTGCGCACCATCAATCTGTGTCAAACATGTAAACACAAGCGCCGCAAAGTCACAACAGAGGAGCTAGTTTCTCATTTCGCTTTCATTTAGCAACTTTTACAAACCCCAAAAACACCGCTAGCATGTCGCGTTATCCTCCGCTAACAGGTACAACCATAGAACTATAATAAAACCTGGAAGATTAATCCAAAATGGCGCCCTGTTTATCCCTATGGCGTGTGCTCATTGGCGCATGACCCCAAAAAAATGTCTTACTTCTGCATTTACTTCCTGATATGGAGGCTGACATTTTTGTTTTACTTCCTGATACGGAGGCTGACATCTTTGCTTTACTTACTGATACGGAGGCTGACATCTTTGTTTTACTTCCTGATACGGAGGCTGCCATCTTTGCTTTACTTCCTGACACGGAGGCTGACATCTTTGCTTTACTTCCTGACACGGAGGCTGACATCTTTGTTTTGCTTCCTGATACGGAGGCTGACATCTTTGCTTTACTTCCTGATACGGAGGCTGACATCTTTGTTTTACTTCCTGACACGGAGGCTGACATCTTTGTTTTACTTCCTGACACGGAGGCTGACATCTTTGCTTTACTTCCTGACACGGAGGCTGACATCTTTGCTTTACTTCCTGATACGGAGGCTGACATCTTTGCTTTAGGGCGCCACGTGACGACAATCCCCCATGATGCTTTGAGCGACGTGAACGACCACGCAGCTGCAAGTTTTTGTGTTAATGTCAGCTTGTGTGATTGTAATTGTATTCTTTATGTAAGACACACGTGAAAGTGTCTGAAATGAAATAAAATACAACTTACAGGTGTCGCTAGTCGAGCCTTTTCCACGAGCTTCTGTTTGTATCGTTCGACGCTCGTTCACGTGACTCGCACATGTTTGTGGTGACGTCACTTCATATAAAAACGGTAATTTCGGTGATTTTAGAAACGGTAGAAAAGAACATTTCCTTCTATTTTATTTAAATGCCGATAATAATTCAGTACTGTCTGCAATTATAATATGCAATTTTAGAAAAAGGCTGGTTCCAAGAGGCTGTAGTACCTCGCACGGCCACTAATCAATCTGAGACCACAGACAGAGGGGGCGTGCCTTATCCAGTTCATTTAATACATCCATGGGTACAACTGGGATGACTTTATCACACGGAGCCTGAGTGTGATATTCGCTCAGATAAACTTAAGCTGTAGTTACGACTGATCGTGTGAACCATCGCACAACGTGACTGAGTCCTAACGACTTTTAATTCATCACGTCTTGCAGCGTGACATCCATAAATCTTGTAAGACGAAAACAATTATTGTGTTGAATTCATGTTTAAAAGGTCAGAAAAATGTGTTTCCTGTGTGTACATTTTCCCAAACTTGTCTGTCAAAGTCTCTCTAGTGTGACGTTTTGGAACTCTGCTCCACTTCTTGTAATTTTCAACATATTTTTCATCTTTTCTTTAAAAACTGACACTTGATTCGTGTAAAATCATCATTTATATTGATTGGTTTGACTCCACCAAATAAAGTAAAAACGAGAAAATCATACAAACCTGCCATACGCTCTGGACACATGGGTTCAGATGTGATTGTTCTCCTTTAAAACCAGCAACAGCACAGGCTACACTCAGCTCTGTTAAATCCGAGGCATTATTTATGATTTCTTTTATGTTTAACTTGCACTGAACTTTCAAATATGCGTGTCATTTATGGGTCTGTCATTGGGTCAAACTGTGCGTGGAGCGTATAGTTGCAGAAAAAAAAAAAACCGCAATGTTTACCCAAAGATATGGACTTCCACACAGATGGTAAACGCATCATTCTCTACACACAAAACAGTTTTCATGTCTTATCCACCATGTTTGGTACATTCTAGACTACAACATAATGCGTGTCTTGTTCCTGTGATCACGAGCAGTCCCATCTGATACTCTGAAACTCTTCTTACGACGGTGGCCTCTCGTATAAACCCGTTCACTTTTGTCCCGCGCCCCAGCTGTCCTCCTCCCTCCTGCCAGCAGAGGGGGCATACAATGGGCCCCCATCCTGCATCCGGATGTTTGCGGGACATAACCTGAGTGACTTCATACGCCGCAGACGACACACGGGGGGGTTCCATTGTGTCCGACGCTCAGCCGCAGTCATCACCTGTCGCGCTGTGGCTTATCTTCGGCCGCGAAAAATTACGCAAAAAGAAAAGAAACAGTAAACGGTCGAAGATCTGACGAAGGCGGAAGTCCTATCGCAGAAACAACTTTTGGGTTTTTGTCGTTTTTGTCGTATTAGAAGAAAATATGAGAGTAATAATTAAAGGGTTAAATGAACTTTCCAATTATTAAATCTACGAGCTGATCAACACAATCAGGTAACGTTTGGTGGAATAATGGACGAATACTACGGCTGCAACTAACGAGTATTTTGGTCATCGATTAGTCGATCGATTATTAATTAATCAATTCGTTGTTTAGAATGCGAAAGGTCTGTCAATATGAGATTTTTACTCAAATAAAGCAGAAGTAAAGCCTTTTGATGATGTCCTGGTGGATAATACTTCAAGATGAGCAAGATTTTTTTTTTTTTTTAAATTGAAATCACAATTTACATGTTACCTCTGTTCTTTTTGCATAATTCCTGCTCTGTTTGAGCGATAAAACCTCTTCTTTCAGCACATAAAAGGTTTTGGAGTCAGTGAGTTAACAATTATTCAATTATTAGTTAATTCATGAATTCGTTCACAACCATTTCTTTAATTGTTTAGTTGCGATGAATTGTTTAACTTATTTTTGCCTTACGAATACCATTTATTATATATATATATATATTTTTTTTATGTGGGATATTATTGTCCTAGTATTGGTATTGGCCGATATCAACCAATTTTTTACATTGTTGTATTTGCCAGTATCAGAGAAAAGGATGCCAATATTTTTTATTTATTAATTTATTTCCTACTGATTAATGCCTTGATTTTCAACCAGCGTGCCTTGAAGTATTGTCAGGTGCCTTGAAAAAATTTTAAACAGATTCACAAATGGATTTTCTGTAATAATTTACCATTTTGGAGTGTCCCGAGCAAACTTCGGATCCAAAAAGAAAGCAGCAAAACCATCACCATTACCAAATTTACAGAAGACTGTAGCATCCACATTATTCGCCACATTTTATTATTTAAAAATCATTAGCTTATCTAACTGTAGTTATTTGAGCTATTCATGTATGTCAATCCTGCATTTGAGATGTCAGAGCGCCGAAAATGTCATCAACCTTATATTCAAGCCCATGGCTCTGTACTTAACTGCGCTTCTTCCAAAAATTCCAGGAAATAGTCGTTAGTTACTTACATGTGTTATAAAATTGTCCACTGAATACCAAAAACAAGTTTTTAGTGATGTTAACGGATAAAAAATGAATCAGATTAATCACACTTTTGAAATATGATTACTTACGACAATTACAACTAAGTTTAAGCATTTTCCCACATTTTTGAAACCCATTTAATTATTCCACAATAATGTAATTTAGGTCTGATTCATAATAAATCTGGTTCTAGTTACCCAAGTTACATGAGCAAACAAATGGCTTGGTAGGATTTAAGGCCCTTCATTGCTGCTTGTGGGTTTAACTGGCTCTAATTAAACAGTATGTTGTTGTGAGATGAAATCAATTTGGATTTGATTTCAGATGTGCTCAAAATAATCAAGTCTGGATCTGATTCCAGTGAACATTAAAATGTTTTGGATAAGAATGTCTCTCAAAGGAAAAATATTTTTTCATATTGTTATTAGCCTTTAAACATGCTCTTGAGGGCCTTAAATTTGCCAAGTCATGTTAAAAAACAAGAGTTTGTTATTCATTCTATGTCCTGCGTTATCAGCCAGTATGAAATTCCACTTACTGCATGCATCCAGCCAGCAGATGGCGCCAGCGCTGTATACAATCTAGTGAAGTTATCGCTGAAAAGACGTCATTGTGTGGATTTGCTGAAGCAGTTATCGTGTTTAGAGGTAGAAATGCTCAGAACGAGGTTAGAAATGATTTAAGGACTAAAAACAGCAGAAGATTCTCTGATAAATGACAGGAAATATGTCAGAAAAGCCAGGAGGTTCAGCAGGAAGTGTGTTTGACGCTCGGAGCGGGGAGGATTTTCCAATAAACATTCCGCAAAACAGCGTGAATGCAACTGAATGCTACTTCAGGTGTGTTTCTGATGACGGAACATTGTTAGAACATGGTTTAAACCTCAAAAAAGTCACTGTAGCAGAATATGTGTCCTTTAATTTACAAATGAATGTGCTCGGGTCGCCTCGTGAAACCCACTTTTAGCACAAATGTATGAAATACTTTATATGTAAATGTGTGTATTTTGCACAGTAAAGTCTATAGAATATCTCAAAATGAATTGTCTGAATACATTTTAAACTTACAACACAATATTCTGCTGTCGTCTTTCCCCAGGTCTAGTTCCACACCCCTCCGCCTCGAGCTTGCACTCCTGAACCCTGGACTCCGCCGGGATCATACCTGGTCTATCAGTGCGATCAGCTGTTCTCTGCACTACAGTCGTTTCTCCTTATCTCCGCCTGGAATTCGGCCGCGCCGGCTGTAAACACACAACCCTGGACCTGTGGGGATCTTAATGAGCCTTTGCCAACACGCCTGGCTTTAGCGTCGGCCTCGCTCCGGTCCACCACGCTCCCGACCTGTTTGCCAAGGATTTACTCGCGTCGGAGCTGGATTTGAACACTTGCGGACTGTGTGTTTTAAACTGTACTGTGTAGGAACTGAAAAAATGTCCACACGGGCTGCCATGACGGACGGGAGATTTACACGAAGTCGATAATATGGCGTGTAATGAGGGCCATGTGGTACAGTAGAGCGGGATTTGATCGATTTGAGTCCATAAAATTACAAAAGATATACTGGAGTGACCGTCTTTTCGCCCTCGACAAGAATGTCTCAGAAATGGCGTGATATTTTGATTCCTGGCCACGTTCTAATCTCATCAAAAACGTGTCTGAAGTTGCGTTTTGTTTCATCTGTGCAGGTTTGGA
Source organism: Rhinogobius similis (assembly GCA_019453435.1). Taxonomy (NCBI): domain Eukaryota; kingdom Metazoa; phylum Chordata; class Actinopteri; order Gobiiformes; family Gobiidae; genus Rhinogobius; species Rhinogobius similis. The sequence continues at coordinate 27,139,304 of CM033638.1, read as the reverse complement.
TATTCTTGTATGTTCGCTTCACTTTCCAAACCTCAAAACATCTGCTTCCTGCAACATAAATGCATTCCTTCGAGTAAATGCATGTCTTTTTACAGTCCAAAGATTTTGACCAAACTTCCTCAGAGACCCGGTTTATCAGATTGTCAAAAATGTGGCATTCACTGACCATATTTTTGCTTGTTAGAAACTGTTAATTCATTGCACGATTGGGTAAATTATAGACAAGATACAAAGAAAGGAAAAATATTACGCATTTGTATATTGTTATTGGCATTTAAACATGCTCTTGAGTACCTTAAGTTTGGCATCTCATGTTTTAGAACGTAGAAATGTGTTATTACTCAAGGGACGGCAGAAGCAGTCAAGGATATTTTGAAGGGAGTGTTTTTTACAGTCGGAGGGAGAGGATTTTCTAACCAGCATTCCTCAAATTAGCGTGAATGAAGCTAAAGGCTACTTCAGCTGTGTTTTTTATGACAGAATATGGTTAGAACATGGTTAAAAGTTAAAAAAAAAAATTCAGTGTATCATAATGTGTCCTTTAAAGCCTCATGGTTCTCACTCCAGACACATATGTGCTGTTACAGACTCATAACAAAGAAGGTTTTCGCCTGCACAGGTTGTTGGTGCGATGTCACTTATTTATTTGATTTTTATTTATACTTTTATTCAATCAGGAGGTCTCATTGAGATTCAGAATCTCTTTCGCAGGAGAGACGTGGTCAAGGCAGCAACCGAGACAGTCAACACAGTAGACTATCACAAAATACTCATACATTATAAAAAGCACTTTCTTGCAAAAATAAACACTTCACAAACACCACACTTTGTATAATTTTCTTGAATTTCTCAAGCGACAATGCGGTTTGATTAGACAGTTTGTTGTAACTAGACTTTAAATGATTCTAGGGTCGTTTACAATATCTTCAGTTCTAACAAGCTTTATTTATTCCATGTTTTACCAGCAAGTTCAGTGGCCAAGAGGCAGCTCAAAAACAACGCAATCATTCAGTCTAGCTTTTAAACATTTGTAGTGAAGAGGAAAAGAAAAACATGTCAAAAACATGTTCATTGATCCTGTAAAACACTCCAGATTGAGCTAGTCTTGCTTTATTGTAGAAAATATACTGTTCAATTATAAGCAAATTTTTGAATTCCTTTTTTTCATGTTTTTTCATGTACTCATTATAACCAAATATGAAAAATGCAATATAAATCAAATAGACAACATTTGGCATATATTGTAACATATTCTGGTAAATAAAGGTGATTTCTTCCATTTTATAGCTGTCTGTAGCTATTTGTGTCCAGTCCATGGCTCATCCTGTGTCGTCCATTTCATTTTCATTACTTTTACCGATTGTACGTTCCAAAGGTATTTATCTATTGTTTCCATTGTAGGAAGTTAATGTCCCAGATATTTAGTTTTAAAGTCCAGTGGGATGTTAAAGAAGACCTATTGTATATTCTGGATATTTTAAATCACAATATTGATCTAAATTGACTAATAGCTCATGATAGCGAGCAGTGGACTTTAAATATGCCAAAATGACTACGTGTCGCTGTTTATGTCACGTTTAAGAAAATGAAATTGCAGAATGAAGTACGTAAAGATTAGTATTGGTATTGTATCGGTGGAGAATTTGGGGAGTGGTGAAACGGTGAGTGTCAGAAGAATAAAGATTACTCAAACATGCAAGAACGACTCTAAATCAATCTTCAACTGGATTAATTAGAAGGAAAACGATAACAAAATGGTTAAAAACTCCTTAAAGTCGAGTTTTGGACAATAATAAGACATCTCCTTTAATCTGTAACACCCACCTGCACGCAACCCAAAGACACCGTTGAAAAAATTTAAGTAGGGCTGCAACAAGTTAATCGATTAATTGCAATTAATCAATTATAGAAATGGTTGTCAAGTAATTAACTAGTCAAGTAATTGTTTGGATAACATTGTCTTTGCTGAAAGAAGAGGTTTTATGACTCAGACAGAGCAGGAATTACACAAAAAACACACAGGAAACATGTCAGTTGTGTGTTTTGATTAAAATCTTTGTTCATCCATAAATATTCTCCTCCAGGATGTCGTAAAAAGCCTTCACGTCAGCTTTGTCTGGATATAATGTTGTACAATTCTCATATTCAAGGGTCTTTCGCGTTCTAAACAACTAGTCGCTAGACTAATCGCTTACCGAAATAAGTGTTAAATAAGCAGTTTAATGCCATACTGTGGAACATTTCAGGTAAAGCAATAACACCTCCATGAGAAAAGCAGGCGAAGCGTACAAGAAAAGTCACGTTGTGTACATTTAGAAGATTGAAATCGCTAAAAACAGTGTCCAGCAGATGACTGAAATATGTTGGAGAGAAAAAATAACAATACGGTAACATTTGTTTTGTGTTCCTCTCTGAACACGTGCAGAGCCCCAGAGAAAGTGTGTCATGTCTCGTAAAAGCCTTCTAAAGCCGCTCTCCTCATGGACCTGTCGGACCACACATTCTGACTCGGCTTCCAACGGCCTTCCAACTCCCCCCCGGACCAGAGCACCGCTTAAACCCACGCAGCCCGGGCCCCACCCCCCCGGCTACGGCCCCTAGCGGCTCTGACACATCAAAGCGGCAGGCAGGGAGGGTCCGCGCGGCATCGTGGCAGACAAAGGAAGCGATTAAGAGATAAGGATCAGACGGAGAAGATATGACATTTCATCCTGCAGATCCGGTCCGCGGCGCATTCAGAGCGGGCCGGCCAGCGGAAGTGAGGGCGTACGGGGGTTTGGAGGGGTTTGGAGGATCCAGGACAGGCCATATTCTTGCGGTAATGTGCAGGTTGAAGCTTCGGTGAGAGCATTTTTATGTTTTGGACATTTAAATCGTTGATGTTATGGATCTAAAAGGACTTAAAGGTGCTGTACCCAATTTTCTTCATGTCATAAGATACACTGCCTGGCTAAAAAAAGTGAACTCAACTAAGCAAATAGGTATGAGTCTCCTGTTGGATAATTGTTGTATAGGTGATTGTCTTTTAGCTGCAACACAGCACTTAAACCAAACTGATGCAGTGAGCAGCTTCTCACTTCTGCAACAAATGTGGAAAGACAAATCCTGTGGTCATGGAAAGTTTGTGAGTCAAATAATTGATATCAAGCAGAGAAAACATGCAAGGAGAAGCTGAAACTGTCTTAAGAACTGTCCAACGTATTATTAAAACTGGAAGGATAGTGGGGAACCATCGTCTTGGAGGGGGAACTGTGGTTGGAGAAGCAGGTGAAGTGAATACCCATCATGCCTAGTGTATCCTGTGGCCTGTGGAGGCGGGGCTATGATCTGGGGAGCTGCAGTTGGTGAGGTCTGGGTTCAGAAATAAATATGTACCCAAAGAATGAGATCAACTGAACCTGAACAGTTCAGAATTGGTTCAGGATTCATGGTTCACATTTGCAGCAGCAGTTATCGTGTTTAGAGGCAGAAATGCTAAGAACGAGTTTAGCGATGATTTAAGGACAGCGGAACATTCTCAGATAAGTGACGTATGAAGTCTGAAAATATGTCTGAAAATCCTGGAAGTTCAGCAGGACGTGTGTTTCTAAAAAACATTCCTAAAAACAGCGTGAATGTAACCAAATGCTACTTCAGGTATGTTTTTGATGACGGAACTTTGTCAGAACATGGTTTAAAGCTCAAAAAAGTTACTGAAGCAGAATATGTGTCCTTTAACATTGTTACGTACACAACATTTTTGTACGTACGCAAGCTTTACAAATACGGCCCCTGAACAGTAAGAACTCAGTGAAGTGATGTTTGCAAATAGGATATAGACATTTATTAGCATAGCCACACAATCAATGTGGTAGTTTAATGTATAAACTAGCGTTAGCCTGATTATAACTTCCTGTATCTAAGTGCTCACTGCACAGTCTGGAGTGATTTCTTGGAGTCCAGTGGTGCCTCCTGACCTGATGGCAATAATCCATTTCTGGAGAATCAGGTTGTTTGGGGATGTTACAGAAGAATAACCCTTTCTTTAGAGACTTGTTGTTGGCTCCGCCCACAGTGCAGCAATCAGCTTCTGTCCTCAAGATGTCAGTAGCAACGAGTGTGTCTCGATACTTCGGACCAAGAATACACACATGAGGTTTTGGATCTGTTGTCGCTAATTGTCCGTACAATTTCATTCAAATCCTCTGCGGACTTTCGAGTTGCCTTGCTAACAAACTGACAACGCAACAAAGAATGATCACCAACCAAAACATAACCCAGGATGATGTCTGTGATCTTTTAACTTCCACTCTTCTAACTCCAACAGGCCCATAGAAATAACCAGGTACAGCAACTTAAAGGACGGCTATATATTACAACTGCACCTAAACATTAAAGTCTGTTTCTTCACATCAAAAACGCTCTATTAACCACAAAGATATCGGCCCAGTCCTTTCCAGAAGTTCCTCGTCTGATTTCCTCTTAAATAGTCTTTAGGCAGACAAAGGCGCTGGATGCCAAAAGAACGTCCGTATTGTGGGCCTAATTGCCCGCGGGTCGAGTTTCGTCTCCGGTTTCGTAGGGCTGTATTCAGAGGCGGGCAGGCCGGCCTCAGGCACAGTCCACCTGCCTCTGGAGGACTCCACAAAGGCTCGACGTGAACACAGAGGAGGCTGTTGGCAAATAAACAAACGCCAGAGTAAGGCCGGGTCTGCCGTCGGGTTCTGCAGCTGCGGAGGGTGAGCTCTGACCAGGCAGTCAGCACTGCAGACTGCACCAAGAGTTTATGGTAGTTTCTAAAAGCACGGTCAGTGAGAATTCAAACGCAAATGCTAACTGATGTGTGTTCATTTTGTTCAGCGACTGTTAAATTCATAGACTTATAAATTGGTATACACAGGGTTTGACGCTCAAGCTGTCGATCACTTTGAAATTCGACTAGTCTGGTAAGATTTGAAGGACTCTGGAGCAAGAAACTGTATTTTTTCCTATAGCCGCACAAAAACACAAATTATTTATTAACCTGGAAAGTTTGTGCTGGTACCAACCCATTGAATACATTTACATAAAATACATAAAATGGTTAACCCTTAAAGGAAAAATATTCTGTGTTTTTCATATTGTTATTAGCCTTTAAAGATGCTCTTGAGGACCTTACATTTGCCATCTCATGTTTTGAAACAACAACAAAAAGATTTCTTATTCATAGATGACAGTTTTTATCAGCCTTGTATGAAATGACACTTACTGCACTACACTGAGTGCATCCAGCTAGCAGCACTATATACAGTCTTGTAAAGTTATCCATCTACAAACTCAATAAGGACGATTAGCAGTGGCAGTTATTGTGTTTAGACGGCAGAAATGCTCAGAACGAGTTTGGCTATGATGTAAGAGCTTTAAACAGCAGAAGATTGTCAGAGAAGTGACATAGAGGATCCGAAAATACGGCCCAGATCAACGGTGTTCAGCAGGAAGTGTGTTTGACGTTCGGAGGGGGCAGGATTTTCTAATAAACATTCCTCAAAACAGTGTGAATGCAACTGAATGCTACTTCAGGTGTGTTTTTGACGACAGAACATTGTTAGAACATGGTTTAAAGCTCAAAAAAGTCACTGTAGTCCCTTTAAGACCTGTTCATTTTCAGGACTACCAAGTCATTTTTTTACAAGTGCACAACTCTCACACTTTAAATATAATACAAACAAGAACATGTTTACTATTTTAAATAAAATAACAATAAAATTGAAAAAATTAACAATATTTCTTCACAAATGGTGATATTCCAGCACGCTTTCCCTCAAAATTTTAAATGACAAAAAATGTCTGAATGTTTTTTCAAACATTATTTGAAATTTTAATTTGCAAACGCTGAATAATTAATAATAAAATAACTTATTTATGAATTAGTGAATAGTTAAAATTTATACTTTAGAGGTTCCTTATCAATAATCTTGTCATTTGATCAACAAGTTAATTCATGAAATGCACAAAGACGCAAAACTAATAAAATTAGTTTTATATATTGTATATTGTCACATTAAAATTGTATTGTTTACCAATGGATCACATGTCTCCACATTTTTACATTATTTGTGGGAAATGTATGTAACAGAAAACAATGCAGGAGGCCATGAATGTGTGCTTTTTTTAAGAACATTTGATCTAAAAATCGAACTACCTGTACTGTGGTCGTATGCAGTTGTTTCCAAATAGTTTCAATCTGCGCCGACTTTTCGCTTCTTGCTCTTGTACACCATGACCTGGACTCAGGATTCTTGGTGAAAAATGTGCCTGATCAGCTGCTGATTTATGGTAGAAAACATTTTAAAAGTAGACATCTGGACATTTTGAGAATTAAAGGCCCATATTTTGCTATATTTCGTTTCAAAGTCTATCCTAAGGATAACACAATATTTTGTGTTGTGCAACATTCATCACGTAACAGTTTTTAACCCTCGTGCTCTGTTCGTTTGAGCAATGCGCAATATATGTTTTTGCATCAGGAAAAAAAATGAAAATAATATTTGCTTCAGTTGTATGTTAGGTGATGTTTTGGACCACCCATGAAAGTTTCATAGCGATAAATAACTAGAAAACGAGCAGCTTCATCCTGCTGTCTTGGCTTCTCTCCCGTGTCCCTCGCTGTTGCATAACTTCGTTGCATGACTTCTCTCCCCTGTCATTGTTAAATCCATGTGTTTGTGGTGCCAGCATACAATGTTTGGAAAAATAACATGAGTTCAAGGCAAAGTGAAGTGAAATAAACACGATGTCATCTGGTTCAGTCCATTAGACTTCCGCACACTTACCCCGGGGGCGGGTCTCTTCAATTGACTTTTTAAAGTGACTACATACATATGGTACAAAACTCTGAATGGGACACACAAGTGCATTTCTGAAGTAAATCTTACTTGTAGAGACCATGGAAGTTTAATAGAACGTGGGCAGAAACACTTCCTGGAGGAGGAGTCACCACAGCGTCACATTTGTCACGCAGAGAACACAGATATGGCTCTCAGGAAACCCTGCTCCCTGTTTCAAATGATTAAAGCTAATAAATGCACATATGTTGGAAAAATAACCACTTTGGGGGTAGTTTTGAGGTACAAGTAACACTAATAGAAGGTTAAAAGCCCACAAACGTCAATTTTGCATATTATGGGAAAGCAGTAAAAATCAGGCACAGCCCCTTTAAGACGTCATTTCAACTTCCATCCTTTAAATGAATGACAAATGAGGGAATACACCGAATACATCTGAATCAGGTGCAGGTCCTTATCCGACTGAATAAAATCTGGTCAACTGGCATCAGCTTCTAGGACCATCAAGCTTATTGTCCTGCACAAAACACACAGCACCATGACACTAATGTTTGTGTGTCATTCTTCAAAGTCGTAAACACCGGTCCAGTCCTGTGCATGTTTAAGCGCCTGTATGTGTGTGAGAGCGGGGACAGTGTCAGGCCGCACACCTGTGGAGAGGGCCGTGAGGCGGGGCCCTAAATACAGGCCTCAGAGGGTCGGGGGGCCGAGCCGACAGCAGCCATCTTTTCATTAGCCGTATCTAATGAAACTGCACAGAGCCGGGAAGAAAGGCCTACTGCCGGGACACCCTGCCCTGCCCCAAATTACACCCGGGACACGCCACAAAAGAGGCATTCCAGCTCCGCACCACCGGCACTTGACACCGCGTTTCTATGACAAGTGGAAATTTCCATCGCCATCGGTTCCCAGGTCCTTCAGGGGTTTTAATCACGGCCCCCTCCTGCCCCGGACGCTTTGTTGGGAGCAGTTGTCAAGAGGCAACTATCTGAAACTCTTTCACTCAAGTCAATTACTGTTATTAAGCTTCCTTTGAGAAGAACTGTTTGGGTCACACACCTCTGACTCGGACCAGGGCTGTTCCCAACATCTGCAAGAGCGTACGCAATTTACATATAGTACTCCGACTACGCCCGCTGTCCGGTTATAGTCGGATTTCTCCAGAGAACTGGTTTGACGACTTAGGAATTTGGGGGCCCGAGGCAAAATGAAGTACTCCTTATCAAGTGGGATTTTCAATTACTTTTCTGTCGCGTCTCTTGAATTGTTCTTGAAGGAAGCTTATGTGTGGTGGCAGGACAGGTTCATAATTTCGGGGTGGTAAGCGAACCATTGGAAAACAGCTGACGTGTTCTAAACAGCTTTAAAGTGCATGTGACAGGTTTTTATGATTTTCTAGTTTTGACTTTATTTGGTGGAATAAAACCTGTTGTAAATATAAATGATAGTTTTACACCAATCAGGTGTCAGTTTATGAAGAAAAGTTGAAAAATATGTTGAAATTTACAGGAAGTAGTGCAGAGTTCCAAAACATGATGACGTCACACTAGGGAGACACACCAGGGACAATTTATAATCAAGAAAGACATTTTTCTGATCATTTAAACATGAATTCATCAAAATAAAGGTGTTTCTACATGTTTTTATTTGTCAAATAATAATTTCTGTGACATTAGAGGAGTTTTCACCCAGTGCACAACATGGTTTCTAGGCAACGGTTACAGAATTCCCTAGAGTGATGTCATGATATACAACCAGGAAGTATAAATTTAAACCTAAAAAACTGCCAAACTGGGATAAAACTTGCTTAGTTTTTAGTAGAATCTTTAATATAATTATCTTAACTGTGTTTTAGTAAAATGAGTACTTCAACCTGTCATAGGCACTTTAAACAGGGGGTTTGGAGATCCTGCCCCACAAGAACGGACCTTATTTCCCGTCTGATTTAAATACATCATATATTTGTAATGTTATAATGTTATATTTTATTTACTATTTAGCTTTATTAGAGGGGTTAGACAATTTTCTTTCTTGTTTAAAAGTACACTGCACTACTTTACTGTGATTTTGAGAGAATAGCAACTGTTTCAGCATCTTGCTTTGAGTTTGAGTTTAGTTTATTTCCAAAAGGGGACAGTGCAATTTCATAAAACACATGAATAAAACATGAGTAAAACAGCCAGAATTAGCCAAAGAGGCTATTTTTCATCTGTAGTCCCCGGCCATGATGTCAAAATGGCAATAAGTAATGAAAATAACTTTCATGTTGAGGTGTTTTTTTGTTGAGGCGTTGGCGGCCCAAGGCAATAGTGAACTGTTGCCTAATGGTAAGTCCGGCACTGTAGACCTAATTGAAAATGTATAATATTCACCGCATTCCGCCCCGCCTGCGTTTGCCTCTTTTTATGTGTATGATCCACACTCCTGTAGTAAAGGAACTTTCGGTTTGACGGTGTTTGCGCAAATGACTGATTAGGGAAAAGTCTCTCGCTAAAACATTGCATGAAGTAGATTGATTTGTGTAAAATGTTTAATGAACACATTCAAAAACAAGTCAACAACGCACCGATTTCCTGGGCGGCCTGAAAACAGCTTTTTAGTCCATGTAGGATTTATTTTCTGTTGAGCTCGTCTGCCCCATGTAAACTACAACAGAAAAACATGGTTAAAGACAGGTTAAATGACATATTTCAGTGAAATGTAGTGAACATGATTATATTTAAGATCTGACTAAACATTTTGCCGATTTGCCCCCAGTTTCACAGTTTTCATAATGTTTAAGATTTTACTTCCTGGTTGGACATGATCAGCAAATATTGACCTTATTCTGCCCCGCCCACTTTTGCAGTTTTTTTGCACTTTTGTTGTAAACGCACTGCCGTTTGACGAGAACTCCGTTAAAGCTAATGACGAACGAGGGAAAAGTCTCGCCGCTAAAATGTTACATAAAGTAGATTGAATTATGTGAAATGTTTAATGAACACGAGCAACAACAAGTCAACAACGCATCGATTTCCTGGTCAGTCTGAAACGGCTTTTTAGTCCGTGTAGAACTTATTTTCTGTTGAGCTCGTCTGCTCCATGTAAACTAATACAACAGAAACAAGACGGCGGCACGTACGGGAACTTCCGGAATAAGGTGAATAAGATAATTCCACAACTGTTACCTAGCAACCATTTTGAAAACAAGGGCCATTTAAATCCATTTAATCACACAATAGTTATGATTTGACAAATGAACATACTTAACAACTTGTTTCTGTTGTATTAGTTTACATGGAGCAGACGAGCTCAACAGAAAATAAGTTCTACACGTAGAAGTTGTGTGTAAATCGTCTCTATATTTCCAATGGTACGTCGCTTTTTGATGACATCACAGAGGGATTCAGTTTTAGAACTCAGCACTACTTCCTTTAACTTCTATTTTTTTAATTTCTTCACAAACTGCAACTTCACGGATGTAAAACTATAGTAAACAATGACCACAGATGCCTTCCCACCAAACTAAGTCATAATTAGAACATTTGGAGCACCTGTCATATAGACTTTAAGTTTCTACAACTCATATAAACGTATTATTGAATTGATGACCTGTAGCTAACCTTGCTCTAAAACTTCCACTGTCCTCTCCTGTTACCTGACCGTACAGGGCTGTGTGCGAGTGTGGGAGCGCTGACCCACAGGTGACAGGGCCCTCCGATGACAGGTCAGGCCCGGGACGGGACAGTGCGGAGGGGGACACGGAGAGGACATGTCCCCCCTCTCACCCCGTCTGCCCGTGGACACTGTACGGCTCCGGTTTCACGCCAGTATTTGTTCCCCACGTCAAAAAGATCCACTTCAGAGAGCGTATGAGCGAAGTGGACGTATGAGGAGAGAGAGGGGCCCGTGTAAAGGGGTGATGAGAGGATGTGTCACCGTGACGACCAGCGAGAGCATCATGAAGAGAAGGGATGGTCATGATGGAAGTGGGTCTTTAGAACTGCAATGTAAAGGTCTTATTCTACCTTTTACTTCTGTTTTATCCATGCTATACTGTGCGAATCCTCAACTATACCATTCGTTTTGTGTAATTTACATGACAAATCATATTTACAAATCGTAAATGGGATTTCTGAGGACCTGGCATCATAAGCCGTGTTTCGACTAGACCTGGTCCCTCACATTGGTTCTCTTGGGGCCAGCTTGGGGCGCTTCTGTTAATGGCGGACTGCGTTTCTGTGCAGGGGTCCAGCTCACAGGGGCCCGCTACGTGAGCCGCTGACGTCACCCAAACATCAGAATCAGAAAAAGATTTATTGCCATTGTCAGTGAACAAAATTCCCAAACTTGGAACTTGATTTGACGTAAGGTGCGACATACAACAAGGAATACAATAGTAACAAAATATGTAAAAGAAGGCACGCATACAATTAAGAATAAAAGAAAATGTACAGTTGGCTAGACCAGTGGTTCTCAAACTTTTTCAGTCACGACCCCCAAACACAAAGAATAGTCGACACGCAAAGTAATAAATTAGCCATATATCTAATGTTTGATTTTATTTTGAGAATATAGACCTAGAAACATGACTTTGATTGGCCAACAAATAGGATTCTACATTTACCACTGCATTTGAAGGGGGTCAAGCCTTGTTTAACTATGAACCTATTGTATTAATTTTCTCCCATCATCTGGAGACCCCCAGAAATCCTTTCGCGACCCCCCTCGGGGTCCCGACCCCTAGTTTGAGAACCACTGGGCTAGACAGTAGTGCAACATGACTGTTTAAATCTAAATCATACCTGAATTACTTTTTTTCTTCATGTGGTCGATCTCCCAGATTCATAAAAAGACGCTAAGTAATTACACTTTTGTGGTGCTGTAAGACGTGGATAAAGCTTGCGTAAACAAGACACAGCTTCCTGTTTTTCGTCAGCTTTTCCCCCTCTTGTAGCTACACATTTAATATCCAAACATGAATAGATTTGGCCCTTGACACAGTAACGTTGTCCCATCAAAGCAAAATTTACTCAAAAATCTTCTCATGAGGGCTAGTTGGTGGCTGAGTCAACAGAAACTATGCCGAGCTCCATCTGCAGCCGGCTTAAGCGTTGATTGAGGCCCCGACCATTTGCCGCATGTCCTTCCCTCACTCAACCCCATTTCACACGACACTGAAACATCCTGTTCCACAAAACTCACGGGTCAAAACTATTTCTTTAACAAATAAAACATCTTCTCAACAACATCTTTGGTCGGAAGTTAAGTTCTGAAAAACGGCTGTCGTCTTTTCATGTATTTGTGCTTCAAAACTCCTGCCATGGACACAATAAATGGATACCTTTGGAACTTCCTTTTAGTGGCGGAGAAAAAGGCCATTGCAAAGAAATAGATGACACCAACTGCACTGACAATCAGGGACTGGGTGCATATTATTTAAAAAAAATCAATTTCAAGTTTAAAATGCACTTCCTTATCAGACTTTGGACTAAATGCACCAGAACAGTGAGACTCATGATGTGAGTTTATATGTCATCGGTTTTGTTTTTCTAGATGCCTTTGTTTTCAGTGTAATGTCTATTCTCTCTTTGTCATGTTCTGTATTTCATGTTTCATTGTAAAAATGCAATAACTGGAAAAAAAGAAAAGAAAAAATGGTGCCATACTAGGTTAAACATAATGTCTTTTTCGATTAGTGGATTATACTTAATCCCACGCACTCATGACCTTTTGACACCAACAATGCCCTGCCACAACAGAACATACCAACAAAAGCTGTACACTTTCATGCAATTCAATCCTCTTTTCTCTATCTTTTATAACAGGGCTATTCAACTTAAGGCCCGGGGGCCAAATCAGGCCCTCCAGGGGATATGAACGGGCCCTCAACCGTCTCCAAAGAATATAGAACATATTTTATTTTTTGCTTTTGGTTTAGACCAGGTTTGGTCCTAGTTTAGATCTGGTTTAGTCCTGGTTTAGACCTGATTTAGTCTTAGTTTAGTCCTGGTTTAGATCTGGGTTAGACCTGGTTTAGTTCTGGTTTAGTCTAGGTTTAGTCTTGGTATAGTTCTGGGGTTAGTCCAGGTTTAGTCCTTGTTTAGATCTGGTTTAACCCTGGTTTAGGGCTGGATTTAGACCTGGTTTAGTCCAGGTTTAGTCCTGGTTTAGTCCTGGTTCAGTCCTGGTTTAGTCCAGGTCTACTCCAGGTTCAGTCCTGGTTTAGTCTTGGTTTAGACCTGGTATAGTTCTGGTTTAGACCTGGTTCAGTCCCGGTTTAGTCCTGGTTTAGACCTGGTTCAGTCCCGGTTTAGTCCTGGTTTAGACCTGGTTCAGTCCTGGCTTAGACCTGGTTTAGTCCTGGTCTAGTCCAGGTTTAGTCCTTGTTTAGTCCTGGTTTAAACCTGATTTAGTCCAGGTTTAGTCCTGGTTCAGTCCTGGTTTAGACCTGGTTCAGTCCTGGTTCAGTCCTGGTTTAGACCTGATTTAATCCAAGTTTAGTCCTGGATTAGACTTGATTTAGTCCTGGTTCAGTCCTTGTTTAGTCCTGGTTTAATTCTGGTTTAGACCTGGTTCAGTCCTGCTTTAGTCCAGGTTTAGTCCTTGTTTAGTCCTGGTTTAGACCTGATTTAGTCCTGGTTCAGTCCTTGTTTAGTCCTGGTTTAATTCCGGTTTAGACCTGGTTCAGTCCTGCTTTACTCCTGGTTTAGTCCTGGTTCAGTTCTGCAGATGTTGTTAAAGCCTTCCGTATTACATTTGTTTCTGGCCTCGAGGACAAAACCATCTGAAAAACCTGGCCCTCGATAAAATAAAGTGGAATGGCCCGTTTCTTTGATGTGGCCCTGTCGGGACATAAGAAACTTCAACTCTGTCAAAAAGAACAAGCAAACTCTGGCCACCGAACACACAATCTTCACGCTGAGGGCTGAAGAGACCGGGCACAAGAACACTCCGGAGAAACAGTAAAGCACGAATGTGTCAAATGTCAAAAGAGTTCCGCGATGACGCCACAATGTAACGGATCTCTTTCTACCGTATCTTTGATCATCTAATATCCAGTGTAGTAATCACTTGTACTTGGAACCTTTTGACACCAACAAAGCCCTGTCACACTACTCCTGTTTTCGCCTGCTCGTAGTACACTCTGTCGTACAACCCCGTCCCAGGACAGCGCCGTAAGTTAGTGCCCTCCCCCGGGTCCCTCTGCCTTTGTTCCTCCTCCGCTTTACTGGCTTATAAACACGGGGCTTTTTACGGAGGAACGTCCAAATAAAACGCTTTTCGAAGGAGCTCGGCGGTCGGTCGGTGGAGACGGGAGCGGAGCGTGGCGCGTTCGGCCGATATATGATATATATCTCAGTGTCTTAGCGACAGGAGAGAAAAAAATTACAGCAAATAAAGCAAGTATCATGCCAAATGTTAGTTTTTATTTGGTGTACAAGCAGATTCCTATATTTGAGGTATAGGGTCATGACCAAAAGTTTTCACATCCCTGAAATTTTCCCACAAAAGTATTTCTCCCCAAAAAGTATTGCAATTCCACATTTTTTGCTATACACATCTTTATTTATTTTGTGTGCATTGTAACAATTAAAAAAAAAAGGGAAAAAAGCTAATTTGATATAATTTCATACAAAACTCCAAAAATGAGCTGGACACCCTTAACTTAATACTTGGTTGCAAACCCTTTTGAAAAAATAATTGAAATCAGTCACTCCCTATAGTCATCAATAAGCTTCTAGACCTCTCTACTGGAATTTTGGACACTCTTCCTTTGCAAAGTGTCCCAGGTCTGTCAGATTGGAAGGGCAGTGTGGCACACACAGACACACAGACTGAGTCAGCTTCTCTCCTTTTTATCTGCTTTCAGGTGTGATTTTTAGATTTCCCACACCTGTTACTAGCCCCAGTTGGGTTTAAACGTGCATATCTTGCTGAATTGAAGTTATTTATCCACAATTTTGAAAGAGTGTCCGGCCCATTTTTGGAGTTTTGTGTGAAATTATGTCAAATTTGCAAAAACCAAAAGCTTCCTTCAAGAGCAATAGATTCTTCATTGAGGCCCCTAGTTTTGTCAAAATTGAGAAATCAGGAATCTTCGACTAATGTTCTCAGCTCTTTGGCGATGCGTCTGCACGTGGTCTATACAGCAAAAAATGTGTTTCTAGGTGAGTTTAAGTGTCTTGAGTGTAGGATATTAGTCTTCATTTTAGGGCTGTAGTCGACTACAGAAATTGTTGGTCGACTAAAGACCTGCTCTGTCGACCGATTAATCGACTTAAAGGGGGTGTGGTATTAAATATATCAAAACTATGAAGCATGTCCATGTATCTGACCCAAATGAACATAACTGCACAGGAATTCATCCAAAAACAACTATTTAAATAGTTATCAATCAGGCCTGTTTTTCCTAAAACGTCTGACTAAATAAGCCTCAATTCAAACTGAAGCTGTTGTCTGGACTCTTTGTGAAGCTGAGACTCTGTACTTCAGTCCTTCTGTGTCTAATTTACTCTAATTACAAATAGAATCAAGCTCTGCAAAGAGGAAAACCAAAATTTTAAGTCCACCTAAAGTTTCTTTGTGAAATCTATGAAGAAGTGAAGCTGTTTGCAGATTGTGCCTGATTGACACTAGTTTTGGCTTTTGTTGGTTTTGACTATTCCTCTTTCAAAGCTGAAGCTAATTTAACAAAAAATGAGTTTTAGGGACTTATAATAAATGCATATGGCAGAATCCATATAAAAGTCCTATTCATTTTTTGTGTAATTTTAAAATGTGTGCTTTTGGAGTAAAAACTGACTCTAATTCATCCAAGAATGTTTGTTTGACTGTAAATAAGTGGGTTACAGCTTTGTTTTCATATTGAACATGTCCAGCATGTTCAGCAATTCCTTTTAGTTTCCTTTTATCAGGTGTGGATAAAAAGGAATAAATTAACAAAAAGTCCAGAATCACAACAGGTCTAACAACTAATGAAAGCAACTATTTTTACAGAGAAGTAGGAAACTGCATTTATATGTTGGACTCCAGACTCTCCAGCAAACTCACTCCAAATCTTCTTGTTTTTGCTGTTTTTGCCATAAATCCTTTAAGTCTAAATGAAATAATTAGTCGACTACTCAAAATGTCACCATCGACCGTTTAATCGACTTTTTTTCGTTCGCTTGTACGGTCAAGGCACATGGACTTCAAGGTGAGGCTCTGCAGGTAAAACAGGACAAGATCTCAAATTGAAAGATCTCAATTGTAAACTTCTCCTGTAGTTTACCCACATAAATGTAAGAAAAAAATATATTACAAGTTTTTTTTTTGTAAAAAAAAAAATTTATAAAAAAATTGCACATATTGAAGAAAAATGAACAGAACCAGGTTAAATTTCTTGGTCCGTTTTGTACAAATATTAGAAACAAAAAACTTTACAGAGGGGATTTTTCAGTTTACTCATTAGTTTTTGAGTAAACTAGATCTGACTGAAAATTGTCCTATCATTTTTTTGACTTAAAACTTTAATAAATCAGGCTTAGAATTAGATATATCAAGAAATTCTTCTGCACTGCAAAAAATGATATTCAACCTATTTTAAAATGACCTGACTTCAGAATATTCATCTTATTTTGACCAGTTTTGAAGATTTGAGAAGATTTAATTGCTTAAGTGATGTAGACATTTCTGACAGGTTATAAGCTTCTTACCTCATTGGCAAACAATTTGGCTTGAAATAAGAAAGAAAAAGAGCTAAAACAAGTCAGAAACACATTGAAACATGAAAAATAATCTAGGTCCATTGAGAAATTGCATCCTAACTACTGTATATTTAAAAGTTACTGAAATTAAGATTCTGAATTTAAGTCACTTAAATTTATCTAAAAATATGTTTTTCAGTGTGTACGTTTGGTCAAAATCTTGTTTAATCCAAGATTGTACAGTTTGGTGTAGGAGTTATTTTAAGGCGAGACACAACAGGTAAGAGGGGTCTTTTTCAATTTTGTGTTTTTTTGGTCAGTTTGCTCTCTCAACATATCAGCTTTCATGCAGAAACAACAAACTTGTCCAGTCTGTTCTTAAAGATGTTTTATTCTTCCATTGAATCCACTTTGGACATAGATTTCTCTGGGACATTGTAACTTCAAAGGCCGTTTTCTTAAAATGCATTTTTCTCCCTCGGGACATAAAGATCAGATCCCACACCAAACTGTACAATCTGGACTCAACAAGATTCTGATGAAACGTACAGAAGGATTTGTTGATCTAATTCTAAAACTGATTCATTGAAGTTTTAAGTTAAAAAATTTGGTAAAATAAAATAAAAAAATAGGACAATTTATAGTCCAATCTAGTTTACCTAAAAACTAAATAAGAAATCTCAAATCCCCTCTGTACATTTTTGTAACTAATATCTTACAAATTTCAAAATTGCAATTTTTCCACATAAAATGCCTAATTTCTACATGAAAACATGACATGATGAAAAACTGTTAATATTTTTTCGTACATTTATGTGAGTAAACTACAGGAGACGTTTCAAATTGATATCTTTAAATTGATGATTTTTTCTTATTCACCTGTAGCGTCTCACATCTGAGGGTGAAAAATGGGATTTTAAGAAAACACCTTTAAAGTAACAATGTCCCAGAGCAATCTATGGATGAAGTGGATTAAAGGAAACAATAAAACATCTTTAGGAGCAGTTTGGACACCTTTGTTATTCCCACATGAAAGCAGAGAGAGTAAACTGACCAAAAAACAAAGAAACAGCATGTAGTGTCTGGGCTTAAAATCACAGATGACGTCAAAAGGCGACACATACATGATCGAAACAACTCTAGATGTGTTTTTGATGGTTAGGAGCTCAAATAAACGTCACTTGAGCTGAATGCGGAGGTTTGAATCCCCCTGACAGCCCGTCCTTCCTCCTGGACCATCGACCAGTGCGCCGCTTTGACCTCCGTTCTTTAATAAACATTGTCCCCTTTGTTCCTCTCAGTGGGATAATGAACAAACACCATTAGCATAACTGACTGATGCTATCTGGAGGGAGGGGGGGGTCCCTTAGTCGTAATTGCTCCGTCAAGCAGTAGACCCCCCACCCCAGACGACACACACACACACACACACACACACACACACACACACACACACACACACACACACACACACACACACACACACACACACACACACACACACACACACACACACACCCACAGCCACCTCCAAATGAAATTCTTCCATCTTCTGCCCCTTCCTGAGCGGGCTGTCCCCTTTTTGTCAGAGCGCCGCTGATATGCACCATCAAAGAGAGGGGCGAGACAAGGAGGGGGGAGAGCCGGGAGGGAGGGAGGGACGCCCCGAGGATCGCAGGCTCCTCTCTGACACATTTTAAAGCCAACAAAGTCGAGTGTGTTGCAGATTGATAATGTTGTTCTGTAAACTAAAGACCAAAATGTGTGTGGAAGTGACTGGTGTTCAGGAGGATACAGTTACTTTACTGTAATCAAACAAATACATGACAGTATTTTAGGTGAGACACTACAGCAGGGCTTTTCAACTTAAGGCCTGGGGGCCAAATCAAGCCCTCCGAGTGATATGATCTGGCCCTAAACCCATCTTCCAATCCAAGCTAAACCAAATTCCTGGTTTAGTCCTGGTTCAGTCCTGTATTAGATCTGGTTTAGATCCGGTTTACTCCCAGTTTAGATATGGTTTAGTCCTGGATTAGACTTGGTTTAGACCTTATTCAGTCCTGGTTCAGTTCTGCAGATGTTGTTTTTCATATAAAAATATTTTGTATTTCAAAAGCGCTGGACATGTTTCTGGCCCTGAGGACTAAACCATTTGAACATCCTGGACTTGGTAAAACCAGTTCTAAACCAAGACTAAACCGGGACTAAATCAGGTCTAAACCAAGACTAAACCAGGACTAAACCAGGTCTAAACCAGGACAAAACCAGGTCTGAACCAGGTCTAAACCAGGACTAAACCAGGTCTAAACCAAGACTAAACCAGGACTAAACCAAGTCTAAAACAGGACTAAACTAATAATAACGAGAGATAAGATATTTTCTGTTTTTGGAGGATGGGTTGAGGGCCGGATCATATCCATTGGAGGGCCTGATTTGGACCCCGGGCCCTATATTGAATAATCCTGGTCTATTGTATTCTTTGTATGTTTGGTTATCTGTGTTTTGTGCATTGGATCCCCTTGAAAATGAAATGACAACTGTCAAGGAGCATTCCAACAATACATTTCAATTCAAATAAGTAACTTTTAGAACTCATTCTCAGCATCAGCTAACTAAAAAGTGTTTGATTCTGCCATTTATTTATTGTAGCTCATTTTTTAAACAATATTTCACATTTAGATTCTCTATCTTTACGACTACTGTCTCAGTGACAAAAAGCAGCCTCACTTATCATTTATCGTGACATTTCCTCCATAAATCTACATCTCACTTCCAAATGTGTCACGGTGACAGGTCTGGGACCAACCAGGTAACAACAGCACCCCACAATCAAGAATGTGGCACCAGTGACCATGAGACAAAGCCCAGGCAGCGCTGTCCTCCCGCCAGTTCAAAAGCTCCGGCGATGTGGGGCGACCGGCAGCTTGTAAATAAGTCAAGTCAGGGCCCATTGTGCGAGGGCCGCGGGCTGGAGACAGGCGTCTTGGCAGGGCCGGCGGGAGACAAAGGAGGCAGCAGACACGGCGTCTCAGCTTTAATTCCTGCGAGGACACGGAGCAGACCAGGGGCACAGACCAGAGACATGCCCCCGACGTGCAGGGGACCGAGGGGGGACGGGGAGAACAATAGGGTCCCCTCCACGGCCAGGCGAGAGAGCCGCAAATTAGCGAGTGTCTAAGCACCTCGGGATAGACTAATTGACATAAAAGTGAAATGGGAGGACAATGGGGCCCTGAGGGATCTCTAACAGCCGCAAACGGGTCCTGACAAAAAGGTGCACGGGGCGAGCTGCACCGCCGGAAAGAAATCTGGAAGAGGTACGTTGGGTGTCTTTATTTGACTAGTTTTGGCTAATTTGTTTTCTTTGTAAACATTACGTTCCTTCAAGATCAAGATCTGTTTGTGGAATTTCAGGAGAATGTATCACACTGATAATTTAACTAAATAGTTTGAATCAAGTAAGAAATAAGTAGATGAGTAGAATAATTTCGCTTGATAAACTAAAAAAAAAGATCCTCAAGCTAAAATCAAGTACTTTAACCTCTTGATTGTATTCGTGTAACATCATTTAGTTTGATAAACTTAAATAGAATGTCTAAACTACTCAAACAAAGTTATTTCTAATCATATATGTATTGTCAAATTTGGTTTTGATGCAAACCTCTTGATTGTATTCATATAGAATAATTCAGCTTGATAAACTTAAGAAATAAGTCCAAGCTACTAAAACCAAGTTAGTTCCACTCATGTATGTATTGCCAGGTTTAGTTTTGAAGCAGACCTCTTTAATTGTATTTGTATAAAGCGATTTAGCTTGATAAACTTTAGAAATATGCCCAAACTACTCAAATTAAGTAATTTCAATGAACTCCCAGCTTTCTTTTGAAGCAAACCTCTGTGATTGTATTCATATAAAATGATTTAGCATGAGAAACTTTAGAAATACGCCCAAAATACTGGATTGATGAGTATTTCCAACTTCGTTTTGATGCAAAGCTCTTTGATTGTGTTCATTCAAGTGTGATTTTAAAACCAAGTTGATGATCTTGCAAACATTGCACTGTGCGATGGTAAAATGGGATTTTGTGAGCTGCTTTGACAGCAATGACAATTACAACAAAACACATTAATAACTAGTTAAGGCCTCATTTACAACATTAAACTTAAATGTATAAACTAACTCTTTATGACACACATGTTGTAACTGTAAAAGGCCATTTTGAATATGTGCGTAACTATATCATGGCACATTTCTTGCCAATTTGAATGAACTGGATTTTTCCTCACGGTCACCTTTGTCTTTTTCAAGATTTTAAGTTCAATCTTCAGTGAAATTATATCATTTGCCACTATGTACTTGCAGAAGAGTATGT
The DNA here is from genome assembly GCA_019453435.1 of Rhinogobius similis. Classification (NCBI taxonomy): domain Eukaryota; kingdom Metazoa; phylum Chordata; class Actinopteri; order Gobiiformes; family Gobiidae; genus Rhinogobius; species Rhinogobius similis. The sequence goes on along the minus strand of CM033638.1, from coordinate 27,118,460 downwards.
CCTAACATTCAAGCAATAAATATTAACAATAAATACACTTTTTAGTAGGTTTTTACTATTTTCTCCATAAAAAACTTATACACTCTAATGTACATTATGACAAGTTGTACAGCTTTTATGTTTAAAATAAGGACTCAATTTATTTTTAATATGTAGATATAAATATATATATTTTGTCAAAATATATGATCATATTGTCAAAAGAAACAAACAAAAGTGAGACAAACATACACCTCAACATAAACGTTATAAATAAGGGTCCGAGTGAGCGTTTTGGGGCGTTTGTGGAGTGTCCGGCGGGCTCTGTCCGTGAGGTCCATCGTCCCACAGTGTCCAGGGCTAGCGGCAGCCGCAGCCCTCCACCACCATCTCCTGGTAGTTCTTTAGCACCACCTTGTCATGCTCGTCCAGGTACAGCATGGAGATGGCGCTCAGCTCCGTGGGCACGCAGCACGCCTTGGGAATGTTGTTGTTGACCGAGTTGACCAGGGTTTGCACTATGGCGTGATTGGTGGAGTTCAGGTGGTCGGCCAGCGGGAAAGGACACTCCCCGTGACAGTAATACGCCTGGTACCCGGGCGGCGCCACAATCCAGTCATTCCACCCTACGTCGCTAAAGTCCACGTAGAGCGCGTGTCGCCGGCAGTTACGGTTCCGCTTCCTCCCCCTCTGTTTCGGGCTACGCTTCGCTCGCTTCGTCAACGGGTGGCCCTTCCCGTCGTGTCCGAAGGTCACCAGCAGCGGTCGCAGCTGCTCCCAGTCCTCCCCCGGCTCTTGGTGGAGCGAGCGGCTGATGCGGACGTGCTTGCCCTGGTGGCGCGGCGTCTGGTTAAGGTGCAGGACCTCGACCGCGAGCCCGTAGTTGGGGTGCCGCTCCCGGGTCCAGCGCAACACGGCCGGGCTGACGTCGAAGCTCTCCCACTGCGAGGCGTTGTGGCGGACCAGGCGCGTGTCCAGGAGCTGGGTGATGAGCGCTTTGCCCGGCTGCGGGGGCTTGATGACCTCGTGGATGTTGATGCGGTGCAGGCCCGGTTCTTCCGACAGGGCGTCCTGGATCTGCTGGCGGTAAAGCCGGAGCTCCGCGGAGGTGAGGAGCTCGTCGTCCGGGATGCTGCTCAGGTTGAAGAGGAAGCGGAGCGGCGTGGGTTTTCGGTCGTGGGCGCCTTCGACCGTCTCCATGTGCTCTGTGAAGAAAAAGAGGACGGCTTGAGTTTTTTGTTGATATTGAAACTAAAGCTTAAAGACAAGCAACTTGAGTTTTGAGTAGAGCTGAAAGATTTTGGCAAAATATCTAATTGTGATATTTCAACGGGGGTGCACGGTGGCAGAGCGGCTAGAGCTTCTGCCTCTCAAGAAGGAGATCGTGGGTTCAAATCCCGGGCCACCCCAACATCACACGATCTCTCTGGGTGGAGTCTGCATGTCCTCCCCGTGTTACCGTGGGTTCTCTCCGGGTTCTCCGGCTCCTCCCACCGTCCAAAGACATGACTGTGTAGGTTAATTGACAACTCTAAATTGCCCCTAGTGAATGAATGTGAGAGTGAATGGTTTGTCTGTCAATGTCCATGTCTCTGTCTCTGTGTTTGCTGCGACGAGTTGGCCACTGTCCAGGGTGTACCCCGCCTAAGGCCCAAAGTCACTGGGATAGGCTCCAGTCACCCGCGACCCCGGGAACGGGAATAAGCGGTAGAAAATGAATGAATGAATGAATGAACTTCTGTTCAACGTTCACATTTTGAACACGTCTAAGGACTAAAATATGAACTACTAAATTCATCACAAAATTCCGTGCATTTCAGAACGTGTTTGTAGAGGTCTAAACAAGAGAGTTAGCAGCTTTTAGACAAGTTTGTTCTTTGCACAAGAAATTATCTCACTTCAATCATCATTCAAATTGCAATTTAGATTTAATTGCGATTAATCTTGCAGCTCTACTTTGACTGGTTTGGTCTTAGTTTAGTCCTGGTTTAGATCTTATTCTCATGCTATAGTATGTATGCTACAGTTAAATGGGGCATATTATGTAAATTCAACTTTTTTACAAAGGTGTTTCCTCATCTTAAGTTCACTCAAAGTTGCATTTTGATTGATTCCTGCATGTTTGAGTTAATCCTGTATTGTCCTGCAACTGTGGCACCAGTGTTCAGAAAAATAATTGTTTTCACCTACCCCTTATCCCCGCCCACATGCCTGTGCTTAGTTGTGATTATTTGAGAAAAAAAGACAAACAGCTATAAAGTTCTAAAATGTCACATAGACACTTTTCAAAACTAAAACATGCAATGAAAATCTGCTGCTTGTTACAGTGAAATGTCACTATTAAGAGGCGGGTCTTATCAGTTCCACAGTTTTGAACAGAAAGACAATTAACTCAATTCTATTATTACACTGTTTTAGATCAATATTGTGGTTAACGATGAACAAAATGTAAAATGGTGATGATATCTACTTAAGTTTACAGCTTAATGCCAAGTACCTGAAAAACCATACCATGTCTCCTTTAAATCAATGCATTTCTTCACTCATTTTCCACACTTGATCACCTTCCATGCAACAAAAGTAGAGCAGAGCATCCCATGACCAAAACACAACCAGAATAGCACCAGCCGACCCTCGGTCCATCTGCCGTCCATTCCCCCACTCGCCCTTGCCCTGGCCGACCCCTTTTCTCTCCTTCCCTGGCTGTCCGGAGTGGCCCTGTGCTCAGACATGCGTTGTAGAGGAGCAGGGTGGTGATTAACGTACCACAGCTACAGTAAAAACAGGCTCGCTCCGCACATTTCTGCCAAGATCACCATTGTTGGGAGAAAGGAATGTTGTGTCTACTCTTTTCCTGCTCATTCCGGCCCTGTTATTTCACACCCAGCCCGTAATCTCCACCAGGTGCTTCGTATTATTAAAAACTGCTGTGGGCCTGATTAGCTCGCCGCTCTTTGCTCACTTAAGACATTTATCATTTTCATCATGCATAATCATTAAGGAGTCAGATGATACAATATGGAGGGGGGAAAAGGCGGGTGGGTTTGTGGTGCTGGCGTAGAATTTGGGGAAGTTTGTACAAGTGATGACAAACGTAAGTGTGGCAGTTACAGCGAAGAGAAACAGTGTCATTTTATGGTTTTAATGATCACTGACAAATCAAAAATTTACTTTTTTTGCTCTCGAAGAAAGTTATGGCAATATATTGTAAAAGTCAAGTTGCAGTCAGGGCAAATCAAGCTATGCTCTTATTCGGTAATGTAAAAAATAACATGATTTTAGCACATTTTCCACAAACATGGACATAAACTGTTTTTACTTTGGGTTTTTTTAGCGCTAGTTAAGACATGGTTTAGTTTAGTCCCAGTAACTGCTTTAGTCCTTGCTTTAAGTCTTAGTTTTTGGTCTAAACATATAGTTTTTGAAATTTTTCTACACACTTTTAGATCTTTTTACTACGTGCACAATAATATATCAAGATGCACAGTGTGGGGTGGTCGATTATAGGAAACTGGGTGCGTTCCTGGAAGTTGGTGTAGAATTTGGGAACGTTTGTACAAGGAAAGACTAACTTTATCGTTGCAGTTGTGTGAAGTGAAACAACGACATTTTTACGGTTTTAATGATCATTGACGATGAGTTGTTTTAAAAGTCCAGTTGCAGTCGAATACTGTAACTATACTTTACCGCAAACATTCTCCCGGTCCCTGCGTAGTCTGAGGAACCACCCAGTACCACCCCACGCTCGCATTCACACAGCGGCTGAGTCTAACTGACTATAACATTGACTTATTCAATTAAGATTACAAAAGTATTTTTCCTTTTCATCCTGCTCCAGCATGTACACACGCTCAATCAAACAATTAATTTAAAAGAAAACACAATCATTCACAGTTCAGAATGAATCATTCAGAATGTTCCTAATTCAAACTTCAAATGTTTGTCCAAGTCTAAAAATGAATTAAACATATTCCCAATAAAGTTAATGTTGTAAAAGGGCTTGTTTTAACAAAAATGTTCCTGGTCTGGGTGAAAAGTGCCTAAAGTGAGCAGGAGCTAAAAGGTCCCCAATGTGTAGCTCCAGTTCCTAGATTCTGTGTGAATGCATCAAATGGGGACTGGAACTAAAAAAATGTTCCAGGTCTTGAGTCTAATTGGTGTAGTCCTAGTTTGGACATGGTTTAGTTTCATTTAGGTTAAAACTTTGCTTAAGTCCTAGTTTTTTGGTCAACATAGAGTTTTTTTTAATATAGTTTAATACTGCACTTCTTTGTTTTTACATGAAGACATTTTACTATATTCACACAGCCTACAATCATATATCAAGACATAGTGTGGGGTGGTCAATTCTCCGAAGTTTACTTAAAATTTGGAAAGCCTACGCCCCCGCCCTGATCCATCTTCCACTTGTCAAGCCGCGCGCTTAGAGTCCTAATCCGCCAGAGGGAGGTGAAATGAATGAATAACACAGCTATCACCTGAAACAATAATGTTTTCTTAATGATATAGCGAGCGCCGCGGCTGTCCGTGTGTCGCGGGGTGCACCGGGGGTTGTGTTTGGGATAAATCAGTCAACTGGATCACACTGGCGCACAATGGGGCCCAGATGAAAGCGAGCACTTGTACTTAAAAGTCCTCGCAGCGTGTTATTAACATAGTTGAGCGACGGAGAAGGAGGAGAAACGCCGGGAGACAGCAGGAGGAATACATTGCATCACAGCGCTCATCCTCCATGTTTGTTCAGAGTTAGTGGTAGGGCTGTGGTCGACTAAAGAAATCCTTGGTTGACTGAAGACTTGTCCTATCGATAGATTAGTCGACTAATCGGCCGATAGGGTCTATATCAGTCCATAAATCAGTCTGCAAAAATATCTCAAAACTATGCGTGTCTCCATGTATCTAACCCAAACTGCACAAAACTTCATGCAAAAACAATTATTTATACAGAAAAGTACTAGTAAACAGTGTTAGATTTATATTTAAGTCAGATTAAACGCACAATTCACTCCACTTAACTAACTCACTCGTTTTTGCTGTTTTCGCCACATAATCCTTTAAATCTTAATCAAATAATTAGTCGACCACTAAGACACCATCGACCGATTAATCGACTGAACGACTAAAGGACTACAGCCCTGGTTAGTGGTCTAGGTTAGTCCCAACAGTGAAGGTAATGTTGGAGTCCAGTTTGAAACCAATAGCTATGGTTTTTTAATATTAATAGTAATAATTGTGATAATCTCCAGCAAAGATAATCACCATTTTATCATCAGATTGTGCAGAAAAAGCAACTTATCCAAGATGTTCTCTTCTCACACTGACGTTGTCTTCACTTCTAACAAAGTACACACCTATAATAGTTGTTTAAACACAGAACTTATTCATAAAACTATCATGATATTATTGTTAATCGCAATTATTTTGGCCATGATAATCAAATCTCCAATATCAATAGCAACACAAAAGTCTTACAAAAGAGTCTTTGCAGTGATTTAATACTACGTTTTACTGTAAATTTGTTTTGCCGTGAACTTCTTCCAGCTTTCTAAAATGTACAGTGTCTAATCATTGTTGTGTTTCTGAATTAAAATGATATTTACATTAATTTAGACAACTGTGAAAAACTTACGGTAGAACAATTATTTCATTGTATTTTACCGTAAATGTTGTATGACCATTTGAAAAACGCCCTATGTTTCCTTGCAGATTTGATTGCTTTATTGGAACGCTTCAAAGTATGGCATATTTATTACCACGACGACAAGCACGGAGCCAGATCTGTGGAGAGGTGACCCAACCAACTGTAAGAATGCATGTTTTTCCAAGGTATTTTCTAGAAATAAAATCACTTGGGATTGAACAAATGCAAGAAAGATAAGTTTAATTCTGTGGGAAAAGCAATAAAATCTGACAAGCAGGTGGCGAAATGTTCCATAGTGCACCTTTAAATTGGTCATAGAGCTTTTACTGTGGAATACTGTAAACCTTAAAAGATTTCACAGTTATTCTAAATTATTGTAAAAAGACAGAATCATTTAAATTTAGAAATACATGAAGACATCTAGGTGGTTTACCCTCAAAAAGTTACGTAGTGCACCTTTAAATAGTGCCTTGGCTTATAGGAAATAAACAGAATCTGGTTTAACTATATTTTACGCAATAAAAAAGTGGAATTATGAAAAATATACAAGACAAAATGTAGCAAATGTCAAACAAATCTATTCATGCGTGTATAGTTTTCTACGGTTAAGAAGTCTCAAATCTGTCAAAATGAAGTTGAAAGTAAGATGTTGTGACCTAATATTCAATCAAAACAATGTCATGATGTTACATGTTTGAATTGGCTTGCGTCATATGTAACTGGGCTTATTATGGCTGAATCATCCCGTCCTCACTCCGCCCCCGTGGGACCAAAATGCTCACTAGCCTTGGCCATCGCTTTTAACGTACAATTTACTCCTGCAAGTTCAGTCTAGTTATCCAAAAAATATCACAAACTACGTCACTTTTCTGGCAGAAGCTCCACCACGTGCTTTAATGTTGCTTTGCCTGGGAAAGTTCATGGCGCTCGACTTCTGTATCGCCATGGAGACAAGCAGGTGACGACTACAGATGGAGTTACAGGTCAGATCTATGGCGAGGCAAGCACGGTCACGGTTAGAATGCATGTTTTTCAAGGCATTTTTGAGATGAAAGCAGAACATTCCTGGCAAAGCAACATCTCCGTTGAGAAAACAATTGACAAACACTCAAAACCAGAAAAGTTACACAGTGCCTCTTTAACTTGAATCTGCCTTGGACAAATTTTGCTCTTCAGCACAAAAACACTCTCCCCCAAACCAAAAGCATCAAACCAACTGTTGCTCCGAAATTTCCCTTGAGACTTTGCCCTCGCCTGTTTTTCCACGTCCCGAGAGAGCATCGTCCCACATTGTTGGAAGGCGGGTTTTATTTAGACGGGAGCGCAGAGTAGAATTAAAGATAATTGCATGTTCTGGGATAGCCCTTCGAAATGAGCCTCCATGCAAAACACACAAAGACACAAGAAAGAGCTCGCCCGGGCCTAGACACTTGGGTGGGGTCCGAGTTTCAAGCCATAATCTAGAGGTATGCCTTTTAGCTCCAGCTGCTAACCCTCCACACACTCTGGAAAGCTTGTCCTGCAGATTTTTTCTTTCTATTTGGTGACCACATCCTCCATGGTTTGGGTGAGAAGGGCGGGGCGGCTTTAAAAATCGTGTTTCAAGGGATGTAGGAAATGCGTTTAGCAGTCCTCACCCAATGCAAATGCAAGACACCGCTTTTCCACAGGCCAGATGGCGGACTGCTGGCTGGTGCTGCGCGCAGAAAAGCAGGGGATAATCCGAGTTTATGAAAACACTGGGAGTGATGCAACCCAATGAGGCACTTTTCACCAAAGGCTGGTTGGAAGAGACACCAGTGATGACAGAGCGGCGCTTTAAATGCTAGACAAAATAAGCCACTGCCTTTCACGCATCCGTCAAGTCGAGCGCTGGAATAGAAGCACGGAGATGGTTCTGTGAGGGTACTTAGCGGATTCATGCGAGTGATGAACTACAGAAGGAGCTAAATGAGCTAAATCGCTATGTTTCTGTAATGAATTTTCCAATGTACGACGAGCTTGGTGGAATAATACATTTGAAGATTCTGCACCTCTTTTCAGCCACATTGATAGAGTAAACATGTGTGTGACAAATGACTTTCAGAGCAAAGTCCTCAACATCGACTGTGTTTTTTCCATTTGGATTTTTGCAATGTATTTCTTATTTAAGTTTTAGGCTTGTTATAACTGGATTGTAGAGCAATGATACTCGCATGTTACACATATTAGTTCTAGTTAAGTCTATATTGCCTTTGTACAGAACTTCATCGTCATCGTGGCTGTTTTAAATGTGCTTTATAAATAAACTTGACTTGACTTAAATCCTAGTTTGAAATTGGTGTAGTCCTTGTTTGGAACTAGTTTAGTCCTGGAAACCTTTTCAGTCCTCGTTTTCACCTGGATTGCTTTTTGTTTAGTCATGCTTTAGACCTGCTTTAAGTCCATGTTTTGACCTGGTTTGGTTTTAGTTGTGGTTTAGTTTTGTTAGACCTGTTGCAGTGCAGGTTTATACTTGGTTTAGTGTTTAGTCCTGGTAACCCCTTCAGTTTTATCTTCAGTCTGTGTAATCTCTCAGTCGTCCAGGTAGGTTCCATAGCAAATTAAAATGTACGTTTTTAATAGTTAATAGAGGAACTGAATAAATTACTTGGATAAGTAGCAAAACATCTTTGCTTTTAAAGACTTAAGTTCTTGTTCTTGTTCTTGTTTTAAGATCTTTGGTTTGGTTTTAGTTTAATCATGTTTTAGACCTGTTTCAATTAGACCCATGTCCAATCAATCCAAGAAAAAGAGAAAAAACCTGCTGACAAATGTGCAAAGTAACTTCGATGGTATAGACCCTTACTGTGTTAGTTAACAAAATGCTGTGTTCCATTAGCTTGGTACTATTCCAGGAGCTAGCACTAATGCATTTCAATGGGGGAGTTAGCATTAGCCTCCAAACATCACAAACTATTAAAAAACTGGGCTGTTTTGGTGACTGAAACCTCTGGACTGCACGTGAGTAACACCAGAAATGTTTTGCGTCAGTGATTAGAGCTGAATTTAATAATATGCTAATAAACATTTCTTAAATCTAACACAGCTCACAGCTCAGAGTATCATATAAGTCAGAGTTCTCAGACCAGCCCCATTAGTTGAGAATGACTTTCAGATGGAAGTTGAAACGTCTTCATTTTCAAAACAATGTCCACATGACGACCTTTGAAACTTTTGCAACAGTGGAACACTCCTGGACGAATGAGGGGCTACACCGACTTTCCTCTTAAATCTAATATTATTCTGTAAAATAATGCACCAAAAGTGTAGCGGGCCACAACAGTTTGGCAATGAAATGCAACTCGTTGGCAAATGTGATGAACATATGAACAAGAATCATGTGTCTGCGCAGTCTACAAACAATTCACATTTTTGTTAAATTTACTGCTTCGTTAAAATGAATGAACAGAATGTAAACACAAGAACCAGGCTGCGTGCACATCCTGGTACTTGGGTCACTCCTGTAAGGGTCTTTAAGTACGACCATAGCGCTCACAACTGGATTGCGTAGTTTGCGTGTATCCTCATGTGCCACACGGCTTACCCTCATGGTGGAAGCTCCTCACGGTATTGGCCCGACTGGCGGACCTCTCCGGGTACTGGAAGGTCGCTTGGTCCTCCTCCGCCTCTCCGGACTGCAGCCTGTACAGGTCCAGCATGTACTGGGGCACGGTGAGCGCTCGGCTGGGGCGGGGCCGTCTGCGGAGGCCGAACATGTGGAGCAGCGTGGCCTCGAAGTCCCGCAGCAGGTCATGGCTTTGAGGGTCCCCACCAGCACGGACGCCCGGAACCTTCTTCTTCCCTTCCTCAGGTATCAGATTAGCATGGTTGCTCTCTCCCAGCAGGACTTGGCATATTAAAATGACCATCAGCATTCGATTACCAGGAATCATGATGTCTCTAGGGAGAAGGCAAACAAGTGATTAGCACCAGATTTGATACAGTTTAAAGGTACGATAAAATATGGGTGGAATTGTGTGCACAGTCAATATTTTCAAGTGGCCGTTCAATTGTAGACGTTTTATTAAGACTCGCCTGTACAACGAGGTTAAAACAACGAAAGTGCAACAAATCATTCTTTGACAGAAGTTGACAGAAATTGAAAAAACAGTAAATTAAACAGAAATTAAAAATTAAAACTGTTGTAAACTGCTTAACCCTTGCATTTATGCCATTTCAATCGCAACCAGCAACAACCACAAACAACAGCATGAATTCAAAGTTTCAACCAGCTTCGCTTTAGTTTATTTTAAAGTCTTTTTGTTAAACGTTAGTCTTTGAGAACTTATAAGTGCATCTGTGGTGGTGGATTATGTTCCAAATGACTTATGACACACTTTTAATCAATAAATCAATAAACCAAATTTGAAAACTATCTGAAATTGTCGGTTGTTTGACTATTAACGTTAAACCAGTCGACCATTTTAGACCAAAACTAGGCCTTCACACGCACAGATAAGTTAACATAAGCCTTTTAAGTGTTGTTTACCACACAACAGGCAGAGACCAGAATCAGATAGAACTACTGTTTACCTACGGACACATCCTTCAGGGGAAACTGCAACTTCAACACAGATTTGGGGGATTTTAAGTACATTTTTTACGTCCCTCCCCCGCTTGGAGCAAAGTTTCATCTTGATAAAACCTCCCATATCTAAGACTGCGTTCACACTTGTCCTGGTTTGATCCTGGTTTAGTCCTGATGTAGACTTGGTTTGGTCAAGTCATAGTCTAGTTTACTGGTTTGGTGAGTTGTGTGAGGGTCCGTGTCATTTCAGTGGTGAAAATATATGCTTAAAACAAAGAAAATATAATGAAAATTGTTGCAAACATTTACTGACACATTTACACATTGTCAAACATTGAAGATGTTGTGGTCCTGGTTTGTTATTTTGGATCTTGCACTTATTGTACTTAAAAAAAAAAAAAAAGTACAACAAAAATTTACTACAGCCTCAAAAGTAGTCCATCCACAGCCTATTTGCACCAACTTTTCCCCGTGCAGTACGTCTACACATTACAAGTCCAGCAGGAACACTTCATCACATGTGGAATTCTCAAATGCCACGATGCGTTCACTTACCGACAGAAAATAAAGCATGGGAAAACTGTCCATGTTTGTTGGGAGCGGGCTATGGACACGTTCTTCCAGGAAATGTTAGCTGGTGCTGGGCGGCTGCTGGGGACCGGTGGAGTGACCCTGTTCCTGCAAAGAAAACACAAGAAAAACAGTGGTTAGCGATAGCACGGAGGTTAGCACGGGGAGAGCATAGCGGAGTGTGTCTTTAAGCCTTATCATTTTGGCTCTGGGCTTAAGCTAGCTATTTACTGTAACTGGAATGTTAGGAGGTATGTAGCACAACACGGACTGCCGACCTCCAACGCCTTGCACTCATTTTGGTTTAAAAAGTATTCGAAAATAAAATAATGGAAAAAATCTGAAAGAAAAAATACATCAAAGTACACAATTAAAGTAATGTAGCAAATGTAACTATAGTTCTATGAGTATGTGTCACATTCAAGCTATTTTTTTAAAAAAGAAATTCACTTTTATAATCCATATCAAGGAACCGTACAATAACCCAATAATTTTATCCTTTGTTCTTAAATAACCCAATAACATTTAAGCCCTTCAGTGGTCACTAAATGGCCATTGAATAAAAAACTTTGCAACAAAAATCACTGTTGATAAAACATCTTTAGCTCATAGATAAAAAAACTAAATTTGGTAATGAGGTAATGAGGACGCAACATGCTATTGTTATACACATGCACATACTTGTGACCTACTAACCCCCACCACTACTCCCACTTGAGAGATCACAGGTTGTTGTGACGCTGACGAGTGGACCAGTACTTTTTGACGCATCGGTCAATAGACATAGTTGGTACTTCAATTTTGTAGTTTTCTTGCAGTTTTAAGTATATATAGGTATATATATTAGGGGGGAATCACTTTAAAAAGTCAGTCTAAAAAAATGGCAAACAAAAACTAGCCAAGAGTGTTGATTAAATACTTTTTTTAATGGTTGACATAAGCACAATTACAGTCGTTTTCTTAATTTTGTTTTTAAAAAGATGCGATTCTAAACCGGCATTATGGGTGTACACGGGTAAACTTTAACACACAGCTTGCCCAGTTGTTTTTGGATTCGGTCACTATTTCTTTAACGGAACATAACTCTAATCCAATTGCACTTTTGGCTTCGTGAACTAGCCGTGTCGTGCGCTCCTATGATGCAACTCTTTGGTCATTGTTTGGAGTTAGTTCCACTGGCTAGCACCCAACATTACAAGTACCAGAATATGTTTCACTACTTTTCGGTCCGCCTTTTCGATATTGCCTCCTACTGTACATGAAATCCAAGTTGAATTATTCAACCTGACCTCCCAGTAACCTTTAGCCTTTCGACTATAGCCCCACAATACCACGAGCTAACCGCTAACTGACTCTGCTGGTTTGTTAGCGCGCATGAGTGGCACTATTCGTGAGAACGCCTGCAGAAAATAGGCGGACGAGAGGAGGATTTCCGAACATGATCGGCCCCATTACCCCTGGGCCGAGGCGGGGGCATGAGGAGCGGGCCGGTGGGGTGTTGGAGCGAGGAGGCTATGTGCACATCTTTGACGACAACAAACGGTCATTGTAAAGCACTCGGGCCTCTCCCATGATTACGGGGATACATAGTGGCTTAAAAACATTAGCCATACAAATCTGGTAACTGTAACCAAATCGTAAAAAGATCCATTGCTTTGAAATAGTAGCAGGCTAAGTAGTAATCCCTTGTGCTAAACATGCTAACAGTCAACAGAAGTCATTGTTGATAGCATAATTTGCAGAAAAAAGCGAGCGGTTTTCATTTAAATATGGACAATATGGGAGAAGGGTGTGGAGTGAAGACTTTGTCGAACTTTTTTTATTTAATTTAAAATAATTGCGAGTTGGCCACTGTCCAGGGTGTACCCCGCCTAAGGCCCAAAGTCACTGGGATAGGCTCCAGTCACCCGCGACCCCTAACGGGAATAAGCGGTGGAAAATGAATGAATGAATAATTGTCTTCTACTGTCACTGAATTGACACTGATGAAGAAAAGTTGGGCTAACTTTGCAGCTGGAACAAACTGAATCAAATGTAAAATTGTTTTTCTGTTTTCATTTACAGGCCTGTTTTTTTCAGGTGTCCATTTTACAGATCTTTTCTTTTTCTTTTTTTCCTGAAAGTGAATGTTCTGTGGCTTTTAGTCCAAGCTGCTATGGAAGCTCGCCAAGGCAAGCGGCCAAAAAGTTGGTCTTATCATCTCTTGCAGACATAATCAACCTGTTGAATGTGTAACAAGTCAAGCTAAGCCAGATTTGACAATGAAGCTACTGGCCTCCTTTTGCACGGGTTCTTTGAAAATCATGCTAGCTAGCCAAACTTCACCGCTATCTCCTTTTGCACTTGTAGGAACTAGGAAGGGTGGGTCTAGAATCCTTCCATCTTAACATCAGAGAAAATGTAACGCAGGCTGCAATTACCAAAATCTACCAAACCAGACCAAAGCAAGCAGGAAGTCCTTGGCCCTTTCAACTGACCACAGATAGTAACGTGCACGGATCTCCTTTAAAGTGTGTCTGAGGAATTTGACAGCGATGAAGGGAGGAGGACATGGCTAGCCCGCTTTTATCCCTTTGTGCTTTTCATTTCATTGAGTTTGATGTCAGTAGATAACATTAGCATTAGCGGATTGGATGTTAGCTGTTTTGTGGTTGAATCGACTACATGCTAGCTTGACAAAAATAGCAATTAAGATCACTTTTACAGACGTGGACTGTTGGAAATTGAAAAAAAAAAGCACACGAGATTAAATGACTTTAGCACTTCAAACACAAGTTAATTTCCCATTAGCAACAATGTTTTGGAATGTTTTGTTTGCTACATGTAATGAAGTAGTTCTACAGCTACTTTTTGGCAAATACATAGATATGTATCAAATATGTATCATTATATACAAGTAAAAGTAAGCTAAACACAATTGATGCTAACAAAAGTTACAAAAAAATAAAATAAAATTCCAGGTAGGCAACATTTTGTTAAGAATCCAAAAGGGCATTAGCATAATCCTTGGATCTAGGGTTGGGTAATTAATCGAATTTTAATCACTTCCGAGTTTAGGCATTTCTAATCGTCAATGATCAGCTTGTCTTGGAGTAGCATTCATTCTTTAGAGGACAAAATTTAACTTTTTTTTGCATTAAATGGCATTGATTAAAAGTCTGTTGTGTGCATTCATGAAATCCATACTGAAAGTAATTTTATTTTAAATTTGAAAAGAAAAAGTAAATACCTAATCGAAAATTGAGATAGATAAAAATGAGGAAATAAAAATCTTGACTCTTTTTCTTTTTTTTTTTTTGCTTGCTCTACTTGGATCCTTGCTAGGCCCAGGGCTTATCTAGAGTCTGGAGCACACGACCAGGACAGAAACACACTCGTTAGGGGAAGGGGGAAGAAGTGTCCAGAGATTTGGAGCGCGCATGTTGTTTGTGATCAGCGCGCAGAGCAGCAGTGTCCTGTCCACCGAACATTCACAGTCAATGAGATCACTTTGTAGCAGCTTGCTTTGCTGCGCTAACACAACTTCCAGACCAAGATATCTGACTTCCAAACAGATAATAGTACAGTTTTTTTTTTCAAGTCCTACTGCAGAAGGCGAACTTGGATGACTTTTACGCGTAAGGATAAGCCAAAATCTGCTTTGAAATGTGTTAAATCTTGTGAACTGATGCGCAAAGGAACACAATAAAACAGATCTACAGCCAAAGTCATGCGTAAAGTATATCGAGCATTCTGGATGTGCTGGTTTACGTCCGTGCCATGCGCCGCAGGCCGCAGACTCCTCTCCTTTCCTCACTCCAATCTAAAACAACTCAACATTAGCCAACAACACATACTCTCTCCCAAAACAAAAAACAAAAAAACACACAAACTGCAAACGCTTCCTAGAAACCCCAAGCTCCGCTGAACTCTCGTCGCTTTACTTTACGCACGACTTGAACCGACCCGTTTCTCACGCTCCGGCCAGACTTGCTCCGCGTAAATAATCATTAACCACCTCCGCATGATGTCATAAATATTTCGGGATTAGGAGGGGGAAAAAAAATGTGTTCAGATAAGTGTCAGATGCAGCCGCGCGCCAAGGAGGACGCACGGGGTGAAGGGGGGGCACGCAGGCAGACGCAGGTGTCCAAACCAGGCCGAGTCGTGTCGAGCCGAGCCACACGGTTTTAAAACTCGGGTCAAAGTTTACTCTGGAAGGCATTTGATCAATATTTATGTTTGTTCTGTGGTAAGATATGAGCGCGTGGTTTGGAAACGCTCGGATAATGAAACCGAAGCTCTAACTGTTGGGAAATAATACGCCAACAAGAAAAAAAATAAAGAAGAATCATGCGTGTTTTGATAGTTCTGAGAGATTTAAGTTTAAAGTTTGGAACAATTATACGGCACAATAGAACAGGGGAATGTTTTTACTCATCCAAACATCACCAAATCCTTCACAATGTTAAAAAAGTGCCCAGAAACAACAAGAATACACGATTAACTCACTGTCGACCAACAGGACATGCAGTTTTCAAACGCTTTTACAACAATCTACAAAGTTACAGCGTTAAACAACTTCATTACGAACGAAAACCAACATCTCACGAACGAGCAGCGCCAACTTCCATCATCCTTTTCGCCGTGACCGCAGAGCGAGAGTGACACAAGCCGCGTAAAGAAGCCCTTACCATCAGTTTGGTCCAGGTGTCCTCGAATCCAAAAAAGAAAACAGGAATATGACCGCTCTTCTTTCGAAAACTGGCCCAAATGGACGCGTCGCCTCTCGATAATCCGTTACAAAAACAACGCCGGACGTGGTGTACACCGGTTTGAGCAGAACTGCGTCTTGTGGAAGTCTTCGTGTTGGGGTTTTTTGTTTGAGTCCCGTTGGAAAAGCGAGCTGAGAGAAGAGCAGGGGAGAGAGGAGCGCGCAGGGGCTGGACACGCAGACTTTTTCCAAATGATCCAGCATCTATGGCCACTCGCAGTTTTTATGCGTCCGCCCAATTTTTGCCCTCCCTGCCTCCCCGGCCCCTCCCTCCGCCTGGTCTCCCTCGTGCGGCTCAAACACCTTGGATATAAACCCCCCTCCTCCTCTCCTCTCCTTCACCCTCCGGTTCCCTGCGCCAAACGATTTTCTTATGCGTTATGAGAAAGTTTGCAGGGACTGACTGAGAAGTAATGAGTTGCGTTTACGTAAAAAAAAAAAAAAAAAAAAAAATGCATTGCACGTCCAAAAGTTGTTATATATAGGGTTTTTGTTATGCTTGAAATAAATAGATAAATAAACATCTATAGGGTGCATTTAGGTAAGTGGGACCATACTGCATTTGACTTTTTTTAGATCATGTAAAAAAAATATATACATAATAATACATAAATATAAAGTGATTTAACCCAAACTATAATTATTAAGAAGGCATTTAGTCCCGAGTGTCTATATGCATTTTTGAGGACGTATCAGTTGACAGTTTCTAAAAAAGGTGGTTTGTTACGTAAACCCACTTTTAAAAAAAATTAAAATAATAATAATAAGTGGGGGGAAAAACACACAAAAATGCAATGCGGTTGAATTTTTTTTAACATACCTCATGTTATTATCAAAAGGTGTCCCACTTTACCTGAATTCACCATATATTTAAAGAAAAATTGACAATTGTAAAGTTACAGTAAGCTACAACTCGACCCATATTAGGTTGCGCATTTTAGGTCATAAAAATCATAATAATATAAAATTAAACGCAATTTACGTTGTTTTATGTCATGAAATCGTTTATGTTTTTAATAAATGTGAATAATAATAAGGTGAATTAATGTGAAAATTACAGGAAGTGGTTATATTTTGTCTTATTACACCTACGATGCAAAATCATCACCGAAAAAATTATATGGGAAGTTGCAAAATCAGCGCAAATCTTACTTTTATTTCCTTGAATCGAATTTCTACACAAAGGACCGCTGCTCTTACGCAGACTTTTGACCCTCTTCTGTGAATACCAGGCGGCGGGTCGGACGTGGAGCGGTGGGAGGGGACGTCAGGGGCGCGTATCTGCATTTGAAAGCGCACCCCCAGACACGGTGCCATCACGGGTCCCTAATTGCGGCTGACCTTTTACCTGGCGTGAAAAAACAAACCGAGACGTGCGCAATAATGCCCCCAATTCAGGTGTTAAACGGCGCGCATTAGCATCACGGACTGAGAGGCGCATTAGAGCCTGTGAATGTGCGCGATGGCGTTTGGAGACGAATGGGCACGTTCATTAGAGGTGTGTTTTTTCGCCAAGCCGTTCCAACTTTACGCACGGTTATGTTAGGGCTTTACGCAGAGGGAAGCGCGCGCATGGCGTTGAGATGTCTTTGTCTGTGTTGGATAAATGTGGGAAAAATGTTAGTTTGAACAAGTGTGGTGGTATTTATGGTTATAGTCACACACTGAATTGGCTGAATGTGTGCGTAAAAATGATCTAAGTGCGTAAACGATCATGTAACTTGGATATAGTTTGAATTCTTGATGTAATATTTTGATATGATGATGACAAAGTATTGAATTCACATTGACAAATACGTTATGATAGTCTGTTTAAAATGTGTGTGTGTGTGTGTGTGTGTGTGTGCGTGCGTGCGTGCGTGTGTGTGATTTGAAATTCCCCATTATTTAAAATAAACAACGTCAAAAATGAACACATGGGGATTGCCTGTTTTAACCTTAGAAAAGTGTCTTTGCTATATCAATGTCATTTGGTGTAATTATTGGCCATTTTTGGAGTAAACATCTGAACCAGAAATGACACTGAAACATTCACTCCAAAGTCCAAAGAGCCAGACACGGTAACACAGATATTAAAGCTCCTGTATGTAACCTTTTAGCCCCAAAATACACTCAAATAAAAGCATATTGTTTCTTTTTGTATGTTTTAATTGCACTAAAAACATAGGTCTTTGCTGTGAGCGTGCTCCACAAACCTGACTCGTACTTCCTGCCTCTTCCTGCTTGTTTCCATGGAAATATTGTTTCTTTGGCTATAAAACTCCGCAGTATGGCCGAAAATAAACTATATCAGAAAGTTATATACGTCTTTGTTTATTCTATTTTATTTATACATACAAACACACATAAATTTTTTTTTTTTGAACGATTGGTTAATGATATGATTTAGTGGATGGTGTGTGTCAGACCCGTCACATCTGAAGTGTGCTGTGTCTCCAAAAAAACACCAAAGGCATTCTACTATGTATCTGGGCCTCAAAACGCCTGCCATGGACACAATAAATGGATACCTTCGGAGCATAGCTCTGGCAGTAGAAAAAGGCCGTCACGAATAAATGGAAGCCCCCAAACGACCCAGTGATCCAAGACTCCACTGACATTGTAATTGGCATGAAAAATTGAAAACAAAAACCAACATTCAGACTAAATTGGAAGATGGACCTTTTTGACAGGCTTTGGACCAAATGGGACAAGTACGCAGGACAAAATATTCCTATATTTCGTTGGCTGTCTTCTGTTCTGTCTTTCTATGTCGCGTTTCATGTTCTAAGCGTTTATATTTGTTAAACTGGGGGAAAAGGAAAACATTCGATAAAGGTTGTTTCACCACTACAAAAATCAAACCAAACCAGGACTAAACGTGAAACTAAACATGGACTAAAACAGGACAAAAACTGAGTCAATGTCAGAGCTAAAATGTGCCGACAAAAAAACGACAAGTGTGACCCATTTATGGCTCTCTCTGTGATTTTACGGTACACAGGAGTCTTTGGCTAGTCCTGGTTTAGAACTCGACTGGGCCTTTTTGTAACCTGGTTTGGTCTTGGTTCCTTGTCCAATCGTTGAGCAAATTTAACCCTAGCGTCGAGCAAATTTAATCCCGCTATAATCCTGGTTTAGACCCCGTTCGGTCCTGGTTTAGACCTCTGCGTTGGAAAAACACTTCAGCCATTTCCATTTTCAAACAACTTGCTCTTCAAACAATCCAGAACACCATTTGTATTTTGACGCAACCGGCTCACAAACAGGCATTTTTCTTGTTTTCTTTTACGACGTTGAAAGTAGTACCATTTTACAAGGTGAATTTATTACCAAACATACGCACTTAATTTCATGTTATTTGAAATCAGACCTCCATCGCACAGTTTGAAAGGTTAACTCGAGTGAGTCACCGCGGTGCTGTTATTTTCACGTGCCCCGTAATTGGTTGCTGGTCGTAGTTTTTGTGTGATGTTTTATGGGCCTCGTTGGGGGACCAGAGTATGACTAAGTAGTAGTAGTAGTAGTAGTTTCCTGGAAAGCTCAAACGGGGCCAGGCTTTGAAGTGTTTCTAATGTCGTTGCCCATCTTTGTGGCGCATACCTGAACCATGACCATTAAAGCGCCTTCTCATTCCAGGAGCGTTACTCGGATCTTTTTAAGTAAAGTGTCCGCGGCGGGAGCTTCCGGCTGCGGGTCGAACCAAGCAACCACCTGTTTTGGGGCAGATGCTGGACGTATTCAGAAGCTGTTGGTTTCTGCGAGGAGCGAGGAGGTGTAAGTGAGGTCGAGCGTTAGCAGTTAGGTTGAGAATGTGAGATGCGTCAGGCTGTGTTCACACTTGGACACACGTCACATCAGAATTAGGACTCAAACCTGGACTTAAACAGGGTTAAACCAAGTGTTCGTCAGAAAAAAAATCCTCCTCCATGTTTTAAAGGTGACGTAATATGCTTTTTTCCAGGTATGTAGTATTAAACTATGACATAAGTAGATTCTCATTTTACATTTTGTTCATTGTAAACTGCAATATGGATCTAAAACGGCTTAATAATTGAAACAGCTTCCTGTTCAAAATGGCTGAACTCATAAGCCCCGCCTCTTCAGTCACATTTCAAATAACAGATTGTTATTTATTTTATTTTTGAAAAGTGCGTAGGTGACATTTTTAACTCAACATGTGACACGATGAGAGTCAGAATAATAACAAAGTACAGGGATGTGGGCAGGGATAGGGGGTAGGTGAAAACAGGAATTTTCTGAGCACTTCAGCCTCAGTTGCAGGATAATACAGGATTAACTTAAACGTGCAGGAATCAATCAAAATACAAGTAAAATAATGACGAGGAAACTGTTGTAACGAGGTTTAAAGCTCAGTAAAGTTGATTTTGGTGTATTATGTCCACTCTAATCTATAATATTCACTAAACTTATTAATGTAAAGCTCCAGAGAGGGAGCTGGACTAAATAGATTTTTTTTCTTCATAAATTTGAACTAAATAGTTCAGTTTGGCAAAAAGACCACTTCTTAATTCTTACATTCTTCTTACTTGAGCATGAACAAAGGTATTAATAATGAACAAAGACTTTATTAAGAATGATTTGAGCTTTGGAACTATAATTAAGGGTTTAGGAATTAACTTGGTCTGGTCTTTGTTTGGACCTGGTTCTGCCTTGGTCTTGACTTAGATAGTTTTGGACCTGGTTTGGACTTGGTCTGGTCTTAGTTTGGACCTGGTTTGGACTCGGTCTGGACATAGTTTGGACCTGGTTTGGACCTGGTTTGGACTTGGTCTGGACTTAGTTTGGACTTGATCTGGTTTTAGTTAGTTTGGACCAGGTTTTGCCTTGGTCTGAGCTTAGATAGTTTGGACCTGGTTTGGACTTGGTCTAGTTTGAACCTGATTTTGCCTTGGTCTGGACTTAGTTTGGACCTGGTTTGGACCTGGTTTGGACTTGGTCTGGACTTAGTTTGGACCAGGTTTTGCCTTGGTCTGAACTTAGATAGTTTGGACCTGGTTTGGACTTGGTCTAGTTTGAACCAGGTTATGCCTTGGTCTGAACTTAGATAGTTTGGACCTGGTTTGGACTTGGTCTGGACTTAGTTTGAACCTGGTTTGGACTTCAGTTTTTGGTTTTCTGGGCTTTTCATGAGTTTTCAGTTTTCAGAGATTATTATTATCTATTTAATCATATTAAATGTGTCGTTATTACAAAGTGTTGCAGTTTAACAGCAGAAGAAATGCATGAATGAACCACAGGACAACCCCAGATATGTTTTTATAAACTTTATATCACGGAAACACGATAAAAATGTTGAATCTCAAATGAACCAAAACACGGATGTGAAGTAACCCCACAGCTGCGTGTTGTTGTCCGTGTAATCTCCAAAACGCTACTGTGTTTTCAAATGTACTTCAAGGCTGCAGGCTCCCAAGGCTTATCGGTGAACGGGGCCATTCTAACCAAGGCGACATCAAGACAATCCAGTGACAGGATGTTTGGGTGCCATCTTGAATCATACAGGCTCATGAAGACGGTCCAGATAACACTTTGAATGGTGCAGTAATGAGGCTTCATCTTCATCATGACTTCACCTGGTTCTGTGTCCATAATCAGATACGTTTGGATGAACGGACGGACAGTGATTGTGCTGTTGGCTGTAAAAATGTGCTGCAATCAGTCAGATCTTGATTTCAGTTATTTAGTTTAGTTTATGTGGGTAGAGTTTTGGATTTGTTTCAAGTTTAACTAAACAAGACGACGACCGTCAGTCAATAAATGAAGCCATGTCTCTTTTTTCTATTAATCATTTGACATACATTGAAAGCAACCAATGGATAGTATTGCCAAAGGAACAATGTTTTTTATGGAGATGCATGTTAATGGATGGATAATAAATTTCTTAATTCTTACATTATTCTTAATAAAGCATAAACAAAGACTTAATAATGAACAAATACTTACAAGAATGATTTAGGCTTTATGACTATAATTAAGGGTTAAGGAATTAAGCAGTTTCCTGAATAATTTTCTTCATCATCTTATGTTCATTATGAATTAACTTTTTCGTTTTCGTTTTCTGGTTTTAGTTTGGTTTAGTTTTTCGACTGGTTTTAAATGGTCTGTTCTTTTTAACCAATGTCTATATCTATCTATGTATATTTATATGCACATAGATAGCTATAGATGTGTATGTTTCTTTTTAAAACTTTTTTTTTTGACCATTTAAGTGGAAATGTATTCAACTACTGACCTTTACTCCTTGACATTAAACAGAACAGTTCTAAAACCAGTCAAAAACACAAGTCTAGACTAGAGTCATGATTCCCAACCTTTCATCCCAGCATTTTTTTTAATTTTACCTGTGGATATGTTGATTTTCTGGTTAATAGAGATGGTATAGAACAGTAGCGATGATCTCATTCGTTCAATAAGAATCTGGACACATCTAAACACGTCGAAGTAATTATAAGTAAATATTCTGCTATCAAGCCAACTAAACTCATGTACGTTATCCTTCAGCAGTACAGGGTGAGGTCTGAATCCCCCTGTCCCGGGTGAGGCAGTGTGCCCCCTCCTCTCTCACTCATGCTGCTGGGCTGGACCAGACTTAGAGCGTCCCTTCTGTGAGCGATAACAGTGTGCAGTTAAATGCTACATAAAACAGTAGCTGCAACCTGACCATTGCATTTAGCTTTATTCTACTGTGGTTACCAATTCTACTGTTGTTAGCCTGTAAATAAACACGTTCTAAATTCAGAATGGAGGCAAAAGTGAAGTGGAGAAACTCACTGTCACTGGAGAAACTGGGATTAACCCTCGGAATATCATCAACGTTGAAAAAATTAGATGGTTTTGGAAAAGTAAAAGCGTCAGACACACGTGAGTGACATCAGAGCGGCTTTAAACACATTTATTATTGTATTTTACATTATGTTTTAGGAAATTGTGATCAACTCTTTGCATTTTTGATGAAGGAAAAATCCAGATTTATGAGTTTTACTGGAAAAATACTCACAGAAATGTTGAGCCCACAATAATTTTTCATTTTATCTACAGATATATTTGATACTATTCCATAAATTAGATTATTTTGAAGCTAAATTACAATTTTAAGGCGAGACACTGCAGCTGAATTGTAAAAAATCTTAAATTTAAAGATATCAATTGTAAACTTCTCCTGTAGTTTACACACAGAAATGTATATGTATGTATATGTATATGTTTTCAAGGCATTTTATGTGTAAAAATGGCCAAAAATACACATATTTTGGGACATTTCAATCTGAAAAATGGACAGAACCAGCTTTAAATTTCTTGGTTCATTTTGTACACATTAGTTACAAAAAAAAGTCCTAAAAATTCAAATTTTGCCAAATGTTTTTATTTAAATATTCAATAAATCAGTTTTAGAATTAGATATCAAAAACTCCTTCTGTACGTTTCGTCAAAATCTTGTTGAGTCCAGATTGTACAGTTTGGTGTGGGATCTACTTTAAGGCTGATCTTTATGTCTCTGTGGGAGAAAAATGCATTTTCTGAACAGTACAATGTCCCAGAGAAATCTATGGATGAAGTGGATTCACTGAATCAGTAAAACATCTTTAAGAGCAAATTGGACAGGTTTGTTATTTCTGCATGAAAGCCGATATGTTGAGAGAGCAAACTGACCAAAAAAAAAGCAAACTAACTGACCTTTCTACCCTGGAAATTCAAATGTGCTGCCTTTTTTCCAACACAAACACTTAAAACCAGTAGAATTTAGATCTAATGTAAGATAATCATTGAAAAATGTACAGACAACTGCATTTTGCCTCCAGTCGCCTCCATTCTGGAATTCTGATGACAGAGCATTTTAAAGGGGCTATTATGCAAAATTGACTTTGTTCAGCTTTTAACCATGTTCTAACAATGTTCCGTCATCAAAAACACACCTGGAGCATTTAGTTTTTTTTCCCTATTCACCTGTAGTGTTTTTCTAAAAGTTTCATCAGTTCAATACTCAACACCTCTTCATAACAAGAAGTCACACTCGTTTTTTAAAAGTGTTAGTAACATTTTAAACCCTACAGTGGTTTTCGTACTGTAACCTTTTTCAGATCCTGGTATGTTTTTTTTTAGTTCCAAGCCGAGTAGGAACTAAAATTGAAACTAATATTGAAAATGACTTTGTAAATGTAACAGTGTATTGTATTTTTATTACCGTCTGGGGCCCCTTTACATAAGATTCCCTTTTACAAAACTGTCATAAAAGTAAAAAACAAATACAAATATACAAGAATAAATTGATAAAAATGGTGTCTTCACTTACATTACACATAAATGAACCTTTATTAATCCACTAGAGACATGACTAGCTCCATAACAGTAACTCAAATTCTTAATTATTGTGTTTTTTTGTTCATTTCGTAGTTTGTTTCAGCTTTACGTGCAGGTTTACATTTTTGAAAAGGAGCTCGATGTCGATTTTTGTCTTCCCAACCTCCCATAACGAAATATTCCAATAAACAACACCAAACGGACGCTAACGTTAAAGCCACTGTCAGGGGCCTGGTGGTTCCTCTGGCTAAAGAGGGAGCGGGGGATTATGGGTAACTAGTTCTTGGTGCTGCTATGTGCAAAAACACCTCATGCGTAGGATCCAGAGTGAGAGTTTTTCGAAGAATTGCAAGTAAGCACAGAGTCGTGGGCGGGTGTTCTGGGTGCAAACAATAATTTTCTGAGCACTCAAGCCTCAAATAAAGGATTACTCAAACATGCATAATTCTTTTCTTTTTTTTAACAACATAAAAAGAACACAGAACAAAACAAGGCGCAGAGACAGAGCATATGAATATTTTACAGAGTGCTAAGCGTGTACTCCGGCTTATTCTGTCCATTTGGTCCAAAGTCTTTTCAGTTTATCCAATTTCTTTTTATTTTCAATTTTAGAACATATAACGAAGCATGAACAATAGATACAAACAAAAATGAATACTTAATTTAGGGACTCTTGCTCAGCGGATGCTACTTTTGACTCTTTTTTAAACCCTTTTGTTTAAACAAGAATATGTACAACAGTAACTTTATTGGGAAATATGTTTCATTCATTTTCATTTCATTTTCATTTTAATTTTGTTGGAAAAGAGAAATAACTTGGAAATAACTCCAAAAATACAATACAAGCAAAAACTGTGAATGTGTTTTATTTTTAATATCGTTGTTTGTTTGAGCTTTAGTTGCATATATCATAGTTTTATAAGCAGCTCAAAAGACGGGAAAAAATACTTTTGTAATCCTAACTTAATTGAATAAGAACATTTTATTATCAGCACTTTCAGCTGCTGTCGTTGTGTGAAATCAAGCACGGGGGACTGAGTGGTTCCTCAACCTAAAGAGGGACTTAGTTCTTGGTACTGGGGCATTGAAAAGCATTAAAGGGCCTGTACCTGATTCTAACTAATTACTAATTCTAACAGAATTAGTACTTGTTCCCGATTTTTTGCATGAAATAAAGTAAAATCTGTGTTGCTCCAGCACAGATATATTGTAAAGGCATATGTTCGGGTGAAAATGAGACCACAACTTTTACTCTGCATCTATTTATAGAGTGTTTTGTCCTGCAAGAGAAGCAGGAAGTGTGCTAATGTTTGTTAGCTTTATTGTGTCTGTCTGAGTTCAAAAACTTATTTAGGATGCTGGGACTGCATTAGGAAAGTGAGCAACACATGTGACTGATGGAAAGACATCAACTAGTTCTGTTTTTCACGTTTCAAAACAATAAAAATCAGGTACAGGGCCTTTAAAAGGAATTAAATTAATTTTGACAAATATAAGGCCTTAAAATGCATTAAAAAAATAACAACATACAATTCAATCCCCACATGCATTAAATCTAAAAAACATTTTGACAAAAAAGATCCATGAGAACAATTAATAAGGTAGGATTTAGCATCTTCTGCTACAACCTGGTACTGTGCTCCTTTGTTTTGGTCAGTGTTTATTGCACACTGTCCCTGTGTAAATAAATACCAAATATAAAGGTAAAAAATAAGAGCAAATAATGATCGTCAATCAGAAATGTGTATCCAGGACAGTAGGTTTTACTAAATCTAACTTTCATATATCTGTTGAATCTGTGTACTGGATTTATAGAACAGAATGGTTAGAAGACAGTAGTTTTGACATGATAAAAGCGTAAATGTTTTGGTCTGATGTTAAATATGATCTTGAAAAGCATTAAATCTGATGTGCT
The DNA here is from genome assembly GCA_019453435.1 of Rhinogobius similis. Taxonomy (NCBI): domain Eukaryota; kingdom Metazoa; phylum Chordata; class Actinopteri; order Gobiiformes; family Gobiidae; genus Rhinogobius; species Rhinogobius similis. The sequence continues at coordinate 27,092,752 of CM033638.1, read as the reverse complement.
AAAACCTGCATACACCCTGGAGCCCAATGAGTAACTGACACACGTCACCAATTCTTTCTCGTTATCTGTTTTATTTTTGCCTTGTATCCGTACCTAGCATTTCTAAACCCAAGTTGCAAAACCAGAAACCGACACCAATATCACCGGAGCGGCGGTTCCAATCGTCCACTCGTTTCGTTGCGAGAACTAAACCTCCAAACCCGCTCAGAGCCGTTCACCTGCGACGCTGACCTGCACCTCCGGACCACGGCCCTGTCACAACACTCCTTTATCTGCTAAGTGCGCGCTAGTGCCGACACGCGCCGCCGCCACGGATCAAACCCCAGCAGCTTTCACTGTGCGCCGCCGACATTCTTCGGCCTGCATCGGCCCCGGGACTTCAACCCGCGGGAGGAAGAAGAAGAAGAAGAAGAAGAAGGAGCGCAGTTGGATCGAGACAAACTATTTTAATCCCTCTAATGGAATTGCCGTGTAAACTCGCGAAAGGAGAAGTAAACACGGAAAGAATTGGAGCGGGAAGGAGGATGAGTTGTGTTGAAAGAAGTAGAAGAAGAAGAAGAGAACAAAGCCGGGTCAAAGTCCTTTTCCGGCTCGTTTGTGTTTAGATAAACTCAAGTCAATCCAGTTGGAGTGAAAAAGAAACTCCATCAGACGCACGGCCACTGTTCATCTGTTGCGGAGTTTTAAAATGGCGTGTATTGCGTTGCCAAAAGTGCTATTTGCATTTTAGTCCAAATGTAAATGTTTAGTGATTGTAGGAAATCTGCGTAACAGCCGTGTTTGTTATGGTCGTCAGAACGTCCAAAGATCAATTTGATTAAGATGTTCTTCAAGCATATCTTCTCTATTTTTTTTTTTCACAAACTACAATATATGAAAAGGGTTAGTAATATATGGGTGAGTTTAGGAATGCAGAATTAATCGAATCGAAATAGCAATTTGAATGGGCGCAATTAATCATTTCCTCCAAAAACTGTTTCATTCTGCATAAAAACACATCTAAAAGCAGCCAAAACATGACTAAAAAGTGAGTAGAAGCAACAAAAATGCATCAAAGCGTTACTAAAAAGTGACTAAAAGCATAAAAATGAGACTATATGCAACAAGAAACAACAAAAAAGTAAAATGCAACAAAAATGCGTACAAAAGTGACTAAAACATGACTGAAAGCAACAAAAATGTGACTAAAAGTGATATAAATGTGACTAAAAGTGACTAAAACACAACTAAAAGTGACAAAAAAACGCAACTAAAAATGACAAAAATACAACTGAATTTGGCAAAAGCACCAAAAACGTGACGAAAAGTTTGTTTGTCAGTTCATACTTCAGTTCATACATACAGAATCCTATCATAAATCGATTTAGGTGTTCTTTAAACAAGGGAATCCTCTTATATATATATATACATATATATATATATATATATATATATATATATATATATTTTTTTTTTAACTATCAGTGTAAGTTTTGTTCATTTGATTTTCAATTTAAAATCCAAAACAAATAAAGGAGAATATGTTTTTCCATTTTTCAAAACTTTAATTTTTCGATTTGAACATTGGAATAAAAATACACAATTCGAAAGAAGGTTCAGAGCGCGGATTCATGAATTAATTTAGCTTTATTCATTCTGCGCAACGTGGAAGTTGGTTCTGGGCTGCACCAAAGTGAGGCCCAAGCTGGAGCGACATGACGGCGGCTACAGTTTATGTGTTCTTCGGGATCGCCGCAGACAGATAAAGAGGTCTGAGTGCTTTGTGGATCGTCTGCTGCCGTGGTGCAGCCGAGCAGAATTTGCAAACGTGGACACCATTAATGGATCACAAGTCAAGTTTACAAAGCAAAGATGTGCTGTACGGACTGCGGCGCATACTGAGCCCAGAGCCCGGTTCTCCAGCTACGGTAGCCCTGACCCAGCACTGCAGTCGAAAGATGATTTCTTGACTATAACCTTTTTGAAGATGTTATAATAAGAATCTTCCTTTTTCCATATTGTTCGCATGATAAACATCACACAAACACAACCGCCTCCACACAGGGGTGTCGGACTGGGGGGGGTAAAGGGGACTGGTTTCCCTGGAGCCCAGGCAGGAAAGGGCCCTCTAATGCAGTATTTTTCAACCTTTTTTGAGTCTTGGCACAATTTTTTGATTGATAATATTTCGCGGCACACCAACTACTTCAATTCACACATTTAGTAAAAGAAAGTGGTATTTAATGTAGCAATTACTGTCCATGCCACTGTGTCAGGTTAAATCAATGGTTCTCAAAATTTTCACTCCAACTATTTTTCCAAATACCACAGGATTTAAACCAGGTCTAAATAAAATCATGTTCATCAAGTTCTCACCAAGAAACTACCCAAAAGAGGACCGAAAATAGGATCAAACTGACTCTAAACAAGCAAATACTAGAACTGTAGAGGACCTTGCGTACACAGTTTAAATGTAGAAACGATGATTGTTTTGCTCACTTTTTTGGTGAAGATGCTGCTCACACTTCATAAAGTTCCTGAATCTGTTTGTGCTTGGGGCCCAGAATTTGGTGTTGCGCCCCTGCCTCCGCTCGAGCACCCGTCCCACCCAGCGCCTGACCCACTGACACCCGTCGTATCAGCCCCCGCAGACAGAAGAGTGCGTCTAAATGCAGCCTCCTCCTGAGTGATGCTACACCGTCCCTCCACACTCGTCCACGGCTTCACTGAAATGCCTTCATCTCCCCTGGCCCCGCGCCCCGCCGTCACAGCCATTAGCCAGGCCGTCGGGACCCTCGGGGGCGGCTGGTGATCGGGTCAGACCGCCGCCCAGTGAGTGACAGGCTCCATCTCCTCTGTCAGTGTGGCAGATGTTATCAGGAGGAGGTTTTAAGTGAGTGCTGCACCCTTTTTAGTCCTGCGTCCCCTGTCAAAGCCAAAAGAGACACTCAGAGCCGCAACACTGTCCAGATGCAGGCTGAGTGGACCCACGCCTGGACCCACGGCGGGGCCCAGAGCAGGAGCCCTTCTCTCCGTGGATTAAAAGGCTTTTTATCACTGGCTGGATTGGCTCTTGAGGTTGCTCCTTTAATCAGCGGAGAATGGTGGTCCCAGGAGGAGGCTCTCAGGCTCTGCTCTGAGGGAGGTGACAGGTGCTATATTCAGCTGCTACACGCTCACTCTTTCCACTTAGACTCAGATTATTAAAGATCTAAATGTGGTCTAAAGCTGTGCAACCAGAAAACATCTCCTCAAAACACACATTACACACTAGAGTTAAACGGCTCTTCTTTGAGTGGCTCCCGGACCTTGCAGGAACTTTTTAAGAACCATCTCTTAACAGGATCCACCTCTGACCTCTGAAAATGTGTGTATTCATCTTATTTCAGTAGTAGTAGTAGTAGTTGCCCCGGGCGCTGCCAAACGTTGCAATACTCCTTTGTATTTATTTACACAGGGCAGCTGATGTCATTAGCAAATAATATAGGTATAATATAGTTATAGATGACAACCTATCAACCTACTTTATATAATAATATAGCAAGAATTTTCTGTCGTTCTCCCGCCAGACCAGAAGTACCAAGACAACAAAAGTGTGGAATAAAGTGAACTGAAGTGTGACATCAACAGACTCAGTTTACTGATCTGTCTGTGAGAGCACAAACACATGAGACACTAGAGACATAACAACATCATATTCTTTTGTAAAAAAACTCACAATTTTATTGTGTGTACTGAAAATATATCAAATTACAAGCTTCTTGGCTTAAATTTTGTTGGAGCAATAGCTAAAACCCTGACCCTTTGCTCCGATTGCAGGCTTCATAACTGTTATTTAGAATTTTACATTTGAAATCTTTGGAATATGACAATAATTATATACACTAAAGGCTTGTTAAGGCATTTTTAAAGGAAAAAGTAGCTTACAGTTCTGTTAGCTTCCTCAAATTGCAATAAATGTCACACCGTGAGAAGTACATAGTGATAATATCATGCAGACAGATGTGGATATCATTACATCCCTTCTTGTAACTGAACAGCACATGCATTTGTAAGCTGTTTTTTTATTTTTTTGCACGGACATGACTTTCTTCAACTTCCAGCAGGTAAGGAAGGTTTTTCCTTTTCAGGGCCTGTTTCTACAAGCATTTTTGGATCTTATTTCTGGGTCCTACATTACTTTTTGTTCTTTTGTGCATCTTTCCAGGTGTGCGAAACACAGCGAGAAACATGGGCTCCAAAGAATGTTCTCAATCACACAACCAGGGATGTGCTACAATCTGGCAACCCAGATCTTTTTTTTTTTTTCTTAGCTTTTTTGTGTTTCTACTTTTTGGCGAGGGTGCATATTATCAATGTTACAACTGTTATCAGTCAATCGTTATTTTGTTTTCTTCATATTTAGGAAGACAGGAAACCACCTGCCTGTCTCCACGGACTTGTTGTTGCTTTAAAATGTTCCACAGCATGGCGTTTAACTAATCTATCCCCATGGAGACAAGAGCAGTCCAAGTTACAGGTCAGATCTATGGAGAGGCGTCTCAACTCACAATAACACATGCTATTCAATGTATTTGCAGTTAAACACCCTCTAAATAATGTTTGTACGGAAAATAATTCAACCGCTCCATGTAAAAGTGCAGGGCCTCGCTCGCTCTTGGAGTCAGTAACAGTCGCTCCTCCAACTGCTCTAATCCGGTCGTTGTAGTGCGGTGCCATCACTCAGAGCTGTCAGCAGGCCACGGCGTTTAATACAGTCTGAAAGTCACCCCCGGGACCTGTTATTGTCCAAAGAATGCCATTACAGACTTTCAAATAAAACATGAAAGGAGCTAACAAGTTTTAAAACGCCCCGCACACTCCCGGGACACTGCAGGAATTCCAAACAGCCGGAATATGCCAACATGCCGAGCGGGTGAGGGACGGGAAAAGCAAATGGAAGTACAGTATTTATGGATCAAGTGAGCGGGGGATTATTGTGGCAGAGTTAAACACAACAGTTCCTTTGATTAGGTGAAATATTAGAGTTAATGATGAATTGGTAATTGGTTAATCTGATCATTTCTTTCCATTCAGATCAATTGTTTAGATAACAAAAGGCCCATGAATTTGAGATTTTTACTCAATTTGAAGAAGCCAAAGAAATGCTTCTTGAGAACGAGTGTATTTACAAAAAAAAATGTTTTATCATTAAACACTTTATTTCACACATTTTAAAGCAGAACAAAGTAACTTCAGCGACAGAGCTCCCCCTGCAGGTCTCTTATGAAAATACACTACCAGTAAAAAGATGCTAAAAGCAACAAGGATGTAAAATCACATACAAAACATTTCATGTCACCAAATATAAAAAAAGAGAGCTAGTGTTTCTCAGTAAAGTTGTCTTCGGGCCGGCATCAGGAAAGTTGCAGCTGGTTTTCCGCTCAGAGACAGCAGGGGGCGATGACGGGGGCTTAAAACGGCCCGAAAATACATTTACAACCACACAGACTTAAGGTAAAATGTTACTTTGGGTTAATTGGCGCTCTGTCTAAGTCATAGAACCTCTTTTCTCATCACATGGCATGCAACAGTCGACAAGTTGCAATATTTGATTTACTTGTTTCAGCCTTATTAAATATGAACAGAAATATAAATGCGTTTTTCCCATTTTTCATGAGCTGAACCCAAAAATATGAAACCTTTTCTACAAACACAAAAGAGTCATATCTCTCTCTAATATCAATAATCCATCCCACTTCACAGATGTGGCATATCAAGATGCTGTTGAGACAATATGAATATAGCTGAGGTGTGCCTTTGACTGGACACAAAAAAAGGACACTCTGAAATGTTGGGTTTTGCTTTATTGTTTGTTGGGTTTTGCTTTACTGGTGTGACCTCCAAAATAGCCGTCGAAGTTGCTGGATATTGGCATGAACTGGAACACGCTAACGTTGACATCAGAGCGTCCCGAGCATGCTCAATGGGTGACATGTCCGTTGTTGAGTCATTCATCCACAACCATCAGCTCATGTTGCAGTAGATAATGCACGACCCCATGATGAAACATCTCTGTACACAACTCCTGGAAGCTGAAAATGTCCCAGTCCTTACCGGACGATAGTAATAATGATCCAAAACAATGTTCAGTACAAGATTGTAAAGTCTGTCATGTGTAGGAGCTACTTAAAAGCTGAGGTACCTGACATTTTTGGGTGTAAATTACAAAGTTTTGTGTTTTCCATCAAAGACTATCTCGTAAAAGTAGACAAAAATGAGACCTCTGCGGGCTGTCTGCATCTAATAATAACGCATTTTGTCACGAAATAAGAGCTAAAAGCAGCGCTCTGATTGGCTGCGCTTGGGTGGTCGTCCCCAGATTCCCTTTGTTGTCTGAAAAACTGTTTTAAAGCTGTGCACAAGACCAAAAATGAATGTATGTGAATTCTAACAATGTGCCAAAAAGTCTGTGAGAGCGAGGGACGGGATTTAAAAACCTACTTCTGGTTCCACAGTGTAATCAGATACACCAGCTTTAAGGGTGATCTGTGGGAGAAAAAAACGCATTTTGAGAAAACAGCCATTGAAGGTAATCAAATGAAATAATAAAACATCTTTAGGCGCAGATTGGACAATGTTTCCAGGTGAAAGTTCGTATGTTGAGGCAGCAACGTGACGAGAAACGTTAAAGGTCCCATATTCTGCTATTTTCCCCTTTACACAGTCTATTCTAAGGGCTTTGTTGATAAAATGTTGCGTTGTGCAATATCCATAACATAACAGTTTCCAAAAAACACCCATTTCTTGGACTGGCCCCCCTCCTTGCAAAAGCAAACGGCTCACTCTGAGATCTGACCCCCCCGAACAGAGAGCAGGCTGCCTCCCCCGCCCAACTCGCGAGCCTCCCCCTCCCAACTCGTGCCAAAGCCTAGAGCGGAGATAGTGCGCATGCGCCGTGTGCTCCGGTAAACAGCGATACACAAACACGGGAATAAACCTTTTATCCGTCCTGACGGTGCGTCGTGCTGAGTCCTACATCCTGGATCTGACCTGGAGTTTGACGTGCTCCAGGGCCTCGACGACGGACGTTGCCGTTTGGTAAATAACAAGCTAACTCTTCTATCTCTCGTATCCATCGTGTAGTAATTACTGTGTAGCATTAGCATTAGCTGTTTTTATTCTGCGGCTGCGCGCTTCCCGGGGGCATGGCTTAAACACCGCGTCATCCTTGTGAAGCGCGTCATCCTGGTGAGGAGCCCCCGTCTGCTGCTCAGCCGAGGGGGGCGGAAAAGACAGTTCTGTAGCGAAAACATGCGGGAATCAATCAAAAAACCACTTTGGGCACAACATACGAGGCCCAAATAGCACTGTAGGAAGGTTAAAACCTCTGAAAAGTCGATTTTGCATGTTATGGGACCTTTAAAAGACAGAGAGAGTTTTGCCTGTTGTGTCTCACCTTTAGAATCTTTGGGAAACAATCATGGGGGATTTGAGCTTCCGGGGCCAGAGTCGGGACAATCCCTGTAGCGCTCCATGATTGACTTTCCCCTGCACCTGCACTAGCTAACATTTTCCTCAGCATGTTCCTCCCCAGCATCTGTGGCAGGTATTTGAGAAAGTGTAACCCCTACAACCAACTCCCCGCTGATGTCATATTCCACCCAACATTTCCTCTGAAGTGCGGCCATCTCTGGGACTTGGCACCAGGCTCTAGGTGGTTAGCATTAGGTCACCCCTCCACTCGGAGATCCAGGAAGGCCAGGTTTTTTGGGCCAGGCGCTGTTTCCGATCGCTGTGGGAACCGGAGTGTTGCATGCTTCAGCCCTGGAAAATGCACTTATGTTGGGCACCGAGGAGCTGGTGTCGCGGCCTCCAAGTTCCACCCTGCACCACATAATTAAACTAGGAGGGACGTTTGCACACATGAAAGGGACAACCTTTCCACCAGGCTTTGGGGCAGTGCGTAATTGCTTCTGCTGGAATGGGATACTGTTTAGGAGCGGTCAAGATGTCGGTGAGAGCCGGTAGCAACAAAGTCCAGGCATGCAAATCTGGCACCGTAGTTTGGTCAATTGTGTTTAAGTTCCGCTGTGTAATATTTCAGCTGGAAAAACTAAACAAAAAGAAAAGAATTTGCTTTATTTTTGTTGCTCAAAAACACCTCAAAATTAAACTAAATACAGCGTTATTTGAGTTGGCTTGCCTCTTCACAGATCTGACTTGTAGCTTAGCCTGGTCTCCACTGAGAAAGATAAGATAAGCTACAGCAAAATCTTTTCCATGGGTACAAGTAAGTGGCATGTCTTGATTAATTCGAACGAGTTGAAATTAAAACAGAGGTGGGGTGTAAAATGTTTTTAGCCTTAAGGCTGGATTAAACCATAGGATTTGAACGTTTTTAAATGTGACATTTTAAAAGAAGTGCAGACCAGAGACGTGTGCAGAATCGTACAAAACTTCTTATGAAGACACAACACACTACAAGCTAGTCGTCGTGCACTAAGCATAGACTGTAGGGACGAAGCGATGCCATACAGTCTGACTACAGACAACTGAAGGCAATCGCGGCCAATGCTGGGTGACACTGTTGAGGAAGAGAATTCAACCTTCTTCTGCAGGAAACAGCTTCAACAAGGAACATGTTTAATGTTCTCAAAATGACAAACCCACAGACATGACTCGTACTGTCAGAAACACCTCAGAGTCAGATCAGCCGCTCAGGGCAGCGTGTTGTGCATTTCCATTGTTGGTCTTATGTCTTTTGAGACAATTTTACCAACTTGTTTGTTGTTTGTTAAATTATTATTACGACTTTTCCCTCATTCGCCATTTGTATGAACAGTCGTCAAACCACAAGTCCCTTTACTACAGGAGCGCGGATCTGGTGAATACAGTCTATGGTGCTAAATAAACTAGTGAACCTTAGTGTCAGTGTTTCCTGTTTAGAGTAAAACGACTCGCTTTGAGACGATCAGAGAATTGCACTTCTAGTTTAGACACAAATCAAACCTGTGATATTTCATAAAAAATGGATCAGAAAAAAAATGCACAGAAAGCTGCAAAAGACACAGGAACACTTCTCCTATTCACCTTATTCCGAAAGTTGCCTTACACGCCGCCGTCTTGTTTCTGTTGTATTAGTTTACATGGAGCAGACGAGCTCAACAGAAAATAAGTTCTACATGGACTAAAAAGCCGTTTTCAGACTGACCAGGAAATCGTTGAGTTGTTGACTTGTTGTTGCTCGTGTTCATTAAATATTTTACCCAAATCAACCTACTTTATGTAACATTTTAGCGTCAGACTTTTCCCTCGTTCGTCTTTAGCTTTAACGGAGTTCTCGTCAAACGGAAGTGCGTTTACAACAAAAGTGCAAAAAAACTGCAAAAGTGGGCGGGGCAGAATAAGGTCAACACTGTCGCTAATCTGCAGCCGCTTTGCACATCCTCTCCGCGTGGACTTACGTAAACACACACACGTCAGGATCTACTGTTTCTTTTTTCTAATTCATAATTTTAAAGAATGCTTCAAACTGAATTATAAAAGATTTCACTGGGGTATTTACTGAGAGATGGATGAAAACTCTACAGTTTAACTTTCAATTTTCCAGTTAGTAATAAAGTAATTATTATGCTTTTTGCTATTTACGTAAACTGTAAATTGTATACTGCTTCTCTGCGTCCATCATTCTGTCTGCCCCTGACTTTTTTGGCTGTTGCTGGAGCGGTGATGTTTTATGGTTACAATATCACAGAGCAGCTCAGACACCGCACGAGGAGAGCAGCGGCTTCTAAATGGCTTACGAGAATCCAGTCAGTCTGCCTAAAGTCGGGACACGAGTTCAAAAAATAAACGGTAAGGAAATTCTAAATAATTAAAGCGGTAAAAATATCAAAAGGCACTCTAATGCTTTCTGTGTGTGTAAAACCTTGAATGTTTTAGTGTTTGTGTGGACTGTCGTGTTGAAAAGTTGCGCTGTTTTTTGGTTTGGTCCACGGCGGGCTATAATTGCAGGCCGTTTAGTTCCACATTATGAGAGTGATTGCACATTCGATAAACAAGGAGCGTTCTGGTGTTTACGTCCAGGGTCTGAGAGAGAGCGTCTCAGGGTGGCAGCGCAACAGCAGCCACCAATACTGAAGTGTCCCGTTCAAAACATGCAATGGCTTTTAGGAAGAACTTTGAGTTAAAGTGTGTATGACAGGTTTTTATGGTTTTCTAGTTTTGACTTTATTTGGTGGAATAAACCCCGTTGTAAATATCAACAGGAGTTTTACACCAATCAAGTGTCAGTTTGTGAGGAAAACAGGAAGTAGAGCAGCGTTCCAAAACATGATGACGTCACACACTAGGGAGAAATGAAACCAAGAAACACAACTTTATGACCCATTAAACATTAATTTAACAAAATACACGTGTTCTCATATATTTTTATTTGTCAAATAATAATTTCTGTGACATTAGGGGGTCACTGTTGCAGTTACAGAACTTCCTAGTGTGACGTCATGATTTAAAACCAGGAAGTAAAAACCTAAAACCTCTAAACCTAAAAAAACCTTTTAAAAAATTGACAAACTGGGCTAAAAATTGTCAATTCTTTTGCAGAATCTTAAATAGTATAATCTTAACTCTGTTTCGCTCAAATGAATACTTCAGCCTGTCACTTTGTTCAACCACATTTACAGTAGTAAATCGTACTTGCTGGAGTGTTCTATCTATTTGAATAGGACAGCAAATGAAAAACTGTAATTTTGCCTTTTATAGAGAACACAGGCACATGGTTGTCGTTTACATGTTCATCACATTTGCAAACAAGTCAAGGTTAAGGTCAAATGTATTTGTATAACACATTTCCAACACACAGCGGTGCCTGAAGTGCTTCACAGGAGCCACAAGGTACAACACAAGACAAGAACACAAAACAATACAAGTGCGTACTATCAATGTCGACCTCTAGTGTGTAAAGTTCACTTATTACTGTAGGATTTGTGGCACTTGGTGAAACAAAACATACATTTCATTGTCAAACTGTTGTGGTCCTCTGTGTTTTGGTGCATTATTGTATAACGTTAGATTTAAGAAATGTTTAGTACAATTACTAATCACTAACGGTAACAAACTACACAAAACACTTCTACACGTGGTAATATTTTCTACAGAGGCTCTGGTGTTACTCACGTGAGCTCGAGTGGTTTTCGCCAAAGCAGCCTAGGATTTTCACTCTTTGGGAGCGAGAGAGAAAGATAATATGGGCCAGTGTCAGCGGAGGGACGTGCTTCTACCTCATCACTAACACGATATTCTGCCAATTAAACTCTGCAGAACACACAAACTCAGTTTAAGGGGAGACACTGCAGGTGAATAGGAAACAAATCTTAAATTTAAAGATATCAATTGTAAACTTCTCCTGTAGTTTACTCACATGAATGTAAGAAAAAGAAAAAAAAAGATTATAAGTTTTTCATGTAGAAATGTGTAAAAACTGTCAAAATTGCACATATTTGGGACATTGACAGAACCAGGTTTAAATTTATCAGTTCACTCTATACATATATTAGTTACAAAAAAACTACAGAGGGGATTTTGGATTTCTCATTTAGTTTTCGAATAAACTAGATTTGACTGAAAATTGTCCTAAAAATTCAAATTTCACCTAATTTTATAAAGCTTAAAACTTCAATAAATTTGTTTTAGAATTAGATATCAAAACATCCTTCTGTATGTTTTGTCAAGATCTTGTTGAGTCCCAGATTGTACAGTTTGGTGTGGAATCTATACTTTAAGGCTGATCTTTATGTCTCTGTGGGAGAAAAATGCATTTTAAGAAAACAACCTTTGAAGTTACAATGTCCCAGAGAAATCTATGGATGAAGTGGATTCAGTGGAAGAATAAAACATCTTTAGGGAACAGATTGGACAAGTTTGTTGTTTCCACATGAAAGACGATATGTTGAGAGAGCAAACTGACCAAAAAAAAGTGTCTTGCCTTAAGTAACTCTGGTTCTATGAGTGCGCAGGCCTGGGTAGATGCCTGCGTGATGCAGCAAATGACTCTGGCCCGGGTCTGGCTGGATGTTTTGGACCTGATCTAAACTCTAGTGTGGAATCATTTAATTTCTCCCCAATTTCGTGAATTGACAGGCGATTAACCAATTAATTCATTATCAGAGAAAAGCTTAGTCCTACACAAGTCTACACAAACATGGCAGCACAGTCTGTAAATCTGAGGTAAACGAAGCTTTAGTATATATTCTGTTCGTAGGATGTTCAGAGGGGATTCAGTTTCACGTTTGGGAGACATTTGCTAATTAGCGGCTTGGAGTTTTGGAGAGTCTTTACCCCTTTAATGATCTGATTCCTAAATAGAAGGAACTGGCTGCTCTGTGCGGCTTCACCGTTCATTCGTCTGTGAAGGAACGTTGGATTTGACGCTAAGTTATCACATTTGAGCTACAGGCAGAGAGAGAATGACTGAAGAAAACCCAGAACAAAACCAACTCCAGCTCTTGCTTTTGATGTGGACATATTACAACAGGTTTCTTAAAGTTGATTTATCCCATCATGGGAAAAGACCTTTAATCTTCACTTAGCTCCTCCACAGTCATAAAATTTGCCCTTTAATGCCAAACTAAATATTTGTCATGGCCCTTGTATGCGCTCCTTAAAAGCTTTTCTAATTAACAGTACACGGGGCGGTGGGGCCGGGGCGCGTAATGGAAGCGGATGCAACTTATAGATAGCTGCAGCGCTTAGTCACGTTACCTGTAATCCACGTCAACTCATCTTCCCAGTAAAAGTTCACTCGGTTACGTTCAGACGAGCTAAACCCGCGTAAACAAAGCTCAGAAGTCAGACCAGATTATTTATCCAGATGACATGAGATTCCGCTGAACCGCATTGTAAGGACATTCTGTTGTAACCACCGTGCTGGATGATTGGAGCCAGATTTTCCAGTGACTAAGCAAGTAAATAAATAGATAAATAATGGTTTGGTGAGCCCGGGCTTAGTCAGGAGCATTAAAAGGGATGTTACAGTAAGCGGTCCCAGGGCCTGAGGGCAGAAACTGAACAATTGGTCTGACATGCGAGTTATTACTGATTGGCAAAGTGACAAGGGGTTGGTCTATTGTATAACTGTTGTCAACTGAAAACAGGGATTTGCATTTGTTGTACGTTGTTTATTGGAGGTGGATGGAGCAGTAAAAATGTGTGCTGGAGTACAAGGAACGGGACTTTTAATAATATTACTCAAGTAGAAGTAAAAAGTAATTGCTCAAGACTTGATCAGCTTTAGGAGTTCATGTAATCTTGACCACAGAACAGGGCTTTTCAATTTAAGGTCTGGGGTCTAAGTCAGGCCAAATGATATGATCCAGCCCTCAACCCATCTGCCAAAAATATAGAAAATATTTGATCTGTTGTTATTATTGGTTTAGACCTGGTTTTGACATGATTAAGTTCGGGTTTAGTTCTCGTTCAGACCTGGTTTAATCCTGATTTAGTCCTGGTTTAGACTTGATTTAGACCTGGTTAGTCCTGGGTTAGACCTAGTTCAGTTCTGGTTTAGACCTGGTTCAGTCCTGGTATAGACAGGGTTTAGACCTGGTTTAGCCCTGGTTTAGTCTTGGAATAGACCTGGTTTGGTCCTGGTCTAGTCCAGGTTTAGTCCTGATTCAGTTCCGGTTTAGTCTTGGTTTAGTTCTGGTTCGGTCCTGGTGTATTCCTGGTTTAGACCTGTTTCAGACCTGCTTTAGAGCTGGTTTAGTCCTGGTTTAGTCCTTGTTCAGTCCTGGTTTAGACTTGGCTCAGTCCTGGCTTAGTCTTGCTTTAGTCCTGGTTCAGTCCTGGTTTAGACTTGGCTCAATCTTGGCTTAGTCTTGGTTTAGTCCTGATTCAGTCCTGGTTTAGTTTTGGTTCGGTCCTGGTGTATTCCTGGTTTAGACCTGTTTCAGACCTGCTTTAGAGCTGGTTTAGTCCTGGTTTAGTCCTTGTTCAGTCCTGGTTTAGACTTGGCTCAGTCCTGGCTTAGTCTTGGTTTAGTCCTGGTTCAGTCCTGGTTAGTTTTGGTTCGGTCCTGGTGTATTCCTGGTTTAGACCTGTTTCAGACCTGCTTTAGAGCTGGTTTAGTCCTGGTTTAGTCCTTGTTCAGTCCTGGTTCAGTTCTGTAGATGTTGTTAAAGCCTCTTGTGTCACATATCCCAGCCATAGACCATATATTTATTCCTATGGTCCATGAATCAGACTAAACATTAAATATTGCACAGATTCTGGTATTTCAAATGAATAGACACAAAACTTGCAAAAACAAATCACATGTGATGGAGCTGTGTAAAAGCACAAAGGTTTACATCATTCAACAAACTCAACACAAAGCTTTTGTCACTAATAAATGACTGGGACAAAGCAAAACTTTCACTCAAGTCAGCCAGGAAATCGATTACTTGTTGTTGCTCGTGTTCATTAAACATTTTAGACAAATCAATCAACTTTATTTATTAGCGGCATTTTAGCGGCGAGACCTTTCCTTCGTTCGCCATTAGCTTTAATAGAGTTCTCGTCCAACGGAAGTGCGTTTACAACAGAAGCGCGTATCTTTGATAGTGATGGGGCCCCCAGAGGACTTAACTCAACCACAATGCACTTTATTACAACAGAAATAGATAAAAGCGTAGAAAAATGAACCAGAGAAAAAAAACATCACATGCTTTTGAGGGTCTTTCCCTGCCCTGGGCCCCGGGAACCAGTACCCTTGACCACCCCAGTCCAACGCCCCTGATTTTACTGATTGTGCGGCCCTTAGGGAGGTGCTCGGGGCCCTATGGCCAAGAATAGACACCGGAGACAGTATCGGAAAATCCACTTCAAAGTGAACCAATGGAAACAAACATTTAATACATATACTGACAGAACGTATCTACTTAATCCGTGGTTAATATTCCTTTTCTTTTCTTCAATATTGAACAAACTTAGAAAAACCTCACATAGTGGTCCTTTTTGCCTGCCCAGTTTGGTGAAACAGTCTTGGCGAATCCTACTTTTTTTTTCCAAGATACCAGATTAGAAAACCTATTTGAACCAGGACTTGTTGACAAAAAGACACCAAACATTTACAGAGGTCGACTGCACCCTTCTTGGCCGAGCGAAGTGGGGATGACATCACAGGAAAAAGCGGTAATTCTCTGTTTACGCCGACTATTTCAGGTCCACTACATTTTAGAGGTTTTAAGAACACTTCTGAAGCCGGGGCCTCTACCCTTGTTAGTATTGCTAGCATGTGTGGAAAACCAAACAGTGGCGGGTGGTCAGCTTTCATCCTGGAATGACGGGAATGGTGCTGTAAGGAGCAGCCGCGGTGTGCAGGCCGGCCAGTGACATCAGGGCTTTTACATTTGTGTTGTGTCCAGTCGTGAGGAGGGACACGGAACATCTGGACCTCAGGAGCAAGGGAAGTCAGAGCAATGTGTGATTTATGTGCACAAAGACGCTTTCAACTATCTTTGGAGCATTTCTAGAACGTGTTGATGCCTTTTCGAGAGCATTATGACAGTGTTGACGCGAAAAACAGACCCATTGTCAATTTTGGTCAGAAATAGTGCAAATGATGGAATTTCTATGACCAACCAAGACCCATAAATTGATTTTAACTGCCAGCATCGTTGATATTTTACTCACTTTTCATTCCATTTGGCAGTTTGTTTTCCTGTTGCAGTCAGTTATGTATTGAAGGAGACACCCAACGCAAAAGTGACTTTTGAAACATTTTAACCATGTAACAATTGATCTGTTTTGAATTATTTTCCAGCAGTCTAAACCGTAATACTCATTATTTACACACTAAATACTGAACCTGTATTTATTTACTTATATACCTTAAGTGTTATGAATTAATAATGTTCCAAATGTCTGTGGAAAGACCACCTGAATCAGGTTGTTGTCTTCATTGGTTTGACTTGATGCCTATGTTTATGCGTGTATGAAATAAAGACAAACAAACACCTGTTCAGCAGATCTGCAAAGTTATTTTGGCACAAAAAAATATGCATTGTGAATTGTAGCTCTCCAGTCAGGCCATCAGAAGCATGTTGTTTTAATGACGTTTATGGTGCCATGTTGTAAAGCAGTTTGATCTTGACCTTTTTGATCTTAACGCTCTGTAAAAAGTGCGACCCAATCTCATATTAAATGTATTGTGTTGTATTGATTGTGCGGCCCTCAAGGAGGTACTCGCAGCCCTTGGGCCCAAGTGGAAATCTGCACTGCAAATCATCAAACTCATGACGCTGTGACCATGCTATCCACTCGACCACAGAGCAGCACACAAAGCCCGTTTTCAACCAGAGGTCAGCAGACTTGTTTATTTTACTAAGTTGTTTTAGATCAATACTGACATTTAAAATGTCAAAAATATAAAATAATGATTCATAATGATCCAACTATACAGCAAACAAAAGCATAATGTGTCTTAGTTAGGTACACTTTATCGTTCTGATAGGAAAATGTGTCTTCTGCATTTGACCCATCCTTCAGTGCTACTGAGGCAACCTATTAGGACCAATGAGCCCAGGGGTCCGTCTCTAGAACTTGGTCTAATCTTGGTCAGGACTACCTTTGCTTTATGTCGATGGACGAAACCCACCTAGACACGAAAGAAACATGCAAACTCCACACATAGGCACCCAAAAGTGTCTCACTGTGACTGGCAAGTGTGTCTTGTCCAAGGACACAACAATAACACACAGCTCAAACTTGTGACTTATTGTTGCGATGCTTGTCAAATCAAGAAACATTAGCATCTTGTCAAACATGGTAAACAAAGTGATCAATTCAAGATTTTGAAGTGTCCATTCCATGGATTTTTGTCACATAACTTCACCCACTTTTAAGGACTTTGAGGACTCACCATTTAAACTATACTTAGGTTTTTGCGGATTGCTATGGTAACTGCCCATCACTCGCATCACAACCCGCAGATTGCAACTTGTGAAATCTGCAGGACAACCATGAACACAAATCACATGTTTCCATCAGGTTTAATTTATGAACAGATTCATCACTGGCAACGATCTTCTCCAACACCAGAAGTTTATCCTTCAAAGTATGCAAAAAATATCTTGCTTGGCATGTTGTGCAGAGGAGAGACCTGTGAAGCACCACATACTTGGCACTCGCCCTTTTCATTTATAAACTCTTACAAGCTCAATGTACACACCTCTATGTACATTCTACAGGAACTTACCGTAAATCTGCATCCTCATTTGAGCTCTTGCTATTTTGCTAGTCTACATTTTAATACAACCACAGACGCACAACCTTGCCACTACCGCCCGGCTGCCCGCACTCTATTTCGGTCCGGGCCAAAGTGTTCCAAGGACCGCAGACTTCCACAAAGAGAGCAGCACTGTGTCAAAGCCTTCTCCCAGGCAGAGCTTCTATCCCGGGGGAGCGGCGATGGAGCGAGAGGGGTGAGCAGTAGGCGGACGTAGGACTATCTTGCAGCTGGTTCGCTAAAGGACGCCGAGGTCTCCCCAGCATAAATTTGGCTGATATCACCTCCATCAGTGGGCCATAAAGCTGATTTATTATAAATACAGCTCTGGTGTGTTTACTGCGCACATTCTTTGGGCCCGGCAACATCTTTCAAAGTGAGCACTTGCAGGTGCTCTGGCTCGGGCTGCCTGGTGGTGGGGCAGGCTGGAGGAGAGGGGAGGAGGCGAGATGCATGGAAGAGTTTTAAAGAAGAAAACAGGACCGAGCAGCTGTTGTGTTTTCAGGTGGGGTTGGGGCGCAGTGACCCGCAGAGCAAGAAGAGGCTTTAGTGAAGGCTCAATCTGATCAATCTTCTGCAGGTCAAGCGTTTCTCTGATTTAGTCTGTTTTAGCATTTTTTACCAGTTTTAGCCATAGTTTAGACACATATTCTGTAAAGATGAGATGCAAACTCTACACAGAATGTACCGTCTTGCACCGATTGCATTGGACCCTTTTTAAAAATGTTTGGCCCCTTCTTTGAGGCAGGTTAAAGGAGACATATCACGCTTTTCAGGTTATTAGCATTGAACTATAATATAAGTAGCTCATTCTTTTATTTTACATTTTGTGCATTGTAAACTGCAATATTGATATAAAATGGCGCCGTAATAAACTGGTCCATTGACTTCCTGTTCAAAACTGCAGAACTGATAAGCCCCGCCTTTTCACAGTGGTATTTCATTGTAAAAAGTTGCAGATTGTCATTCAGTTTAGTTTTTATTCTTGAGAAGTGAGTACGTTTCTCACTCAAAGTCATTTTTCAAATAATCACAATTAAGTGCAGGATGTGGGCGGGGATAGGGGATAGGTGAAAACAGGACTTTTCAGAGCACTGGAGCCTCAGTTGCAGGACAATACAGGATTAACTCAGACATGCAGGAATCAATCAGAGTAAACTAATGATAAGGAAATAATACGATTAAAAGCTCATTAAAGCTGATTTTGCAGACTATGTCCCCTTTAAATAATGACACTTAATGGAAGAGTGTTCATTTACACCCCTTTGACACTCGGATGCCCCCTTCAGTCAGTTTGGTCTGGACCACTGACTCTTGGCGACCGTGCTGCGAAATAACAGAAATGGATCTTCCCTTCACAGTTGTTGGCGCTCTCTCTTAGACGTGGGCAGACTATTGAAATATCACTAATATCGAGAGCTTTTGACCTTATTAAACGTCTTTGTAAGTCCATGTGGTGGTTGTAAATGTATTTTTTGCGGCATTTGAAGCCCCCGCTGTCGCCCCCTGCTGTCTCTGCGCAGAAAACCAGCTGCAACATTTACTGACGCCGACCCGAGGACAACTCTCCTGAGAAACACTGGCTTTGTTTTTTTATATTTGTGTTGATAAAATTTCACTACAAAAAGCTTCTGCAGTTCCTGTTACTGTTTATTATTAAGCCATTTTATTACAGTTTAGAATGAACAAAATGTAAAATTATGATCTGTGACAAGCATTTGTTCATTTCAGGTAAGGTAAGAGAAGAGACGAGAAGCTTTATTTGTGCCACAATTCCAATGTTGCAACACACACTTAAAGAACAGCAGGAGAATAGAAACATGCCATAAAAACCAAGACAAATAACTTTTAAAATAGACTTAAATGTAACACACTGTGCAGGTAGAACAAAATAAAACATACTTGTAAGTGACTATGACCATGTGCAGTGCAGCATATGGACAAAACAAATTGCTGGTTAAGTGGCTTTAATTGACTTATAACATAGACCACTGTTTTTCAACCTTTTTTGAGTTGAGGCACACTTTTTGTGTTTAAAAGCTACCACGGCACACCACCTACTACAAAACATTAGCAAATCAGACCATTTGGTTAAAAAATATGGTCTATAACAAGCCAATTAATGTTTGTGCCACAGTCTGGTTCTGTAAATTTGATAATGGTGATGGTTTTGCGTTACTTTTTAGTGAAGAAGTAGCTCAGAACACTCCAAAAAGGTCAATTACATCCACATTTGTCAATCTGTTAACTCAATTGGGCATTTCTTCAAGGCACACCAGACAAAACCTCAAGGCGCGCTAGTGTTCCCCCGCGCACTGGTTGAAAATCAAGGACATAGACTATATTATAATAATACCTGAAAAAAGCATAATATGTCTCCTTTAAAATAAAAAAAACACTGCACTTTTGTGAGTAATGTTGCAGTTATTTCACATTTGCTTGATACTTTCTAATTTCCAGACATGTTCCAGCACATTTCTGTTGGATTGAAATAACATTGTGTGAATATTGCTATCAGTATCCTCCTCAAAAATGTGGAGACGTACATTTTCGTCAATATCGCCCACTCCTACTCCCGACTCCTGGACGTGCATGGGGCCTTTCTGTGTAATAAATGTCTGTAACTGAATTATTTGTTTTTCATTCTGGAGTAGCTTTCCAACTTTTTGCAGACCGGTGCGAGGCCATTCTAAAATCCCTTCACCGCACTGAGACAAATTTACCTCCTGTCACCACAAATACACAATACAATCACAATTCTAGCACCCTTTTCTCTCAAACAAACTCTGAGCGTGTTCCAGCCCCGTCTTGCTGCCTGTTTCCTCGTCTGAGCAGAGGGCATGGGAACAACATGTCTCTCTGATGACGTCGACTGGTTTAATCTTGTTTATGAAATATGGGGAAATCACCACTTCTCATGTTACCATTCACGTAATACTGGCTTAATTTGGCCACTTAATTGTTTGATTTCAGCGCTGGATTGAGGCAGATAGAATCTCCAGCAAACAAAATGGAGTCCAGATGAATCAAAAGGAAATAAAAGAGCTCAAGGCTGCGATCTGCGCGTTGTGGTAAAGTTCTTTGAAAATTCCATGCGTGGTTTGTAATACTGACGTGGCAGGTGTAACCTCTTGAAACTATTAATGACGTGGTGCAGTTTTTCTCCTGAAGAACTTTTTCTGGATGGGAAGAAAAACTTTGTTATATCTTCAAACTTGACATCTTTTTAACCTCATCCTGCTACCAGAATTTCAGGGATTCTGGTAAAATCTCAACATTCTAGCAGCTAAAATAACTGCTATTTAATCTAGGAAACCAAAGTTGTGCAGCTGTAACTGAACACGTCATTTCACAGAGCATTAAGATCTCCCATGACTAAAACAAGGTTGAAGAACACCTCTATTAACATCTGACCTCATCCTTCTATTGGTGTCCACATTGTAGCTCCTGGATCCATCTTCAGATCTCGAGTTTTGATCCACGTCAAGATGGCCTTAATGCTTGCTTTGCAGGTTTTAGTTTGAAACCCTCTAGGAAACCCTTCGAAGCACAGGGATAACATGCAAACACAAACCCTGAACCAATGTAGGAGCTGAAACCAGACTTTTTTGCAGTTAAATGATAATCCAAAGCCACTAACCACTGTTTTGCTTGATTTCCGAGCCAGTCACTTTACTATCTGTTCTAAGATTCAGAAGCTAAGACCTATCGTATTATACTGTCCCAATCAAAAGTTTAAAACCAGTTTAATAAGTGGTAAAAGTCACATTTTGCATGCAACATCTGCACAGAGCCAGGGGCCGTTTGACCTGCACCACCTGGAGCTCCATTGTTCCACTGAAGGAAAAAGCACCCCAGATCATTATGGCGTCTCCTCCCTGTGGAGAATAAAAAACATCTCAGGTGGATCTGCTTGTCGTGCCAGTAACGTTGGCAACCATTGGGTCCAGCAAGGTTACATTTTTTCTCAGAGAATTAAACTTTTTTTCACCTTTCGATTCCATGTTTGTGTCTCTTGTAAAGTCCAAGCTACAGTTCTGTGGCGTTCAAGAAGATGTGGCCTTTGAGGATGTTTCTTGTTTCTGAAGCCCTTCAATGTCAGATGTGTCTGATGTTATTGGGCTGCAGTCGCACCAGTAACGGCCTTAATTTGGGTCGAGGATCGTCCAGTGTCTTGATGGTCAGCGAATCAGATCCTCCGGCTCAGTTCTGTGTCATTTTTTGGGGTATTCCACTTGACTTTTTTGTTCCAAATGTCTTACTATGTCCCACCTCAGCAGCGATGAAGAAAGATCCTGCTTATGCAGCTCAACAACCCGACCATGTTAAAAAAAAAAAAAGAGTGTTTTTTTTTTTTTGCCTTTGCCATCAGAACGACATGACAGTGTGAATATGACAGAAAATGACAGCCTTTTTGGACAGATTTGGTCTTTTAAAGGCATTTGGTCCTTAACTTTTGATCAGCTGCAAAACAGACTATTTCAGTTTAAATGTTGTTTTTAATAAAATGTTTACTCAAACTTTTTTTTGTCTCACTCCCTTTTCTTGTTGTTTATTGAAGCTCTACTACCTTTAGTAGTAACAGACCGGGAAATTAGACATGTTTGGACATGGACTGACTCATTCTAGATCAACAGAGATGACACGCGTGGATTTGTTTTGGTTCGCTGTGTTAAAGTGAAAGTAAAAACGTCTGTAGCTTCAATGCATTTATTTGTGCAGCGTAGAGCAAACCATTTGTGAGCCATGTCTGAAAATCAAATGCTAAATGAGATGTCACGTATATATATTTGCCAAAAGTGTGTTTCTGTACATTCTGTGGTGTGGGAGAGAGCAGAGATAGCACTGTCCCGGGTCCTTCGGTGTGCTGGGTGTGGTCTGGGCAGTGTGTCCGCCATCTTGAAGTGAGTTTAAATTCAATGTTGTACAGCAGTGGTTCTCAACCTTTTTTAATCGAGGACTCCCTAAGTTTTGTCTCACACTCAGAGGACCCCTGAACATGAGTTTCAGGCAAATAAATGGGTTTACTGGTCACATATTGTCAATTATTACTGTTATATTTTTGTTTTATATATATTTATAGTCCAAGATACTCCAAAAAGATGCTAAATTTACAACTAATAACACTTTTTTATTCAGATAAAAGGTCGCTAGACCCCTGGTTGGGAAACCAATATTTTCATTATTTATTATTTATATTAATTATTTAGTGTTTATTCTGTGTTTTGTTGTAAGATAAGCCCTCTACTGTTGTCTTTAGATTTTAATTCTTTATTTTTCATGATTACTGTTTTTATTAGCAATTATAGCTGCAAAGTTTCGGTGCTAATCCTAAATTACTATACGTCAATAAATGTCTCGCTAGCTTCTAATGTGTTCTTTGATCTGCTGTAGACTGGGACTACTGAGTGCTCTGACCATGGATGTATTAAAAGAACTGGATAAGGAACGCCCCCTCTGGCCGTGCCCCAGATTGATTAGTGGCCGTGCGAGGTATTGCAGCCTCTTGGGCTCAGCCTTTTTCTATCTTTGCACATTATAATTGCAGACAGTACTTAATTATTATCGGTATTTAAATAAAATAGAAGGAAATGTTATTTTTAATTGTTTCTAAAATCACCGAAATTATGTTTTTTATATTAAGTGACGTCAGGGTAAACCTGTGCGAGCCACGTGAACGAGCCACCGGAACGAGCACGAGGACAAGGCTAGACTAACGATGGCTGTAAGTTGTATTTTAATTCATTTCAGACGATTTCACGTGTGATCTAACATGAACAACACAATTACAATCACACAAGCTAACGTTGACACCAAAACTTGCAACCTGCTTGATCACTCCTGACGCTCAAAACATCATGGGGGATTGTCGTCACGTGTGCCCCTAAAGCAAAGATGGCTGTCTCCATATCAGGAAGTAATGCGGAAGTAAAAAACTTTTTTGGTGTCATGTGCCAAGGAGCACACGCCATAGGCATAAATAGGGCGCCATTTTGAGTTCATCTTCCAGTTTTAATTATAGTTCTATGGGTCTGACAGGTTTTGAGACAAGGACGAATTGTGTTTTGGTTGTTTAGCACTCTCATGTTGCTCTGTGCATGTAAACATACCGAGTGTTTTCCCAGTTATTGTTATTGGCATCTTTGAGATTCAAATCAAGACGCATCAATCATAGTTCCAGGGTTAACATGCATGATGAAAAATTGCTTTAAATTGGACTAGGCCAGTTATCCAGTTTTCCCAGCGTGCCTGTAAACGTAGTACGTGCACCTTGGGACTCTTTAACAAAAAGCAAAGTAAAAAGCTGATGTCACCTTTTCATATCTCTGACCAAAGACCAAAAGCACAGATGAACAAAAAGCTCTTTGAATCTTATCCACTCCTGTCCCAGTAACCCGCTGTTCAGCTGCTTCAAACACATGAACTATTGCCCTCGGTGCAGTCATATGTTCCCTTTACAAGCTTTCTGAAGGTAGGGAAAATATGGAAGACGGATAGTAGCGGATTTCTTTCTCCCTGCACACAGACCAGATGGGCTCGGAGCATTTACTGGGACATTACGAGCAAATGTTTCACTTTGATGGAAGCCTTTTAGTGGAGCTGTCAGCCTCGCATGTGCTCACCTCGGGCCTGCAACCATCCATCTTGATGCGTTCTCTTTTATTTGCTAAACACTTCACGTTTGGGGGGGAAAGTACGCGGTAACTTGAGCCGGCCGCGGTCTGGACAAGCACCTGCTCAGACCACGGAAAAGCGGTGAGCCAGGTTATTTATTTGCAGAAGGCACTTGGAGCAGCGTGTAAACAAATAGCCACAACCATCCCACCAGTGCACCGCAAATCTGGGTTGTGTTTGGGCCAGCATTTTTTCACGGGGTGGAAAAATTCAGCCCGATGTAGCATGCATTTAGCCGGATCTTTTTCTTTCTTTTCGCAACCACAACCTCCGAAAATCAAATAAATGTGGAAGCGCTCTTCTTTTTTTCCTTCCATAAAAGTGCATCAGGAGGAATGCTGCTAATCCGTGTCTCATTACCGCACATGTTGTTCCGATTACGTCTAAGGATCCTCGGATCTTGTCAAAGCAAATGACATATTATTTCATGTGTCCCATGTAGTCCTGTAAAGGTTCAGGGTTCAGACGTATTACTTTGACGTCTAAGTTTGAAAATCTGGAAAGAAGTTGTGGTAAGAAATGTATGGAAATCTAAATGTGGTTTTAAAGGTGCACTATGTAACGTTTCTGGTTGTCTGCGTAGAGACAGCAATAAGCAATTTTTAGAGCAGGGTTATTCAACTTTATTTTACAGACGGCCACATTTTTCGGATGGTTTTGTCCTCTGGGCCAAAAACGCACCAACGCTTTTGAAATATGAAAAACATGTAATAAGAAAGACTTTACAAACATCTGCAGAACTGAACCGGGACTAAACCAGGCCTAAACCAGTTATAAACCAGTTATAAACCAGAACTAAACCAGAACTAAACTAGCTCTGAACCAGAACTAAACCAGCTCCAAACCAGGACTAAACCAGCTCTAAACCAGGTATAAACCAGAACTAAACTAGCTCTAAACCAGGACTAAACCAGCTCTAAACCTGGACTAAACCATAACTAAGCCAGGTCTAAACCAGGACTAACCCAAGGTCTTAACCAAGACTAAACCAGAACCAGACCAGGTCAAAACCATGACTAAAACAGGTCTAAACCAGGACTACACCAGGACTAAACCAGGTCTAGTAAATCAATCCATGTATAAGTATGTAGTAACAGTCATGGTGGAATAAATAATTGGCATATGATATTTTGTGTAGCCTATTATAATAATGTGTTAAAATTTAGAGAACATGCGTCACATTTTCTTCCCGGTCCACCTCCGATTATTAAACGGAGCTTGTCCAATGGTGGACCACAACCCAAATCTTGTTTATGGCCATCAAATGCCCTGGCTTTACAAGGAATGTTCAATCATCTACTGAGCTTGTCCGTTTGATCACAGCTCCCTCAGGTCAATACTAGGGCTCCTTGAATAATGCAACACTGTTTGTCAAGAGCGGGATCTGAACCATCAACCTCTGGATCAGTTGACGAACACTCTACCAACTGAGCTCGGCACATTATGAAACTGAGCCTGTCAAGTAGCACATCACTACCATATGTTTTTTATTAATACTGGACTGAGATTACTGAGGCACTGCAGACTGTGTTCTATTTGACTTAAAACAATATATTGTGGATGTAAAACTCCAACAATGGAAACAAGATGGATACCAGTGGAATGGACAAGCTGGATAACAGGGAGGGAGTTGACTATCAAGGACTGGATGGAAATCAAATCGGACATGTGTATAATGAAAAGACTTTTTGCTCTGAATTTGAAAATTTGGGGGAAAAGGGGACACATGCCAGACTGACTTTCAGGACACGCCTTTAACCTTTCCCATCCGACAGGGACAGGCGTAACCTCGGTGACCTTCTGCATGCAGTCAAGTTGTGGTTGTGCTGGAGGAGTTGTTCCAGGCCTGGTTCCTGTTCCTGTTCCTGGCCGGACCCCTCATTTTCTCCTCTCTCACATCAGGAGCTGTTTACGGGGCTTTGGTTGAATCCGGAGCACTGGGACGGCAGCCTGAGGGACGCAGTAATCACAATGGTAACAGCATGTACGGTGTGGCATCAGTGACAGGAAGCCCAGCGCACCAAGAACACTGCAGCAGGATGTGAGTCAATGATACATGCCAAAGATGCCGAATTGGAAAATAGTGTCTTTAACTTAATAACTTCTACTGATTGAACTGATTAGATATGTTTTGCTCATTTTTGTGGTTGAAAATACCAGCCGTTTTGCATATTTTAATGTTTTGCTTCTCCAATTACACAAACTTCAACTTATAAATCAGATGTTACGTTCTGGTGTTGTTCATCTCAGCCAATGATGACGTCCAACCCTGTCCTTATTTCTGTCTTCTGGATCCACACATTTTAACACAAGAAGGGCATTTGTATGTGTTTTCATAGTAGCATCACTTTGAAGCATTTTTAGTTGTCTCTTGGCTGTTCTTTCCCGTTCCAGTATTTGGATCCCATCCCCTTGACATATCTGCTGGCTGTTGTTTCTATTATTCACGAGGCTGTCCAGATCGTCTGGGCATTCGAAGAATATGTCCTACCCACCGCAGCTGTTTCTGAACTATTCTGACTTCAATAACTGTGCAGTGTGTCTAGGTTCTACTTGTGAGGTACTAGATCTCACCAATTTTCTCAGAGGAGACGCTGGAGAAAACTGTTCCAGCATCCTCCAGCTGTAGATGACCCGGGAGTCACAACCACAGAAGACAGTGGTAACCATAGTCTGTACAAAGAAGTGGACGTAGGGTTGCCATACTGTCTGGCTCCAGTCAATTGAAGCCAATTGTGGCTAATGTAGAGCCGAGTTTCATATTTGGAAATCCAAGTGCACATTTCACGACAACCACAGAGCCAATCAAGATCCAGGTTGTAGAAAGTAATGGCCCCCTTCTTACTCTTGGCAACGAACCTGCTGCCAGCTGTCAATCAACCCTTTTGCTGATGCGAGCAGAAGCAGACCTTGGCGAAAAAAGGTGCCTTGCTCAGTTACTATCCTCATCTCTCCATTTACAATACAATAGAAAAATAAAAACACCAGGATAATGTAAAGAATTAAGTCTAGAGTGACGAGTCTGAGAGCAGCAGTTACAAAGAAATGGAGGCAGATGTTTCAATAGAACCACAGTTTCTTCCAACTATTTGGAACACAACGGCTAGTGGGCTAACACTGTCCACTGATATGTACAATCTATGGTGGTGACACAGACAGCTTCATAGACCGATACTTTTGTGCAGAGATTTTTATTTTGAGGTAACGTAGAAACATGAGTAACCAACAATCTTTGGTTTCAATGACGTATATGTACCACTTTATAATAACTACACCTTATTTTGTCTCAACAAAGTATTAACAAAACCTTAACTCATAATGAACATATAGTTTATTAAGCATGATTCAGGCCTAGTTATTTGTTCACCATTAATTAAGTCTCTGTTCATGCTTCATTAAGGCAGGAATATATAAAGTGTTACCAGTAAATGGTAAATGGTCACATTTATATAGCGCTTTTCTACCTTTTTTAAGGCACTCAAAGCGCTTTACATCAAGGAACCAGTCACCCATCCACTCACACATTCATACACCAGTGTACGCTGGGGGCGAGGTGGGTTAAGTGTCCTGCCCAAGGACACAACGGCATTATTCATCTCTCAAAAATTTTGCCTATTTGTCCCCAGTTTGACAGTTTTCACAATGTTTAAAATGTTACTTCCTGGTTGGACATGAGCAGCAAATATGACATAATTAGAGGTAATTGCACAACTGTTACCTAGCAACCATTTTGAAAACAAGGGCTAAAATCCATATAAATTACACAATCGTTATGATTTGACAAATAATAATACCTGACAGCAGCTTTATGTTGTTGAACGACTGTTTAAACTGCCAAAAATGGTCTCAGTCTGTAAATTGGCTCTGTATTTTCAATGGTACGTCGCTTTTTGATGACATCACAGAGTGATTCTGTTTTAGAACTCAGCTCTACATCCTGTAATTTGAAAGTTTTACTTTTTCAGAATTTCTTCACAAATTGCAGCATCACAAATGTAAAACTATAATAAATAATTGCAACAGGTGCCCTCCCATTAAACTAAATATGGTTAGAAAATGTTGAGAACTAGCCATACTGTATAGACTTTAAGGTTACTTTTACGTGTTACAGTTACGTGTTGCTG
This sequence comes from Rhinogobius similis, assembly GCA_019453435.1. Classification (NCBI taxonomy): domain Eukaryota; kingdom Metazoa; phylum Chordata; class Actinopteri; order Gobiiformes; family Gobiidae; genus Rhinogobius; species Rhinogobius similis. Next base: position 27,064,726 of record CM033638.1, on the reverse strand, counting down.
TAGCTCCTAGTGTAAATTACGGGTAACATTTTGAGATTCTTGTAAAGTTTGTAGAGGGCAAAACAATAGTATGGCGTTATCATTTTTGTCGAACCTTTGGAGCATTTCAAGAAACAGCAGTTACCCAGATCTTCCGTTACTAATGGCTACGTCAACAAAAAACTCCTGCTCCTACTAGAGGGGTCCTACTGAAGTGGCCCCGAAGTTCGCGTCCTGGGCCCCATCACTGTCACGAACAGAAACTCTCAACTTTTCCTGCTTACTTTATCCCTCTGAGCGGCCATCTTGTTTCTCCGGAGTGGTGCGGTACAGAGCACAATTAGCCAGTGTGTGAACAGGCCCTTGTTTATTGACTTTCGGGGGGAAACTTTATTAACCTGCCCCGCTCTGAATGGAAGACACCTGCTGCTGGCACTTTGGGTCGGCGTTCTGGTCCGCGGAGCCTGCTGTTCCATTGTCCCGCTCCCCATCCCGCCACAATTGAGTGCTACAACGTTTACAATAAGATTTGGCCTTTGTTGGCTAGCATCGCTAAGCTAACAGACCTTTTCCCCTCACTTGTCAGCAATCAAATTACCCACCAGCTCCGGTTGTGTTCCCATTGTGCACCAGTTAAAGCGAGCGCGGGCTATGATTGACTTTTCTGTGGAGGTTGCCATTGGTGAAGTGGGTGGCTGGGGAAGAATTAGCATGCTAGCACAAAACCGCCAGATGGGAGGCAGTGGGGCATTGTTATCCTGGAGTGGACACTGTAGATAAGATTTCACGCTGACAAAAGGGAATTAAGGCGGATACATTTTTGCCGCTAGAGGTCGCAGAGTTAATATTTGTCTATTGTCATGGTGCCACTTGAACTTAATCCAATTTTGAGGATTTTGACTGGATAATGAGGTGAGGATTAATGTCAAATATTTGGTGGAGATAGTTTATCAAAGCCAATTTTCTTTTCTTTCTTTTTGTCCAATATGGCATGTATCATGAAAAATATTGTAACTTCATGGAACTCAAAGGACTTCACATCAAGGAACCACTCACCCATTCACACACTAGACACTTGCCGAAGGATACAAGCAGTATTCACATGAAGAAGGAATTGAACTGCCAACCTGTGGGCCGTGGACTTGACTGCTCAACCATGAATGACTCAGTCGTTAGCAGGATTCAAGGAAATTGTGCAAACATGTACGTATTAATGAAGAGCTAATGAGTCTATAAAAGTGTTTTGGACGTTGCTCATTTATCGCGTGTGTTTATTGTCAGTTTGTCCATCCATGGGTTTTGTTATGATGAAAAATTACGGACCATTGCCATAGCAGTTAACATCTTTAGAATGGAGAACAGGGTCCGGGTTCTAAAAATGAAAATAAATGTTTTGTTTAAAACTGGCATGAGAACAAATTTAACATTATGATGGAGTTTGCATGACAGAATGCTACCAACGTTGGCACAGTTTTATTACCAATCCTTATCTATTGGTTCCAAAAGAACCAACAAGAAAATCTAATTTAAACTTGTCACGATTTGCCCTGATTTGGTTTGAAAGTAGGTCATTTCAAATGGTCTGAAAGTTCAAATCAACTTAACTGAATTTTCCAATTTTACTTCATACGGATTTAATTAAATAATTAACCATTTCTCAATGTTGCAGAGCGGTTAGTGTAGAGCTAGAGTTCAATTCCTGGACCAGTTAACATCACATGATCTCTCTGGGTGGAGTCTGCATGTGCTCGTGTTACCAGGGTCCGGCTTCCTTCCACCGTCCAAACACATGCATGTGGAGGTTAATAGGTAACTCCAAATTGCCCCCTAATGAATGAATGTATTAGCCCTGCGACCAGTTGGCCCCTGTCCTGCCAAACGCCTAAAGTCACTGGGATAGGCTCCAGTCACCCGTGACCCCTAACGGGAACAAGCGGTAGGAAATGAATTAATGGATTTATTTCGGCATGTCCTGACCACACTTGTGTATCAAAAAAGAAAGCAAAACAACCATAATTGCTAAACTGAAAGAACCAGACAGTGGCACAGACATTGTTCACCGCATTATATTCCACTTTTTTTTATTTTAGCAAAAAGGTTGATTTGGTGATGTTTTAGGTGGTGTGCTGTGGTATCTTTTCAACCAAAACGATGGGTGTTTCCCAACTGCCAGGATCCTTAGCTTCTGAATCACTTCGGAGGAATCCACATCATCAAAGCTCCGCCAAGGACTGCTCCAGTTCACCAAAAACCCTCACGTCCTCCGCAGTACGACTCCTCCGTTTGGCCAAAATTACCCAGGATGCACCTGTGGATCCTTGGCCACTTTGGAGCGCCACTAAAACATTATATAAGGTAGATAGATTTGTGTAAAATGTTTAATGAACACGAGCAACAACAAGTCAGCAACACACTGATTTCCTGGGCGTCTGAAAACATCTTTTTAGACGGTGTAGAACTTATTTTCTGTTGAGTATGTCTACGCCAGTGGTTCTCAAACAAGGGGTCGGGACCCCAATGGGGGTCGCGAAATGATTTCCAGGGGTCCCCAGATGATGGGAAAAATAGTGTTAAACAAGACTTGACCCCCTTCAAACAAATTCAGTGGTAAATGGAGATTCCTGTTTGTTGGTTATTTTTCTAGGTCTATATTCTCCAAATAAAGTCAAACATTAGATATAAGGCTAATTTATCACTTTGCGTGTCGCCTATTTTTTGTGTCTGGGGGTCGCGAATGTGAACTATTTTTATCTTCGGGGTTGCGACTGAAAAAGTTTGAGAACCACTGGTCTACGCCATGTAAACTAATACAACGGAAACAAGATGGCAGCGCCCACAGCAACTTCCAGAATAAGGTGATTATATAAAATTGTGTTTTATGACAGCATTTTCCCGGGACAAAATGGTCAGCTGAAGTTAATAGGCTCTGCAATTATTTATTTCCCAGCCAAAATAAGGGAATGACACATTTTTCACAAAGCCTTTATTTATCCATTTATATTAGGTTAAGACATTCCCAAAGTTTGTAGCGTCATGGACCCCCAAAAATCCCTCGAGGGCCCCCAATAAAAATTGGCTTTATATTCTAAATAATATGCAATAATTTTACTTTAAAATTATTTACAAATAAAATAAAATACTATGGTTGCTGGTTTAAAACATATTTAAAGAAGTGAATTTAAACAAAAAGAAGAAAAGGTACTTTGGGGACCCCCCCTGCATGGCCTCTGAGGCCACCCAGGGGGTTCCGGACCCAGTGGGTTGAGACATATGGAAATTTCTGGCGTTGTGTTTTATTATAACTCTAAATCTTATCACGTTTGATCTGGTCACGTGACACAGCGCTGTTCGATCCCTCTGAAGCCTGTTCCAAATGCACTCCCAGTCGGCGTTAGCAGGACACTGGGCTCTGCTTCGAAGGGACCCACTCCAGAAGAATGCTACAAAGTGGTCTAGGGAGGAAGGATCTTGGCAATTCGGAAACACACTGTGTGCCGCGACCCAAAAAAGGTCAAAACACTGCTTCAGCGAAATATTTATTCAAATATTTTTGTTCAATTAACTCCTATTTTGAAAAGATTATCTAAAAATCTGGACCAACATTCAATATATTTTTTCTTCTCTTTCTTTTTTCCATTGGTGCATGAGTTTGAGCCTTATCTGGATGTGGCTGTTGCAGGAAGCCCCTCCTCTTTCTGTCCTGGAGCAGATGAGAGGACGGATGGGATGGATGCTCCAGTGAGTGCTACTTCCTCTAAAGTGCCTGGTGTCAATGGCGACTTTCAGCAGAGCAGATAAGTCCTGTCCCCTGGTTTATATCGAGAGCGTGGGCCGGGGAGGGGGGCTCCGATACCAGCCATTACTCAGACAGCACCCAGGCGAGGCTGGACGGGTGACACCGAGAGACACACACTACCTCTGATTATGCTTCCGAATGGTTTATTTCATGTTGGCGTTCATGTTTAGTCCCAGGTTTAATCACTGCTGCGGTGTGTGCAAGTGTAACTAGGGATGGGCGACATATTGGTACTGGTTGATCAATAAAAATGGCCAATATTTGCTACATTTCTTTTTTTAAATATGGACATAGAAGAGCAATTAGGCTTAAAATATGGTCATAAGCTTAGACAATAATGCAACAAATTGTTTTAAATCCCACATAAATATATTCTGTTATTATTTTTGTTCTCTGGTATTATTTATTTATAAGTGAAAGTTATTTTTATATTATTAAAACTTGTAATTTGTGGGTCTTGCGATGAATGAATGAAGTGTAAGTGTAACTAAAGTTGAAGATGCACTATGTATGTTTTCAGGTGGACAGTGTGTCGCCTTAACGTGGCCCATATCTGATTGATAAGTGCACCTGAAGCAATCTGGAGAGGCTCTCGCAGAAAGTCGGCACGTTAAAAATACTTCACGCCGATTGGTCAAATTGTCAAAATAGCAGAAGAAGCGGAGAAATCTAAGTCGTGTTAAATCTAGACGGAGAGAAAAGCACAGACGTCTTTCCTGTCCACAAATGCACAAAGCAGACAGCTGTCTGTTCAAACACACTTTTTCTCCTGTTGTTTAGCCTCTGAAGCCTCTGAGCAGATGACTTTATTTACCTCTTAAAGGCCAGAGCTGCACAATTAAAGCAAATCCACACAAAATCACAATTTTAATGAATGCGATTAGCAAATCACAAAGACTGCAGTTTTTGAAGTGCAATAATTTCTTCCACAAACAACAAAATGTCTTGCTTTGATTTGAATAAAAACATGTTCTGAAACAAGCAACAAAAGCGCGACCAAAAGCGGTTTAAAAATGCGTTCAAAAGTGACAAAAGCACGACTCAATGTACCAAAACTTGACTAAAAAGGACATAAACGTGACTAAAAGACGCGTTTAAATAGAAGAACCACAAATCAACGTGACAAAAATGTGCCTAAAGGCATCAATATTGTGTTTAAAATGTTAATTTGAACAGAATCTTATTATTAAAACATAAATTGAAAATCTAATCACAATCGCACTGGTCAGAAAAATCACAATTAGATATTTTTCCTAAATGGTGCCGCTCTGTTAAAGGCAATAGAAAAATACAAAGTGAACATGAATCCTGATAAAATCAAAATCTTGATTTGGCCCCAAGAAAATCGCGGTAACAATTTTTTGTTGACCCTGCCCTCCAGTGGGGTCCATTGCAACTTCTTGTACCGGGCCATCAAATTTCTCTTGACGGCCCTGAATATATATCAGTGATTTAATTAATTACGAATGTTTGTTTTGCCAAAAAATACTTGGTTTGGTGGAGCTGATAAGTCAAATGCTTGTCTAATTTGGAGATTGCAAGTTTTATGCAGAGAATAAGGTTTCAGATCATAAACCAGAAATGAAGTGTACCTTTAAAAAAAAAATCAAACTTTTCAATATAATACTTTTTGCAGTGAAACAGAAAACAGAATAACATACTAGTAGAAAGAGGCTGCCAAAAGATGATGTCTCAAATTAAAAACCGTGTCCATTGAAACTAATCGTATGTGCAGTGTATAGTGTTTTTATTTAGAGCGCAGAACCAAAAATATACTTACTATGCTTGATATTGGCTTGACTTTCATTTAAAATCCAGACAAACTGACTAAATCAAGATAGTGCACATGTGACCTTATAAAACCTATATAAAATAACAGTTCATCAGGAGCTGCAGTTGTATTTTCCCTTTAATTTTATATTGTTTATTAACGTAAAACAAAGTCATCTCATGGAACACAACATTTTTTCAGTTTCAATAGAAATATTACTAGTTCTTAGAGCTGGCACAGTCCGTCTGAGTGTCCTGTAGCATTGACAGTTAAACAGCCTCCAAACAAGTGTGCTCTTGGTCTATTTACACAAGATATTTATTTGTCCTAAATCCGGAAATTAGGAAACTAGAAACCTTGCACAGTTTACAACCAAACATCCACAAATATACAAGCTGTGCACATCACCGTTTAACCTTCGTGAGGCCAGCACACACTCGCTGCACTCTCACGTGAAACAGGTCTGTCCCTCGGTGTGCTCCCCGTGCCCAGGCCGACCGTCACGCTGTTTCTTCGTGCCTTAAATTGTTGCATGTTTGAATCCTTTTGCAAATTGACTCGGTCTCAAAACGCTGTGTTCCACCTAGTGATGTCATGAGGTGGCGCTCGTCTTCACAAAGATAGAGTCATCAGCGTTTTCAAAGTCTGTGCGGCTTCACCTGATCGGATCAACACATTAGCTTTACTGCTGTCTTGCTAATCGAAGTAGAACTAAATAGCTTCAGCGACAGAGCTCCCCCTGCAGGTCTCTTGTGAAAATACACTCCCAGAAAAACGCCATTCCATTCCACGCCATGTTTCCCCCTTCCTTTATATTGAAATAAGGCAGTACAATCACATACAAAAACATTTCATGTCGCCAAATATAAAAAGGAGAGCCAAGGTTTCTGCCCAGAAACAGTAGGGGGCTTCAAATGCCCTAAAAATACATTTACGACCACAGATCACAGACATTTAATAAGGTCAAATGTTACTTAGTTCTACTTTAGACCTGATTCGGTCCAGTACTTGAACCCCCTGCTAGCTTTGATGGTATTTAGTGTGCATATATATGGAACTTCAACTTCAATTAATATTCATTCATTCATTCATTCATTCATTTTCTACCGCTTATTCCCGTTAGGGGTTGCGGGTGACTGGAGCCTATCCCAGTGACTTTGGGCCTTAGGCGGGGTACACCCTGGACAGTGGCCAACTTGCCGCAGGGCTAACACAGAGAGACAGAGACAAGGACAGACAACCATTCACTCTCACATTCACTCACTAGGGACAATTTAGAGTTCTCAATTAACCTACACAGTCATGTCTTTGGACGGTGGGAGGAGCCGGAGAACCAGGAGAGAACCCACGGTAACACGGGGAGGACATGCAGACTCCACCCAGAGAGATCGTGTGATGTTAGGGTGGTTCAGAATTCAAAACCACGATGTTGGGGTGGTCTGGGATTCGAACCCACGATCTCCTTATTGAGAGGCAGAAGCTCTAGCCGCTCTGCCACCGTGCACCCTTCAATTAATATTGATTATTTTAATTTGTAAAAAAAATTACATAGCTGTCCAATTGTATTCTGAACAAATTCAACATTTATATACAACCTTTACTCCTTAAGTCAGGAGTTCCCAAATTTTTCTGTCCAGGACCCCCAAAATATCCATGCAACCAACTCGGAAAAAAGAAAAGAAAAATGACAGTAGCAATAAATGTGTGTCAAGTGTCAAAGCGTGTTAAATCAGGTTTAATATTGGTTATTTGAATAGTTTATTGTCTTATTGGACCCTATTTCACTAAAAGATACTGTTGTGCAAATATAATGTCATATTAATTAAAATGAGATCTTTATATCATCTCGGAACCCCACCGAGGGGTCCAGACCCCCACTTTGGAAACCACTGCTTTAAGTTGACATATTCTGTGTTCATGTGGCTTTAATTAGATTTTAAACATGCTTGTCGTCGCCTTGTGATTAGTATTTCATATTTTCTAACATAAACAAGACCTATTAAACCATTAAACTGCTCAAATTCATGCATATTTGAGTAATCTTTATTCTCCTGTGGACAAGACTCCATTGCTTTGTCCGTGTCACACCCTCTACTCTTTACTTAATTCGTTCCGCAATTTTATTTTCTTAAACAGCGACAAGCCATTTTGGCATAAATGAAAAAACAAGTTTGCTGTTGCTATTGTGAACTGCAGCTTTCCAAAGGCGATGTAATGTAAAGGGGCAGACGCAAATCACCGCCCCAGTTTTCATGGAAGTAAGCAGACTTATACTTAATTAAATCGTTTCATATCAATATGTGATTTAAAATGTTCAAAATATACCGTAATGAACTGGGTGTCATTGTAACATATTAGTTACAAAAAAATTACAGAGAGGATTTTGGATTTCTTATTTAGTTTTTAAGTAAACTAGATTTGACTGAAAATTGTCCTAAAAATGCAATGAATAACTACAATAAATCAGTTTTAGAATTAGATATTTAAAAAATCACTCTGTATGTTTTGTCAAAATCTTGTTGAGTCCAAGATTGTACAGTTTGGTGTGGGATCTTCTTCAAATGATCTTTATGGAGAAAAATGCATTTAAAGAAAACGGCCTTTGAAGTTACAATGTCCCAGAGAAATCTATGGATGAAGTGGATTCAATGGAAGAATAAAACATCTTTAGGAGCAGATTGGACAAGTTTGTTGTTTCTGCATGAAAGCCGAGAGAGCAAACTGACCAAAAAAACCAACCAATGAGTTTTGCCTGTAGTGTCTTGTTTTAAGTAGCTAAATACTACTCCAGGTATGTTGTTGATGAGGGAACAACAATATAACATGGTAAAAAGCTCAAGAAAGTCAATTTTGTACAGTATGTGTATGTCTAACTGTATATTCCCACGGTTTAGCAGGAGAGCAACAGTTCAAGCAACATGTCAAAGCATGACATGAGCACGTTTTTGGCCCGGGGTTACAATGTACTGAAGCAAACTCAGCACGGTGAATATTCAGAATGCACAGAATGCAAAGTGGGACATACATGTGGACTGCTGTAAAGAGTTTAAGATGAACTAGTTACATCTTCTGCGTTTTATGGTGCCTATAACGGTGTAGTTTGGCTGCACCCAGCACAAGTTACTTCATCGAATCAGTTGCGCGTTGATTTTAGTTCAGCTTTAGCTTTAGTTCAGCGAGCTCCGTTAACATTCAAATAGAAGATGAATTGCGCTAAACAATCAAACTCAATTCGTCTTTGCCCCAAAAAGTCAGTCAGACTCTTGTCCTGGTCTACAGCAGCTAAAAGAACCCAATAGGTACAAGCGAGGGCTGAAAGACATTCAGGGGCATCTAATAATTTAGCATTAGCACAAAAACATATCATACATCTAACTCAGTGGTTCTTAACCTTGTTGGAGGTACCGAACCCCACCAGTTTCATATGATCATTCACCGAACCCTTCTTTAGTAAAAAATAAAATATGATTTGTTTACTGGTGCACAAAATGAACCGTGCATTAACATCACCTTGTTCAAATAACAAAACCAACACAGTGCATGAACTCACAACAACTTACCTCAGTGTGACTTCTGCTGTTGCCTTTGAGAGACCAGTTCAGATATGCGTGGCTTCACCTTGGCAAGTGCCAGTCTCATGTCATTTTCACAGCAAAGTCTGTTCCTTTTCTTAGTTTTTATGTCCAGCATCCTCGAAAACGATTGCTCACAAAGATATGTTGTAACAAATGGTATAAAAAATTCAAAAATTTGCCAAGCAATGTCACGTGATCATCTGCAGCCAGTGATGGCCAAGTGGGGCGGGGCATCACGAATTGACATGATGAGTCATGTGTATCTTGACCTCTGCGGCGGAGGCTCCACCAAACCCCTGAGACCGACTCACCGAACCCCTAGGGTTCGATCGAACCCAGGTTAAGAACCACTGATCTAACTACACTTTTGCCAAACATGTATAAGCACTGAGCATTTGATTTAACTTTCTCGAATGCATACAGGTTGAAGCTACGGTAGTTTTTACTTTCACTTTAACACAGAGGACCAAAACAAAACCTTAAATGCTAGTTTGCTGTGTATGGAGCGTAGTATGCCATCTCTGCTGGTTTAAAACGAGTTTTCCTGTCTGTTTCTTACCTGTTCCTCATCACAAATCAAGGCGCCTAAATTGTGCTTCCCGGGTTTAGATGCATTTTGTAGTAACGGTTTGAATTGGATTAGGCCAATTATACAGTTTTCCAGACTACTACTGTGTAAAATTCATTCATTCACAACAAAATTGAAAATCTGAGTCTCTGTTGCAAGCACAGCCATGTTTTTCATCCCACGTGTACACGAGAATGAGGTGTGAATGGAGTGCTGGTAATAAGGTGAGGAGACACGACCTCTGTAGCCTAAAGGGACACTTCTGTTTGAGCACTGGGGGTAAGATTGATAGGTATCGCTAGGCAACATGGAGAAGTTGTCTGCAAATTCTGTCTCAGGTCATTAAAAACACTTCATCAGAGCGAGCCAGCAGCCAAACAGGCCGCACTGTTTAGATGGACATGTACAACGGGGAAGTGATATATTTAGATTTCACATGGAAGGCAGAAAGTGAGGAGGAGCTTCATTTGAACGTGGACAAAACATCTGGTGTGAAAGGAATGGATAAAGACACAAACACACGGAGGAGGACTTTCTAAAGCGTCTAATGACATCACAGGTGGAACTGATCTAAAACGACAGAAACAGGCCCATTGACTCCCAGGATTACTCCAACATGCATGAATCATTCAAAACACAACTGAGTAAATTAATGATGAGGCGAAAACATTGTTTTTAAAGGAGACATATGTAAGATCCATGTGACGCTTGTGTTGTCCTGGAGGTTTTTTAACCCTAAAAGCAACTTTGTCAAGCAGTAGAAAAATGTATTAATTAAAAAAAAATGGAATAGGGTTGCTCTCCTTGTCCTTTAAGGTCATTTTGACTCCATTTTGTTTCTCTTATTACTCAGCCATGATATGATGAATAATTTGAGTTTATTATTAGTCTGACTTCAGGCTAATGCACTGATACCAAATTTATGGTGTTAACAGGCCTTGATTATGTGGATTTTTTTTGACATCATTAAGCCTTAAGCCAAATATTAATGAAAATGAAAATAGAAATGTATCCACAGTGGACTTGGAAGTGGGCAGGACTGTTGAGCTCATGGATGTATTAAAAGAACTGGATAAGGCACGCCCCCTCTGTCTGTGGTCCCAGATTGATTTGTGGTCGTGCGAGGTACTGCAGCCTCTTGGAACCAGCCTTTTTCTAAAATTGCTCATTATAATTGCAGACAGTACTGAATTATTATCTGCATTTAAATAAAATAGAAGGAAATGTTCTTTTCTACCGTTTCTAAAATCACCGAAATTACCGTTTTTATATGAAGTGGGGGATTGTCGTCACGTGGCGCCCTAAAGCAAAGATGGCAGCCTCCGTATCAGGAAGTAAAGCAAAGATGGCAGCCTCCGTATCAGGAAGTAAAGCAAAGATGGCAGCCTCCGTATCAGGAAGTAAAGCAAAGATGGCAGCCTCCGTATCAGGAAGTAAAACAAAGCTGTCAGCCTCCATATCAGGAAGTAAAACAAAGATGTCAGCCTCCGTATCAGGAAGTAAATTCGGAAGTAAGAAACTTTTTTGGGGTCATGCACCAATGAGCACACTCCATAGGGATAAACAGGGTGGCCATTTTGGATTCATCTTCCAGGTTTTATTATAGTTCTATGGTTGAGCGCCATACACTATGAAGAGGCGGGGCTTATCAATTCTGCAGTTTTGAAAAGGAAGTTAATGGTCCTCACTCTATCATCAATATTGCTGTTTACAATGAACAGTACAATACTCATGCTATAGTTCAATACTGAGTGATACAAACAAGACTATTTCTCCTTTGTGCATGGTCCCAACAACAACCTTTATATTCAAGATGGGCCTTTTGTTATTGTCTACTTGACCATATAAATAGCATTATGGGCAAACAGACATAGATGTAGCTTTATCTCCTCCGTCCTGAGTCTTGTGTGTGCTGAAGCCACTTGAGTTAGCCGCCTTGAAGAGCTGCTCCTGTGGGACTAGGGACAGGCAGTCGGCCAGCTCCAGAGTAAACATATAATCAGGCCCCGGACAGCTATAATTATATCAGGGACGTGAAGGAACAGAGGCAGCGAGAGCACAGCCACTCAGCTACAAGGAGTCCAACCACGCATACTTAATATTTGTTTGTGCTCACTCAGAGCTAATGCCCATCGATGGGGAGTGGACGGCTGGGACAGGCCAGCAGCAAGTTAAGGTCTGGGTCACTCTGGAGCGAACTGGAATGGTCTAAGAGTGTCTCCACAGTCTCAAGTGAACTACTGCTCTGTTTAAGTGGTGCTAGCTTACAAAGTGGTCTGGCTTGCTTTTGGCTTTTGAGTGAGAGTGAATGCAGACTGAACACAGAGTGAAAATGAAATGGCAAGAAAATAACAGAAATGAATCATTTCTCACCAAAAGTTGACTTGATCAACAACATGGATGGTAACTTATATCCTGAGCTCACAGGCTCAACAAAACAAAGTTAGCACATGTTAGCATCAGCTGTTTCCTTTTATTGACACACAACACAAGTCCAAAAATACCATGTAAACATGTAGCTAACTGTGCACGGTGGCAGAGCGGCTAGAGCTTCTGCCTCTCAATAAGGAGATCGTGGGTTCGAATCCCGCACCACCCCAACATCGTGGTTTCGAATTCTGAACCACCCTAACATCACACGATCTCTCTGAGTGGAGTCTGCATGTCCTCCCCGTGTTACCGTGGGTTCTCTCCGGGTTCTCCGGCTTCCTCCCACCGTCCAAAGACATGACTGTGTAGGTTAATTGAGAACTCTAAATTGTCCCTAGTGTGTGAATGTGAGAGTGAATGGTTGTCTGTCCTTGTCTGTCTCTCTATGTTAGCCCTGCGACGAGTTGGCCACTGTCCAGGGTGTACCCCGCCTAAGGCCCAAAGTCACTGGGATAGGCTCCAGTCACCCGCGACCCCTAACGGGAATAAGCGGTAGAAAATGAATGAATGAATGTAGCTAACTGTTAATATACACTTCTCGGCCTTACACTGTTGGATATTGTATTAGCTGATATTCACATCGCTTTTATTAAAGGTTAAAATTCCTCAGCAATTCACAACAATATGTTAATTAATTACATTTGTGTGGGACATGGCTAAAGCTAGAGTAAACTACTTTTGGTTTTTTGCCAGATATTTCTGCATTCATTTCACATTTCTGCAAAGCCTCTACGCCACTTTTAATGTCTCTGTTATGTTATGCATTGAGTTTGGATAATGTTAAATGTTAAATGCATTGTGCACTGGAAATATCATATTTACGAGTGCTGTGTGTCGATAAAAAGGAAACAGTTTACACTGTTGTGCGCATTTTTTGTTTAGCTAAGCCTGTGGGCTAAACATAAGTTACTAAAAATTAGGGATGGGTATCGTTAAGGATTTATCGATACTACTTCTCTTATCAATACTGCTCATGATCTGGTATTTTATTAGTTCTCTTATCTGTACTTTTACACCAAAACAACATAAAAAATGTCAAATCTACAATACGCTCATTTATTCTTGATTTATTTTATACTTTCTAATAAAAAAGCATAATAAGCCAGATTGCACATTACAGCGCATGACTTTACCCGTGCACGACTCCTCGCTGTGAGACGCTTTCCAATCCACTCCACTCCAACGTGAACCAGTTGAAACGTGGCAATCCACACATTTTAGTTTTACCCATTTTAGTCTAGACCTGGTTCAGTCCAGAGATACTGCCACCTGGTTTTGTTCATGTATGCTACTTTTAAAGGCCAAATGTTTTTTCCCGAAGTGGTAGGCCTACTTGGAAATGACTGTATTAGGCGTTAACAAAGGGCCAAGCGTTGTGGAGGTAGAATCCTCTCCTTTAGAAATGTGAAGCGTCGTGACACAAATGACGGGTTACGAGGGGGAAGATTGGGGTGATTAGAGGATGTGATTGACAGCTAGTTGTCGGCTAGCTTCAAAGAGCTCTTTTCAAAGCCTTTTAAAAGGACTGAGTAATTATTATTGAAGTGTGACAGTGATCTATGCTTTGTAAGACTTTCTACATGTGTGAGCCTGGGAGAATATTGAAGTTTAAAATGAGTGGGCCTAAGGCTACAGATACAGTGGTTAAGAAAAGTGTACATTTATGCTGCTAGAGAAGATGTTGAAGTTCATGCCAGTTTTTGTTTAATATGGATAGGCTCAGTAATCAGAGAATTCACCCTGAACCCGGCCTAATCATCTGCCCTCCTCCTCAATTAAACACATTACTCACATTACATTGAAATATAGGTCAAGTGCAAGTGATTTCCATTTATTGCAGTATAAAGCAAAACATATGATACAGAATAAAGGAAATCAATATTCTCCAGTACCTCTCCAGAGAAGATAGGTACCTTTAGACTTTGGAGGTACCAATGTTCCTCAGCTATGTACATACAATTTTTGATTGCTGCTGTCAATATTTTTCACAGTAGTTTATTTCTCTAATGGGTTACAGTTAGGATTAAGAGCAGATAGACTGGTTGGGTCTATACTGTAGGTTAGGATTAGGAACAGTGTCAGGTGGAAACGTGCATGCTCAGGGAAAATAAGGGAGTTTTCATGTTCCTACTGTATGTCCATGGTGCCCATTGTTCAAGGCAACTGGGTAATTGGGATTTTTTCCCCCTTCTGACTTGAACAACTATAGTGGAACACTGCTCCAACTGGTAATTCTTACTTGTGAGATGGTTGAGGGACTCCTGCTTCACATACAGAATAACCTTTTAAATGTCATTATCACAAAAAAAAAAAAAAACGGATCTGAGTGATTAACTACCACATAAAGAATATTCTGGTATTCGTGCTGGAGACATTAGTGTAACGCAGGGCTGTTCAACTTAAGGCCCGGGGGCCAGATCAGGTCCGCAGAGCCATCTGATTCGGCCCAGGATCCATCTTCCAAATATTAAAAAAAAAAAAAATCATGTTTTTCTTGTTTACTAGTTTAATTCTGAGATAGTGCTAGTTTAAAGATGGTTTAGTCCTTTTTAAATTCTGCTTTAGACCTGCTTGGTCCTGGTTTAGACCTGGTTTAATTCTGGGTCAGTCTTGATTCAGACCGTTAGTATCTGGCTTTGTTCTAATAAACTTCTGGTTCAGTATTGAAGTGGAAATTGTTGTGTTGTTAAAGCCTTTTGTATTTTATTTTTCCTCAAAAGTCCAATGTAGCAGTTGTTTATTTTATAATCATTGAAACAGATCTTGTGTTGGAGAGATTTTGTGCGTCCTCAAATTGTGTTAAAAATTGCGACATATTGCGCGCGTATCCAGGTATGACATTTACATTTCCTTAGCAATTGGTACTCCAAGGCCCAAGTTACCCAAGATGCATTGAAACGTGTCAAACGCAAAAGGCGACAAACTAAAATATCACAGAAACAATATATTTCATGCTTGACTTTTATCAGACCCAAACTAGACGTGACCCTTGACTAAAAGTGTCTGTGCAGTGTAGTAGCCAGTAGCGACACAACAGCTAGCATTCCCACCGCTGTGCCACATGACATTCGCCGTTTACTGCGCCGATGAAATTTCAAGCACATGTTTAGCATCTGTTCACGCGAGGATTTTAGGCTTGTAAACGGCATGTAAACTGTGAGCGCAATATTTCTTTAGCGCGGCAATATTTAGCAGGAGGAATTGAAAGGGATGGAGCAGTGTTTTGTTTATCTTCCCTCTATCCAAAGTGTTTGTGGTTCAGTTCCAGTGACTGTCAATACACTGCTGTAAGCTTTACCCTCGGAATAGTGTGGACCGCGTGCTTTTCCGGGCATGTTTTGGAGACGTTTTAAGCTTAGACTTTTTTGTTCATTCTACTGGTGGTGATATAGAACCTTCCAGAGTTCATAAACAGAACCCCTTAATTCTAAAAGCTGGTACTGTTCCGTACGTTAGGTCTAATGCAATTTCAATTGGAGAGTTAGCGTTAGCCAACAAATATCTCAAACTATAGAAAACCAGGGCTGTTTTGACAACCTCATAAGAAAACATTACTGTATGCAGCAGATTTTAGCGTAGTTTAGTGTAAATACTCATAGAAACAGTCCTTAAATGTAAAGTTATGCTGTAAATGAACCTACAAAGACCAACAGTCAATATTTTTGTTTCTTTAAGCTCTACATCCCACAATTCTACTTTAATGAGTGAACTTAACAATTTGAACTTAAGACACGTTGCCGAGCATTTACTTGATGATCCTTTTTGTGCATGTGAGTAGCACAAGTAACGATGTGCGCAGGTACATTATTCTGGTAATTATAAAAGTTAAAAGTGCGTATGACAGATTCTCATGTTTTTCTAATGATCACTTTGTTTGGTGGGATAGAACTTGTGGTAAATATGCATCATAGTTTTACATCCGTGGCAGTTCCTTCTCCAAGACGATGGTTTCTCACCATAGCCGCGGGAAGTACGGGTGCAGAAGGGGCAATAGCACCCCCTGCTGGATGGTCAACTCAATGGGAACTTGTAAGCAGCTCATTGCTGGTTTTGCCCTGAGCAAAACTATATCTTTTCCAGGTAACGACACAGTTTCTGTTCTAATAAATATGGTATTTTTACTTTTATCAAATGTTTTTGCAGTCAACTATATGCCTGCAGGTTAAAGTCAGGGAAAACTAAACCTGTGATGGTGCACGGCGCACTGACCTGAGCGGGCAAACCGCTGTTTACCGCTGTTTGTATATTCTCTAAAGTGTGACAAAATAAATGAGGAAATGACAACCCCGGGTTGGATTAAGAGGTGAAAGTACACCGCGGACACCTAAATGTGCCACTTTGCTGGAGTTGTAGGCTGCATGTGTTTGAATCTGACGCGACGCATAAGGACCAAAGGGAGTACACGGAAAGACAGCGGCACAAATCCACGTTTCCTCGTCTCACAGAGGTGGGGCTTTGCTTCATCTGAGCGTCTGAGCGGTGAGTGAACTGATGAAGTCGCCGTACGTCGCGGGGAAACTCAACTGTAGTGAAGTAAACAGCTCGTTGTTGCACCGTGTCGCTGTCACAGCACTGTATAGGGTCCTACTTTTAAACATTGATATTATTTACTGTGGCATATGCCCTGTTGACCATCATGTCATTTTCACGCGTAGAAGTCGAGGCTCATGATTTCACACAGACACCTGCTCGTGTGTGTGTGTGTGTGTGTGTGTGTGTGTGTGTGTGTGTGTGTGTGTGTGTGTGTGTGTGTGTGTGTGTGTGTGTGTGTGTGTGTTTGCGTAAAGTGAGGCTGGGCGCTGACGCCGTCCTGTAGCAGAGCCAGGATCAGCGTCTAATAATTTATTCTTTGTGTTGTGCCTTTTTTCTTGTGTATCTTGATCATTCTACAGACGTTACATGAGTCCTGACGCTATTTTTGTGTGAGTACCCTTAGTTGGCCCTAAATAAACGTATGTAACTGCAAAAAAAAAAACAAAAAAAAAACAACTGCACCCCCTTCCAAAATTACGTTCCCGCGGCTATGTTTCTCACTATCCTTCCAGTTTGTAATGGTGTGATACCAGTGTTCATTTGAGTAGTTCCTCCTTAGATGTTTTCTCTGTTTGATGCCAGTGATTTGACCCTTCTTAAACACACTCACATCTTTTCCATGACTACAGGATTTGTCTTTCCACATTTGTTACAGAAATTAAATGCTCACTGCATCATTTGGGTTTAAATGTCGTGTTGCACCTGAAAGATAATCACCTCTACAGCAGTTATCCAACAGGAGGCCTGTATCTGTTTGGTTGGTTTAAATGTCTGTGTTGAGGATCTTTGTGGCACACAGATATCGGACCATTGGCCTGTTTTGTTCTCAGTTAAGTTATCCGGTCCTCCCCCTACACCATGCGCCTTTACGCGCAACTGACGCGTAATAAACTCTTTCACTGCACAGGAGTTCTCTAGTGCATTTACTTCTGTTGGAGCCACAGTGGACATTTCGTGCGCTTGAAGTGTTGATGTTAATTAATCTGTTTAACTCCGTCTGCACCACCGTTGACTCTGTTGCTCCTTTTAAAGCTTGGACTCCAAAGGCAGTGCCTGAGCTGTGGTTAAATGACCACACGCGTGGCTTAGGCGTGAATGCAGACGCGCTGAGAGGAGGTGGAAAAAGGACAGGCTTCACGTCTCTCTGGGCATTTTAAGAGATTGTTTGCGCTATTATCAGAAAGCTGTAGGGTGTGCCAAAGCTGAGTACATGTAAAACCTGATATCTACCGACAGTCACAGACCTTAAGTGCTTTTTAATACCTTAAACCGTCTTGTGGACCCTTCTGGCTTTAACTGTACTGTACAGTCTAAATTACTGTGTGATCAATTTCTGTGATCAATTTAATTAGGGACTTGGCTCCTCCCTGTACAGCTGTGGATCCCTCTGTCAGCCCTGATTGTACTGTTACTTTTAGTGACCTGTCAAATGTTGTTCGTCATCTTAAACCCTCTGACTGTTCTCTTGACTGTATTCCCTCCAAACTCCTAAAAGATGCATTTGACGTGATTAGTCCCTATTTAAAGAAAATTGTGAACACCTCTTTGAACTCAGGCTGTGTCCCAAGTGCTTTTAAACATGCCATTGTTCAGCCTTTGCTGAAGAAGCCCACCTTGGATTCTGAGGTTCTGTCCAACTATAGGCCTATTTCCAAGATGCCCTTTGTGTCAAAAGTGTTGGAGAAATTGTTTTTTATACAAATTCAAACCCATTTGGAGGAAAATTGTGTTTTAGAAAAATTATTCACACATTTATTATCAGCCGCTTAGACTACTGCAACTCCCTGTACACCACAGGCCTCCATCCACCGCCTGCAGTTGGTCCAGAATGCTGCTGCTCGTTTGCTCACCGGGACCAGGAAATATGAGCATATTTCTCCTGTGCTGGCCTCTTTGCACTGGCTTTCTCTGTGGCAGGTCCCAGACTCTGGAACAGTCTTCCTTTGAGCATTAGAACAGCACAATCTTTTTTTTTTTTTTTTTATGTTTTAATGTTTTAATTTTTAAGAGTTTGTTGAAAACCATTTGTTTGCACAGGCTTTTAACACAAGCTGAGCAGAACATTTGTATTGTATTTTTATTTTAGCTTGTTTCTGCATGTTCTGTTTTTGTCTTATTGTATTTTATATTGTGTCTGTACAGCACTTTGGGCCATTGTGGTTGTTTTTAAATGTGCTTTATAAATAAATTTGACTTGACTTGACTTGAATACAGATGGCGACTTTTTTGGGGGGGCCAGGTACTGTACTTTAAGTGGATTCGCTCTAACATTCATATGTTTGTGAAGGAAAGCTGGGAGCGTCACTGATTTGTCTCCACAAGCAGGTGACAGACCCTTAATAGGGTAAGTGATCTGACCAAGTGATCAAAGCCGCTTACAGTAAGAATTTTGAACAATAAAACATTGAATAAATGCAAGATAGGTACGTTTAATTGAACACTGCTCTTTTCGATAGTTGGATGTTCTTGTACACATGGGCTTGGTAGAAACCTGTTCTATTCAACTTAAGGACCGAGTTTAGTTTAGTCCTGGTTTAGACCTGGTTTAGACCTTGTTTAATCCTGGTTTAGTCCTGGTTTATTCTTGGTATATTCCTGTTTAAGGCCTGGTTTAGTCCTGTTTTAGGCCTGGTTTAGGCCTGTTTTAAGCCAGGTTTAGTCCTGGTTCATTCCTGGTTTAGGCCTGGTTTAGCCCTAGTTTATTTCTAGTTTAGTCCTGGTTTATTCCTGTTTTAGGCCTGGTTTAGCTCTGGTTTATTTCTAGTTTAGTCCTGGTTTATTCCTGTTTTAGGCCTGGTTTAGCTCTGGTTTATTTCTAGTTTAGTCCTGGTTTATTCCTGTTTTAGGCCTGGTTTAGCTCTGGTTTATTTCTGGTGTAGGCCTGGTTTAGCCCTGGTTTAGCCCTGGTTTATTCCTGATTTAGTCCTGGATCACTTCTACAGATGTTTTTAAAGCCTTTTGTATTACATGTTTGTTGTATTGTATGTTTCTGGCCTCGAGGACAAACCCATCCGCAAAATCTGGCCTTTGGTAAAATAAAGTTGAACAGCCCTGCTCTACACTTCCTCTTCATTTCCCAAACATAACGTTCCCCATAATGCCTGACCTACCTGTTGCTTCACTGTAGTTTCTGTTGATGTCACAGTTTCTCTCTTCTGTGAGCACAGTTTAAGCCTTTGAATACCTGTTTTCCTGTGCATCACCTGACTCTGTTTGAAAGCAGCCAAGCCTTCATCTTTTATGTGAAAGTTGCCCTCTAATTTTCCCTGTCTATAGCGCCCCGAGGCCAGCACGATGGGGTGGGGAGGGTGACATCATGGCGTTTAGGCAAATTCCACGCGGTACAAAAAAGGCCCGGCTGCCGCTTTTCCTTTGTAAAACAGTGGAAACGCTATAAAGTTATAGGAAGCGATTAGCCGATAATTAAGCAGCCCAAACAAAAGCTGTCCTCTTCTCACATCAGTGCAAAGTGCTGGAGATCGGAGGAGGATGAACCTTTTTGTACGACGTGCGCAGGTGCATTAGCTGTTAAAGTGCGTATGATAGGTTTTTCAAATGATGACTTTGTTTGGTGGGATAGAAGCTATGGTAAGTATTTATCAAGTGGCAGTTTGTGAAGAAAATTTGAAAAATAAAAGAATCCTTCTGTGATGTCCTGCATAAGCGACGTTCCATCATAATTGCAGGGGGAGTTTAAATGCAACTTGGAAGTGACAACATAAACAAAATTGGCAAACAGAGAAACTGGGAAAAGTATAATCATGTTTTAATAAAATGTGTGGTCTACCCTGTTGTATGCACTTCATGGTTTTACTGTTGATTAAAAAATATTGATTTTAAAAACACTGAACTGAGAAAACAAAAATACAGTTTTAGCAACAGAAGATACTGTATCCAAAACTAAAGTAGTTTTTACGCACATTCACTAATAGCCAGACAAACTTCCTCCTGTCCAGTATCAAGCCCAGTATCGAGCCCAGTATTGAGACCAACATTGAGACCAATATTGAGCTCAGTATTGAGCCCAGTATGGAGTCCAGTATTGAGACCAATATTGAGCTCAGTATCGAGCCCAGTATCAAGACCAATATTGAGACCAATATCAAGCCCAGTATCGAGCCCAGTATCAAGCCCAGTATTGAGCCCAGTGTCAAGCCCAGCGTCAGGACCATCGTAGGGCCTGGAGTCGCCTGTTTCTGCAGCACATCCTGTGATGTCCAAGCATCGCGGTGCTTCTTCCTGCACCTCCTCTGCCTCTGACCCTCCTGCAGTGGTGGAGCGGTCTGCTTCACATTGTAGCACAAATTAAAGTAGTTATTACATGCAAACACTACTAATACAAAAGCCACTAAAGTTGAGGTGGAAAGTCCTCCTGTGAGATTCCATGAAAATAGAAAGTTTAAACCATACTTCTGAACATTCTACATGAAGATGTGAACTTACAGTACTTGATGTTGATTGTTAATTTAGGAACAATTTGTTCATTTAGGAAATATTTATGTGTATCTACAAAGTGCATAATCTTAATTGTAATTTGAATCATTCATACTTTTTTCTTCTTTTCCATGTTTTTAATATAACGTGGAGATTACTACTCTTGTTTGAGTAAATGTTCTGATTATTCTTTCTTTTAAGAGCAAGTGAGTGACTTTATGATGACAATAGAAGATTTTTTTTAACAGTTTTCTTGCACACATCCAATCTTAACTGAGGTATTATTTCAACCACCGCTCTCTACTTTCTCATGACTACTACGCCCACGTCTGAGAGAAGGGGGTTGGGCTTCTCGGAGCAGGTAGCAGATGAGGTCAGGAGTAATCACCGCAGTCCTGTCGACAACAAAGCGGTGACCTCACCTTGAACACTCCGTCCTTACAGCACCAGGTAAACCGCAAGTGAGGAGGAGGTGTCACCAGAGGACGCTGCCAAAAACTGAAATGATGCAACGCGCCACGATCTCAAGTGGGTCGGTTTCTCGTTAACTCTCGGCTAATTATGACAACAGGGGTTCAGCAGCCAATGAGGGAGGAGGAAATCGGTTGTTTTCAAATATAATAAAGCGGTGATGTCAGCATTTATTTGGGAGAAGGAGTGTTGAGGTGTATAGGAAAGTTTAACTGTGACCTATATCTATTATGGTAAAACCTGAATGTGAACCGTGTAATTTTTCTGTTGTCATTATAAAAACTGCTGGTAATAATGATATTTGTGACTCAGCGCAGCCACAACTGCAAATAACAGGGTTTGTGCAGGCTTCAGCGAATCAAATGTAATGCCACAATTCAAGATTTTTAATGGCACAATCAAAATGTCACGTTTTACGATTTTACCATGTCATAACTCAGGGCCGTCGGACTGGGGGGGTAAAAGGGTACTGGTTTCCCCGGGGACCATAGCAGGGAGGGGCCCTCAACAGCATGTGATGTTTTATTTATTTATTTATTTTTCTCTCGGTTGCAGTTTGTCACTTTTTAATCTATTTTGTTGAATTAAAATCCAATGTGTTTGAGTAAAGTCCTTGAGAAACTAAATACATTTATGCATGACATCACTGGGGCCCCTGGGGACTAAATCAAGGTACATGAGCCGGCCCTTAATCTTCCAAAAAGCTGTTATTTGTTTATACTTGGTTAAGTCCTTGTTTAGTCCTGGTTTAGTCCTTGTTTAGTCCTGGTTTAGACCTAGTTTAGATCTGGTTTAGACCCGTCTTTGACCCGTTTTAGATCTGTTTTAGTCCTGTTTTATTTCTGGTTTAGTCCTGGTTTAGCTCTGGTTTAGTCCTGGTTTAGCTCTGGTTTAGTCCTGGTTTAGTCCTGATTCAGCCCTGGTTTAGTCCTGGTTTAGACCCGTTTAAGACCAGTTTTAGATCTTTTTTAGTCCTGATTTAGCCCTTGTTTAGTCCTGGTCTAGCTCTGGTTTAGTCCTGGTATAGTCCTGGTTTAGTCCTGATTCAGCCCTGGTTTAGTCCTGGTTTAGACCCGTTTTAGACCGGGTTTAAATCTGTTTTAGTCCTGATTTAGCCCTGGTTTAGTCCTGGTTTAGCTCTGGTTTAGTCCTGGTTTAGCTCTGGTTTAGTCCTGGTTTAGACCCGAGGCCTGTACTCTGAAGCTGGATTAGTGGGTTAGAGGTAACTTCGGGGTTAAACCTGGTGTAGTTGTACGATGAGTCTGGGTCACTTCCTGCCAGAGTAAATCTCCATGGCAACAGGCTGCAAACCCCTAACCCTAACTCTGGACCAGGTTAAGTTCCTGGCAGCTCAAATATCACATGTAGATAACCAATCAGATCTCACCATCGCTATGACGTCACCTTCTTCCAGAATTCTGTCGATGTGGACGCACGGAACGTACAGAGAGAGAATGTTCAGGGATTGACAAAACACACTGGATTTCCCTGAGGATGATCTTTTTGAGAGGAACCGATTCTCTCTTGTGAGGGAATCGAGTGCCTCTGTGGACTTCACATCGCTAACGCCACTTAACGAAGTAATGATGATTTGCTGGATGTCTTTGTGGTTTTCCTCGGTCATCTCACGTCCCGCAAAATCAAAATTTGTGAAGGATATTTTTGGGTCCACATGCAAATGATTAACACACAGTTTGTCACAGTCTCATTACCACGTTGCACAATGTTCCCAAGTCCGCTTTACTCTCATAGGGTTACACCTGCAGTAAAGAAGACAGGTTCATTATTACTCAGTTAAAAGCTTGGTTCTAAGGCCCTGATACTGCCCCGTGAAGAGTGTCATGTGACTTGATCGTGTCTCATCAAACTTACGCACTGAGTGAATCAACAATACTTTCCCAGCACTCTTTTTTGACTTTAGCTGCTGTTTACTGAGGAGGAAGCTTGTTCTTTTTGTGAGAAGTACACCGTTCTTCCCTTCTCCAGTGTTCTAATTGGCCGGCTGGCACTAACTCCGCCCCTTTATGTGAACGCACACGGTGTCATTCAGAAAATCTTGGGTTGAGAGAATGAGATTTGACCCTGCTTTATAGTACAGCTTGAGTCTCGGTTAGTCTAGCACAAGTTTCATAGTACAGGCCTCTGATTTAGACCTGGTTTAGGCCATATTTATCCCTGCTTTAGTCCTGGTTTAGTCCTCGTTCAGTTCTGTAGATGTTGTTAAAGCCCTTTATGTTACATGTTTTTCATATTTCAAAAGCGTAGGACATGTTTCTGGCCCCACCTACAAACCCATCAGAAAAATATGGCTCTCGGTAAAATAAAGTTGGTTAGCCCTGGTGTAACAAAGCAGCGGTTTGTTACCCATAGCACCTTCACTTCACTATAAGCACTTTAAATTGCATTTGATATTTTAATAGCACACAGCACTTTAACCAAATTGCACTTTAAAAAAAGACTATTGCACAAAACAATCTTAAATTTATTTATTGAATTAATGTCTGTCCTTTTAGTCCAATTTTAGATCCGGAGCACAGTGGCACTTTAATTGAAGCTGCTGGTCCTGGAGGAGAAAGGAGACAGCTAATTATATTGGGATATGTGCAATAGTAATGCATTAACAGTGTTTAAGTGTTTGTGTGTTAGTGTAATTTTCCGGGTTTGTAGTGAATGGTTTTATCATGTCTACTTACCTCCTCTGTCCTTGTGTCCAGGTGCCAAAGGGCTCCCCCCAGGAACGAGTCCCCTTAAGAAGGTTCCGGGCCAGACCAAGGCAGAGGAAGTGTAGGGGAGGCATGACAGGGTTTTTAAGGTGTTAAGGGTTTTAATTATAGGTAGTGGTGGTTGGTGGGGTTTGTGTGTGTGTATATATGTATAGTAGTTATGGTTTATGGTTTATTATGATTTCAGGGGATTTTAGAGGGGTGTTTGAAAGCTGGTATTTTAAGCATCCCTGCTCATTAGAACTAGTTTTACCCAGTTAGTGGAGGAGTATAAAAGGCGCCTGGAAACAACACAACTGTCTCTGCTGCTGGAGGAGAAACTGTCTCCTGCGTTTTGTCTTTGCACTATGCACTTTTTGTTATTGAAAAAAAGTAAAAAATTGTGGACCACCGTTTTGCTGCCTTGTTTGAGTTTTTAAACCTTCAACTGCGCTCCAACCCGCTCACGGCTCAACCTACATCACATTTGGTGTCAGAAGTGTTCCCATTCCTGTGCTGCAGTGAGAAGGTACAAGATGAATACCAGACAAGGTGGACGAAAAACTCCTTTAGAGCCTGAAGAGGGACCCTGTACAACAATGGATGATCGACAGGGGGCAAAGGCAAGTGGTTCTAAAGATAAAATGGAAGAATTGGCTGGGATGATGCAGTCATTAATGGAGTCCCAGACCAGAAGAGACAAAATTGTGGAAAAGGAGCGGACCCAACAAGAGCAACGTTGGAGGTCCATTCAGGATCAAGTTGAGAGACTCCAGCAGCAGCTATTGCGGATGCATCCAGAGCGATCTGCGCATCCAGAGCGGGTTTCACGGCCCGTTCAAGTCATGCTAGAACCGAGACGAGGACCCTCGGAGGCACCAACAGATGAAGAATACGAGGACGAAGAGGATGTCCCACGTTACCCCTACAGGCCGTACCGGGAACCAAAGCTTCTCCCACTGGCTCCTGACGACGATATCGAACACTTCCTGACCACGTTCGAAAGGATGGCTCAAGTATGCCGATGGCCAGAAGAGGAGTGGGCTTTCCGCCTGGTGCCTCTGCTAACAGGCAAAGCCCGAAGCGCCTATGTTGTCATGGATATGGGAGATACTGAGGACTATGACAAGGTGAAAGAGGCCATTTTGGCCAAATACGAAATAACATCTGAAACCTACCGCCGCCGCTTCAGATCCCACTTCTAAATGTGATGTAGGTTGAGCCGTGAGCGGGTTGGAGCGCAGTTGAAGGTTTAAAAACTCAAACAAGGCAGCAAAACGGTGGTCCACAATTTTTTACTTTTTTTCAATAACAAAAAGTGCTAAAGTGCATAGTGCAAAGACAAAACGCAGGAGACAGTTTCTCCTCCAGCAGCAGAGACAGTTGTGTTGTTTCCAGGCGCCTTTTATACTCCTCCACTAACTGGGTAAAACTAGTTCTAATGAGCAGGGATGCTTAAAATACCAGCTTTCAAACACCCCTCTAAAATCCCCTGAAATCATAATAAACCATAAACCATAACTACTATACATATATACACACACACAAACCCCACCAACCACCACTACCTATAATTAAAACCCTTAACACCTTAAAAACCCTGTCATGCCTCCCCTACACTTCCTCTGCCTTGGTCTGGCCCGGAACCTTCTTAAGGGGACTCGTTCCTGGGGGGAGCCCATTGGCACCTGGACACAAGGACAGAGGAGGTAAGTAGACATGATAAAACCATTCACTACAAACCCGGAAAATTACACTAACACACAAACACTTAAACACTGTTAATGCATTACTATTGCACATATCCCAATATAATTAGCTGTCTCCTTTCTCCTCCAGGACCAGCAGCTTCAATTAAAGTGCCACTGTGCTCCGGATCTAAAATTGGACTAAAAGGACAGACATTAATTCAATAAATAAATTTAAGATTGTTTTGTGCAATAGTCTTTTTTAAAGTGCAATTTGGTTAAAGTGCTGTGTGCTATTAAAATATCAAATGCAATTTAAAGTGCTTATAGTGAAGTGAAGGTGCTATGGGTAACAAACCGCTGCTTTGTTACACCTGGCATAAACAAACAACTATTTATCTGTGCCGTCTACAAACATCGTTTTTCATGTTTTTATTTTGCTGCCTCATCAAAATAAATGGGATAGGACGTTTATATTAGCACCAGGCTGTGCGCGCAAATTCTGAATATGTCACTGTTGGAAGGCTCTATAACAAAACGAAAATAGCAGAGAGCTACTAGGGGTTGCAAGAAATTGAGATGATATGACGGCTACGGGGCACAGTTAGATGCCTGTAAAATATAAACTATTATCCAATCATTAGTGCACAAAGTTAAACCTCTAAAGTTTACATTGACATCTGTGATAGACATGGGGCTAATTAAATTTCAAGTATTCATCCTCATTTGAATTATTACGCAACTTGAAAGAGGGTGATGTTTGATGTTTTGAACAATGCAGGGCCTAAAATACAAGTAATATTGCAATAATTGATAACATTTCAGGCGTATGAACCCATAACTTCTTATTATTACATATTACATTATTGCTCAACAGCGTCCACCCATTTCTGGTTCCTAAAGTAGATTTTTTGTTCACTTTTGAATTAGGTATGTACTCTTTATTTTATTTTTCTACATAATTTGAATAACAACTAAATACATGAATTGCTTTGTGGTTTTATTGCTGTTCGATTGACAGCATATTAGCCTTCCAGTTCTAAGTAATTGCTTGTACTTTTTTTTACACATTTTCCAACAGATTTATAAGGGTTAGTGTTTTGGTTAGGGTTAGATACACTGGGGATTGTGCCTTTCTTTAATGAGAGGATAAAATAAACCCGACAAAAGAAAGTGGACGTCACGTTAAAGGGTCCAGCTGTAACCCCATCCCTTCCGCAGTGACCGGCCGGAGACCCCGCGCGGGCTCACGTTACCACACAGCGGACATGTTTAGCTCTCGCACTCCTAAAGAAAACATCATTAAGATCTGAGAGTGGATTTCACTTTTCCCTCACGTCCTCCACCTCCAGACAGGACCCTGGCCTTAGACCTGACCTCCAACCTCCAACCTGCAGCTCCAAGCACCCACATGAGGGCCAGAGAGGGGCAGGCTCAAAGGGGCTTGTGGTCATACATTTGTTAATTTAGTCAATTAAAGGACACATATTCTGCTAAAGTTTTGAGCTTTTAGCCATGTTCTAACAATGTTCTGTCATCAAACACATACCTGGAGTTGAATTTAGCTGCATTGCGCCATTTTGAGGAACGTTGGCTTGAATATCCCTCCCTCCGAGCGTTGAAAATACTCCCTACAGAACTCCCTCGATCCGTGACGTTTTTTCAGACTTTCAGAATTCTCTACTGTTTTAAGTTCTTAAATCATCGCCAGACTCTGAGAAGGTTCTGAGAATGTCTGCCATGGTGCCAACACGGCACTTAAACCCAACTGTGGCTTCTCATATCTGAAACACCATGTGGAAAGACAACTCTTGTATGAGAAGGGTCAAATCACTGGCATCAGGCAGAGAAAACAGCTAAGGAGAAGCACAAACTAATCTACTGCAGATATGAACCCCATTGAGAATCTTTGAGATGTGCTGGAGAAGACTTTGTGCATTGGTTTCGCTCTCCATCATCAATGCAAGATCTTGGTGAAAAATGCATGCAACAATGGAATGAAATAAATCTTTTGACAATGCAGAAGATTACTGAATCAACAGCACAGGAAGTGTAGTATTTATATTTGAATATTAGTATCCATACCCACATGATGTATGACTGCATGTTGGGGGGTACTCTAAGACAAAAGGAAAGGTTGGGAAACACTGCTCAGAACTGCTGGTTTGCAAGTTTTAGACAAAATGTGAAAGATTATTGTATGCTAGTCGGTGTAATCGTTTGTCCAGAAGTGCTCCATCTTTAAAAAATGAAAATGACTGTATGGTGTTTTAATGGAGGATGGAATATAGATGTTTTTACTGAACTTGCACTACCACTTGGCACAACGCATCTTGCACTGTCAAATAAATAAACTAAGCTAACCTAAAACACCTAATAAAAAGACTGTATGTTGTTGTTTGCAGAGGACACTGCATTGCCCAACAACTTGCATGAACCATAAACTGAATGAACTGAAACCTCATGGTTGGGAGTAGGTCAATTTGAGGCCTATTTTGCATGATTAAGATTGATGGTAAAACGGGAGCACCCAAGATACATTTGAGACTCCACCCTTAAAGACCTCAAAGACTTCTCTCTCTTGTCATTTCTTCGATTATGTAAGTTGTGAAAGGATCTGATCTACACACAATAGGCTTTATCATGAACACAATCCAACTCTTGAATCTTCCTAATTGACCCCAGCTTTTCACTTGTGGACAACATCTCCACAGCCGTCTGTTCTTTGCGTGTCCATCTGGTCCGTCTCTGCCTCTGTACCTCGTCAGATCTGACACCGCGCCTGATAATCGCGCCGGACCCCAGTGAGACCGGCGAGGATTTGTTTTGGTCCGACTTCTCATTCCATTTCCCATACGCCCGGCCTCTCCCTCCTCCTCCCGCTCTTTGCATCACTTGCCAAGAATTAAAAGGCATGACTTTCGGCACGGTTACGAAAAGCAGCTGCCTGGACGAGTGCGTATTTACATATCTCATTCCAAATCACTTCTTGTCTTTTTTTCCCGTGTCCCCAAGGGTCTGAACGCTTGTACGCGAGTGGAGCCCTCTTCTGGATCGAATAAAGAAGGAAGTAATGAACCCTTAGGCAGGAAGTGACAGACGTAGAAAAGATGCACAGTTGTTTTGAATCTTGTTGGACAAAAAAGAAAGTTCTTAAGAGCCCGGGTAGAATGGCGCGGGGGGTAATTTGATTAAAGTCGTAGCCTACAGCAGCGATTCCAGCTCTAAACATGTCCGACTTGATGTAAACAGTGCCTGCTCCTTGACCTCGGCGGTAAACATCTGCGCCGGGATTAGCTTTCACCGCGCTCCGGCACAAGGCTGATGAATACCTTTTTAATCACCAAAGGCAACACATTAAATGAATCTTCATTATCTACTTAAACAACTGGGTAAACAGTGGAGTAGTAAGCAAGAGTAGGGACGTGAGCTTATGCTAACAAGCACACTGTTGGACTGGTTAGCTTTAGGGCTACGCTAACTGTGGACAGTAGTTTAACATGAGCCAGAATTCTAAGTAAGACTGCATGTTGGTTTAATGATAACTCGGCAAAACTTAATACAGATGTAAAAATGCAATTCGTCAAAATAGTTTATAGATTAAAGGGGCTGTACCAGATTTTTACGATGTGAAAAACAGAACTTGTTCAGTTAAAGCTCTTTACATCAGTCACCAAAGCAGTCCCAGCATCCTAATTATTCACTGTAAAGAGTTTATAAGTGCTTTTTGCATGTCTCTGAGCCCAGAGTGTCACGGACCATTGCGGTAAAGCTAACGAACATTAGCATGCTAATGGCGCACTTCCAGCTTCTCGTAGAAAAAAAAGCTCTATAAATAGATGCAGAGAAAGTGCTGTGGTTTCATTGTCAGCCAAATAGATGCTTTTGCAATATATCTCTCCCGGGGGAAAACAGGTTTTACTTTATTACATGCAAAAACTTGGACTAGTTCTGGTTTAACTTTTCCAAACAGTGAAAAATCAGGTACAGCCCCTTTAAGTTTTGCTATGTATGTTTTCTAGAGCAGGGAATCCCAATCTCTGAAAACAGTCATGCTGTCATCGAGACCCCACTGCAACATTAAACTGACAATGAGGCTGCAGGTATGATGTTGTTTAATTTAATAGTTTATTGTGTCATTGGACCATGTCTCACAAACAATTCTGTTTTTAATGACAAGACAAAACAAAAAAGGGGGACAAAGGGCACAATTGTCCCAGGCCCCATGGTCTTAGGGGCCCATAATTGGAGGAGCCAGGTGAGGCTTCTTGCCACGGGATACCAAATTTACGTTGACAACCTTTACTATTGTGATGGTAACGCTTTGTCTGGAATCTTCTGTAATCGAGCATTAAACTCATTTATCTCTAAATGAGTATGTGTTCTACTGTGTAACCAGTAATATATTGCTTAAAATACCTTGACAAACATGTGTGAGTGGGGTCCCCTCTCCTCAGATCTGACTTGTAACAGCGGATGTCACACTGTGGAGCATTTCAACCAAAGCGATTACAGGTGCAAAGGGAACAAAACACATATGATTATGGTAATTATGACTATACAACAAATGTGTAGCAAATTTCCCATATGTTGACAGCAAATGTGTATTTATTTATTTTTTTTTAAGTTGGCTATTAAAGGTGCTGTACTTGTATTGTTCTGAAACATGAAAAACAGAACTAGTTCAGCAGTCACATGTATCGCACTTTCCTAATGCAGTCCCAGCATCCTACATATTCACCTCTGTTTATATATTTTGCTCTCCCGGGTAAAGCTAACAAAACATGCTAATAAATAGATGCAGAGAAAGCGATGCGGTCTCATTTTCACCTGAATAGATACTTTTACAATATATCTGTACTAGGGCAACACAGACTTTATTACAAGCCAGTGTAATAAAACAAATCGTGTACATTATCTAGTTGTTTCTCTTGTTTCAAAACAGTAACAATCAAAGCAGGTACAGCCCCTTTAAGTTAGACATGAGAGGCCTGTGGACGTTATCTCCTCTCCTTTAGAGCGTCCTTGTTTTAACTTTTGTCACTTCAGTTGATTTGTAACTACATATTTTGTTCAGATGCAATAATGTTATGATAAATGTATTCATAACATAAAAAACAGTCATGTCATTCCTGATTCATTCCACTGCATTCAGAGATTCTATTAGTCTGAGGAGGCTGTACATAGTGAGTGTTCTTCACATCTTCTGAAGGCATGTGTCCTTGATCCATCCCAGAGCTCCTGCAGAGGACAATAGAGAAAGGAGACATCAGCGTGAGAGAGAGCCCGAGGAGCGGAGCAGAGGAAGAGCCGTGGAGGGGCCGGGGGGTCCGGGGCCTGGGCCTCATAAAGACCGCAGCCGGCTGGACCAGAGGGGACAGAGGAAGGAGGCAATTAACACAGCCACAAGCAGCATGGGCCCAGCTGACACTTATCATATCAGCATCTCCACCAGAGGGAAGCAGCCCAGACAAAGGCCCGGTTTGATCTACTTTAAAGGTTGTGTATTGGGAACATGAGCCCGTTAGCATGCCCGTATACGTGAACTCTTCCTTAAAATAACACCAAAATAAAGCTATGACTTGTCACATCTCAGGGTCACTTAGTCTAATATTAGAGATTTTCAAATAGTTAGTACTAAATTCAGCGGTCACTAGTGATGAGCGGAACCAGTGATTTTTCTTTTAATCCATCCAGTCCATCCATTATCAAGGAGTTTTGTATTTAAATGAATTGAAACCCCATTCCAATGTTCCAAGATAAAGAACTGCAGAGAAATGTCAATGCATTTTAAACGGGCTGTACATGATTTTTACAGAACTAGTTCATGTGCCCAATGTTTTGCATGAAATAAACTCAAATCTGGGTTGCCCCAGTACAAATATTCAAGAAGGAGGAAGTGCAGCACTAGCATGCTAATGTTTGTTAGATTTCAAGTCCTTCTAAACTCATCACAGTGATTATTAAGGATGCTAGGACTGCATTAGGAAAGTGAGAGATACATGTGACTGTTTCACGTTTCACGTTTTCACGCTTTGAAACATTAACAGCAGTACTCAATACTTTTTGATACCTCTGTCAGTATTAATATATTTGGTATCAATATATTGGTATATTTGGTTCATCTATCAAAATCTAACTTCAACCTAAAGTATAAATTGTATATTTATTGTATTAACATTTTATTCAACACATGTTTTTGGTGCTTTATTGACCAGAATATTCATTTTTTTTCACAGGGCACACACCTGTTCAGAATAACAGATTATGACGCTAACCGCAAACGGTCAATTTGTTTAAAGGGTCCATAGTTTATAGTTTATAGTTTATATATCGGGTTGCTCCACCGCACTACCATTTACTTTTGAATGTTGTTGGTCTAATGTGCATCTCTTTGGACGTTCTGCACTGCTGCCTAGAATTATGCCAGACTTTGTCAATAATGGTGCCTCTTGGTGTTCGACCCTGAGCTCTATTGTCATTACAAAGTTTGTTGATACATGATTTTAAGAGGGACTATGTAGATTTCTGGGTATGAAATGTTATATTCTACTGGACGTGGAATAAAGCCAATCAATCTCCTGAGCAGCAAACTACGTATTTTCTGGGGAATAAAAACTATTTAACTGGATAAATGAAAGACAGATTAGTTTATGTCATACAAAGACAAGTCAAAGCAAAGACAATTTTATGAGAAACAAAAAGGACATCATGCACCTTTAAAGTATGCTAATTTTCCCTCTGTGACTGCATTTTACACAATTGCAAATTTTTATTATTTTATTTGCATGTCATCTTTACTCTCCTAGTCTCTTTGCCCGAGTCTGGATGAGCGCCTGTTTTTTTTTTTTTTTTTGGAAATCTTTGTAAATTTTTTGTTTTTTTCTGATGTTTTCTTCTTGCCTTTGCTTCTTTAGATGTTATGCTAATTTTCATTTAACCCTAACCCTAACAGCTTTTTTAGCAGATTTCTGAGACATAATAAGCCTGAAGCATTATTCGCAGTAGAGCAAACTTACCTGTCGCCATCTAACGTCGTTCTTTATGGGTCATTGATTACAAGCATATTATCTTAGCGCTGCGGAAATGGAGTGGTGTTAGTGTAGATAAAATGACAGTAGCCTATTATGACATTGGGGAAAGCTGTGATGGCTTTGGGCATGACCGGACCACCGCTAAGATAGAGCCAGACTACCAGGACAGACGACTTCCTACCCTCCGTCTGAGTGCTGCCTCTGGGCTAAGGGAGAGCCCTATAAACTCCCCTCATTAGGCCCCCTCCATTTATAGATGCCTTAATGAGTCTAGGCCCCTAAAAGAAGAGGGCCGACGGGGAGTGACCAAGGGGACGTCCTGTGTGCTCACCTCCCTGCCCTCAGAGCTCCAGACGGAAGCACCAGGAGAGACCTTCGCAGTCAAAGCAACGTTAACAAGAGTAAGTTCTTCTGCAGGGATTCATGAAGATCTGTGGGCCATTGGAACCATCCTCCTGACAAGCCAAGACGAGATAGACACATGTCTCAAGCATATTAGGAAAATCTTGTACGTTAAGTCACATCTGAGGCCCTCCTTGCTCCTTAAGTTTAATATAATGTAATTTTTTATTGTTTTGCTGACTTTTTTCCTCCTAAATACCAGAGTCAGAAAAGTAGTCTGAATTGCATTGTGAATGGGTGTACTACAGAGATAGCTACATAGTGTAGAAAGTGAGTGGTTAGGGAGTAGTGTAGACATTTGGACACAGCCAATAGACAGCCACTGTTTGTTCTTTTTACATCCTTTTTATAATTTAAGAGTTGTTATTATTATTATCTCCTATCTTGTCGACTATCATGAGTGGTGATAGTCTTTTTTAATCTTATATATATAGCCTACATTTTATAACTTTAAATCTTCTCTATATCTTATTTTTATACAACAAAAATATGTTTTCAATAAAGTGATGCAACATGATATTTTTTTGTGTTCTCTGTACAACACAGACATTTCATATAACTGTGTGTAACATGTCATGCTTTTACTTTATTGATAATTTTCCTGATCATTGAAAAATGTAACTTCAGCTGTGGCTCGCGTTTTCTTTTTGTAAATACTCTGTGAGCTCATGGACAGATGAGGAGGTGCAACAGGTGGACGCGTGGAAGACAGTAAGACTCCATGTGGGCAGAGGAGGGTCCATGTGGAAGTGCGAGGAGCGAGAGAGCAGAGGAGAGTGTCCATGAGGGGAGAAGGTGCCGTGGAGCAGAGGAGAGTCTGTGTGACGGGAGGAGGTGCTGGAGCAAAGGAGAGTCTGCGTGAGGGGAAGAGGTGTTGGAGCAAAGGAGAGTCTGTGTGAGGGGAAGAGGTGTTGGAGCAAAAGAGAGTCTGCGTGAGGGGAGGAGGTGTCGTGGAGCAGAGAAGGGTTTTTGTGAGGGAAGGAGGTGCCGTGGAGCAGAGGAGGAGCTGAGTGAGGGGAGGAGGTGCTGTGGAGCAGAGGAGGGTCTGAGTGAGGGGAGGAGGTGCCGTGGAGCAGAGGAGGATCTGAGTGAGGGGAAGAGGCGCTGGAGCAGAGGAGAGTCTGTGTGAGGGGAGGAGGTGCTGAAGCAAAGGAGAGTCTGTGTGAGGGGAGGAGGTGCCATGGGGCAGAGGAGGGTCTGCGTGAGGGGAGGAGGTGTTGTGGAACAGAGGAGGGTCTGCGTGAGAGGAGTAGGTGCCGTGGAGCAGAGGAGGGTCTGAGTGAGAGGAGGAGGTGCTGGAGCAGAGGAGGGTCTGCGTGAGGGGAGGAGGTGCAGTGGAGCAGAGGAGGGTCTGAGTGAGATGAGGAGGTGCTGGAGCAGAGGAGGGTCTGCGTGAGGGGAGGAGGTGCCGTGGAGCAGAGGAGGATCTGAGTGAGGGGAGGAGGCGCTGGAGCAGAGGAGAATCTGTGTGAGGGGAGGAGGTGCTGAAGCAAAGGAGGGTCTGCGTGAGGGGAGGAGGTGTTGTGGAACAGAGGAGGGTCTGCATGAGAGGAGTAGGTGCCGTAGAGCAGAGGAGGGTGTGAGTGAGAGGAGGAGGTGCTGGAGCAGATGAGGGTCTGCGTGAGGGGAGGAGGTGCTGTGGAGCAGAGGAGGGTCTGCGTGAGGGGAGGAGGTGCTGTGGAGCAGAGGCGGGTCTGCATGAGAGGAGTAGGTGCCATGGAGCAGAGGAGGGTCTGAGTGAGATGAGGAGATGCTGGAGCAGAGGAGGGTCTGAGTGAGATGAGGAGGTGCTGGAGCAGAGGAGGGTCTGTGTGAGGGGAGGAGGTGCTGTGGAGCAGAGGAGGGTCTGTGTGAGGGGAAGAGGTGCCATGGAGCAAATGACAGTCTGTGCGAGGGGAGGATGTGCTGGAGCAGAGGAGGGTCTGCGTGAGAGGAGTAGGTGCTGTGGAGCAGAGGAGGGTCTGTGTGAGGGGAGGAGGTGCTGGAGCAGAGGAGGGTCTGCGTGAGAGGAGTAGGTGCTGTGGAGCAGAGGAGGGTCTCTGTGAGGGGAGAAGGTGCCATGGAGCAGTCAGCTTGAGAGGAGGAGAGGGCACAGCACTAAAACAAATGCATTGGTATACAACGGTAACTTGTACTAAATACCCTGGGAACACGTCACCCCCAACACTGGAAATAAACATTTTACGTAGTTTAATAAGGAGACTGGTCTCACCATTCATCTGTAAGTGAAGGAACGATCGATTTGACCAAACTCTGGTAATTTCGCATTTATGAATGTTTTTGGTCACAAATTCTACTCATGTCCAACCAGGAAGTAACATTATAAACGCGGCCAAAATTGTCAAACTCACTTGTCCAAATCCAAACTTTGAACGCTCCACAGGATATGGCAACAAAACCATGGGCTAGTTTTACTGTGATGAACTTATGTGATATTTCAGATTCTTTGATGACACCGACTGACCCGCGACGATCTACCCCGATAGAACCAACTCCGCTGCGGGGCTTCTGTGCTGGCCATTTCTGACCACTCTGTCTCCAACACAAACACAGTCAAAACGCAACTATAAGCCGTAAGTAAAACCAAATGTTGCGCCGTCAAACTTAGTCTAATTCTGCTTCATTAGACAAACACAGAAGGGGTGAAGAGTAAACACCACGCTGCAGACCACATTGTAAAACTCAGATGAACTAATCGTGCCATTGGACCAACCGTACAGCCGTAAACCCGGTGAGCTGGCAGTCGCCCTCAAATCTTTTCTCATGAAGTTGCTCAACAGCGCGTCGGCCGAGCAAATAAAAGCTGGTTTGTTTTATGAGACAGGCTTTGGGTGGTATCAGCCAGCGCAGTTACAGGCAGGGGGAGAAATTCACAGGATTGCCAATTATAGCCCAATTATGAGACTTTGTGTAATTGACTTAAATGCGCGTAAATATTTATGTCATTGCAGGCCAATTTGTTAAATTTCTCTCTCATATAAACATGTTTAATTAAAGGCAAAGCATTGGCCAATATGAGCTCCATGTGTTGAGTGGTATTTGAGAAAGTCCGCGGTTATAGTTCACATATTCTGCATTATTTGTATTATTTAAAAGGGACATATTATACCAAATCAACTTTAATGAGCTTTAAAACTTGTTACAACAGTGTCCTCATTATTATTTTAATCCAAGTTGTATTTTAATTGATTCCTGCATGTTTGAGTTAACCTTGTATTGTCCTGCAACTAGGGCCCCAGCGCCGAGAAAAGTCCTGTTTTCACCTATCCCCTAACCCCGCCCACATCTCTGTACTTAGTTGTGAAAAATGAAGACTCTGAATGACACATGAAGAGTTTTAAAATGTCACGTAGACACTTTTCAAAAAATAAAAATATGTAAATGACACTCTGCTGCTTGTTTAGTGAAATGTCACTATGAAGAGGCTCATCAGTTTTGAACAGGAAGTCAATGAACCAGTTTCTATCACTAAGCCATTTTAGATCAGTTTTGTGGTTTATAATGAACAAATGTGAAATGGTAATCTGCTTATGTTATATTTCAATAGTAAGAACCTGGGGGAATGTCTCCTTTAACATGTTCTTGACTTGACTGTTATATCTTTACATGGCATATCATATCTACTAAAAGCATACATTACTTTACAACTGTGAAGCGTTCCCTCATCAAGATTGGTGTTAGCACTCCATATACTGGCAGCAGAGGGAATTACCACAGGGGTAATAAACAATAGATAGCTTTTGTTTGTTTCCGCGTGGTCACACCTGCTGAGCTCTGGAAGCTAAGCAGTCCGGACCTGGTCAGTACTTGGATGGGAGACAGCTGGAACACCAGATGCCACAGGGGGGCGCTGGAGGAAATGATGTCGTGTCCTTTGGCGAGACACTTCACTCACATTGCCTAGAATGAAAGTTGTGTGTGCATGAATGGTAGGTGTTGGTCGGAAAGGCCCATCGCAGATTGGCAGCATCGCTTCTGTCAGTCTGCCCCAGGGCAGCTGTGGCAACATAAGTGGCTTACGATCACATGTGGAGTGAAAGAATAATGTCAACAGTGCAGCGCTTTGAGAGACTTTGATACGTCTGTAAAGCACATTACAAGTGTAAGGCATTACAGTTATTATTAACTTTCCCCGACCTGCCAATGGAAGCGTGCTGTTGTAATGATCGTGATTTGAGGCAGAAATGCTCAAAATGAGTGTGAGGATCTGAAGATCAAAGGACCTTGTAAACAAAATACATGGAACAAGAGTGAATGAAACTAAATACAACTCCAGGTATATTTTTGATGAGGGTTGAAAACTTAAAAAAAAGTCAATTTAGCATAATATGTGTTGTCAAAGAGTGTTGAACATGGCAAGAAAACCTAATTTATTATAACGACTAAACAGGTTGTACCACCATATCTATTGTAATAAATCTATTGTAATTGGATTAATCTTTGTCAAAAGACGCAGAATCTTTTTTATCAACAGGAAAATTGTTGAAAAGATAGAGTTCACAGCTACAATGCATCTGTCAATAGTATCTCCAAAGGAGCTTTTAGCCCCGTGTTCACGCCGACACATCCAGCAGCTTTGGAGAGTTCCTCTAAAGTAAACCATGGTGTAAAACAGTCCAAGTTGTTACTTTCCTCCTCAGAGCATGAAATGTGGCCCCGCATGTTTGAGTGTGTAGGAGCCGCGGTGCTGGAGCTGCGGCAGGAGGAGGGGATGCTGTGCGGGGAATGCCAGGAATGTCCCAGGCTGTTTACGGCCCGGGCCGGTTCACACCTGCAGGTCAGGGTGCTATCATTTGGCCCCTCCCCCGCCTGCCCGCAGCCCCCTCATTACACCAGGGTCAAGCTCAGAGGTGACCTAATTAGAAGCTCATTACATCACAGACCATCTCCATTAGCATGCCAAGCTGCCCTGTTAATCCATTAGCACCAGCGAGGCCCCCAGTGCTGCCGTCACATTCCAGCCCCTGCGGCCCTCGCTCGGGGCCCCTGCCACACACAGTTTGCACCTACAGCCCGGAGAGATGGGAAAGACCAAACGACAATGTAATAAACCATCACATTGTTTTGCTGTCAATAGGAAAATGTGTGCTAGATCTCACTTCTGCTGCTGAAATATCTCATACTGACTACTGTTTAAATAACTGTTCACTTGCCTGCCCTACAACATTTGAAACCATTGAAAATCTTTACAAAAAAGGATTTGAAATACTTGACAAAAAAATAAAAAAATAAATCACCTTCACTGTCATGTTCAGAAAAAGCTTCGGGACCTTAATAACAAAATAATCCTTCATGCCTGACTTACAAGGTCCTACTTCCTTGTGCAATCACCTTTGAAAGAGTATATTAAATGGAAAGTACATTTGGGACAGGACCACGCGAGCCACCACCAGAAGTGACCAGGTAATGACCCACAGACGTACCAACTTTGGTCAGGCTGTGCTGTTTATCTGAGGTGGGAATCTGTGGAGCGACCCTGAGTGAATGTCCTACATACAGTTCTTTTAAAGATCAAATGTAGAATTGGTTTAAGTTAAACAAAACTTGCCCTCCTTCACAGTAGCAATTTTAATTTGACTTTCTATTGAGCTATGGCGGAAGGGGGGTGCAATAATGTGGATTGTGCAATGTTGATTGTGCGTTGAAGTGGACTGTGCAATGATGTGGACAGTGCAATGATGTGGACTGTGCAATGGAGTACATTGTGCAATGATGTGGGTTGTGCAGTGATATAGATTGTGCAATGATGTGGACTGTGCAATGATGTAGACTGTGCAATGATGTGGACTGTGTAATGATGTGGATTGTGCAATGAAGTGGGCTGTGCAATGGTGTGGACTGTGCAATGATGTGGACTGTGTAATGATGTGGATTGTGCAATGAAGTGGGCTGTGCAATGATGTGGACTGTGCAATGATGTGGACTGTGCAATGATGTGGACTGTGTAATGGTGTAGATTGTGCAATGATGTGGATTGTGCAATGAAGTGGGCTGTGCAATGATGTGGAATGTGCAATGATGGGAACAGTGTTATGATGGAGATTGTGCAATGAAGTGGACTGTGCAATGGTGTGGAATATACAATAATGTAGACTGCTCAATGATTGGATTGTGCAATCATATTGACTGTGCAATAATGTAGACTGCGCAATCTATATTAATATACTTGTTTATACGAAATGCATTTGTTTTATTGTTGGCACTTTATTGTTGGCAACCCCAGATGGAATAGACGGAAATTTCCTTTGGCTACAATTGTTTGTGTTTACATTCATGCTGTATCATGTCTGTCCATTAACATGCACTGTCCCAATCAAATAAATAAATAAAGGCAAGGTATATTTTTGTCAATAGAATGTTATATTTTCAGTGCTCCACTCCAGATCTTGAAGGATTGTCTGGACTGGCCGTACAATGCGTGGTTAGGTTGAAACTGCAGTGAAACTGCAGTAAGAACCTCTTCCAAACTTATAGCTCTTGCTGTAAAATAGGATTTACAAATGGTGACTGAGTTATTGAATAGTTTGATACCAAATGCACTGAAATCTGAATCTTACCATAAAGAATTTTATCTTTATTTATCTTTCTTTCCTCAACCCCAGCTTGAACTGATCTGCAAGTTAAATATATGTGTGTATTAACAAAAATATAAACAATGTAGACTATTAAAAATACTCTTCTCAGCTTCTCATATCCAGAACAATACAGGATTAACTCAAACATGTAGGAATCAATCAAAATACAACTAATGATATGGAAACATGCTTTTATGTGTTTTTCCAGTTGTAAAATATCAAACTTAAATGTCCAGTTAACACATAAAACCCGAATGGCACACACCATGAGACCTGCTTGCACTTCAAAGCTGCCTGTAGAAATTGGCATCTTTCCTGAAGCTGAACTAAGGACATAAAGCGTGTTGTAAAGCACTTTAAAGGTGTGACTGTACTCTGTTTAGTGTTTACCCTGCACCTGCTCATGCACACTTCAGGTTGAACATTCACAGAGCAGGTACTTCTATTATTTGTCAAATCTTCTCAATTATATGATCTTTGACAATAGTGTGAAGTGGTTGCATTGCATTTCAACTTTTTTTGTTTTGTTTTATTTAACATGACAGATGAGGACCTCTAAACAATCTGGCCCAGCTCGTTGCCCATCTTCCAATTATTAAATGAATTTTCTCTTGTTTCCTGGTTTAGTCCTAGTTTAATACTTTAGACCAGGTTTGGTTCTGGTTCAGACCTGGTTTCATCTGGGCTATAGTTCTGGTTTACTCCTACTTTGATCCTGGTTCAGATCCCATTGGTACTAGACTAGTCCTGGGTTCATTCTGATTCAGTACCTAATGCAATGTGAAAACATAGCCTGAATATTGTAATTGAGATAATGCAAGATATCAAGATGTTCATTTTTGTCACCCACCTCTATGCACTTGTTATATTCTCATTATTGAACCATCTAGTGTTGAGGATAGTTTGTACAACACCAAACTGTGCCAAACACTGTGGCACGTTGTGCACATATCCAGCCCAGAGCCCATGGCCCTCAGGCAAATGTATTTGCAAAGCGTTGTGATGGTGTGATCAATGTATGAGCCAGCAGTTTATC
This sequence comes from Rhinogobius similis, assembly GCA_019453435.1. Classification (NCBI taxonomy): domain Eukaryota; kingdom Metazoa; phylum Chordata; class Actinopteri; order Gobiiformes; family Gobiidae; genus Rhinogobius; species Rhinogobius similis. The sequence goes on along the minus strand of CM033638.1, from coordinate 27,023,732 downwards.
AGGTTGTTCCACATCTCTTTTGTTCACTTCATATTGTCTGTGCTTATATTACTCTACGGACATTTGGCACAAAACAAACCGTCGGCGTTTGATCCCAAACACAAACTTGGACAATAACATGGTCAGGCTACGAGCCAGTTTCAGTTGGATGCTAAAGGATGTATCAGAATGTTACATCCAAACACCTGGGGCCTCATTTATCAAGCGTTTGCTTGGCCTGTCACGACAGTTACTATATCATTCAACATACGATAGAAAGAACAATCATTTGTTTTTTGTTTTGTTTTTTGATAAAATTTGGGTTTTAGAGTTTTTTGGAGGGGATTCTCCTGCTATCAGAGGCATTAAGTAGTTTAATTATTTGTTTGTTGGATTGTGATATTATCTGTATTAATATATTGCAGTTTAAAATGTATCGTGACAGGTCTACCGTTTGCTCACATGAAAACCAACTAACTGCGCTAAAAAGCACACAGATGCTAAAAAAGATGCAGCGCAGTTTTTGCTCGTTCGAGTGAATGAATATGTAAAACGGGGCATTTTTGCCAGTAAGTGCAAAATTTGTGGTGAACGAAACGCAAATGAGGTTGTTTTGCGTGCGCTGACTGATTCATCAAAACTGTATGACGGAGAGACGGTGCAAAACACTTTGTACAGGATCTCTGCTACAATGTGTGCATCGATACAGCATTTGATTATGATTTTTAATTCTATAACATTACCCACCTTAAATAATATGTTATTTTGGTTACACTTAGAATAACTCCCCTTATTCCTGCCTTAGTAAAGCATGAATAAAGACTTAATTAACAGTGAACAAAGAATTTATTAAGAATGAGTAAGGCTTATTAACTACGTAACTAATACTCTAACCCAAATTCCTAGCCCTAACCCTAACCTTAATTAAGTAGTTACTAATCCTGAATCATGCTTAATAAACTATTTGTTCAGTATGAAATAAGTCTTTGTTAATGCTTTGCTAAGGTAGGAAAAGGGGAGTTATTCTAAAGTGTTACTGTTTTTGCATATTTTATAATACATTTATAATAATACACACATTTCATTTATCATGTGCAACTAATAACACATGAAATTTTTTATGTTTAAACTGTATTGCCTTCCCTTATTTTCACAACATAACCGCTGGTAAAAAACTCAGATACATTTTATGCTCACTATATTTCATTACAGCCACCAGTGACAACACCGTGTACAGGTAAGAGCCCTGTCTCCCTCTCTGTCGTACATCCCTCTGTTTACCTCACGTCTCCATCTCCTCGGAGCCTTTGTTGCGCTGCAGCTGTGGCGCTCTGAAAAGGCCCCGTATCTGTCTCGTCGCTGGGGACCGCTGCCTTCCCCTTCCCTTTGAAACCTCTCCCCTCCGCTGACTGGCAGGCCATACACGCTCAGAGCTTTGTAAGTGACTCCATTGTCGGGGGCCCAGATTGCGAGTGGTGGAGGAAAAAAAAGCAAAAAAGCGCTTTGCCTCGAGGGTACGGAGAGTCCGGGTTGAAACAAAGCGGTTTGGCAGTGGTCTGAGGAGGGCAAGTCCCGATCAAAAGGAGCGGCTCATGACCTGCGGCCTTTGTGCTTCAGACAGCGCTGGGTTGGGTTAACTTCTCTCCCGGGGCCTCTGAACGCCGTGTGGATGTGGAGCGATTTCCCCCCGTGCGCCCGGGACAGTGGCGCAGGTGAAAGTGGGCGGGAGCGGCGGGGTGCGGTGGGGGTGGAGGTGGCGCGGGGCCGGCTGCGCATCGTCCCGACCTGTCAGAGAGAGACCACAAAAGGCACCGGAGCCCTCTCCCCGGATGCCCCGCGGCCTGGATGTATCTGAGCCCACCGCTGCGCTCCCACCTGCACTGCAAAAAAAGGATTCAGTTCGGAATGGGAGTCGTTTTGATTCAGTTTGATGAAATAAATCAATTCAAGCAGAACTAAGTCACATTTTTACCCAATCAAACGTCTTTGTAAGTCCGTGTGGTGGTTGCAAATGTATTTTCGCTGAGTTTGAAGCTTCCATTGTCGCCCCCTGCTGTCTTTGGACGGAAAACCAGCCTTGCAGAGAACTCTCCTGAGAAGCAATGGACCCCTTTTGTATTTTTGGCAACAGGAAATGTTTTTTAAGTGATTGTACTTCCTTGTTTCAATAAAAAAGAGGAAAAAGAAAAAAAGCTTTTGCGTCTTTTTACCAGCAGTGTATTTTCACAAGAGAGCTGCAGGGGGAGCTCTGTCGCTGAAGTTACTTGGTTCTGCTTTACACTTTGACAGCTTTTGATATATAGCTAACTTTTTTTGTGTGTGTGCAGATTGTTTGGTTCAAAATCTTTATTAGACAGGACAGCTGAAAAGTGAAATGGGGACTACTATATGTGCAAAGCTGCAAACCACTATAGCACAACATGCAGTTTTTTTTTTTTTTTTTCTGATTTCCAGCTAAATTATTTGCCAGTGAAACATGATTTCATTATTAAAACCAGCTCTTCTTACAAGCTCATACTTTTGCCTCGATCAAATGTATAAAAATACATTGATATATAACCGTAGCTATCTAGAGTTGTCAATAGAGGAATGGCTTAACAAATACAAGGACAACATGAGCTTCCAGCAGCAACAATAGATGGTCATTTTCAAGATGATGTGATGATAATGAGGTCAGCCGTCCTAGATATATACAGTATATACACCTGGCTTATGATCTCATTTATGGTTGGAGCTTGGATCTTTTGAGTTTCGACTTGTGAATTCACACTGGAACAGTCTTCCAACCTGGAATTAATACTCGTACATTTCAGAGCCCACGTTAGAAAATCTTGCGTTTGGTGAAAACATCAGACAGTTTCATTACTGATGGTAAAACAAAGTTTCATTGTTTTACCTTTGTTTGGTCTCTTCTGTCCAGAAGCTGCGAAGCTGCTGGTGTGCTCCCCCTGAGCTTCTGCTGTGATGATAATGTTGCTAACGACTAAAGCAAAAAATCACTCTCAAACATTGTTTTGTGACCTGTACAATTAGTAACACTGTCCAAGTTAATACGCTCAATAAAATGGTAACACATATCAGCTAATTTGGGCACTCCCAGTTGTTATTACTTGATTGAGTTTTTTCTGTAATATACATATGTATATGTATATGTAATAAATCGGACCTGTTAAACTCTGGTTTAGACTCTTCTAGACTTCTACTCTATTCATTCAACTCATTCAATTCAATGTTAATCCCATCCACATTTAGATTCTTCTTAAATACAATAAATTAGGAGATGTCTTTACCTTGTTTACATGTTTGTCTTGAAGACAAACCTAAATATGGAAATAACTAAAGAAGACATAATGAATGTTGTTGGAGTATGTAAATAAAATAAATTCAATTTATTTAAAGGCCCTGTAACTGATTTTTACTGTTTTGAAACATTAACTAGTTCATGTTAAACTCTTTACATCAATCACATGTATCCCTCACTTGCAATCCCAGCATCCTAAATACTCACCTCCATGAGTTTAGAAGCACTTCAGCAGTCTCTGAGTGCAGAGCGACAATCTAACAAACATTAATATGCTAACGGCACACTTCCTACTCCTTGTAGGATAAAACGCTCTATAAATAGATGCAGAGAAAACATTGTGTCTCATTTTCACCTGAATAGATGTTTTTACAATATATCTGTGCTGGGGTAAAACATCCGGAACATGGACTGGTTCCGTTTTTCCCGTTTAACAACATTTCACAATCAGGTACAGCCTCTTTCAAGATGTTCTATGGAACATTTATAGTAAAGAGCATCTGAAAAACTGCCCAAAACCCACAGAACATACACTGCTGCTTGTATTTATGAGCGTACTGCTCCCAGTGACACAGACCTGCCCGTCCTCCCTCTGACGCTCAAACAGGAGCTCCAGCACGGATAGCTTTAGATATGAGGATTTGTCAATATTTGGGTCTTTTGTTAGGTTTACTCTGAAATGAATACATTTATACATGGCAAATTGCTCTGGCCAAACTTGCAGGACAATATTTATGACCCGCAGCAGCTCCTAATATACCGCCCAATTCCGCGAACCTGGCAACACTGGTGAAGGGTGTGTTTTTTTTTATTACATATATTTAATTACACTTTTTTATTCAATTATGTATATTCTATATCATTACTGCTTGAAAAAACCTTAAAAGACATGCATGCTGTGAGCGCGCCTCTCCACAGATCTGACACCGAATGCATATTTTAACACATTTAACAACATATTTACCAAAATGAGTTCAGAAACAAAAGAATCTGCGCGGTAAATTTACAAAAAGCAGTGCCTTGCAGAGACTGAAAGTGCTGTGAGAGTTTTGCAGTGTGTGGCTCTGCAGGGAGGGCCATCACCTGGGGACGCTAAACCCCAGCTATGTGCAGCACAAAGGTGAACTTAGTGGATCTCTGTGGCTTTGTTCACTGAGGAAACCTAAATCTCCCAGGCCGATGAAAGGCTCAATGGAGAGGATTTGGTCCGAGGGTAAACTGTGTGACAGACTGTGGAGGGTCTCGTTCATATCGAGCGGCATTTTTTGACCCGTCTAACACGTCCGTCGTCGTAAGTTGCACTGGATTCACTCGTATCGTTCGTGTTCAGTCGGTTCAGTTGATTAAAGACAGATGCATAAAGTCTGTTGGAGTTTGACGTGTTTCGATGTATTCCTTATGTGTTGTGGCACGAACTGGTTTAAAAATAACACAATCCCAGCTGGAGCCAGGGGCGTAGGACCAAATTCTGGGCCCCTGGTACAAACCTTCTTAGTGGGCCCCTTATACTGCACATAATTTTGTATATGATTTATTTATCTCAGCAAATTCTGCTATTATTGTTATTTATTATTTAGAAATAAGGCATTTTGTGTGAAAAAATGCCTAACATAGCACATATTTGGGACATTTCATTGATTCATTTTCTACCGCTTATTCCCGTTAGGCGTCGCGGGTGACTGGAGCCTATCCCAGTGACTTTGGGCCTTAGGCGGGGTACACCCTGGACAGTGGCCAACTCGTCGCAGGGCTGACACAGAGAGACAGACAAGGACAGACAACCATTCACTCTCACATTCACTCACTAGGGACAATTTAGAGTTGTCAATTAACCTACACAGTCATGTCTTTGGACGGTGGGAGGAGCCGGAGAACCCGGAGAGAACCCACGGTAACACGGGGAGGACATGCAGACTCCACCCAGAGAGATCGTGTGATGTTAGGGTGGTTCTGAATTCAAAACCACGATGTTGGGGTGGTCTGGGATTCAAACCCACGATCTCCTTATTGAGAGGCAGAAGCTCTAGCCGCTCTGACACCGTGCACTCTATTTGGGACATTTAAATCTGAAAAATGGACAGAAACAATTTATAAATTTCATGGTTCATTTTGTACACATATTAGTAGTAAAAAAAAAAAAAGACTGATGAGATTTTGGATTTTTTTTATTTAGTTTTTGAGTAAACTAGATCTGTCTGAAAAACTGCCTCCATTTACCTTTTTTTTAAACTTAAAACTTTAATTATCAGGCTTAGAATTGGAAATCAACTAGATGTTCAGTCAAAATCTTGTTTCTGTTATTCTGTTCTTGTTTTCCTCTTTTTTTATAGGTTTGATGGTGTCATGCACAACTGTATTTAGTCTCTGAAGGACTTTACTCAACCACATTGTATTTTCTTTTAAGGAAATAGATTAAAGTGTAGAAAAATGCAACTGAGGGAAAAAAAACAAAACATCACATGCTTTTGGGGCCCCTTCCCCGCCGTGGGCCCCGGGGAAACCAATACCTTTGACCCCCCCCCCCGTCCGACGCCCCTGCAGTGAGCCCTTGAGTAGCGACGTGCGAATCGATATTGAAGAGTACTTTGTTACTTCGAACCAGCTGTGCTAATTCATAATGTTGATACAATTGAAATTTCTTTTTGTCTTTGTCATAAAGCTTCATCGACAAATATTTGACACAACAAACTGACGTACTATTAGCATACAGTATCCTTCCAGTTTTTAAGAATGCATTGAACAGTTCCTAAGCCAGTTTCAGTATGTGCTTCTCCTTACATGTTTTCTCTGCTTGATGCCAAGGATTTGACTCTTCTCAAACTGACTTCTTCTCCACGACAACAAGATTTGTCTTTCCACATTTGTCACAGAAATGAGGAGCCACTCACTGCATCATTTGGGTTTAAGCAACTTATTTGGGACATTCAGAGGACACACATTCTGCTACAGTGACTTGTTTGAGCTTCTGACATCACAAACACACCTGAAGTTGTATTTACCTGCCTTCACGCTGTTTTGAGGAATGTTCATAAGAAAATCCTCCCCCCTCCGACCGTCAAAAACACTTCCTGCTGAACTCCCTCGATCAACGACGTTTGTTCTGATCATCTACGTCACCCATCCAAGAATCTTCTGCTGTTTTAAGTCCTTAAATTATCACCAGACTGACGTATAAACACGATGCTGCTGGCCTGACAGTGTTTGTCACAGTCTCTTAAAATGATAACAACTAAATTATGTAAGCTCTAGGCACCATACTAGCTGAATACACTCAGTAAGTGTCAGGCCAGACAGCAAAGAAACATAAGACGTGCAAAATAAACTTAACACATGCATAATAAACTTTATTTTTTGTTACAAAACATGAGATTTAAGGTACTCAAGAGCATTTTAAAGGCTAATAACAATATGAAAAAGGCAGAATCCTTTAAAGACTGTAAGAGCTCAGAACTTGACTTGGACTCTAACAATCAGGACTTGAAAATAATTTGACTACAAAACTAACCCCAAATCCCCAAATTGGGATTCTGTTTTGCCCCAAAACAAAATTGAAATGCCACACCATAATCCCCTCTTGCTCCGTCACTGTAGTTTCTAATGTCATTATTGTGCTATTCTGCGTTCTCATCGATTAGAGAGGTCATTTTGCTCATAAACAGCGTCTCTCCGATAACATTTGCCCTGGTTACTGATTACTGCTCCGTGTTTGCACAGCTGCGCGGGTCTCCACAACAAAATCCAGGCCTGTGACTCCGAGCATACCTTTAGTCAAACACTTTTGATTCTCTCCATTCAAAATCTGTATTGCTCAACACGGCCTGAGCAAACACGGGACGCTTTCAACACCTACTATGAACCATGGAGATTTCACTGCGCGGATATTATTCATGTGGCCTTCTATTGCGAACAAGGACAAAAGAAAGACATTGTATCTTATGTTAGCGCTATATTATCGCATTGACTCATGCGATTAAACCCAAGAAATAGATTACCTCACATTCTAGATTTAGTGTTTTTAGATGAAATATTCAGAATAGAAATCTACAAATGTTGAACTGTACCATTATCTTTGGAGTTGAATAATGGCACCACTTTATCAAACTATTATGAAAAAAATATTTAGAAGACGTTGAACTTTGTGTCAGTCAAATCTGCAATGATTCATTTACTGAATTTGCGTCAATCATGCTAGTCGTTAGCTTGACTATATTTGCTATATTTAAATGGACAGAAATTGCAAATAAAATGTTCTGTCAGTTGTTTCCTTAGTTCGCCTGTTATTTAAGCTCGATGTTTCATCGCACTGATCTGTTTGTTCAAGTTTATTAGCAATTTCACAAATGTTAAGGGCTAATGTAATGCATGTTTAAAGAGTTAAAGAAAGTGATATCATATTTGATGTAGCTTGTCCAAGTACATGTTGGTGTAGCAAGAGACCAACGCTTGAGAGCAGAAGCATCTGGGCATTTAGATTGAATTTACTGGCCTAAATTGGAGAGTAACAATTCTCCATCTTAATGGGCTCTGTGCTAGCTCAGTGTTAGCGTCAGTACTTCCTGTCTAATTCTATTTCTATGGGGTTTTGGCCAAGTCAGTCTAAAGTGAATAAATCCTGACAGATCAGGCAGTGAACAGTGAGATGTGGATGCCTCTGTCACATGTCACTCAAAACAGGTCAATACTTCACCAAAGGACACTTGTGTATTTGTGTTTGAATGCTAATTATAACATTATTAGATACAAATATTAAAAATAACAAACTGAAATCATCTGCACATAAAAGCAATCACATAGTAAAAATTGAATTAGTTGCTAATTTTGTATTTTACGTTTTAATAAAAGTTAGCATCAGCTGTGAGAAACGGTTAGCATAGCACTGCTGCAGTGCACGGAGCACATTCTAAAGTATGTTATTTCGTCTGTAGCAGAAATGAGCATTCTATTATTTTTCAGAATTTCATTTGATTTTTTTCAATAGATTTATCACAGTCAGGGTAAGGTTGAGGTGAGGATTTGGGTTAAGATTAGGTTTATGTTTAGGAACTGTGAATTTGGTTAAGATTTGGCTTTTGGTAAATGTTTGGTAAAAGACAATATAATGTTTTATGGTCAGGGTATAATTAAGATTTGGATTAGCTCTAGGTTTAAGAACCATTCATTTAGATAAAATTTGACCTTTAGGACATGCAAGAGCCGACGCTGGACGAAATGCTGAACTTTTGAGGAGTCCCTTAAATATCCGAATGAAATTAAATGATGTGGGTTAACAGAGCTCATTTTGACACGCTGTAGTGCCAATGTGTGCAGTTGACATTGGATCCAACTTTCAAAATCAGTTTATTTCAAGACATTTTTAACAACACTACTTTTCACAAACCATTTCTACATCAAACCCTTACAGTAACCACCCGAGCCCACCAGGTTCAAGCCCAAACATGTGCCCCAGGTCCGGTCCAGGGCTTTACAGAGCGTACGTGCAGCTGGTTCAAGAAAGCCTGCCTCGTTTCCCTTAAACCCAAACTATAAGCCGTGCCATAAATCAAGTTAGCGCCTTGGACCAATTTTGGAACAACAGGTGTGCATTTCACAAGACAAACAAAAGCAATTGTCGGATTAGCTGCTCATCTCTGACCCGGTACTAGAACTCAGGTTAGTGAACGTGAGGGGAAACTGAAAGGTTAAAGTACGTACCACAGGTTATTCCAAAGACCTGGTTTGGTGGAACAATGCAGGTGGTAAATGTTAACTTGGGCAATGACGAACTATAATTAAAAAGGAAAAAAATGTAACTACAGGAAGTAACGCTGAGTTCTGAAACATAATATTGACACAGGAATTTCATCCAAATGTCAGGCAAATTTTTCATCCACGGAACGCATTTTTCGGATACTTTAAACTTGCAATTGAAGGTGCACTATGTGACTGATGGAGAGTACGCCATCTGCTTGTTACGTTACCTGCAATATTCCACAGTACAGCATTAAACTTACCTATATCCATGGAAACATAGACCTTCGTAGACAAAAAAAAATCTTTATCTCGACCCACTCAACAGGATCATTTAGCTGACGATACCTGAGTTTTTAGTTTTCTACTAACACAAATTAAATAATACATACATTGTATTGAACAAAACAGCCACACAATTACAAGACTGTATGCAGAAGATTAACGTGACCCAAACTTAACCCAACGTACAAATTACTAAAATAATAATAATAACAAATGAATGAAAGTTTACAAGGTGTTTATTTTGTGATATTTTTGTCGTTTACCTGCTGTCTTCACAAGTAACATGTAGAAGAGGATGTTTAGAGTCACTAGATTTTACAGAAGTACAACATCAAAAATCTCAACATAAAGTGATCCGATGACAACAGTGCTACATGCTAACTATTGTCTAAAATAAAACAGGTTTACACATTCAACAATGACTTTTAACCAAACTTTCATCTAAATCTCCTCGATGGGTTGGTACCAGCCCAAACACAGTACATAACTCGAGATTTTTGAGGGTTTATAATAACAGCTGTAGAAAAAAATACATGGGACTAACTCCGGAGTTCGAAATACTTCCTGAACAAGCCAAGTTGCAAAATGATCGACAGCATGAGCATTAAACGCTACAGCTAGTAATTATATGTCTATGGGTGACAATACCAGGGCAAGTTATAGACCACTGTACTAACTGTAGAGAGGCCATACTCTTTTAGCCCAAAAAACAAAGTTATTTGAGTGAATGTAAGACTGACACAGTTTAATTCCAAACTGTAGAACAATCCAGGCAATACAGTACAATGAAGAAATGCAGGTGGTGGACCCTGCACCAGAGTAACAAAGTGCACCTCTAACAAAATAAACGTCATACATGATAGATAGTTTATATTCACATAAGAGAGACTATTGTATAAACTAGATTATATTTGGACCTACCTGCCCCGCCCACTTTTGCCACACATCCACACTCTTGTAGTAAAGGCACTTCAGGTTTGACGAGAACACTATTCACACAAACGGCAAGTCTTACCGCTAAAACATTATATAAAGTAGATTGATTTGAGTGAAATGTTTAATGTACACGTGCAACAACACGTTAGTAACGCACCAATTTCCTGAGCGGCCTGAAAACAGCTTTTTGGTCCAGTTAGAACTTTTTTCTGTAAATTAATACAACAGAAACAAGATGGCGGCCACGGCAGTTTATGGAATAAGGTGAATCGTTGATATGTGACATACCTCTTCACATCTTTTCCTGTACCCAACCAGGAACTAAAATTAATTAAATATTTTAAGTATTTATTGTACAATAGTTAAAGTGCCTATTCCTGTCTTAAGAAAGCATAATTCACAGTTAACATAGTGTTTATGAGTATATTATGTTGATTAAGGCTTTGTAATTACTTAACTAATACTCTAACCCTAATGTCTAACCCTAAGCCTAACCTTCATAAAGTAGTTACTAATCCTGAATCATGCTTAATAAACTATATGTTTATTATAAAGTAAGTCTTTGTTCATGCTTTGTTAAGGCAAAATAAGGTCTAGTTATTATAAAGTGGTACCGGTTTTACTACAATTAATAGTTTTAGATTTATAATTTTCTGATCATGTGATGACATCACAGTAAGAAATGTAATAACTGTTGCCTATATCACCATGTCCCAGCCAAGTAAAAATACATGATAATACCTTTTTTTGTTGAATATGGGTATAAATTGTTGGGAAAATGTGTTTCTTGTGTGTAAATTGTGCCAAATGTCATCGATGTAAAACTGTCATTTTATTTACAGCAGGTTTTATCCTACCAAATGAAATCATAAAAACCTGTCATATGCACTTTAAGGTATCCCTGCAACGGGACACGCAGACACCCGGGGATGGGAGGTCTCAGTTTGGGAACGAAACGGCCCAAATTGTCCTGCTTTCATTAGAGCGCTGAGTGAAGCCGCGCTCCCCGGCACGGATTCCCAAGACTCTCCGATAACAAACGGCTTCCCACACTGAGCCCGTCCTGTTTTTCGTTTCCCCCGCAATAAAACGCCACAGAAAGAGCCGAGTGACAGACGGCCAGGCACAGGGGCACACGGGACCCCCACGGCTGGCTGTTATCTGGCCCCCAACTCAGTCAAGAAGAGCGCGGGCTAGAGTTCGCCTTATCTCCCCCTCCGCATGGCCATGAATGACTGCTCACAAGCCATTTCTGATCTGCGCGATAAGATACCCCAACGCCTCAACGTCCGGACCAGACTGCCCGAGATCGTACGCCAACCAGGTCAACTACTCCCCCAAAAAGCTGCTACTGAAAGACGTCGGGTGGTGGTCTTCTGGTGTTGAAAACGTGGAGAGAAAGCGGAAGGAGCGAGCAGAGGTCATATAGCGCTGACCTACCACACAGTAACGCGCAGGCCAGACAAAAGCATTCCAAAGCCAACGGCAGCAGTCCTGTTGGTGACAGGATTTAGGTAAGGCCCTATTAGACCATATTTCATGCAGCTGCCTATTGTATGTGGGGAATGGCGTGTTTGTGAGAGGCCCGGGTTCCAGGCTGAGGATGCAAACACTGCGGATGTGCAGAGGTCAGAGCTGAAGGCTGTTTAACCAGCTGCCAACAGAGGTCCGTGGGTATTAGACACATGTAGAGCGTGTAACAGAAAAACAGCAGGTGGATTCACTGTCGAACAAAAAATTTAGTTATCTCTCTTGAAGTGAGCATAGCTGAATAAAAATGGACAAACAACAATTTTGTTCCAAAGAAATGTTATAGTTCCATTTACAAATTGTGATTATAAGTATCACATGACTGATCAGTGTCTAATGGTATACACAAGGATACAAGCTGACTTTCCATGCACTTTTATTCACTGTGAAATGGAAACAAAAATGGAGAAATGTGTGGATTGAACTTACTTGTAAAGCCCCACAGGAGGGGTGTGTTCACTGTGCGGTAGCTGGAGGTAAGGAGCCTGTGTCATTGTTGCGATGATATAAATGAAAAGGTTTGCACGGATTCCTTTGCTTTTTCTACAGAGCCATCAGGATGGAGCCTGACACTCTCTGGCTGTTGTTGTAAAGTTGATCGCATGCAACAGTTGTATAATTCTAATATTCTGAACTGCACCTGCAGCAACTGTGACTGTGTTGTATCTTTTCTTGCATATGGATCGCTCACACGAAGACTGATACACTGTGTCCTGAGGGTCAAAAGCTTTGAAAGCTGCACTTGGAGACCATACAACAGATGCAATAAATGGCTAAATTGTCACATTTATACAGCATTTTTCTACCTTCAAGGCACTCAAAGCGCTTTATATCAAGGAACCACTCACCACATATGGGCAGTATTCACCTGAGGGAGCTGGAATCGAACCGTCAACCTGTGGAACAGACCACTCAGCCAAGGATCTTTTATGTCAAGAGCGGAATTCAAACCTCTGACCTTCGGATCAGAGGACAACTGTTAATAAAAAAATGAAAATAGAAAAATCCAGGCCACCGCAGCACCTCTGCTGGCACCACCATCATTCCCCCACGTGCAGTCTGAGCCAGGGGTTACAATGTCAGGTTTTGGAGCTGCGACCTGACAAAGAGTTGTAACAGAATTGCACTGACCCCACGTGAGAAGAGCCACAATAAATAATCATGTGGCCACACCTGCTGGGCAATGCCTGATGTCATCAGATTTCAAAAATTAAGCAGGTCGGGGCCTGGTAAATACTTAGATGAGAGACCGCTGAAACACCAGGTGACACAGGGGGGCGCTGGAGGAAATGTTGTTGTGTCGTAAGGCAAGACACTTCACCCACATTGCCTAATAGGAGAGTGCTGTGTGCGAGAAAGATTGATGGTGATCGGATGGAGCAGAGTAGCAGCCTTGCTTCTGTGGTGACATACTTCGATAAGCCTGTAAAGTGAATACAATTGTAAGGCATAATTATTATTATTATTAACACTTCAAGAAACGCTACTCCAGCAACGCCTCCCAGTAAAAATGTGTGAGCTGATCATAGAGGTAACCTATTCAATTAGCTTTCTCTGCTAATATTTGTGTTACAGATGTATTTTTGTTTCTTTTAAGTATTGGAATACCACTTCATGTTGTTTTTAACCTCTCTTTCTCTCTTTTTGTCATGACCAAGCATCTCAAGTAGCTCGTCTTGGAGGCGTGTGGTTTGAGGGCAGAGCAAACCAGCCCTTCATTCCCCTTTAACTCAGAACACCTGTGGGACCTGCCCCCGGCCTGTGCGCGGTCCTGTTGTTTGTCCCACACCTGTACACTGTCAATGGGACGCTGGGAGTGCAGGGGAAATTCAGCGTGCATGCTTCTGATCCGAACACAACTCCAAACAGATCGAGTATCAGCAGTTTTCTGACAGGTGGCCTTTTTCCATAATTGGCGCCAGCTTGCCAGGGACATCAAAGCCACTCTAAAGTTTATTCCAAAAGTACATGCATTGAACGTTTTAGGGTACATATGCGCACAGGGCCAAGCTGCCGCTCTTGAATTAAAGGACACAAAGTTGACTTTTTGAAGGTTTTAACCGTCAAAAAGATATACCTGAAGTTGGATTTAGGTTGATTCATGTCTATATTAGCGAGGTCATCTTGCATTGAGCCTCAGGAAATACTCAGGTTTCAATTTTCCCTTGATTTTTTTTTTTTTTTCATGAATATACCCTCTGCTGCCAATAGATGTGCAATGTGCAAACACCAAATCCAGAGGAAGGAAAGCAGAAGCTAATGTGTGTTTTCAATACAAACATTATTTCAAGTCATAGAACATGAAAAAATCCTAAAGAGCATGTTTAAAGGCCAATCACAAAACAAACTACAACTAAAGTGCATATAACAGGTTTTTATTATGAATTACTCAAGTGGGATAATCTATACGATAATTATGTCTCAAAGTTTTACATTGGTAGCTGTTTGTGACAAAAAAAATAATAATTGAAAAATAAAAGTTGAAATTTGCAGGAAGTAGAGCTGAGTTCTAAAAGAGAATCCTTCTGTGATGTCATCAATAAGCGACATTCCATCCAAAATGCAGGGACAATTTACAGACAGCTGATGTGAACATTTTAAACAATCATAAATAAAGGTGTTATCAGGTATTATTTGTCAAATCATAATCATTCCTTGTGGAATTACCTTAACACACGTCGCATCCGCTGCTCTGGTCCAACTAAAAGCTTAACCAAAATGGTCAAACTGGGGAAAAATAGGCAAAATGTTTAGTAAAATCTTAAATAACTATATTCATATGCACTTTAAAATTTTACACTGTCTTCAAGTCCATGAACAAAGTAAAGCTCGAAGGTGGGTGAGTCCTCTGAGATCCAGACCCGGAGCCCACCTTGGTCCATGTGTGGCTGGGAGAAGGTCGGCCGGTCGGGTGCTCCACAGGCCGCGTGAAGCCGCAGCGCTGGCACTGCTCAAGTTCCTGCTAGCTCTGCGCAGGGCCTTTGAAGTGGCCTGCATCCCCCAGCCCCTCACCGCTGTGGCCCCGTCCCTTCCCCCGGACCTTCCCCGGACTCCCCCTCTCAGGAAATTGCATTCTGTCCACGTCCATGGCAGATAAATGAGGCAGAGAGGGGCTGCACACTGTCACCACCGGCAACCTGCTCTGTGTTAGCGCCCGGTCTGGCTGGATGCTAGCACGGGCTGTAGCTGCGTCTTAGTCGTCCTACGATTTTCTGAGTTCCGACTAAATTCACACTTGAACTATCTCATGTCTCCTTCCTTCTGAGTTAAGACAATCCAACATGGCTGCGTCTGCATTTGGATAAAGTGTAACATCCAACAGCTAAAATATGAATGTCTTTTGTGCTCAGGGACTGGGGGGGTAAAGGGTACTAGTATTCTGCGGCACGCCACCTACTCCCAAATCACACCTTTTAGGAACAAAAAGTGGTGTTTAATGTAGCAAATATTGTCCATGCTACTGTGTCTGGTTCTTTAAATGTAGAAATTATGATCGTTTTGCTCACTTTTTTTTCGTGAAGATGCTGCTCACACTCGGAAATGGTAAATTATTGCATTAAATTCATGAATCTGATCCTTTTTTTTAAGGGGACACCTGGCAAAACTTCCCGGTGCTGTTGCGGTCACTGGTTTTAATCACGCACTGTCAGTTGCAGCACCTTTAATTAAGTGATAGTATAATGATTGTGATTAAATGTGCAGCACCTTTAATTAAGTGACAGTATAATGATTGTGATTAAATGTGTGATTTGTTTTATGATCAGAATTAAGTTTAATGCACAAGATTCAAAAACAATATGCCAAAAAAGGGTGACCAAACTTTTTATTTCTTAGGAAAAACAAGAGACAGACCTACAGGGTTAGGACAACTCAACTCCTGAAATTAAGAATGAATTGGCAATTGCGATTTGAAAATAATGGCAGTTCACAGTAGACAATCCCAATCCACTAATCTCACAATCAAGACTTGTAGAATTCCCGGATTGCGTGTCTTTGCTGGTTACATCATGAGCCTTCCACACAGTCCCTCTTTGGACACTGTCTGGGAATGTCAGGAAGCATGGCCCTGGTGGTCGTGGCGGGATCAGAGGGACTGTTTTACATACGTGTACGTGAGCTCATACGTGCAGGTGTGTCTGCGGCAGCACGTCATGGGCTAACCTCAGCGCTAAACTATGTCTGTGAGGGTGACATGGAACAGGCTACGTGCATGCGTGATGTCACCGAGGAAGTCAACGCAGCTCCACCCTGCGCTTGAGATGTGCTGTGTGTGTGATCATCTGGATCTTATGGAAACACAGCTATTTGTCACCTCTTAACCATTCAGATTACCGTAAATGCTCTCGATTGTTTTCCATCGCAGACTCTCTCCATCCTCACCTCCATTGATAGTTTGCAGGGAAAAAAAGTGTACTATCGATAGCAGATTTAAAAAAACACAAATGCTTTCTTAAATCTATAAATAAAATCTAAATTGAACCTGAATTATACTTTTTATTTCGAAGGCCAATCTCCGCAAATTTACAAAAAGTAATTCCAAGTTTGTGTCAGTATTAGACGAGGCTAAAGGTAAAGGAAACCGGACTCAACCTCTAGTTTATCAAGAGCTTTTTATACATTAATTTAACTTGCAAAGCCTCTCCACCACATTTTAAAATTAGTCTTTATTTAATGCATTGGGTTCGGATAAAGTTAGATGCACTACGCACTGGAAGTATAATATTTTAAAGCAAGTGCTGTGTGGCGATAAACAGGAAACAGCTGTTGCTAACGTGTGCTAGCGTTGTTTTGCTAATTCTGTTGGCTCAAGATATTAAGTTGTCTTCACTGGAAATGCAGCGGTTCATCCCAAAATCAAATCAGTGTTTGGTGAGAATTTTTTTTTTCTTTCTTCTTTTTGCCATTTTGTTTCCAGCTTCAGGGTTCATGTTGTCATCATCTTGCTCAAAAGTGTTTTGGGAGTCAAAAGTGAGCCAGACCGTTTTTGAAGCTAGTACTTCTCACGACTCTCTAGTATTTACTTGAATGAGGACTGTCCTGATCCACTCCAAACTGAACCAGTCAAAAAGTGTCTCAAAGGACAAATATTACGCAAAATTGATGTACGCAAAACCATGTCCTAACATTGTTCCGTCATCAAAAACATACCTGGAGTAGCATTTAGCTTGACTCACATTTGTTTGATGATGTTGGTTTGTAAATCCTCTCCCTCCAACACTGCGTTCTGAACTCCTTCGATGTGTGACGTAGATGATGCTGGCGTCATTTATCCCAGAATCTTCTGCTGTTTTAAGTCCTTAAATCACCGCCAGACTTGCTCTGAACATTTCTTGCGTCTAATCACGATAACTACAACTTTGTCAGATCCACATCTTACCGCAAAGCATTGTGGGTATGTATTTACATGTGCGCAATTGCCTCTACAGCCAGTAGATGGAGCTACAGCAAAGTCAAAATGGCATCTCCCAACGTAGTGGTAAAGTTATATTTTTCTTTTTAAAAACATTTTATTTTTAGCTCTACAACATGAGAAGTCAAACTGAAGACACTCAAGAGCAAGTTTAAAGGTCAGTAACAACACAAATAATGCATAATATTTGTCCTTTAAGTCCCGTTATATAATGTGTCCAGTCTATCTACAGTAGTAGCCTTCGACAAATAGAAGTTCCCAGCACCAGAATAGTAGCCCGTCTTTCCACCAGCGCTCCCTGATGTTGACGGAGGTGGTGGGGTGCTCTCCCATGTGCTGAGTGAGCAGAGCAAGGACACCCTGAGCCGTGCCCCTTCCACATGTTCATAAGCTCACACACACACACACACACACACACACACACACACACACACACACACACACACACACACACACCCCTCCCTCTCTCCCCTGAACCAGGCCATTACCGCGGCAGCACCTTCAGCTCTGCCCCAGCTGACCCCGGAGCCCCCAAACACATCAGCCGCCTCGTGATTGACAAGCCGTGAAGATACAGCGCCGCGCTCTCCATTTAGCTCTAGTACCAAAGGAGCGGCACCTCAGACAGCACCAGCTCTGACCCCCGCTCTCACCCAGGCCCTCGCCCCCCCGGCCCCCAGGCCACGTCCCGGGAGAAAACACACTTGAGCCAAAGTGTTTCGGAGCAGGATGTTTCCCGGGGAGAGAAGGTTTGGTCCGGGGTCAGCGCGCAGTGCAGTGATGGAGAGGGCTTTCACAGTGGGACTGAGGAGGGGGAGTGGAAACAGGGCATGGGGATGTTTAAACTAAAACGATGTGCTTGTTTTTAGGATATGCACTCTCCAAAGGCTACTAAAACTGCCGTACCAAAACACATGTGAGCCGGACAGCGCGCATTTGTTCAGAGCAAAGTGAACGTTGACGCTGGGAAAGTTCTCGATAGGTTGAGAAAATATTATCTAGGGCAATCTTAAAGTCCAAATAGAATCTGTCTTCTGAAATATTGCTGTTACTTGTCATAAATAGAGTAAAACATAAAAAAAATCAATTATGGCCCCAGTACAAAACCTTTTATCCACAAAAAAGACAATAATATCATCATCATCATCATATCATGGATGTTTTATGACACAAAATTGAAAAAACATCCTTACTGTGAGTGGGCTTGCATATCCTTAAATCTGACCTGTGCTTGTTTCCATGGAAATATTGTTCCTTTGGCTGTAATATACCACAGTATGGAGTTCTCAGACCAGCTCACTGGTTGACAATGACTTCTTTATAGAAGCCGAAACGTCTCGATCAAACAACGTTCAGATGACAACCCCTGTAACCTTTTCTACGATTCCACAGTATGGCATAAAACAAAATTATCTGCACAGAGAATGTTCCGAAGTATGGCTTTAACTTTCTTTTTCCATTGGATCATGCAAGTAACGTTCCACCTCCAGAAAATGACATACAGTAGATTTAATTATCCACATAAGATTTTCGCTTAAACCACCTTTAATGTAAAATATTGCTCAATGAAATGTTCCCCAGTATGACATTAAATGTATCTATCTTGCATTTATTCACTTACACTTCTTGTTGATGCTTGAAAATGCCTTAAAACATTCTTACTATGAGCGTGATCGCCTTTCTACAGATCTGACCTGTGACATTTCCTGGTGGAGCGACATGCTTCTGTTTGTGGAATGATATTTTTAAAGCCATCCTGTAGAATCTTCTATGCAAAAAAGCAATATCCTTCATCAGAAAAAGACAGAATACACAGAATACCTTTAAAAAGTCCATAATGTCAGACTGATTTTATGTCTATGTCTATATATAATGTCTATACTTAATTTAAATACCTAGAATTATGTTTTACCAATGCTGATGTCGTGTGTAAAGTTCATATGCCGTCACCAGGTTCGTTGTGATCATTTCAACTCTTAAATGACGGTTATTACAAATAATATCTTGCTAATAGCTGGCATCTCTCATTTTAACCATTTTTAAATTGTTGTGCATCATCTGCTGGCAACAGTGGCAATTAGCATGAATGGGAATCAGGTCTGAGCAGGGGCGTATAGCACCACATGCTGGGCCCCGGGTACAAACCTTCTCGGTGGGCCCCCAATACATAATTTTATATATGATTTATTTATCCCAGAAAATGTGGTTATTGTTGTTATTTTTCATTCACTGTTGCCAGAATATACTCCCTATGGTTTCTACAAACACCTAACAACAACGTGCTAATTTAGAGACATCCTGTGTAGCTAGCGGCTTATATTATGATAAAGTACTGTTTGCTTTTGCAATAACAACCAGACCAATTTCACAAGATCTCGAAACGCATTATTAGAAAAAGAAAATATACCTACTGCTAAATATAATCACTTGTGTTATTTGTGAACAACTTGGCTAATGTGTGAACAATGATTTTCCAACTTTTTTTAAAGGGTGATGGGGCCCTCATTACAACAAAAATAGATTAATATTGTAGAAAAATCACATGCTTTTGAGGGCCCTTCCCTGCCCTGGGCCCCGCGGAAACCAGTACCCTTTACCACCCCCCAGTCTGACGCCACTGGGCTTGAATTATATTATATTGTTATTATATGACACTAATGCCATTACTTCTACTTGAGAAATGTTTAGTTTGAAGTAACAGTATCGTATAGGAGAAAAAAAGTGACAAAAGCTTAACATTTGTTCATTTTACGCCTTATCTTCAAAGAGAATTTAGATTCTCTTAGAATCTAAATTACGTCCAAACTGTGACTATGTACTTAAGCAGTAGTTTCTCCAAATACTTTATTACTTAATCTTACTTTCTTGGGTCACTATTTTCCACATCCCTGTGAGTAAAGTATATAATTATTTGACATTTTGTTCATTGTAAACTGTAATATTGATCGAAAACGAGTTAGTGATAGTAAACAGGTCCATTCACTTCCTGTTCAAAACTGGAAGCATGTTTTTATTTTTGAAAAGCAGCTATGTGACCTTTTACAACACTATATTTATTGCTCAAAGTCTCAGCTGCAGAACAATACAGGATTATCCAAACATGCAGGAGTAATCAAAATACAACGTGAAGAGGAAACAGTGTTGTAACAAGGTTAATAGCTCATTAAAGCTGATTTGAGTTTCATATGAACCTTAAGATGAGGGGGCTGAGCGGGTGCCGGGAGGAAACATTAGCAAAGCGCTGAGGAAAAGCTGCCAAATTAACTTCTCACCCTCTCAATCACACCCCAGAGACTTCCAGGCCCACTTTAGTGCAGCGCGTACGGGACCGGGCCGTGCTTCTGCTCCTCGGCTCCTCTGCACTGTAAAGAAACATAGCACCCTCACACCACACAGCAGCGCCCGAACCCCCGACTGTAGTCACGGGCCAACACAAACACATTTAAGGCAGCGCCACTTCCCCTCGGCTTCTGGGGCTAGGCCTTTGAACGCGGGCTTCCGAAAACACGCACATGTAAAAGAGATCCAGTGTGGACATGCGAGTCGGGTCACACTTTGGGGAGTCAAGAACCAAAGTCCACAAAGTATATTTGAAACTTGTGAGCCATTTTTGCCACATCAATTCAAACTAATACAGGTTTTAGAATATGCTAAATGTGGTCCATCATTTACATACCAGGAGTTGGTTTTTTCCCCTTTCAGCATTTTTCTTGCTATATTTACATATACAAATAACGCTAAGCACACTCATGATCCAATTTAGTCTTTTTTCACCGATAGTACCACTCTTGCCCCAGTCTACGTACAGGTGAAAGAAACAAATACAGGGGGATAAGGGACATTCAGGGACGTTCAGTGGCATCTAAGGGTGCAGCAGCACTAATGCTTTAAATGTTAATAAAAATTCAAATGGCTAACCCACCTAGAACCATATCTTTGGAAATACAACAACACAATTTAGCTCATCGTGGTTTCACTTCCTCTTTTAACTAGGAATGTGACAAGCAGATGTAGTCCCTCATTTGTCCAGGAGAAGATGATATAAAAGCTTTCAGAGGTAGTCATCTGGACACTGTCTGAGAAATCAAGATGTCTCGACTTCGAAAGCGATTTTCCATCTGATGGAAATGGTTTGAGGAGCAGCATTTATGCTCTCTGAGCTCTGATTGGTCCTGCTCCAAAAGGACAAGTTCTAACTGAAACTTGCCCTGCCCTTGTTTACAAGACTGCCAGTTTCACACTTACAGCTTGGGTCATTAAGGCCTGAGGCATCTTTGAAACCTTTTCTAGTATCTAATGACATGTAACTCTTGATACGATATTGTCAAAATATGCATCTCATTGTTGTCTCATTGTTGTGACAATATTATTGCAAGACGTTGATGATACAATATTAGAATATTTTGGTTATTGTTACATCCCTGCTTTTAAGATTATTGAACAAAACAAATTCTTAAGCCGGTCCACAGAGGAAGGACCATCATTTGTGGCGTTGCTTATCTAAAGTGAGTGAATACATGTCTAAACACACAATAATTTCATGTCCATCTTTCCTTGTGCTGTTGAATGTTTCTGCTAGTGTTGTCATAGAGCAGCTTTGTGTCTCTGCCATTTGAAAGGTTGAAATAGCAAAAGTCCAGATTCCTAGATGGATTACTGAAAAGCACTTGAACAAAACAAAACAACTCACTAGATATGTTTTTTGATGTCAAAACAACATCATAGCACGGCCAACCGCGCAGAAACCTCAGCCGGGTCCTGTGTAGGACTTTTCAACATTGGGCAAGGCCAGGCACTATCCTAAATTAGTCCCATGAAGTTGGGGTCGGATCACATGGTTTGAGGAGCAGTGCATTAATGTGGCTTCAAGGCTCCTCAGAACAGATGGTCTTTCATGACTGCTGCTTTTGTAAAACACAATTCTCCCTGCACCAGCCTCTAATATACTGCAGACCCTCCTTCTTCCCCTGGCATTCCAACACAACCATGGTTCCAATCAGGGCCCAACGCAATTCAAGGCCTGGGACAGGACTGAACCAGGACTAAAACAGGACTAAACCAGCACCTTGACCACTGAACATGACTTAGCAGCCATTCAGAACTATACCAGGGCTAAATTTGAAATAAACTAGATCTACACAAGGATTAAACCAGGTATAGACAGAGACTAAACCTGGTGCAAAGAAGAACCAGGTCTACAGTAGAACTAAAGCATCAAAATTAGGCCCAAACTTGAACTAAACTTCTAGAACCAAATCAGCACTACTCAAGACTAAACCCAGTGTAAACAAGAAATGAATCAGGTCTTAACTAGAATTTAACCAGACATAATCTGGGACTCAACGAAGTCTATTCTAGAACTAAACCAGGTCTAAATTTGAAACAAACTAGGTTTAACCAGAAATAAACCGGGACTAATCCTGTTGCAAACAAGAACCAGGTAGAACTAAAGCATCAAAATTAAGCCCAAACTTGATCTAAACTTTGTATTTTCTACAACTAAATCAGCACTACTCAAGACTAAACCTGGTATAAACAAGAAATAAATCGGGTCTGAATTAACTAGAATTTAACGTAATCTCAGACAACATGGTCTATACTAGAACTAAACCAGGTCTGCTCTTGGACTAAACTTGGTCTGCAACTAATGATTATTTTGCTAATTAATCAATTAGGCCTACTACAAATTCCAAAGACCCATGAATGTGACATTTTACTACATTGCTAAACTGAGTAAGTTTTCAGACAAAATAGGTTTTCAAATGCACATGTTTTTGTGTAATTTTGATGTAATTACTGCTCTGTCTGAGTCATAACACCTAGAGTCTGTGAATAGTCTTATGTAGAAACAAAAATGTTGCAATGTATCGATAAACCTCTTTCAGCGCTTTAATAAACTAAAAACACACCCAGTCTACACTAGGATTAAAGCGGCACTCACATGTCAAACAGATACCTGGATCTTTAGGAAAAGGACTAAACCAGGACTAAATCAGGATTAGTGACTACACCTGATGTTTTCCATGTTAAGTGGGTGAAAATGAGACTGCTGTGTGTGTTGTTTGTGCAAAGCAGGACGTGCACTGTTACCATACTAATGTTCGTTAGTTTTACTGTGACTCTGCTCTGGTGTGTTGTGAATAATTACAAAAACACAAAGAACAGAAAATTAGAGAGAACAGAAAATAAAACCGTAAAAAATACATCCAAAGAAAATTAAATTTAAGCTAGGGTACCTGACTTTCACACTGTGAAACCAGAAGTATATTTTTACATCTAACACGTCCCTTGCTTTCACAAACCCTTTGGCACATCATTAAAACTCACATGCACTCATTTTTAGTCCTGTGCACAACCTTAAAACTGCTTTTTTCAGACGACAAAGTGAAGCTAGGGAGGACCAGCACTTAGCACTTACTTCGACACAAAATACTTAATTATTAGATACAGACAAGACTAAACCCGGTGTAAACAAGAAATAAATCTCAACAAAGTCTGTTCTAGAACTAAACCAGGTCTAAATTTGAAACAAACTAGGTTTAACCAGAAATAAACCGACTAATCCTGTTGCAAACAAGAAACAGATACAGATACAGACAGCATGCAGAAGTCAAATTTTTTGTCAAAAAGTACTGCTTCTACGAGATACTATTTGATGGAAAACACAAAACTTCTGAATTTACACCCAAAAAAGTCAGGTACCCCAGCTTTAAGGCACCTATAGTCCAATCTATAAAGTCTGTCAAGTGTTCCCTTTTTTTAATTAAAAGCACTGGTCGCAGTTCATAGAAAAAAAAAAGAAAAACAAAAAAGAAAGAAAAAAAGTTGTGTGTCATTTACGTATCTCTTCATAATAGCCTTCTTCCCCGCCAAATGTTTCCATTTATTATGTCCATGGCAGGAGTTTTGAGACCTGAATACATAATTCTGTCGTTGAGAGGGATAGCAACGTCAAAAACTGGAGTCTGGAGTGTTTTGTTAATCTCAGTCCAATATTTCTGGGCAGTAGGACAGTCCCAAAGCACATGGTAATAGTGAGCTTCACAACCACAACCAGCAGTGAAGATCAGGGGCGTAGCACCAACTTCTAGGCCCCAGGTAAACCTTCTCATGGACCCCTAATAAATAATTTTGTATGTTTTTTTTTTTTTTTAGCCAAACAAATTCTGTTATTATTGTTATTTCTAAATTCACTTTTGCAAGAATATATACCTTATGGTTTCTAGATATACTTCACAATAATTTGCTAATTTATAGAACTCGTGTGTAGCAACTGGCTTATATTATGATACGGTACTGTTAGTTTTTGCAATAACTACCAGATCAATTTCACAAACATCTCGAAACATATTATTACAATAAGAAAATACACCATCTGTAAATTATAATCACTAGTTTTATTTGTTAACAACTTTGCTAATATGTGAACAATGATTTTCCTCTTTTTTTAAGGATTATGGGGCCCTCAGATGTCATGTCTAGTTGCATTTAGTCTCTCAAGGACTTTGCTCAACCACAGTGTATTTTACTACAACAAACTAAATTAAAGATTAGAAAAATGCAACTGAGAAAAAAACATCACATGCTTTTGAAAGCCCTCCCGTGCCATGGGTTCCCCCGGAAACCATCACCCTTTACCCCCCAAGTCTGACGCCCCTGGTGAGGATTTCCCTGTGAATAGTGAGCACTTTGACAGGCTGCTTTAAAAATAACCTTTTTAAGACAAATCAGGTCGCCTACAACACCTGCAAAGTCTAGAAATGAACCAAATAAGTCTGGTGAAGGTGGATGAACTTCAAAAAGAAGCTTCAAGATGACGTTGTGGGGGGGTTGAGTGTTTGGAGAGAACAATATAACATTGTTAAAGCTTAAAATTGTTACTTTAGCCAAATGTAAGACACAGGTTAAAAACCTCTACATGATTCCAGTCTCTCCGCTTTCTACAGTGCCATAATCTACCAAGCTCTCCCCCTCCAATTGTCTCCGATCCCAAATGGACGATTAGCCTCATTCAACAAGACAAATGTAACTTTTCCAAATCTGTTTAGGCACATTTAATAGTGTCAATTATGGTGGGGCCGGGCGGGGGACTCGGGGGCCCGTGTGTAGTGCGGGGCCCTTAATAACATTGAGCCGCAATGAGGACCAGATGCTGACCTGCTCACTGGCTTTGAAAACAGACATCTGAGTAGTCCTGCTTCTAATTTATGGGCCGGCCTCCGCATCTGGAATTCTTTATAATTAAAACATAAACCCCAGCGTTGTACTTCCACCTGTCAAACGCCGGGGAGATGGACACTGTAATGGGCGGCTGCGGTTGTACAAACTGGTTGGGCATGTTTAGAGGAGGGGGTGAAGAGAAAGAGCAGAGTAGCGGCTGTTTAGCTTTGGAGCTAATTCTACACAGCGATGTCCATTTTTCTACTGCAGTGGGTTTCAAACTGTGTGCTGTTGGATCACTGCTGGAGGTGCACACGCAGAGGCCCTGTACAGCTTTTGCAGTAACTGGTTATAGAGGTTATGCAGAAGACATCAGAACGTTTGGATTTTTAGCATTGCGTGTTAATGGTGACTAATTACGTTTTCACCTGAGCTCAAAACGGCTAAAAAGAGCTGTTACGGTACAATATAAGCAACTACGATTCTGCAAAGTTTTACATTTGTACCAGACATCTGAACGAGGAAATCAAGTAAACAGAAGTAAAACCCAGATGAAGACATATAGTTATAGCGCGTTGGCTTATCCGTGACAGAATAAAGGTTTGAACTTTATTCTCACATCACATTGCAGCTACGCTGATGCAGACTTTGGGATCACAAGCAGTTGAACTCATTACCTTTTTCTCCTTGAATATCATGTTTCAGAGTCCATTTATTGAGGAAATGACTTGCTGTTGAGTTGAAGTGTCCTTTATCTCCCCCATACTGTTAGCTAATAAAGTAGCTAAGTGCTGCACAGTCGAAGCACCAACGGAAAAACTACTTTCAGTTTACATTTTATAAAGGTAAAAGTTCAGGATATTGGATGATTCCTGAGGACCAGTGTCAGCCTTGTCAAATGTCAATCGTTCTAGCTGTGTACCGTGCGTGGTCGTGATAGTTCAAGATTGGGAGGTACACTTGAAAGAGTTAAGTGAATTAAACAAAAGACCCTTTAAAAGTTTGTGAACAAAGACGTTCTAATTTCTGGAATGGAGGCAAAAGTGAAGTAGCGATGTAGTAATGTGATTGGAGAAACTGGAATAAACCAAAGAATATCACAAAATATGAAAAACATGGGATGGTTTTGGAAAATGAAAACCAGTCAGAAATATGTGAGTGACATCAGAGCGTCTTTAAAGACGTTTACTATTGTATTTCACATGATAAACTTATAGCATTTTTGATGAAGGAAAAATGCAGATTTTTAGGTTTAACTGGACAAATACTGACAGAAATTTTTCATTGTATCTACAGATATATCACAAACTTTACCATAAATAATACTTTTTATGAAGCTCAGATACAATTTTAAAACTAGAAAATAGTATATTGTCCAGTCTTTGTAATAGAAGAGCAAACTAGCTGACGTTTCTATTCTAGAAATGCTAACTTGTTGCTTGTTGTTGCTTTTTCCCTCACATAACAACGTAAAACCATTATCTGATGTGAGTCAGTTATTGAACATGAATTACAGTCATGTTCATTTTGCCTCCATTTTGGAATTTTGATGACACAGCATGTTAAAGGGTCTATAGTTCTACAGACAAAAAAGAAAAGAAAAAGTAAAAAAAAAATAGGTGGCGCTGCTCATAGTTCTTCCACTAGTTCTGGTTTAGTACTAGTTTGATCCCCGTTTAATCCTGATGTAGATTTGGTTTAGTCATGTTCTAGTCCTGGTTTAATTGTAGTCTAGTCCAGATAGTGTAATTTAGTCCCTCTTTTAATTTGTGCCGTGAAGCGCTGCCCTGCCCCTCGATGTGCAACCAGGTCAGATCCACGTATAGGACTACTGACCGTGCACGACTCTGTGTTTCAAAGTGGATAAAGCCGTCGTCTGTTACCTCCTCACTAGCCTAAAATAAACTCTTGCAGGTAGCCAAAGCCAGCAAGGATTGGGACTTGACCAATGCGACTTAGCCTTTTCTTTCGTTTTTTTCTGTAGACTTGTATTCCGAGGACGGGGAAGGACAGCGTATGGCCTATGACTATCTGTTCTTTTAACCCTGTTGTGCACCATATGCGCAAAAACAATGCCATTTTAACTGAATGTATGACCAACTCAACGTGCATCAAGGTGAATGTGAACTAACCTTTTTTTTTTGTCTTCACTCAAGGTGTTCAAGGACCGTTCCAACCCAAAACAGAAACATTTCTTTATTTTGTCACCTTATTAAACGGTATTAAACCTTGAACCCATTTCTCCACTCCAACTTCCTTGCGCAGTAAATCCGGCAGTGAGTGTGGCAGGCAGCGTGGACAGCATTCCATTCATTTCCTCAGCTATTACCAGATCAGCGTCATTAGCCTTCAGCGCTAACAGTGCGACAAGCCCGAGGAGTGAGCCGTCTGCTGCTACTGCCAGAGGTCAGGCCCGGTTTACCTGCCCGACGTGTGAGGGCAAAGGCACCTGGGAATTATCACCCACAATGCGCCTGATACTTGTGTGCACGGGGCAGGAAATGCAGTCGTGTAGTCGATTTTGCTCCCGACAGATTCCTGATGGGTCAAATGCAGCAAACAGATTTTACTTTAAAAAAATTGAACCTGTTTTTTGTTTCCATGGAGATGAAATCGCTTTGCCTAGAATGTTCCTAGAATGAGGCTAAATACAATGCGGGCCCCGTCACCCATTTTAAAAAAGAGAGAAATTATTGTTTACAAATTAGCTAAGTGGTAAAACAAATTAGAACAAACTAGTGATTATAATTTACACTTCTTATTGTAATAATAAGTTTCAAGATATTTGTGAAAATGGTCTGGTAGTTATTGCAAAACGAATAGTTCTGTTTCATAATATAAGCCGGTAGCTACACAAGAAAAATTAGCATGTTATTGTTAAGTATAGAAATGTAAATGTATATTCTAGCAAAAGTGAATGAAAAAATTACAATAATAACAAATTTGTGTGGATGAATAAAATATACAAGATTATGTATAGGGGCCCACCAAGAAAGTTTGTACCCGGGGCCCAGAATACAGTGCTATGCCCCTGTTTGCTTATGTATGGTCTAGTCTTAAGACTCTGAACTCTGTCTCCTGGGGCTTTCAGAGATGATCTATGCTCAGAAAGAAGAGATTCTCTCTTAAATTAGCCATTTTAAGGAAGTATTGCCTGTACGTACACTTTTAGTAACAATTCAACGTAAAATTTTGCAAATGAGGCCCAGTTACTCTTTCATTTGGTGGTATTCAGAATGCACTTACTTTACTAAAACCAAAGTAATACATGTCAGTACTTCACTACGCGATTTTGGCTTCAAACTACACAGCATTAGTGAGAATAATAGATGTGGTGAGTTTTTATTAATCCTATTTATTACACTAGGGCTGCAACTAACATTCATTTGGTAACTGATTAGTCTAGCAATTATTCTTTCAATTAATCAATTGGTTGTTTAGAGTGTGAAAGGAGTGTGAATATAACATTTATAATCAATTTGACCCAGATAAAGCTGAAGTGAAGCTGTTTGAGGACATCCTGGTGAAGAATATTTACAGACGAAAGGCTGATTTAATCTAAAACACAAAATGTACACATTTCCAGTTCCATTTTTGTGTGAATTCTGATCTTTCTTAGTAATAAAATCTCTTCTCTCAACTCATGACATGTTTTTACATCTGTGTATCAACAATTATTCGATTACATGATTTCTATATTAATTAGTCGCGATAAATCGATTAACTTGTTGCAACCCTATTTTACGCGATAGTATCATTCACTTTTGAGTTTATTACTGATAATCTAAGTAATAAAAGTCTGTAAAAAACGTTTACAGTGTAGCCTGCAAAGTTTGGTTATTTAATGATATTTTTCTCTGTTTTTCAAGCACCACCTAAGATAATATTTGGCGTTCCGAGTACCACCAGATCTGAACCTGGACTTTATCAGAGCTCAAATTTGTCTAAACCAGATCTTTAAACAGAGTAAACCCCAGACAAGAACATTTTTTTTCACTTTTGTCACAATCACCCACAACCATTCGAAGACTTCTAACCATTACAATATTTTGTTTTAAATTGCCATGACAACAACACAAAAGGAAACGTGGTAAAACAGCATATGGAAGTGCAAGCCTGTGCTAAAGTCCAGATGAGAGCGGACCACACCAAACGCTGCCAACACATAATTTGTGTTCCCAGAGAGAACATCCACATCCTGGACGTATCCCGCTCCCGACAGCCCCCTCGGCCACAAATCTTCCGCAGCCCTGCACCGCGGAAAAGTGCCCTCTGCGGCTACTGCCCGCTCGGGGTGTCATCCGGGACACGTGCAGGTGCGAGTTCCAGCTCAAACCGGACCAGACGACATAAAAAGCGCAGAGGATGTGCGGTGCAGTGTCCCCGGGGATGGACGGCGCAGCGTGGGACAGGATTAGGAGGAAAATGTGTTGTTTACGCCACGAGAGGTTTACGGAAAGGAGGAGTTTTGGGTGTTTTTTAAAAGGAATTTGTGTAAACAGTGAGTCACAAAAGCTGGAATGTAAATTTTATGGTGCAAGATTAGTGAGTTTGGGGGTTTTATTACGATGCACCTGTCGAATGTTCTTTTTAACATGGTCGTTTCAAATTAGGCAGGGACAGTGCTAATTTCCACCTGCAGATTCTGGGCAAGTTAATATTAAAGGCGCTGTAGCAGATTTGTGCTGTTTTGAAACGTAAAAACAGTTCATTTTAAAGGCTTCACATCAGTCACAATGTATCACTGTCTTTCCTAATGCAGTCCCAGCATCCTAAGTGTTCACCGTGACGAGTTTATAAACGCAAACAAACATTAGCATGCTAATGACGCACTTCCTGCTTCTCGTAGAATAAAAGTCACTATAAATAGATGCAGAGAAAGCGCCGTGGTCTCATTTTCACTTCAATAGATGCTCTTACAATACAGTATATCTTCTCTGGTAAAACTGATTTATACTTTATTAAATGCAAAGTTAACTACTACTTCTGTTTTTCATCTTTCAAAATGTGAAAATCCAGCTCTGCACTTTTAAAGATCATAAAATCCAAGGAAAAGGGCTCATTTTTGTTAGCTTCGCTGTGATGGCAAAACTTAGTCTGGCTTCTTAAAGTTGCGACATCTGTTCATAAACTCATCACTGCGAATAATTAGGATCCTTGGAAATAGCTTTGAACTGCTGCAAATACTTTTTCACTTCTTTTTTGTTTACTGTAAAATCAGGTACAGCACCTTTAATAAGCCATACTTCTGAACTTTCTCCATGGAGATAAATCCGTTTTATTCCATACTGTGGAATACTACAGCCAATGGAACAACACGTCCATTTCTCCCCAAATGTTTTTGTGAAATTAAATACATAAAACGCTGAAAATAAAATAACACCAGAGAACGTAAGCAAAATAGAAAGAACACAGGTAGGCCAGAAACCAAATCACGGCTCATTAAAATCCCAAAAAATAGTTCCACCTAGCCCGAAGTCTGTCAAATAAGTACATTTTCAAATTAAGTCCGAACGTAATCTTTTACATTTGTTGTATTTCAGTTGTAATGTCAGTCCAGTCCTTGATCATTGGATGGAACAACATTTCGGTGAAAACAAGCAAAACGAGGCTAAGTATCAGGTTTGTGTGGATGCAAGCCCGCTCACAGGAAGGACATATGTTTTTCAGTCTGTTGAGTCTGTTTTTTTTGGCTAAAAAGTTGTCTACTTGGGCTTAAAGATAATTGTAAATAAAAGTAAAAATTGCACAAAAAGTTAAAAAGAACAGATACTTCCTTTGTGATCCTCCAAAATGGTATATAGTGTTATTTTTTTCAGTTGTATGTGCCATCCACTTCTCTTTGAAAGACCTTTACAAACATATTTCAGAACATTTCCGATGCATTGCAAAACATATGATCAGATCTTTATTGGGAGAGTAAAAAAAATACATTCATTTATACATTTTTGTCAATATCTCCAAGAAATAGCGGCCATCCTTTCCACGCTTGGCGCACAGGTGTAACTACGTGTAGTGTGAGGTTGGAGATGGTTGAGCGCTTGTAGAAAGTGCTGTCATGTAAGCTAAACACGGACAGGTGGACATGTGAACTCAGCCAGAGCAAACGGGCACAAGCACAGGGCCCGGTAATTGGACTGGACGGAGCGTTGTGACACAAGTGGGCTACAGCGCGAGGGGGGCCGGGACAGGGGGGCCCCTTTGTGGATCATTGGCAGATAATGGGCTCATTAGGCCAGACGTAGCTTAAAAGGGCCCCGGCTCTCTAAACAAACAGAACAGGCGATGAAGAGATGGACTTAAGGGCCCGACATGAAAGAGATATAATGAGGGCCCCCGCACCTCCCTCCCCCCTCACACTGCACACTGCACAGCTCAGGGCAACACCAAGGGCCCCTCCACTGGCCCCGCTCAGACACTGCACCTGTGGCCTGCTTTATTATAGGGCTCAAACACTCTAATCACCATCGTTACAATTCAAGTTTTCTAAGGTATATTTTATTTAATGAAGACCCAGCCCTTGTAATATGTAGCCACATTTCGACGGGCTCTAAAGGCCAGACCAAACCAGTTCACTTTGGAGTGTCTTGGAATGCTTAATGGCGGAATGCGTTTCCATGGCCAGGTCCTGGCTCACGAGGCTGTTACGTGAGCAACTGACGTCACCCAAACAATTATAGTTTTTAATCATGATGCTGATCTCAGCCATTCACAAAAAGACATTTAGTAAATCCAAGTTTGTGTCACTGTGAGATGTGGCTACAGCCAGAGTAACCCGGATTATGGTCAGCTTTTTCTGCATTTATTTCACTTCTCTGTGATGCCTCTACATCACGATTTAACACTTTATGAAATACATTGGGTTTGGATAATGACAGATGCATTATACACTACATCTGACAATATCCAAGAAATACATACAGCATTTTACAGAGTCATCCATTGCCATCAGAAATAGAAAACCTATAGATAGACATAAGCCTCAAAACATAATATAACACCCTAGAGCCTTCAAGATCCCGAATACGGCCCTGGTTAGACTAGGTTGAAGCTAGGTTTCCTTAGTTTGACAGTTTGCTGAAGTTTATCATTTTACTTCCTGGTTGGACATTGGTAGACAATGGGACAATGAAGGACAGAACTAGTAACATTTGACAAATAATTATGTGTAAATGAATGTTTATACAGCCAGAAAAAATGTGTTTCTTGTGTGTAAATTATCCCTGCATTTTGGATGGAACATGGTTGGCTTTTAATGCCTTAAAGGAGCTGTACCTGATTTTTACTGTTTTGAAATGTGAAAAACTGAAAGAGTTCATGTTCGCAATTTTTTGCATGTAATAAAGTAAAATCTCTTTTGCTCCAGCACAGATAAATTGTAAAAGCATCTATTTGGGTGAAAATTGGGCCATAGTGCTTTCTTTGCATCTATTTATAGAGCATCTTATTTTCCAAGGAGGAAAATATTAGCTAAAGTTAACAAACATTAGCATGCTAATGTTTATTAGTTTTACCCAGGGCGGCAAAACTAGCTCTGGGCTCAGAGACGGGTGAAAAGTGCTTATAAACCCATCGTGGTGAATATTTAGCGATACATGTGACTGATGTAAAGACTTAAAAACAAACTAGTTCCTGTTTTTATCATTTCAAAACAGTAAATAATCAAGTACAGCCCCTTTAACTGTAGTTACCACTTCCCTAACCTTAACCTAACTTTTCCACGAATGTCCCATCAGTCTTATGCTACACTGCAATATACTATTCAGAAATGTGCCTCTAAACTGGAGCAGGTGCACTCTCTCGTAAGCATCCCATTGGCATGAAAACCCCGCCATAAACCTCTTTATCCGTATTTTTCTTTAACTATCAGTTCACTCTCTTCGCCAAATGTCTCTGTTCATGCTCATTTGACCTGCTTTGAAATCCGATACACACTCTCGCTCCCCATTCCCCAACGTTAACCGCAACAGGTAGCCCGCTGCACTATTTCAACGTTAGGCTACACAGCGACACTAGCGCAAACATAGCTCGCACATGGTCCCAATGTTCAGCTCAAACTGGGATGCCACTTTCAGTTAAGCACCACCTCAGTCCCCGGTTGGGCTAAATGGATATTGCATGGCAGCGCGTGCGATTGAAGTTGTCCAATGCAGCGTGTACTATTAGGCACCGTGGCTCTAAGCAGTACCAGAGCGTTGGCCTTGGACTCTTTTGTAATCAGCCCCGGGAGCGTTAACATAGAGCACAACCACACAGCGGGTTTACAATGAGAAAAGAAGCAAAGGAGGCTGTCAGCTTATCCTGGTAACTGCCCTTAAAGCGTGTTTGCGTTAGACTAACTGGGGTCCCCGTGCTTCCCGGAATGGAGGTTACGCGGATGACGTCACAGCATTTGGAATTTACCAGCAAGTGGCAATGGTGAGTAATGAAATCTTTGTCAGTAAATGCTCATAACTAAAATAGGAAAGAGCTGCTACTGTCTATTAACAAAGATAAAGGTCTACCATTCAAAATATTTAGTTTGTCCCTAAAAAAAAGAAAATCTAATAAACAGTAGAATAAACTGAGCGAGACTTTGGGATCATACAGTGCTTTAACTAAGAAACTTTCTCACTTTAAAGTGGATGTGACAGGTTAGACTATACATTTCACTAAAACCCAGTGAACATGATTATATTTCAGATTTTGATAGTTTTTGTAAAGTTTATATTGTTACTTCCTGGTTGGATTTGGGCAGCTAATATGACATAATTAGAGATAATAACACAAATGTTAAGCAACCATGCTGTAAACAAGGCCAAATCCATATAAATTAGTTATACAATAGTGAAGAACTGACAATAAATAATACCTGATTACAGCTTTATTTTGTTGAATTATTGTTTAAACGTCAGTTGCTATAAATTTGTTTTTTTCAATTGTACGTCGCCTAATGATGACATCACAGCGTTATTCTGTTTTAGAACACTACCTAGTGTAATTTTAATTATTTAAATTCTTCATAAACTGCAATTTCACAGATGTAAAACTATAATAAATATTTACCACAGGTGCCCTCCCACCAAACTAAGACATTATTAGAAAAAACATGAGAACCTGGCATTATTGACAGTCAAATAATTCCTTTCCGAGTCTGTGTGTTGAGGAAATGAATTGTAGCGAGTGTGATGTGTCCTTTATTTCCCCTACTGTTAGCAAACAAGCTAGTTAAGCTCTTCACAGTTGGAGCTACAATGGAGGAACTACTTTTAGTTCACATTTAACCGAAAAGTTTATTTGAGTGAAACAATTGTGTTGTGCTTCCCATGAGTTTTCCACACATGTTGATGGCAGTTTTTCTATGGGAAATAAAGTCACATGACATGGGGTAGGATTTACTCCTGTCAGTGGTGAGGCTAAACTTTAAAGGAAAGGACACAAATTCTGATAGAGTGACTTTTTTGGGCTTCATTCACATTATTTTGAGAAATCCTGGTTAGAAAATCCTCTCCCCCCTGACCGTCAAAAACACTCCCTGCTGAACTCCCTTGATCGATGACTTTTTTTTCTCGATTTTAGACTTCAAGAGAATCGTAAGTCCTTTAATCTTGCAGCCAGTAGTTGGCAACTTAACTCAATAAGTGCCAGGGCAAACAGAAAAATGGCCAGCAGGTGAAGTTACAGGTCAGATCTGTGGAGAGGCGAGCCTAATCAGAGTATGATTTTCACATATTTGTTAAGCAATGAAAATACTTGTAATTGAGTAAACAAAAGATAGATAATGTCATATTGTAGAATATTTCAAATAACAAAATAATATCCTCATGAAGACAATGTAACTTTTCACTAGAAAAGTTACATAGCGCACCTTTAAATTGATTTGCTGGTTATAGATTGATGTACAGTGACCATTTCTTTTTTGAAAATCATTCCTATATTTTAGTATTATTTGCCTATTTTATTTGGAATTGCTCACTAATCAAACTTGCTTTGGGTTAAAGGGGGCGTGGCCAATCCAGATCTAATCATACATTCATAGTTAAACCCATGTGCTGCTTTATAGCACTGATCTCTTTCCAAGTAGATCATCTCCGATAGCCTCCAAAATGAAAAAACATTGAAAACAATCTGCTGCGTAGTTTGGTACCCGTGCGTTTAGCTTTATTAATACCAATATATTACCCAGAGAAGAGGAGAATCATGGGCCGGACAGAAGCGGGACTCAGCCGTGGACTTATTATTATGTGTCCATGTGGGGAGGGTCTGCAAAACTCCAGCTGCTTCTGTGCTCATCACGCTGCGAGCTAACACGAAACACGCACACGCTAACGCACATCTGACATCCATTAGCCCCGTGATGGAGGACTCGTCTCTCAAACGCACTCCCAGGGAAAGCAAAGTGAGCCGAAAGAGGAGAACATAAGGAGGAGGATATTTTTGACATGTAGAAATGGGACTACGATACATGCCGCTGCGCCACGTCTTTTGCAGCGGTCGGACATGTGCGCTAGCTAGCGTTTAACGAGAAGCAGCCAGGGCAGAGGCATATGTGCAACATGTGACTGGATGGATACACTTTTACGGTCTTTTTTCATCATTTATATAATATGTTAGTGTGAACTCGATGCATTTTGGAAGAGTGAATGTTGGAAAGTTCGTGGGAAAGTCACAGAAAAGTGGGTGAAGAGGTAAAATGGACCGGTTTATGAGGTTGGAAAGTGGCCAAACATTCGTAAACATTTTGAGTTTGATATAAATGTCAAGGATCCGCAACGAAAATTTGACAAGTGAAGGTCTTCATTTTATCTTCAGACTTCTTGGGTTGTATAGTTTTTGGAAGCAGCGTAAAAAGAGGCTGAGCGAGGGTAAAGTCTTATGGAAAATTGTCAGACATATTTTAGGCTTTAGGGCTGTACGCCTTCAGTCGCACATAGAAGATTTTTAGCCTGATTTTTTGCCCACGTTGCTTCTTAAGGAGTTCAGGGAGGCGTGGCCCGAGTAGCACTTCTCTTCTTGTCGGGACAGTCCTCATGTCTTTGGTGTGATTCTGCCTCGCTGATTTGTCAGGTGGCAGCTCCGAAACCTCCAAGCATATGTTCTATTCTGTCACTCAGTTCTCCTTTGTAATTCTTTTTTTTTTTTTTTTGCAATGCTGGTGTAATTCCTTTTATCTCCACAAGATATCAGCATTATCTTGGCAACTTTTACTTCTTCTTTGGTATTTATGTGACGGCACAATTCAGCGGTCTCCACCTGTAAACAGCAGCAGATTGGTGTAAAAACATTTTGAAAACAGGCCTGGAGGTGTTCACGTGTGACCACACCTCTCTGTACACTCTTCTTGGGTAACTGCTGGCAAGTGCCAAAAATGTTGTGTATTTACTTTATTATCTGCTGTAAATGTATGTGCTAGTTGTGTTATACACAAGTAATGAACTAGTGACGGCTCTTAAACTGTAAAAATGGTGCGGACAAAACCAACACGGAGTTTGTGCAGACATTTTTTAATTCTTCATCAGCGCTACAATGCCTCCGGCTCTCTCTGCAGAGCGCTCTGCTCCTGTGGCCTTTACAAACACAAATGAATCCACACACGTTTGTTCTTTTTGTTTCATTTTTGCTCTAAATAAGAGCACATGGAAAAGCAGTGTACGCCGCTCACCTCTTATCCTTGAGTATTTGTTTCATTTGGACTGTCTGTTCGATCACCTGGCACTCTGTAATCCTCCACTTGTTGCGTTGTTTTAACTTTAATCATTGCAAAATGTCCATGTATGTGGTCTGCACATTTTGACATCACATCTTAAAATCACTGAAGATTTTGAAATCCTCTTGTATGCAGCCGACTTAAGTCGTAATGATGCCCTCGTCAACCAAATATTTTATTAGTCAAGTAATTATTTTGGGGGGATTTTAAAGGATTTTCTGTTCGCAGCAGAAAGAAGAGAACATGAAGGGACATACCATAAGAATTGGGAGTGAATTCTGACTTTAATCTGCCTTTTTACAGATAAATACACTGTTTACTTGTGTTTGTTTTCTTTTATATAAAATACATCATCAGTGACTTAGAGTTAAATGTACAAAAAAATTAAAGAAAAGGAGTAAAAAGAAGAGCAATCTTATGTTATCTGCCCCCCTTTTCAACTTCTACTTAAAGCAACACTGTAACTTAAAGCAGCACTGTAACTTAAAGCAACACTGTAACTTAAAGCAGCACTGTAACTTAAAGCAACACTGTAACTTAAAGCAGCACTGTAACTTTGGAGGCGACACATGACCTGCAAATGAAATCATCATCTGAACATTCTCTAGATAAATATGTTTTATGCCATAAGGTAGACTATTTACAGCCAAAGCAACAACATTTCTATGGAAACAAGCATGAAGGCTCCTCCTCCGGGCCACGTACGAATCAGGTTTGTGGAGTCTTTTTCTTTGTTTCGTTAACGTGGTTGTTGGCCATTCTTGTTCCTGATTCTTTGACATGTCCACAGTCACCCCCCTAGAATAGCACTCCACTGCCCTCTGCTGGCCTTGTTCTAGCACGCTGCGCACTATCCGTCTAAACAGTTAACCCCCGGACACGTCTGTTCCCTCTCCGCCTCTGCCCCGACAGTGTGAACCATCCTGAGAACATGCAGGAGGAGCAGCACATGGGGCGCTCTGCAGAAGGCCGCTCGAGTCCCGGGGCAGAAAACACACCTTGTAAAAAGCACCAGATCCACCAAAGAAAGTTTCCTCCGAGAACATGCCCCATATCTGTGCCTGACGCCCCCCGTTCAGCAGGCCCAACGCTGGAGGAGGTCTGCTGCGATAGGTGGGAATCATTTAGAGAAAATTCATATTATTTTACAATATTATAACAAATGAATAGGCTGTTTTAGGTCTATCATACACAGGTAAGAATTTACTCCTAATTCAGCATTGCAAACATGTATTTAAACAGGCACAGTATCAGACTAAACTGGTCATTTAAAAAAATGCGGTAAACATAAGAAGATTTGTGTAGGAAAAACAATGTTGTGTGACTCGTGATGCATCGTGATTCAGGGTTAGTTCAAGCCGAATTGCTTCATTAGTTTTGAGAAATGCATCTTAAATGAATCGGCTCATACGTGCACATCGTATCAGACAGAGATCTGAGAGTCCCATCACTATAATAAAGGAAGTTCAAAGCTTTTTATAAAGGTTCTGTCTCATTAGCTTACTTACAGAATTGTTGTTTAAGAGATTCATGCATGTTTGAGTAATCCTGTATTGTTCTGCATTTGAGACTTAAGTTTTCAGAAAGTTTCGATTTGAAGATGTCTATCTCATATTCCCTCAGTACTTATTGTAGTTGAAAAGGACAAAATCAGAGTGATGCACCAAAGCCTTGTTTCTGCAGTTTCACTTTGGAGCAGATTGGTACGGTCCAAAGTGTATCATACGTCCTGTTTCACAACAAGGCAAAAGCAGATATAAATAGAAAATAATTTCTCATCAAACACTGTCTTGAGCTTGTAATAAGATATATTGCCATATACCCATTTCAGTCAGTTGCAGTTTATGTTGAGCCCATGGATTTTTAGTAAGAACTTGAAAAGACAATCCTCCTCGTCCGCGTGTGACATTGAGTAGTGGCGGCTCGTGGTACTGCAGCATCTGGGCTTGAAGTAAATCTTCCATAGCGCATTTTTTGAGGAAACAAACAAATATGAGCTTTACAAATGTTATAAATGATCAAAACACTCAATTTAGGTTTAGCCTAGCTTCGGCCTCAACCCGCACTCTAACTCCGCTCCGCCTGCTCTAGCCGGCATCGCGCTGATTAGTCAGGGCTAATACTGTCGTCACCACCATAAGAAGCGTTAGCTGGTATTCAAAAAGTAATGTGCTACAAAACGATACATTTTCTGTTTAATCAACGCACTGCACTCGTATCAAGAGGTTAATGGGGTGTGGAGAAGTGAAATAAATGCAGAAAAAGATAACAAAAACGCCCTGAAAGTTTAAATGCAGTATTTAAGTTCATGCTTATTACAGTGTCTCATATACAATATATTGTAATTTGTTATAAATTCATATTTTATTTAGATTGCTAAAAACAGGTCATATATTTACTCATGTGATTAGTAATGGCTTTTTCTCTTATTATTATTATTGTTGCACTGATATAATAACATGGTAATGTTAAGAACGTGAGAAGAACTAGTGGACTTTTGGGAGCAGGCGCACATTGATGTGCATTAGTGTGAAAAGGCAGAAAACTGGACTGTTTTAAAAACATTCAATTCAGGGGTAACAAAAAACATTATTTATGTTTTAGGGCTGCACAATATATCGCAAAAGTATCGATATTGCAACATTGGCTGACGCAATAACCGATATCGCAAAAAATATATATATATCTGGAGTAACACCAAAGCCTTCCATCTGATATGTTCTGTTTTTATAATGAAACGGGAAAATCTTGAATAAAATCTAGCTTTTCAAACTAAATTATCATAAAAATATAAATTTCAGATTTTTTATTCATAAATATTCTCTATCTAGAAACCTTCATTTGCAATATTTCTACATTTATTTGGTTAAAAATGTCCCAATCTACAATAATCTACAAATAATTGCTGACTTGTTGACTACTAAAATAGCCTTAGTCAAAAAGTGTATTTAAATGTGGCAGTAATATCAATATCGCAAATCTTAATAGCCATATCACATATCGTAATCATATTCAATACGTTTGTGTGACGTCAGGTGTACTTCAAGTTCAATACTGCAGTTTACAAATAGCAAAATATGCGATATACTGTTAGTGAGAAATGAGTGACAAATACCAGACAAAACTCCTGTCTTTAAACACAGCCCTGTTCCCTGGAGCTGGTGCACACAGACACTGGGAGGTGCATGAGAAGCGCAGTCACACCTCATTAATCCTTTTGGCACTGCACTCTCCACAGCTGTGCATTTTACCAGCCACTTCACCTCTACCTGCAGGTGAGAGTCAACCAAACCCTAACGGCTAAATGCTACATGCTAAACGTCAGCCACAAGTCGTTACTCTCCCGCGCTGTCGTCTGCATTCACTCTGCAACAGGTTCTGAGCACCCCTTTTTGAATCTCATTAAATTGTTCCTTCTCCAATTTGGATTTTTTGCAGAAAATAAAACTCTGTCTTCACCGCAGCAGTAGAACACGTTTCTACAGCCTCTTCTACCAAATATATCTCACCTACCGAGCACCAAAATGTCTGATAGCAATGTCCATTCAACTCGGTAAGGTTGTAAATAGTGTCTTGCTCAAGGACATTTTGGCAGCTTGAATTCAAAGGCTAATTTTCACGATTTGGGCCCTGATTTGCGTCCAGAGCTGGTTCTAAGCATTTGGGACCCCCAGATACACTTTGAATAATTGAACATAACAATGGAACGTAAAATAAAGACATCAGCTCTGCCTGGAATGTTCCACAGTTAAGCATTAAAGTGCGTATGACGGGTTTTTATGATTTTACAATTTTGACTTTATCCAGTGTATTAATACCTTTTGTAAATATAAATTATAGTTTTACACCAATCAGGTCGCTGTTTGTGGAGAAAAGTTTAAAAATCTGTCGACAATTACAGGAAGTAAACTGATGACATCACGCTGGGGAGACAAAGGTTATGCAAAATGTACACAAAAGAAACAACTTTTTTGACCCTTTAGCCATTAATCCAACAAAATAAAGGTGTTCACATCTCTTTCTCTTTGTCAAATGAACAAAATCTGTGACATTAGATGAGTTTTGGCCAGTGTACAGTGTGGTTGCTATGGTAATTTCCTAGTGTGATGTCATACTTACAACCAGGAAGTAAAATTTTAAACCTAAAAAGTAGCTAAACTGGGGTCAAATTTCTAAAGATTTTAGTAGAAATTTGAATATATTTATCTTGACTGCATTTTAGTTAAATGTGTATTCCAACCTGTCAGAGGCACTTTAAGCAAACGTCCGTTTTGCATTTGTTTAATTATGTGTGTAGTTATTGCAAAAACAAAGAAAAGAAAGAAAAAAAAGACAGGGGGAACAAAAACGTCAGTTCTGCAGTTTTGAACAACAGTTTTGAAGTCAATGGTCATGTTTTATTACAACGATCAGAGCGTAGAATGTTCATGTTGTGGCCGTTCCTGCTGCCAAAGCCCACCCCCGTCAGAAGCTAAGCAGGTGGGGCCTGGTCAGTGCTTGGATGGGAGACCGCTGAAACACCAGGGGCCACAGGGGGGCGTTGGAGGAGGAAATGTCATTGTTTCCTTAGGCAAGACGCTTCACCCACATTGCCTAGTACGAGAGTGGTGTGTGTGTGTCAATGGTTGGTGGTTGGAGGGGCCCACAGCACACAATGGCAGCCTCGTTTCCGTCAGTCTGCCCCAGGACAGCTGTGGCTACAATAACACCTAATGCAAAGTGTCTGAGTGTCCTGAAAAGCGCTATATAAGTATGATGCATTATTGTTATTACTATTCATGTTTTCCCTCATCCAAAAACATAGCTAGTGCTGTATTTAGCTTCATTCACGCTATTTTGATGAATCCTGGTAAGAAAATCCTCTCCCCTTCCACCTGTGACGGTTCTTAATGTCCGACGTGGCTCCGAGAATCTTCAGAGAATCATCAGACTCATGAGAATTTCTGCATCAAATCACAATCATTCTAACTGCTTTAGCCTGTTTCCCTTCTTTGATGTTTCTTCACTCAAATATGTAATTCCACCTACTGCCAGTAGATGGAGCCCACCGCTCAGTTCCTCGAGTGCATAAAGCCAGAAATAGTGGAAGCCAAAGTAGAGGTATGCAAGAACATGTTTGGCCAATAACTAATGCACAGTATTTGTTCTTTAAATAGTAAGCACCTGAATATTGAAAACAAATGAATAGTTGTAACAGGTATTTCTGAATGTCTGCTCGAAGTTACGACCGGCCTGAGCCTCCACATGTTCTGGACTCGCAGTGAACCACCTGTTGGACCAAAGACCAGATTCTGTGTGTGTTCATGCTCCACCTGCTCCGCTCAGTGTGGGAGAGCTGCAGTGTACAGACTCCAGAGCGGGCCCTGAATTTGCACCACAGCGGGCCCAGATGTGCAGCAGAACAGAGCCGTTCCAAACAGCTGAAGCACACACAGCCCAACGCAAAAAAAGAAAAGGTTTCACAACACGAGTTCAAAGAATGTTGTTGTAAAGATTAGTCTTACTCAGATTGATTTGTAGTTTAGAATTAGTAGATTCTCACACTCTCGCAAAGCACAACATGATTCTGAACGAGCTGCAGCGATTAGTTGTTATTCCTCAAACTTTAGTGACACCTTGTGGTCATTTTCTGTAAGTACTATTCACTGCAAAGCACACATTAAATTGACTACTGTAGTGCAGAAGTGGAATTAGGTCTAAATATACTGTTGTGTACTTGATCTGACCCGCTTTCTTTTTGTGTGTGTGTGTTATTACTTTAACTTTCCACATGATGTTTTTCTACCTCAAAAATGTAACTCATCGGTGCACAAAAGTGTCTTCTGTAAGTCACACACAGTTTTAGAATGATTGTCTTGCAGTGTGACTGTAACACTTTCTAGCATGAGTCACTTGTGTCAGAGAAAGGTGTTGCGCATTAAAGCAACACCTTTGTCTCTGCTTTAAATATTAACACGTTTTTTTTTAACCCTTGTGACCTGTTTGAAAAAAACTTCCAAATGT
Organism: Rhinogobius similis; assembly: GCA_019453435.1. Taxonomy (NCBI): domain Eukaryota; kingdom Metazoa; phylum Chordata; class Actinopteri; order Gobiiformes; family Gobiidae; genus Rhinogobius; species Rhinogobius similis. Next base: position 26,980,715 of record CM033638.1, on the reverse strand, counting down.
GCTGTTGCCTGTGCCACTTTTGTTGTTGTTTGCTGAATAAAAATAAGGAAATGTTCTGATTGTGAAAAGCACTGCTCCACTGTGCCATTTCAACTATATTATATTATATTATATTATATTATATTATATTATATTATATTATATTATATTATATTATATTATATTATATTATATTATATTATATTATATTATGCACGGTGGCAGAGCGGCTAGAGCTTCTGCCTCTCAATAAGGAGATTGTGGGTTCGAATCCCGGACCACTCCAACATCACACGATCTCTCTGGGTGGAGTCTGCATGTCCTCCCCGTGTTACCGTGGGTTCTCTCCGGGTTCTCCGGCTCCTCCCACCGTCCAAAGACATGACTGTGTAGGTTAACTGAGAACTTTAAATTGTCCCTAGTGAATGAATGTGAGAGTGAATGGTCGTCTGTCCATGTCCATGTCTCTGTGTCAGCCCTGAGACGAGTTGGCCACTGTCCAGGGTGTACCCCGCCTAAGGCCCAAAGTCACTGGGATAGGCTCCAGTCACCCGCGACCCCTAACGGGAATAAGCGGTAGAAAATGAATGAATGAATATTATATTATATTATATAGGCTCACTTCCATGAGTGGTCTATGTGTCACATTGTGAGAGATGCATTGTGGGACTGTGTGAAATGTTCCAGAGCATGGCATTAAACTTACCTTATTCAATGGCAGGTGTTATTATTGCTGTTATAATACTTTGCCAAACATACATAACACTCTCCACAGTCACAGATCTGACTGGGTGCGTCACCTGCTGCCTGTCACAGCCTCCTCTCATCTGTCGGGACAAAACAGACAGGAGGACCACTCACTGTTCACACCGAGACGCAGAAAAAATCTATCCAGGCTTTATGTTTTCAGGAACAACACCCACATGTCTCTGTGTGTGTGCTCTCAGAAACACCGGGACATGGGACTGGGGCGTGTGCTGTAGTTTCTCTCATCAAAACTATTTGCATCAGACGCTATGCTGAGCCGCTTGCTTCAAAATAAACCCATGTTTATTAACTTATACTATTTGTTGTTATAGGTAAATTATTACACACTATTAGTTTATACTGAAGGCTTAAACCCGTGGGATGCAAAACATTTAATATTTGATGTATTGTATGAATTTTGGTCCATATCACCCAGTCCTGTCACACTGTAGATTACAGTCTCAATCTATTTCTCATATGTATAGATAGGTAAATGACAAGGTAAATGTATAGAACATTTGCCTTGATTACACAGAATAAATTAAAATAAGGTACAGGCCCAAAGTTAGGGCTACGCAATTATTGTTATTTCACTGAGAGCTAGATTTTTCAGATGGTTTTGTCCTTGAGGCCAGAAAAATGTCCAACGCTTTTGAAATATGAAAAACATGTCATATGAAAGACTAACAACATGAACCAGGTCTAAACGAAACCAGGACTAAATCATGGCTAAACCAGATCTAAACCAGGACAAAACCGGGTCTATACCAGGTCTAAACCAGAAATGAGCCAGAGTTAAACCAGGACTAAACCAGAGCAAAACCAGGACTAAACCAGAAATGAACCAGAGTTAAACCAGGACTAAACCAGAGCAAAACCAGGACTAAACCAGAAATGAACCAGAGTTAAACCAGGACTAAACCAGAGCAAAACCAGGACTAAACCAGGTCTAAACTAGGACTAAACCAGGCCTAAACCTAAACCAGGTAAAACCAAATAACAAGAAAATGTAAATCTTTTTTATATTTTTGGAAGATTGAGGGCCGGCCCATAACCCCTGGAGGGCCTGATTTAGCCCCGGGGCCTTAAGTTGAACAGACCTGCCCTGTAACTTTCACAAAATGAACCGAGCCGACGCGCTCTTCTTCAGTCACTTCCACTGCTCACCACTAGGGGCCACCAGAGCACTACGCACGCTCACCTTCTCAAACCGCGGTCCGGAGCGCGCACCTGCCCCCCTCACAGCCGCACGCGCTGGGGACCTCCTCCGTGCGTAAAATACGAGCTGTGAAGGTCACTTTGGCACTATTACGCACACCTGAAGGCGAACATTTTGACACTAATGAACCATGGTGCAACCGAATACCTGAGTGATGTAACGCCTTATTGCGGGATTACACACACGCATGCACACACACACACACACGCACACGCACACACACACACACACACACACACACACACACACACACTGACTTGTCCTTGGAATAAATGTGTGAATGAGCAGGGCTTCAGAGTTTTGTCATTCAAGACGCGCTGCTGCTGGCACTGTCCCTTATCCACGTTGCCTTGGAGACATAAATCAATGACATCACGCATCCCATCGGTCCCGTAGGTAGCGTAGATGACACAAAAGGAGCCATACTGCACAACTGCGACGGCGAGCACGGCATTCTGAGGTGAAAAGTGTGAAAACGCAGACGTTTCACAGCAAAGGGCTTCAACTCACGATTATTTTTGTTACCGATGATTGTTTATTCAATTAATCGACAAGTCAGACGATTATTTGTATTGAAACCTACATTTAACTAAATAAAGGTTGAAATATGGTGACTGAAGGGTTAGACAGAGGAAATATGTGCAAATTGTTTATTCATTTTGATAATTTGATCTGGATCGTTAGCGATTGATTCATCATTTTAAGCCAAAAATTAGCCAGTCGCATAAAACAGAAAGCTGAAAAGCACAGAAACTGGAACATAGTTAAACTTCTTCTCGATCAATAATGTAATTTTATTTATTTTTTCAACGTCAAAGTGTGGCTTGATAGTTGACGATAAACCACAAGATTAAAGATGAAGATTACATTTTAGAACCCTCAAAAAACAAAGAAAACATTAAACAACTAAAAACTGACGCATTTCTATTTTGATATTCAGTGTAATAACAGCGGTGAATGAACAATATTATCCCTCGCCTAGCTTGATCTGAGATTTTTACACTATCAAAATGTATTCTCAATGTGGCACTTGGGTCTTTGGCTCAAATTGTATTCATTTATTTTTATTGAACCTTTATTTTTCCTATCTATTATTTATTTATTCGCAACGACAACCTGTTCAAGAGGCAGCTGCACAAGAACAGATCATACAATACTAAATAACACACAGATAAAACAATAAATCCTTCACACACAAAATGCTATGTCAGAATTTGTCACATTCTATAAATAATCTAAAAGAAAAAACGACACATTTTAATCCTGCACACATCAATGAATCATAATTTATAGAAGCATAAAAGTGTGACTTTCCCACTGTACATTGTACCATTTTTAACCGCATTTCGTTTAAAAATAACATCCAAAGAACACTACGCTCCCTTGCCCTTGATCTGAGATTTTGACATCATCACATTCTATTCCCAATGAGGACCCGCGGTGACTTCTGACGTCATTGGGCTCGAGCCGCGTTCCGATTGGCCGCCGCGCTTGAAGGACGGGAGGGGGGGCGTGGCCACCCGAACGCCGTGGAACATTTGTGCCGTGTGCGCGCTCGGAGGCTGCCATACCCGCCTCCTCCGCCTCTCCTCCTCCGCGGTTAAATAGTGCGCACGGAAGTCTGGGAACTGCGCAAATTCAAAGCTTGTCGAGTGAGAGCGAGAGACGGCGGCACACGTGGGTTCGATCGAGTTCGTGAGTTCGCTCTTCGGGTCGGAAAGTTCGGAGTTCCCATTCACTTCAGCGGAACCGGAGCAGGTGGTGATACATGTCTGTAGTTTCACCGTACGTCTATTGGTGAGTGTGGCACGTTTTTTTATTTTTTATTAATTTATTTTTGTATTACAAGGTTGTTTTTGTTGTGGTTGAAGGATGTAGAAAAAGATTTTTAAAAGAAATTAAATTAACCTTTATTTTAATTTTAAAGCAACAGTGTGTAATTTAAGTGTAAGTGGCAGGTGTGCGTCACCCGAATGATTCCGGGGACGTAGAAAGTTAAGACTAAACTTCCGAATATCTTCAATGGAGATGGACACGTTTTATGACAAACTGTGGAATATTATAGCTTAAAGAAACACTTCCATTACGGCTGCAATAATGAAACTAATCGTGACTGGTTGACTGTGAAAAATAATTGACTATATCATTAGCTAGACTCTAAAACGACAGAGGATATTGACATTATTACATCAAAATGTCAAAAAAATAATAGATGTTCATCAAGCGCATACTTTAATCATAAATATTCTCTATCTAGAAGCCTTTATTTGACACATTTCAAACTTTTATTTGTCTTATAATCTATTTAAAGAGTTTAAATGTACAATACAAATCGTTTGACTAGTCGACTACTACAATAACCGTTAGTGACAGCTGTGATTTCCATTGAAACAATCAGGTGGAGGCAACTGAGTCAGGTTTGTGGAGATGCAAGCCCGCTCATAGTAAGGAGGCATGTTTTCTACGTCTTTAAGTGCAGTAAAAAACAACTTCAATTTAAAAAAAAAAGTTGTTTTTAGTCTATTTTTTTGGTTGAGAAGTTACACAGTGGTGTTTTAAGATAATGAAAGTGTCATGTGACAGAAACCGTCAGGTTGGCTGTGTGGAAATCTGTTGGGGAATTTTTGAAACGGAAAATGAATTACTTTTTACACATTTTTTTGCTATTGCGTTTACTTAATGGAGACCGCAGAACTCATTTCTTAATAGGATTTAGTAATAATAGTATTTGCATTTCAGTTTTTTGGTCAGTTTGCTCTTTCAACATATAAGCTTTCAATTGGAAACCATCTTGTCCAATCTGCTCCTAAAGATTTATATTTTACATTCATTTTCTATAAATCTAGTTTACTCAAATACTGAATAAAATATATAAAATCTCCTCTGTATATAGGTTTTTGTTCTAATCTGTTCAATCAGACTGTATTGTCATTTGAGTAAATAACTGAAAAATCTTGTGAATGGGGAACAACTCAAAATTGTTGTTCATAGTAATAAATACTGCAACAGTTTTGGGTATCAAGTAAAAATGAGGCATTTTAAAATCATTCATGTTTTACGTTGTTTCATCTTGCTATAGTTCCATTTGGCAATCATAAATTACTATATATTTTACTTTTTAACTTGAATCAATTAGTTGTACCATGTCTTTTCCACGGACTGAAAAACAGTAAGTAAATGCTGTACTTGATTCTTACGTTTAGAAAAGTTTAATCGGCTCCTGTTAATAATGTACCATGTTGTTCTTTTCTTGTCAAAGCTTAGCCCGTTTATAATAAATCATGCCTCCTCTTTTGAGTTCAGGTAAAACCCATATAATGATGTGTAGTACTTTCCCTGGTGGGTCCCTGCTGCACCTACTGGAGTTTCCTTAAAGTTTCATACCTGCAACATTTGAGTCTATGTCGGGCCATTGATGTAGGCAGCTTAAACAAAGACTTTTTTTTGCAATATTTTTTAAAAGAAGTCATTGTTAGTGATGTAAAAAAGTCTTGTCCTTTTATTCAGACATTTTAAACTTTACTTGTTGTACACCTTGCACATTTTAATGAGCTTTTAGTCTTGTTACTTTATTACTTTTGATTGATTCCTGCATGTTTGAGTTAATCCCCTGCTGTCCTGCAACTGAAGTGCCATTGCTCAGAAAATTCCTGTTGTCACTTATCCCCGCCCACATTCCTTATTCCTTATGATTATTTGAAACATAAAGATTAAAGAGACACATGTAGAGTTCTAAAATATAGACGCCTTTAAAAAAAAACCAAAAAAAAAAACACGTGAATGACAATCTGCTGCATGTTATAGTGAAATGTCACTATGAAGAGGCGGGGCTTATCAGATCTGCTGTTTTGAACAGGAAGTCAATGGAATGGTTTCTATTATTAAGCAGTTTTAGTTCATTGTTGCAGTTTACATTGAACAAAATGAAAAATTATTATCTATTTATGTTATAGTTCTACACTGAACCTGAAAAAGCATAATATGGCTCCTTTTTTTCTGGTATTTTTCAGTATTAAACCTAAATTAAAATATAATTTTTCCTTTTTCATGTTCATTATAAACTGCAATATTGATCTAAAATGTCTCTTAGTAATAGACATGGGTCCCCTTGACCTTCCTGTTCAAAAAGAACTCATAAGCCATAGTGGCATTTCTCCATAACAAGGAAACGATGCTTGGGTTTTTATGGCCACATGACATTTTGGAACCCTACATGTATGACCTGGAGTCAGATTTTTTTTTTTTCTTCTTTTAATAATCGCAAGTAAGTGCAGAGAAGTGGGTGGAGTGGTCTGATTTTGACATAATGGAGCCCCTGCACCATGTGACTAAATAAGCAGATGCCGTTATGACTGTCAATGAGCCAGAAGTTTTGCTTTTTTAGAAAGTAAATTACATTGTGCCCAAAAATCTGCTAAATATGGACTGATATATTTTACACCTTCTAACATCACCATAAAAAGGTCCCTGGAGATGTGAGAAATACACTTCATTATATTTATAATGTTGTGATCTTCATAAAATGGTGAATACATGTCAATGTAAAAAACACCTGAAAATCATTGGTTTAACCAATGATTTGTTTGATAATGATAAGTTTGATTTTTATTTTTGTACAATCAACATTTCAAAGCAGTCAATGTAATCATATTTGCAAGAAGCATTTGGGAGTGCTTCCCTTCAAACTACTCTCACCAAATTAAAAGACCAATTGCTAATGCTCCAACTTTGAGTTGTTGTGAGAAAATGATTAAATCATTACCCAAATAAATGCTCTTTAAACCCAATTTTCCCACAGAAAAAACGGGTATTTAAACGTGTCTAATTTGTCCCTAGCTCTTACAAACCCCTTTGGCACATTATTAATATCCATAAGCATTCATTTTAAGACGATTGCTCAGCTTTAAAACTTATTTTTTTTCAGACAGTGAAGTGAAACTCCTGCGACCGCCCCAAGCACAGCCAATCAGAGTGCTGCGCTCAGCTCTTACTTCCAGCTTGATGATACATATAACACTTAATTAGATGCAAACAACACACACTGGTGTCATATATGTCACAAAGTGCCGATTATGCAAATTACTATTTGGGCGAAAACACAACAAAATTACTAATTTTCCCAAAAAGAAGTCCTGTACCCCAGCTTTAAAGCAATTTGAAAATACTTTTGTAGCTCAATTAATGCAAGGCTTGATTTGCTGTTCTCTCCGTTTAGTTTCAGAAATCCACCTCTCCCATCGATCTGGAGCTTTGTATATCCTTTTTTTTTCTGTCCTCGATCATTTGTACATCCCAGTGTGCATCTCCAAAGTTTGTTAATTACGACTGACGTGGTTATTTTCTACCTGCCAGTGTAAAGTTTGGTGTTGCATTCCGGGTTAACGTAACATCAGCTCTATGCAAAAAAGCGTATTCTCCTGGCATGTGCACCTGCGTAGTCCCCACCATCGCCCCCAAGTAATGGAAAAACACTTCCAAACATTAAAGGGGACCCCAACTCTATTTTTTGACATGAACCGTCTGAATCTAACCCACACCACGCCTCTCGGTCTGTAACTCTGCATGTTTTCCTGTGTGCTACTGCTGCCTGGGAACCTGTCACTTTGAAACAGGATTCAGCTCAAACCTCAGCTAGCTAGCATAACGCGAGGAGGAAGTTCTGAGCCCACGTCTTTACCGTAACCGCACTGTGTTTTCTGAACCTTTATGTGAAGCTTGGGAACAGGAAGGCATTTGCAAAACAATGTTCAAAACAATAGAGTGTGGAATTTAACTTGGGGACTAGTGAGGAATTGGAAATGGAACAGCTGGACCGTCTTTGTGGTTTAGAAAGTAATATTGTAGTTTGTGAATACAGGTGTCTTGCCTAAGGACATAACAAAATTCTCTAAATGCAGACCAGGAAAACTGAATCTCTTATGTTTCTTGGTTGTGGTTTAAGTATTGCACAAAATTTGAATGGACCATAAATTTGTCTCATTTTTGGGGGGGACTAACATTGTAATGTAGACTTATTTTGAAATGCATTTGATTCTTTTATTCATCAGTTGATAGGGTTGAACAATTTTTGAAAAAATAATGGCACCAGCAGGAGGCCGGTCCATGTTTAGTCCCGACACCAGCAGGAGGCCGGTCTATGTTTAGTCCTGACTCTGGCACCAGCAGGAGGCCGGTCCATGTTTAGTCCCGACACCAGCAGGAGGCCGGTCCATGTTTAGTCCTGACTCTGGCACCAGCAGGAGGCCGGTCCATGTTTAGTCCTGACTCTGTGCACCAGCAGGAGGCCGGTCCATGTTTAGTCCTGACTCTGGCACCAGCAGGAGGCCGGTCCATGTTTAGTCCTGACTCTGGCACCAGCAGGAGGCCGGTCCGTGTTTAGTCCCGGCTCTGGCACCAGCAGGAGGCCGGTCCCTGAGGTCCTCAGAGTGTAAGATGGCACTAACATGTCAGAGATGTACTTTGGTGCTTTGGAGAGACTTGAACACAAGTCTATTCTGCTTGTACTTCCTCTCTCAGCCACAGGGGGCAGTGCAGAGACCTGATTACAGGACTAATGTGCTCGTACTTCCTGGTTCTAGTCAGGACCCCAGCAGCACTCAAAAGTCTGGGTGTACTACTAACGGCCTGCCAGTGAGCAGTAGTCTAACCCAGTGGTTCTTAAACTAGGGGTCGGGACCCCAAATGGGGTCGCGAAATGATTTCCAGGGGTCCCCAGATGATGGGGAAAAATTGATACAATAGTCTGAAACGAGGCTGGACACCCTTCAAATGCAGTGGTAAATGTATATTCCTATTTGTTGGCCCATTTTCTAGGTCTATATTCTCAAAATGTAGTCAAACATTAGATATAAGGCTAATTTATCACTTTGCGTGTCGACTATTTTTTGTGTTTAGGGGTCGCGAATGTGAGCTATTGTTAATTTTGGGGTCGCGACTGAAAAAGTTTAAGAACCACTGGTCTAACCTACTGGAAACAGAAGCCTGGATAAGTCTCTGCTGATAGTTGATGTGGCTGTTAAAGTTAAGTCAAGTCAAACCCTTCTAAAGAAAGATGCTAGAATTAAAAATGATATTGAAGTGGAATAACTTGACACTGGTAAAGGCCTCCCTGCATCTGCATGTGTCAGTGAACAGTTTTATAACATTAGCTGTGAGGGAGGGCCTGTGGCTTTATTCATGGTTCTATTCCAGTTCCCCAGGCAGAGCTGTGCTTGTCAGAGGTCATGCCAAGTGTACACTTACTTGGAAGAGTACAATCATTTGATCACAATATCCATAGCGTTTGTGTTGCGCTGTTTCTCCTTATCCAAAAACATGGTGAAGTGGTTAGGGTTAGGGCACATTTGAGTAGTTCTGTCTATTTAAAGTATGTTCTCATCACCTGACACATTCCAATATTCCACAATATCAAATTTTGGTGGTACAATTATTGAGTCTGAGGAGAAACATGAAGAGAGAGCAATTATTCACGATTATCAACATTTGAATTCTATAATTTCTTACATACATGCATTACGGTTCCAATATGTTACCCGACTTTGAGTATTATGTCAATGCCACAGAAAAGTGTTAAAACATGTCTGTAAAGGTGTTAGTTGAGGTTTAAAACTGTAGTACTTCATTTTCAGTTTGCAAAACCGGAGGTAGTGTAACTCGCCCCCATCACTCAAACATGCAGTACATTCATTTTCAGGCACGTGCACAGCTTTAACACAAATTTTTTCAGGCAACAAAGTGCAACTTAGGGAGGACCACCCAAGCACAGCCAATCAGAGCGCTGCATTCAGCTCTTAGACGAGACACAAAATACTTTTATTAGACTTAGACAGCGCACAGTCGTTCACGATATTGCGCACGTTTCGATATATTGCCCAACTCTGACCCTTTAACCGCTTCTTGCAGATCAAACCCCTCCTGTGCATTGTGTTCTTTTGTTTCCTCCCCTTCCTCCTCCTCCTTATTGTGCTCTTCATGTTTTATTGGGCCGCTGCTCTGTTATTCTTAGCCCAGCAGGATGTTTATAGGATCCCTGTGCAGAAATATGACGGGCAAGGCCTCCGTGTTTATCTCCTTTCTCTTACTCCTCTGCTCAGGTCCGCAGTGCTCCCCCGCCCAGCGTACCCCCCAGAAGGTTCAGCCCATACCAATATTCGTCTAGCTGTTCTGGACGATAACCCATGTTTGCCAGTAGGCCCGCATATCGAATTGTGATAGTATTTCGATTGTGATTCTGTTCAAAGGTCACATTTAAACGAGGACTGGCAAAAAGACTAAACTAGTCTTTAAATTGACAAACTAATAAAAGAATCTCGTATTTCGGAACAGTTTGTCCTAGGGATGTCAAGATTATTGGGTAAATTGATAGCTGTGATTATGCAGGTCACAATATAAGAAGTAAAATATACTTGTGAACATTTTTAGAAGCAAGATTGAGTCTTTTAAATTCCACCTTTACTGCAAAAAGTATATCTAACTGTAAAGAACATTTTTTTTAATTGTTTAGTTTAGTTTTTTTTTTAAGTTGTCATTCACAAAGTTCGATTTCTGAAACTGGTCACAAAGGGAATGAAAATGTCAGTCTGTAATCATGAATAATCGCAACTCAAAAATGTAATATCGCTACATCCATAGTTATGTATAGCGCCAAACTACAACATTCGCTGTTTTTAGGCAAAATAAGACCGGATACATTTTGTTTGAGGAGGAAATTATGGTACTTCAAAGTTTGTCCATTCAAATTGCGATCTTGATTGCAATATTGATTGGTCATTATATCGAGCAGATATTTGCTCTTTTTAGCATAAGTTATCTGCCTTGAATGACCAACATGGGCAGATTTTATGGAAAAGGACATTTAATCAAGGACTTTATTTGAACACTTTAGTGTGAAGACACTCTTATGGGTTTACAGCGAAGTTCGGTTGTGGATACATTTGTTGTCGTCAAATTTTATAATTTTGGGAAAAGTATCTACGGTAACTACATAGAGCCCTAAAATATCATGATATATCTGGAAAATATCATATCATATCTGGATTCTAAACAAGTATCGGTATCTGATTTAGCCATGGATATCGGTCTAATCTAAATTTTAAAAGTGCAGAAATATCACCTTATACTTTTATTTGAAAGTTTACAATGTTACTATTTGTATTTTTAATCAGTTCTTTGTAGCATTTTACTATAAACAATATAATCAATATTCAAATTTTGCATATCTTCAGAACAATTTGCAATATAATATACATTTTTATATATTACCCTCCTCTAAACACACATACAAATTGGATATTACCTTCTATATTTTCCATCCCTACTTTTATGTCTTCTCCTAAAGCCCACAAGAGCTCCAGATCAGGCTGTGGGGAGATTTTTTTTTTCTTTTTTTTTTTTTTTCCCATGCTAATCCGGGCATATCCTCCTTAACTTTCTTTTGTATTTTTGGATATCCGGGTATTGTCTTGAAAAATGTCTGCGGTGTTCTGTTCTGGACTGTGCTGCAAAGGTCATGGAACATGCAGAGTTCATGTTTTCTAATCATCGGTTGGTTAGTTCATCCAAAAATACAGTCTGACAAGTGTTTTTTTAATTAATTAATTTGTTTTTTTTTTTTTTTTTTAAGAATTGTTGAGCAGCAAGAAAATAGTGGTTAAAATTAGGGACGTACCGATCCAGCTTAATAATAAAAATGTATTTTCTTAAAACAAGAAAAACTCATGAAAAAAAACGACTCCAAATTGGTTGAGCAACTCTTTGTTAGTTTTATGTAACAAAACCTCAAATGTCATGAGATGTTCTGGACTGATGAGGACCTGTGAATAGTCTGAATAAATCAATTTTAAAGGTTCAACCAGGATATCAACTGAACCAATATTCTGAAGTCTATCTGGTTCAACAAATGTTCCCGTATTGACACCGATATTCAGTACCATTATTAGTATTGGCGCATCCCCTGAAATGTCGATGTAAACCCTCATTCGTCCAGGTGTGGTCCATCGTAGAAAGGGTTTCAGGGGTTGTCATCCGGACACTGTTAGAAGATAGAGACGTTTCGACTTTTATCCAAAAGTCATTGTCAATCGATTGATGACAACCCCTGAAACCCTTTCTACGATCCCCTGAAATGATCGCTCAACTGGTTGATAGTGTCTCATGTCGACAAAGAACATTAGTTGATCACATATTATGAATGGTATTGGAAGTTTGATCTCCTTTTTTACACATAAAGATGTTTGCTAGTTTTTGTGTAAACTCTTAAGATTAAGATCAAGAGTTTTTCTTTTCGTCAATACAGGTAACTGCACTTTGGCCTCACGCAGTGACAGTGTAGTAAGAGTCTCTCCCCACATACGAGATGATATGGGGTTCGATTCCTGGTCAGGATAAGGTCTTTCATGCCGTCCAGGTTGACTCATAGTAGCAGCGTGCAGTCACAGTAGCTCAAGACTAAAACAATATAATAAATTGTTAATGAATTGACACTGATTGGACATTGACAATATTTTAAAGTAGTTTTGTAAAATGCAAAGCTGCTACATCACTCTGCACCACCATGTTACTTTAATTGTTATTTGGACTATAGCAATTGTACGCGTGTGTCACAATGATGGCGGCATTAATCATGGCAAAAGAGTATAAACTTCCATTTTCTAAAGCTCAGTTATCATTGGAGCAGCAGCCGCCGGGAGTGGGACAAGGGGACATAGCAATTGACAGACTATTGGTGAAGTAAATGTTGACCATTTACTTCACCATAGGACCATTGGCTGTTTCAAAGAGGAACGTTTTGAGCCTGGTCTTAAATGTAGAGACTGTGTGGTCTCTTTAACATGAACAGGAGCTGGTTCCATAACTCAGGAGCTTAGTAGCTAAACGCTCGACCTCCTGCTGTGCTTTTAGAGACTCTAGGACCAACAATAGTCCAGCATTTTGAGCTCTAAGTGCTCTGTTTGGATGGTACTCTACTATCGCACCTTGGTAATAGGAGGGAGTCATGCCATTTATGAGTTAAATAAATAATGAGTTTATACATTCATTTTGATTCTAAACTCAACAGAAAGCCAGTGAAGAGAGACTAGCACCGGCGTAATGTACTCTCTTCTTCAATTTCTTATTATAACTGTAAACTATAACTAAAGTAAGTCCACAATAGAAATAGATTTTGCTGTTCTTTTGCCTTTGCAGCACACATACTTGCACTTTCCAGTTTTTAGCTGTTTTTCCACATCGCCCCACTCCAAAAGGCCATGTCCCGTAAGATTTAAGAGCCAGACTGAGCCGCAGCACAACAATGCTAACCCTGGCCGCCACAGTAATGGTTAGCTTCAGAATGGCAGGGCAGTACAATGAGTTACAGAGGGACGTAAAGCGTAACTGCAGTCTCCAGAAGACGAGAGTGCACTTAAAAACATTTGGTGCTGGTCTCTTTGCTCCGTGCCTTATGTTAATGTGAGTGTTACCTAATGGGCTTAACATGACGTGGCTGCATGTGTTTACATAATCATAAGTCATCATTTTAAGTAGGACTGTGCCCAAGAATCTGTTACATGAGACGCATTCTGTTTGCTAACTTTGCTTGAGTCGGTGTAATGCATCATTCATCCAGGACTGGTCCATGGGAAAGGTTGCACCTAAAACGTAAACCTTGCTCTAATTAAAAAAGGGTGTTAGGGTTTCATCAGGGTTTTTTTAATAGCCCAATCATCATTTATATATCTGTACCTTCAATTTTTTTTGTTTTTTAACTAGGGGTTGGCGATATTGACAAATGAATGTCTTTATTTTCTATTTCTATATATTTTTAAAAAAATGTTTACCTTGAGCATCTCTATAACTATATAAACCAACAGAAATATGTTGAAACATGTCTTTAAACATATTGAGGTTTAATTTTCAGACAAATGTGAAATGTCTTTAAAACTAGCCAGTTTTGCTTATTTGAGAGTTCACAACCTTATGTTTTTCTCTCTGGTGCGGATATGCATTTATGAATATGTGACACATTGTAAACTGCAGGTTCTAAGTTCTAAAAATATGTCTTGAAGTAATTTAAAAAAACAAAACTCTAAAAGTATATATTTTTTATTTCATGTCTTAATGGAGCACATTAAAACCATTATCTAAATATTAATATTTTGCATATTAAGATTAATGTTAGGCCTTCATTTGGACGAATTTGGCAGGAAAAAAAGAAAAATTTGTCACAGCGGTAATATTCACCTGCGGGAGCAATTGCACCGCCAACCTGTGGGTCAGTGGATCTGACCACTCAACCAAGGATGTTTATGTCAGGAGCAGGATTCGAACTGCTGACCTTCGGATCAGAAGACAATCTCTCTGCTACTGAGCGGCAGTAGCTCAGTTGGCACAACACATACAACAAAAATTAAAACTTTTTAGACCAAAGAATGTCCTTTTCAACACAAATTGGTCTTTTAGCAGTGCTGATATAGATCTTATTTTTGTTTTTCAGTAGGCCTCTAACAAGGCCCTGCAATACTTGATGAAATGAGTAATTAGTTTCAGCAATCTAGTTTTAGTTTCAATTAGCATCTAAACCTGTTTTTTTTTTTTTTAATCTTTGATAACCCTAGTGAACAGTGCATTTTGTATTTTCTTGCTTCGACGGACTCGCTGACCTTGTAGCTACTTAAACCCATTTCCAAAACCCTTACAATTCCACTCCAACCAGCAATAAACCATTCAAATTCCATCTCCAAAGTGGGTCAGAAAGCAAGCGGAGTTGTGTTCGGTGAATCAGAAAAGGCCGACATGAGTAAGCTTGTGGTGCTCTTCTGCTGCTGCTGCTTTGTCCTTTAAAAGTCAGTTAGCTCACACATACACCAGCCTGCAGCCACTGACCAAAACGCCCTTTCCTTTAAATAGCTCTCGTGAGAAGGCCCGCTAGCCTCTCCTCTCAAAACATGGGAATTTTTTTACATTTTTTTTTTCTCCAGATGATAATTCTCAAAAGTGGATGCATCGGACGTGGATAAACAGTAGTCTAAAATGGAAAGTTTGATGGAACGGAGTGCACGACGGTCCGATACCACAGCACGCCCCCAGCGCTCTCCAAATGACTGATGGCCCAGAGAGCGAGCGCATTAGGGCTATTAGCAGGCACCTTATGCAAGCGTGTTGACAAAAGACCGGCAACTTCTCAGTTTTGTGGTCACATTGAAAGAGAAACCCAAAAAGCCTTCGGTATGCATGAGCTGTACTGCAAAACAGAGTTAGTAATGTGGATGTTGTTTATGCTTTTATAGTTTGGTTGTCAATAGTTGTTCAAGGTAACATCATCTTTGACTGGTTTTAATAACTGTCAGAACATGGAGAGTGTGAGTACGTTGTCGCGATTTCCTTGGCTCTAGATCACAACTTCGTTTTTATATTCTGCATTGTTTTATTGTTTTTGTCCTTTAAGCAGGTTCTTGTACATTTGCTTTTGCATCTCATGTTTTAGAGCTTAATGTATACAACAGTGTCAGCATGCATGTAAATGTGATTTGAGGCAGAAATGAAGAGGATTTATGGACTTAAAAACAGCACCAAAAATCATGGAACTTTACCTAACTAAGGTTGGGCAATTTCGTGATCAGAAATATGTTTTGTTTTGGGTTTTTTACTGCTTTTTGTGAATATTGTCATATTGTGATTCACTATTTCTTTACTTAATTTAGATGTTTTTCCCAATTACTCCTCCTGTTGTAAGGCTCTGAGTAACAGCTGGCTCTAACCAATCACAGTGAAGTTTGGACTTTAAGAAGCAGATGACTAGATTTACCTCACAGAAAAATATAAAGTGTACATGAATGGTAGAGCTGTCACTAACCATTATTGTAGTGGTCAACTAGTCAGCGATTACTTTTATTGTGTATAACGTTTTGTTTTTTTCAAAGGTTGAAATATGGTGACTATAGGCTTCTAGATAGAGGATATTTATGAATAAAGTTTTTTTTGACATTTTACTGTATGTCAGTCTTTGTTATAAAAGGTCTTTTGACCTTGATGTGTTTTAGTCTATAGTTTGATTAGTCAATCAATTTTTATAGTAGTTTTTATTTTTATTTTTTATTGTCTAGTCACGATTAGTCGATTAACTGTTGCAGCCCTTTATGAATGGTACTTAAATTGAAATTGTGATCCTGCTCCTAGAAAATTGTCATCACTTTTTTTTCTATATTGCCCACCCCTAGCTATGACGTCACAATGGAGAAATTTGAGTGTTTTTGTGAGGCTCAGAGAAGGGCAACCTTGTAACAGGACAAAACAGAAACACGCGTGAACAAGGTATCAATAGATTTTTCAAGTAACTGTTGTATTTGTAAGACAAAGTGATGCAAAGAGCAATGACTCTTTCAATCTTTAACATTTTTATCTTTGTCCCATTAGTTTGCACTTTCATTTAATAATTTTCAGAAAGATTACTCCAGATAATGGTCAGATGTTTGGTCTGTGTGTAAACCTTGCCAGGGTCATGATGTGGCACTTTTTATTTTATTAGATATAGTTCTTCTGTCTAAGAAACTAATAACTAAGCAATTCTCAAATCCACATTGCTTTATAGTTAACAGTATCCTTGAGAGTATTGTTCCGTGGATCTTTGCCCTTTTGTTCTCTGCTGTGACTTGATCAGATCACAGTTGACTCTACAGCAGGAACTGTTCCAAACGGTTGTAATGAATCCTGCTCAATAGTTGCATAAGCTTCAGAGGACAGTGGTGTCGCGCTCACTGCTGAAGAGGCACTTATGGGCAGGTTGGCAACTCACTGATTTTCTAACTCCACGTAATACAATCTGTTTTAGGTTTAAGATTTTTTTTTTTTCCAACTAATTTAAACAATCCAAAGCGTACCCTAACTTCCAAAGGGGTCTGGGTGGGGTAGGGTGGTTGGATATGAGAGAACAGACTCTTGAAAACAACATGGAAAATGATCATTTCTTGTGATAAATGTCTGTATTTCCAGTGATGGTAAATTTTAGACCTAAACAAAACAAAGCTAGTGCATGTCAGCCACAGCTGTCTGAAAATACTGTATAGCCAGAGTTGTTTGCTCCAGCTTTAAAAGTCATATAAACTTGGAATTACTAAGTCTTTTTGAATTGCTGCGTTTGGCCTCACGATGAAAATGTAATTCAAATAGGATTTTTATTTTTCATTAAAAAAACAAAAAAAAATCATGTTTGGGTGACGTCAGCTGCTCACGTAGCAGTCCTCTGCCTCTGGACCCAGAGCCATGGAGATGAATTTTGCCATTAAAGACCCATTCTAAAGCACTCCTTGGTGAACTGGTCTGGGGAACCACAGCCAGTCAAAACGTAGTTTTTGAGCACTGACTGGTAGAGACTATAAGTTTGTTTGTCTGTTTATGATTGATTGGACACCGAGAGACACATGCTCAGCTTTATCTGGCACAAAACGCAAAGGGAAAACGGCCTAAAATATGTCTCTAAGTTTGTTGTGATTGCTCTAACTGTTGACCTCTTGCTCTCCACAGCCCAGTGTTTGTGCCCTGCTCAGACATGACTGAGGTGATGATCAGCAGCACCCCCATGGAGGACATCAGGCTGAGCCCCGGCAAAGACAGGCTGTCCTACCAGGTACATGACCAGACACACAATGTGCTAGTTAATAAACCTCATTAATGCGGTCAGTCATGTTAAATAACATGGTTAAAACAAAGGAAACATCAGCATTGGTATTGGCTTAAAAAAAAAAAAAGTTGATCCCTAAATTTCATGTAAAACTAGTATCTTTTAGATTGCCTTGAAGAGTCATCTGCTTCTTCTGAAAGTTCACATTTCATGATTTAAAGGAGGTGTGGGTGGGAAAAAGTGTTTGACTAATTTTCACGTGAATGCAACTATACGCTCGAATATAATAATAATTTTTTTTTTTTTTTTTTTTTTTTTTCTAAAATACTTCATTATATTCATATTTTGATAATCAAGGTTGCCCAAAATTTGAGTGTGCAGACCATCCCGTTCCGCTGTGGTCTCATGGTCCGTAGTGGAATGGGTGTTGCATAAGCCCTCTGCTGCAGACGGCCTGTTGGAGGTGGCAGTGAGGCCCAGATGCAGGTGTGCAGGAATAGCAGTGTCCATCAGGTGCCGATGACAAGCTCTCTCCAAGCTTTTGTTTTACTGTCACTTCAGGAGCTATTCTGGACATCTACGACCACAGGACACATGTCCGAGAGAAACATGCTCAGCTTTATCTGGCACAAAACGACGCAAATGGAAAACTGCCTAAAATATGTCTCCATTAGTTCAGTTGTCCTAAAGCTAATGCAGAATGTATTGAAATTGATATAATTCAACTAGTACTCAATACTACTAATTTTTCAGCATTTCATTAACACAAAATCTCAGTCTTGCGCCGGATGTTTTATTGTCGTGTTCTGACCTCTGCCCCATTAGACTTTTCTCCATATGTTCCCATAGACTTGCTGGGATATTGATAGTTCTATGGAGCCTGATCTGCATAAGTGTGATCTGGTTCAAGATGTTTTTCTATTACATTTCCACACATCACGAATTGTCCAAAGGTCTTCAGTGGTGTTTGTGCAATTTGACTTGCATTATGGCAGTATTGAAAACAGAGTGCCTCGGATCTCCTCTTGTTTCTCGCCTTGGATCCTTAAAGAGCACCCGCCGCCTCCTGACGCACTCATCTTTCCTGTAGTTATTTTGCTGACTGCCATAGTTCAGAGGTAAAATCCAATTTTAATCATAAGGGATGAACATGTTTCAGAATTCTGTTAGCCCTGCCCACTTAGGCCCTTCGGTCACTCTGCCGTTGAACCATGACTGAAAAACATCTGTCTTTGCCACACCACTTTGACAATGGTAGATCTCACTTGATCTGAGACCAAGCAGGGTTGGGCCTGATTAGTCTGTCCTTAGGCACGAACTTCACCCACCTCACTGGATGTGTTGTGTGAACATAACTGATTGGTGGTGGTTGGAGGGCTAATAGCCTCACTCTACCTCAGGGCAGCTGTGACTACTAGAGATGCAACAGTAATAATATTGAATCATTCCACGTTTATTGTGCCCAACTTTCACAGATGCAGAGAGAGAACAGCTCCTTAAAGGCCTCATTGAGCAGGGAATCCACAGTGTAATTGAAAAATAAAAATGGAGGATACTTTTCTTTTTGTACTTTTCTTTGCTCTCTTTTTTTTGCTGAGGCCTAAAACCTAACTAAAGTGTGTTGACGTATCAAATTGTGACACAACTGTATTGTTGCATTCCTAGGGGTTACAGGAGGGACTGAATAATGCGTTGTAAAGCATGCTGGGTGTTTTGAAAGGAGCTATCTAAATACAGTGGATTATTGTTTTTACAGTCAAAGGGGGCCAGGCAGCAGTAACTAGAGTACTCGGCCTCTGATCTGAAGGTCAGTGGTTCGAATCCAGCTTCTGACATAAGCACTGTTGGCTGAGCGGTCAGATCATGTGTTCCTACCTGCTTGCCAACGCCCAATTCCGTCAGATCTTGGAAGCTAAGCAGGTCAAGGACTGGACAGTACTTGGATGGGAGACCGCTGGAACACCAGGTGCCACAGGGGGGCGCTGGAGGAGGAACTATTGTGTCCTTAGGCAAGACGCTTCACCCACATTGCCTTGTATGCAAGTGGTGTGTGCGTGAATGATTGGTGATGGTCGGAAAGGCCCATCGCAGATTGGCAGCCTGGCTTCTGTCAGTCTGCCCCAGGGCAGCTGTGGCTACATATGTGGTTTACCATCAGTGTGGAGTTAGATAATTAAATGAATTTATTATCATCAATTATCCACTGGTCCATAGGTTGGAGGTTTGGTTCCAGCTCCCACAGGTGAATGTGTCCTTGGGCAAAACACTTTACCTGCCTTGCCCAGTTTATGTGTACACTCTGTGAATGGGTGAGTGGTTCCTTGATACCACTTTGAGTGCCTTGAGGGTTCTCATCCACCAAAGTCCCTGACTGGACAAAGTTGTTATCCCTGGCATTTGCTTCATTACGGTTCTCCATGAATTAAAATGCCTTTTTCTTTGT
Source organism: Rhinogobius similis (assembly GCA_019453435.1). Lineage (NCBI taxonomy): Eukaryota > Metazoa > Chordata > Actinopteri > Gobiiformes > Gobiidae > Rhinogobius > Rhinogobius similis. Next base: position 26,960,732 of record CM033638.1, on the reverse strand, counting down.
AATGGTAAAGGGCTGTGAATGAGTTGTTTAGTTGAATTATTGGACAATGGAGTCTTAGTTAACCAACATTTTTATCAGTCGACTAATTGTGTTGGGATTAAAAGGGATTGGGATTATCTGCACTACAGCAGAAGGGGGATGACAGAGTGAGTTAGCTCGGGTTTTTTAGGAGTGACTTGCAGTTTCTTGAAACTTTTATTGAGTGAGTCTTAGTCGACCAATAATTTCTTTAGTCAACTACAGCCCTAATAGATTATCATTTCATTTTCCTACAAAAAGATTAAAATGTGTTCTCCGAACTAGAAGAAATGGGTCAGGAAGCCTAAACAGAACCTTTAATTCCCTGTTGTAACACACCACAATACCATTCATAAAATACTCATCGCATGTGCTGAAAACCAACGGGAATCCAATTCAACTTCCATAGCGCCCACTTCCTTCCTTAAGCATTTCAAGCTAGCGTGACTAACACCGTCCACTCCAGTTTACCGTCAGTGACCCAACACACTTCCAGCTGCATCCACTAAAAGGTATTGAAATGACTTGGCCCCAACAGAGGATAAGGAAGTGGCTGTGTCAATGGTAATCTCCGGGGGCCGCTAACACGCTCTCTCCCTCTCTGACGGCTCCCAAAATAGAACTCATTGTGTAGCGTGAAGTGTGGAAGGCAGACAGGCTGTGACATGTGAGGGTACGAGGAGCAAGGGCACTACTGTCTGCCCAAGTACCCTAGAGAGGACGCATGGGAGACAGGGAAAGATAAGGACGTTTCAGGGCATAGGTCTGGCTAATACTGAAGTCAGACCTCCACAACATGTTCTGAAAGGTATGGGTCCAAGTGTTCCTGCTGGATGAACTCATTTCTACTCTAGGAAGAATGTAAACCCATAAATAAAAGCGGCATAGTTGTTTAATCAGACAAATGTCCACATTCACACAGTGTATTTTTAGCTGCTTTTGTGCGTTCCTCCGCCTCATCCGTCTCCTGGAGGAATCCGTGTGGACACAGCTGGATCTTCTCCATCTCCTCTGCTCTCTTCTTCTCCCTCTCCAGTCGGCGCGGTGCCCAGACAGCCACACTGCCCCCACCGCCCCTAATGTCTTGGAATGAAATATGCAGGTCTAAAAATACACCTCGGCTCGGTCCAAACAGGACAAATGCTGTTCTTGGACCAGGGAGAGGCTGTTTTTGTTTCAGAGTTTTGTGAGAACAGATGCTGAGGACCAGTCTCATCCACACAGGGACATGAGGGTCCTGGTTTAGACATGATGGGCTTCTCATGAAGACGTACTGCTAACGACTCCTGACCTCAGGGTCAAGTGCCCAGTTACATAAGCCAATTTTCCATGGACTGGTATGGCTCTGGCCATTTAAGAGATGTACATTTGTTGTGCACCGCGCGCCCCTCTACTGAAGTAAAGTGCTTGATTAATGCTTAAAAGGCAAAGGACATTCTGATCCAAACTAGAACCTGGATTGCTCTCTCAATTGTGCTGAGCGTGTCAGGTAGAGGCTGGTTGTCTATTCACCTTATTCCAGAAGTTGTCGTACGCGCCGCCGTCTTGTTTCTGTTGTATTAGTTTACATGGAGCAGACGAGCTCAACAGAAAATAAGTTCTACACGGACTAAAAAACCGTTTTCAGACTGACCAGGAAATCGGTGCGTTGTTGACTTGTTGTTGCTCGTGTTCATTTAATATTGTATACAAATCAATCTACTTTATGTAACATTTTAGTGGCGAGATATTTTCCTCATTCGTCATTAGCTTTAACGGAGTTCTCGTCAAATTGGAGTGCGTTTACAACAAAAGTGCAAAAAAACGGCAAAAGTGGGCGGGGCAGAATAAGGTCAATAGAGCTGTAAGTTCTTTCATATCTACTATAGTTTCAATCTGCAGACTTGCTTAATAAATTGTAGAGGTATTAATGGTATGATATGGAAAGCTTTTGTTGAACATTCTGTACCCTTTTTTCCATAAATAATGATTCATGTTCAACATGAACTACTTCAAATGTATCAATAATTTGGTCTCTGTATAGATGTTCATCTCTGTGCTGGGAGTTATCATGCATTTAAATATGGTCATATGTTGTCATGGTATATTAAGTTCAAATGTAAAATTGATTTTGTATGTCTGTAACTAAAAGAAAAGTGAAAGTAATTCTGCTTCTCATCATTCAGATTCATTAAACAAAACTAATGCCACAGTGCAGGACATCATTTGGCCTTTAGGAGCTGTAAACTGTAGAACTCGCTACCCACTGAAATTCAGAGTGTTTCTGATTTCACCCCCAGGCTTAAGTCTTGGCTGAAAACAAACCAAATCTTGTACCCATTTGTAAATGGCGTGTGAGACAACGAATGAATGCTGAATGTGTAAATCTACTCTTATTTTAATGTAATGCATTTTAAAGGGCATTAGTGTAGAAAAGCCTCATTGGGGACTGGAGTTAAAAAATGGCACTTAATAAACTCTGTTTGCAGTGAACCAGCTGCAAGCTTTGTTTTGTAACTATGTCTGAATGTATTGTCCCTACCAAATATTAACTGAAAAAGCCACATTTACTTTTAAAATTTGTGTCCAGACAGCTATGGAACCTGGACAACAGGGTTTACACAGACACCTGCCAAAAGTAAAAGTGCCTTATTTGTGATTTGATCGGACAGTTTGCAGTGATATACAGTTCAAAACTGTGAAGCCTCTTGAGCTGTCTGGTTGTGTGACATTTGACAGTGTGGTTCATACCTCCATCTCACCTCGGGCTCCTCCTCACACTGGTTTCACAGCTTCAGTCTGGTGTCTGTCCATGCACCACGGGTCAGACACAACTCAGTCTCATTGAACAGATAGATCTCATAAGTTAAAGGGGCTGTACCTGTTTATGTCAAAGTAAACTTCGTCTTGCCCCAGCACAAATATATTACTAAAGCAGCTCTTATCTTTAGTAACATCTCTTATAGAGATCATTATATTGTTGGGGAAATTGTGGTTGTTTTGTCTGTTGTCATGTTTCTCTTTAACCAGTGTTGTATGTACAGTTTGTGCTTTTTAGCATGTTCTAATTTTACTCCATTTTGTTTTTCACTAATCTTTGTTTGGTGCCTGTTGCATCTCCAGTTTTCTGTCTTGCTATCTGCCTACCAATGGGGTAAAGAGTTTGAGAACCAGTGATCTATCCCAACTACCATCAAAGAAAAGATTTGGCTTCCCGAGTACCACCAAATCTAAACTGGGTCTGTAACCGGACTATTTCAGGTCTGAATAAGGGATAAACCAGGTCTTAAGTGGGATTACACCATGGGCACAGTAGTTTTAACTAGAAATTGACTAAAGGAAGAGCAAAAATGTCAATAAAATGCACTCTTATGTAAACATACAATTGAAGAGGAGTCCATGTACCACCAGAAGAAGTCTGCGTTCCACCAGTGCTACACGTACCACAGTTTGAGAAACACTGGGAATGGGAATGAAAATTAGCTTGCATGGCTAACTCTAGCACATTTACATTTTGGACTAACATATGTGCACTCCCCCATGCCATACCTAGTTAACACTGAGAATTATTTCCTACAATCCTTTGCTCCATTTCATTGCAACCTCATATGTGCCCCCCCCCCCCCACCCCATTACGTTCACAGTAGCCTAGCATTAACCGCCGTGTCTTCCGCAGATCTTCCCGGACCCGTCGGACTTCGAGCGCTGCTGTAAGCTGAAGGACCGGCTGCCCTCCATCGTGGTGGAGCCCACAGATGGCGAGGTGGAAAGTGGGGAGCTGCGATGGCCCCCAGAGGAGTTCCTGGTCAGCGAGGAGGAGGAGGAGGAGGAGGATGATGAAGACGACGAGGAAGAACATGCGCACAGCAATAACAGCGGCAACCTGCAAAATGGACAAGCCACGCAAATCTCCCAGCACTAGGCTCCTGTCGTCAACTCCTACGAACAAGAACCAGCCATCTTTGGTCGTAACATTCTGTCACCAGAACAATTGTTGCAGCATATTTCAGCAATATTTTGTTGAGTTTCCTCAATGTTCTTCTGTATTCTACGGAGTTTATAGACACTGGTTTGAAATTATTCATCATTCTCAACAAAAGTGAACTTTCTCGGCTGGACCATTTCTTTTGTTTCTTTGTTTGCACCAATTAAATTTATGGACATTTCTGGAGAAGCCGTGTTCCTGTAGCATGACTTCAACATTATAAGCAATACACCATTACTTTTGAATTTATTGGCAAGAAAAACTGACAAATCTCCTAGCACAAGGCTTCTGTCGTCAACTCTTCAGCCATTTTTGGTAGACTCAGACCCAAAGTAAAATCCACAGACCAATTGTTGCAGCATATTTCAGCAATATTTTGTCGGGTTTCCTCAATGTTCTTGTGTGTTTTACGGAGTTTATAGACACTGGTTTGAAATGATTCGTCTCTCTCAACAGAAATGAACTTGTGTTCCTGTAGCAAGACTTCAACATTATAAGCAATACACCGTTAAATATGGACTTGGTTAGCTTGACGAAGAGCCATTTTGCTCATCCTTAGCCTTCTTCTGAGTTTAAAGAAGCAATGTTGCCCGTCGGACAGACCCTAGTAGCTGGGTTAAGGCTGCTTCGTACCGTCCGCCGGCGTGGTTTATCCTCTGATTTCTGCACATGTTAGCCCCGACCAGAGATTTTATCGTGGGGAGAGATGGGCAGTTGAATAAACATAGATGCTGGTTTATGTAAGCATTTTAATGAAGGGACCATTTTGTTGCAGTTGTTAGGCCTAAAAAGGAGTTAAAGCGGTTGTCTGTATATATTGACGCTCTATAAAGCCTAATAAATGAACAAAGTCATTTGATGGAGAGGGACAATGTTAAACTATTGGAAGTTACAAGCTTGGAACAAATGTTTTCCAATCCAAAGACGTGTCTAATTCAAATGCACCATATACATTTTCAAGTGGAGTGGTCCATCATCTGCTTGTCTCCATGAAGATGTTGTTGCTTTGCCCGGAATGTCTCACAGTATAGCATTAAACATATACGTTTAGAATTTAATAACAGTACAATAACCTACACCTCTGACATGCTTCTTCCAGTGTCATCACCAAACCGAAATTAGAGCAGAGTAAAAAGAGGCTTCGAAGAGTTTTCCTGTTGTCTCCATAGTTCATTTAGCTCCCCCTGGATGCTGGAGGATTTTTGTCCTGAGGGTTGTTAGTCTCCTCAAACTGCACTGACACTCTGCTGACTCTACCTGATTAATCCTCCTCTTAAAGTGGATACATTATACAAAATCAACATTAATTACTCTATTTTGATTGTGTCTGCATGTTGGAGTTAATCCTGTATAGTCCTGCAACCCCCTATCCCCGCCCACATCCTCGTACGTACGTGATTATTTGATACAACAAGACGCCGTGACACGTTTAACATACTAAAATGTCATGTGGCCACTTTTCAAAAATAAACATGTAAATGACAATCTGCCGCTTGTGCAGTGAAATGTCACTATGAAGAGGAACTCGAATGGATCATTTTCTTTTACTTAGCCATTTTCGATCAATATTGCGGTTGACAAAATGTAAAATAATGATCTGCGTATGTTACAGTTCAATATTGGGGACCAGATAAAAGCTTAATGTGTCTCCTTTAAGTGGCACCGAGGCTAAAAGGCATGTTTCTGTAGGTGAATTTGAATTTCTTGAAGTATCCCATCTTTTTGCTCAAAGATTCCTTGAAAAACATGCATTCTTACTGTGAGCCAAGTCTCCTCCCCAGATCTGACCTGGAAGTTGGATAAGTTTGATGTTATGCTGTGGAAAATTTCAGACAAAGCAATAAGTCGATGGAGTAGATTTTCACAATCGTCTACAAAAACATACGTCTTCAAAATCCCCTCCATTTTCCCGAAGCCAGTCTAACGTGTGCAGAGTGGGGCTTGTTGTCTACACTGTCAGTTGATGGAAGGTGTTTCTCTGCTGTCTCAATTTTCGTCTCGTGACCATTTTGTGAATTGTCTTGTTGAATTTTTCATGTTAAATATTATTCTTTTCACCTGCAATAATTTTCTAATTTCTATTATTTGTGGCCTTGTGTTCAATCATCACCACAAAAAACGTCTCCAGATTTGCATACCAGCATATTCTACCTGTGTATATAAAAGTTAGTCTGGCAATGTTGTGTCGGGTGAAGTGGTGAAAAATGTTCAGACTAAATGTGGAAGAATTATTAAAATTGTTTTAAACCTGCAATGTATAGATCCCTTGAATATTTGTAAATATTTATAGTTCTTTGTATTATTGGAAAAGTAGTGTGATTTTCTCTGGGTGGTTTGTATCGGAAATAAAAATTGTCTTCCTTTTTAAAAAAAATTCTATTGTCGTTATGAATGGGCAGTATCTCCTAAACTGTAATGTACTGAAATATGTGTTGGCCATTTTGTCTTTTCATTAACTTTGCAGAAAGTGTTTGAAAGTCCTTGCCAAGCATGAATGACGCCGTGTCCACACTTCAAAGTTGTCTCCATTCAACTGGCTTTGTTCTCATCATGGGTCGTCACGTTCAATGAGTTTCAGAACGGATTTTGTTTTCTTTAATTACCAGATACCCTTCCAGATGCAAATATGATGTTCAGGAAGGAACACACATTTTGGACAATTATGCTGCCTTCATCTGGTCCTCGGGAACAGGTTTCTAAGATGGGGAGGATTCTTGGAAAATCTGGATCTTGACGTCACCAATAATAAAATCACAGACTCCACTCTTTAACAGTTTAATAGAGCTAACCGTGAGATTTATGGTTGTTAGCCTGCCCAAAAGCCAACGTAAAACTTTGTTTTGGAAAATCTAATTTAGCTATAGCTAACATTACATCGGCATTTAGATAAACAGTGAGTCTTTCTTGTGCAAATACAGTATGTTGCTCTTATGAAGTAAACGACTGACAGTTAACCCTTAACTGTAGTAACATTAGTCAATGACCTCAAATAATTAAGATCGTTTGATAAATCAGCTGATTTTCGTCAGTCTCCACAGCAGATGACGTCAGGCAGCTGCTTCTCACACAAGTTGCAATAGAACCATCTACTAAAGGACTAATGCTAACAGAATGTGCCACTATTACTTTGTAAGCAATCTCACAAAAAAATTAACTGATTTAAAATATTCCGCCTGACGTTAAAACTTCTTAATTGTATATTGTGGACAAGACTTCTAAAAGGTAGCCAGTTCTTGTGCAGTTTTTCGCTGTTAGTAGATTTTTCATGTGCTACTTTAACTTTAACTGAGTAATTCTTTTGCACATGTATCTGTACGTGTCCGTAAATAACAAAATTGACTACTACTTCCACCACTGATAGTCAGTAAAATCAAAATAACAGAATGGATTATTTGTGTGCATCTGGATCATTTAGATGTTTTTTATCTGTCAGACATCAGATCATTTTTGGTGCACACAAACCTATCCATAGTGTGGACATAGCCAACATGCACCTATCCACTGGTGTGACATTAGGGCTGTGTGTATTCGCGTACATCTCCTTGTCCTGTCTGCCTGCAGGTTCCACGTTTGTGTAAAGCTCAGGGAGACGCAGCGCCGCCATCTTGTTTTTGTGTTTTTGTATCTGGAGCACTTTGTGAGGCTGTAAATAAACATTTGCTACCCGACTGTGCAGACTTGTGGCTCCTCGCTCACTTCACCTGCACTCACTTCCTGCCCTGTTTCTCACATACAGCTCTAACCAACATAACCAGCAGCATTTAGAATCAGGCCACATGCTACTTCCTGTCTTTGACTTATGTTTCTGTGCAGCACGTTTCATCTTCTGGTAAATGCAGTTTGTGCAGTACATGCACATGAAAGTGTACAGAGGACAGTGAGGTGTGGTGATGGTTAGAGCTGGTGAGGCGCAGTGTGGCAGGTTCAAATAGGCTGATGGTTGATCTCAGATGCCTTTATTTTTTTTAGAAATATGTAAGAGTCATGTTTGTCGACAGAAAAAACAAAACCTCAATTCAGTATTTTGTGTGTTCGCGAAAAAGGGGAAAAAACGGGGTCGCTGGCACCGCAGTCTGATGTCTAATCCAGTGGTTCTCAAGTTGGGGATTGGGACCCCCATGGGCATCACGAATGATTTCTGGGGGTCCCCAGATGAGAAAAACTGAAAATGATACAATAGGTATAGACTTTTATATAATAATGCAGTGGTAACCGCAGATTCCTATTGTTGGCCTACCAGAATCATTTTTACAGGTCTATATTATCACAATTAAACCAAACATAAAACATAAAGAATACTTTATCACTTTGCTGGTCGCCGTTTTTTGGTGTTCAGTGGTCGCAAATGCCAACAGTTGTTAATTTGAGGGTCAGGACCACAGGTCTATTTATATGAGTTAAACTATATGCAGTCTGTTAACTGTAACATTAACAATATGATCTCTTGTCATTCCTTGTCTGTAGATTGCTATCGCCTCGGTCTATTATCAATACAATATTTACTAATTATTTATTTTAAAGTTGTTGTAAAAAGGTTAAGTTAAAGGCCCTGTACCTGATTCTTATTTACTCTACTTAAGATAATTTCTCGTTACATTACACATTGTCTGATAGAAGCAACTTCATGTAAAGACATTGGGTTTGTAATGGATAATCTGTGCATATTATAAACAGTAGTTTCAAAAGTGCTAAAAGCTAACCGTAAGGAGAGTTAGAGGAACTATATGGAAACAACTGCTTGAGACTATTCCAGACAGTCGTTTCTGAGTCATGGTGCAATATTGAGTGACAGGAAGGACTATGTGGGCGGGGCTAATGGTGCAAACAAAAACATGGTTCAAGGTTCAAAATCAGATACAGGCCCTTTAAACTGCGCAATGAAATCTGACACTATCTGGTTTAAACTTATAGTCCATCGTTGTCTTAGTAAATGCGCGGCTTGTCCTCGTTGCAGTGAATTATTACAACACTCAGAATGCATTAGGAAAGAGAAATAACTTGTTGTAAACAGTTTTAAATGAATTTGTTCTGTTTTTGTTTGTTTGTTTTTTTCACATTTTAAGACAGTAAAAAACATGTATAGCACCTTTAACAAAAACGTCAACATGTCTCGCTAAATTACAAGTGAACCAGGCACTCACCTGGACCCATCACATTTCACATAACTGTAGCCCCTGGATAAGAAACCCTTTCCGACGTCACTGTCGCACATATTCAAGTTTTTATAAAGAACTGTGAAGATACATAGTTACTGAGGCGACAGAAGCAGAGGATTGACTATTCTGAAACAAATCATTAAAACATTGACGGACCATGCCGTTTCCACACTGAAAGTCCTCACACAACGTTCAAAGAATCAATACCGGCCACAATTGATGTTTTCCACGAAAGTCATTGTAGAATCTTCCACTGAAGCTTTGAATATACAATGGGAACAAAAAACTCTTCCTGGAAAAAAACAACATAACTATAAATGTTAATAATATCCCAGGTCTAAACACACATAAACATTTCATCAAAAAGAACATGCTCTTCTCTCATCAGAGCGTGGAAAAGTGCAGTGCAGAGGTCAGGTCAGTGCATGTAGGTCAGGCCTGTTACACCGGAGCTGTGGAAACATGCCTGTGGTGGAGGACCTATGGAGTCAGCAGATCTCTGGAGTGGACAGAGTGTATCTATCACCTGAGGATCTGTGTGTCAGCTGATCTGCACAGGACCATGCATGCCTCACTGTCTTTTCTACTTTAAAGGGGACAGATAGTGCTTTTTTTAATATCCCATCCAAGATTACCCTGATATTGTATACCAAACTACTGCAGCTTCTTCTCTTAAACCTCTCAATACAGCGTACAACAGATATTCTTCACTGGACACACCACTGTGCACCGTCCTGGTCTACACTACCAACAAGAAGACACTCACTGGTTACAGTTTATCTTCAAATGCGTTTACCTGAATTACCCTCTATATTTAAAACAACACTTAATGCCCTTTAGCTCCTCCTACAATCCTCGTCGCACCAATGCAGCCCAGTCTCCAGAAAAATACGTACATAATTTATGTTTTTGTAATTCAATTTACGTAACTATTGTATGTTTTTGCATCCATGAAAACGTACACATTTTCCGTTTTACTAAATTATGCTGCATGAGTACGTCAACTGAAAATGTACATATTTCACATTTTGCAAATGATGTTACATAAGAATGTCAACCAAAAATGTACACGTTACAGTTTATCAATTATAAACCCTGACCCCAACGCAGACTCTAACCCTTTTACAAAACTTAAAATGAGTACATCTACTACATAAATGCAAAATTTTTTGGAGACCATCACCTATATTTTCACACCCCCAGAATAAAAAAAGAAATGAGTAACCATGCAGTTTACTTCAGTATACTTCAGTATAAAGCCCCAACTCCCCAGAACCTCCTCCCAGTCTCTACCCGCTCTTTGAGAAAATGCTAATAAATGATTAGCATTGGTGATTAGCATGTAGGTCAAACATAAATGACCCCAGGAAATCTTCTAACATCGGAAAAATGCCTTGTAAGTGTCTGAAACATTCTGTTTGTGCGGTAAAAGTGTTGCAGCAAGTATAAATTTTAAAAAAGTTTTTGTGTGTTTCTGAGTTTTTAGTGCTTACTTTGATGAAAATGTTTGCCATTTAAAGACAGTGAAAAGTTGTGAAAAAGCAGTTTAAAAACTCTGGTATCTGCGCAAATTTTGCATTTATAAAAAGGCAAAGTACAAAAAAAGAAAACACAACCGCAATTTAACTCAATTCTTGATGTGAGGCGTATGTTAGCATAAACTGATTGAAAATGCATTAGTGCTAACTCAATGAATGGTACCAGGCTAATGGAACGCAGTGAAATATATATATATATATATATATATATATATATATATATATATATATATATATATATATATATATATATATATATAGAGATAGATAGATAGATAGATAGATATAATATATAATACAACTCAGAAACCATCTACTTTCTTCCAAAAACTGCCTTTCAGTAAAAATACTCTAAATAATTATTCTACAAGACATTCTGAAGGGCAGTGTTTCACCAAAATGTAAAACGAGTCAGAGCCGACGGACAGTGATGCTCAGAGCTGTGCAGGAATGGAATCACTTACCACAGAACATAAGGCAACAAGGCAGTGCTCAGAACTACAAAAAACAACACAAAAGACATTATTTTAAACAAAAGTATGAATGCATGTGAAATATCATGTGTGAACTCACTTGAATTGCATTTCTTGAATCTGTATTTAACCTGAAAGCAGCAGGTATTGATGCATTTGTGTAAGAAAACAACAAATAAACAGTTTTCATTGAAAGTGTAGTATATGGATATTTAAAATTACAATTATGGGGATGAAATAAACACTGGAAGGGTCTATGCATGATTAGCTCAAAAATACAGGAATCAATCAATACACAGCTTTGAGTAAAATAATGAGAAACAAGGTTAAAAGCTCATTAAAGTTGATTTTGCATAATATGTCCCCATCATAGTAAGACTAGCTGCTACATTATCTACATTTACAGTGTTTTTACGCGGCCTGTGCTCTGTGTTCTGACCGGTGAAGTCACTGATAGCTCTTCTGGACCATTCTTGGGATTCTTTCCGATGGAAACAATCTCCGTCTGATCCCAGTGTGTCAGCGGAGCCCGAGCTGCCCACCCCCCGGCTCTCATCCAGCAAGTGCCCCTGATCTACTGTCCTCCTGCCTCCCTAAACTCACCCTGAAGCACTCCCCCTCCTCCGCAAAACACTCACGCCATCTCATGTGTCAAAGGAAAACACGGACATTTTCCACTCTCACTTAGGCCTGTCACGATAATTACTTATTACTTACTTCTTTGCACCTAAGAGAACATTTTCTTTCTTTTTTTGGTACGATTTGAGCTGTATAGAGTGAAATAGGAAACTTTTATGACATTATCGATACAAAACTAAGCACGAAAGTGTTTAATTGTGCTATTTGTTCAGAGAAAATTGCACCGTTTTGAGAGATTCTTTAGTTGTCTGTTGCATAAAGTAGTGTCAATATTTTTGTGATACTTTCTGTAGCAATTTATCACACAAAATTTTTTGTCATGACATGCCTATTCTCACTTGCTGTTGTTGTTGTTGTGTCAAAGGACAAATATTCTGCAATTTGTTTGTGTTGTTATTGGCCTTTAAACGTGCTCTTGGGTATCTTAACTTTGACTCATGCTGTAGAAGTAAAAATGTAATGTTTTTACAAAGAACAATACTGTAATAGAACTTTATCACAGCCTGGGGAGATGCCATATTAACTTAGCTGTGGCTCCATCTACTGGCTGCAGAGGCAATTACACACACTTGTATCTACACAGTGCTTTGTAATGCAGCGGTCCTGAGCTGTGACGCAGGTGTAATGATCGTGATTAGATGCCCCTTTAATATTGCTCTAGTGTTTGTAACTACTTTAAGGTGAGACGCTGCAGGTGAATAGGAAAAAATCTTAAATTTAAAGATGTCAACGTGAAACGCCTCCTGTAGTTTACTCACAGAAATGTAAGAAAATAATGTGTTACAAGTTTTTCATCATGTCATGTTTTTATATAGAAAAAAGTCATTTTATGTTTTAAAACGGCCAAAAGTGCACATATTTGGGACATTTTGCATAATAAAACAAATGTATTTTGGATGTCTTTTTGGATTCCTTACTTAATTTTTAAGATAACTAGATTTGACTGAACATTGGCCAAACATTCGCCTCATTTTTAAGACTTAAAACTTCAACAGATCAAGCTTAGAAGTAGATATCAACAAATCCTTCTGTACGATCCATCAGCATGTAATTTAATTAAGCAAGAATTAAATAATAAAACATCTTTAGGAGCAGACTGGACATGTTTGTTGTTTCCACATGAAAGCCGATATGATGAGAAAGCAAACTGACCAGAAAACAAAACATTTTAAAAAATCTGTTTCGCCCTTAGTGTTTTGCCCTAAGACCATAATATTCAGGAACAGCACCTTTAATAATGACTTACGGTATTAAGTTACTAAGCCTGAGTCATTCTAAATAAACTGTTTTTCATAAAGAGTTGAGTTTGTCCATTGTTTATCAAGGCTTTTAAATGTGCAGTTATTAATGTGTTCCCGCAAATGCTCCGAGGCGTATTTCTGTGCGTTGTGAGCTGAATCTTGAATCCATTCTTATAACTTGTCGAACTGTTGTCCCGCTGCTCGTGTTGTCTGCCCTTCAGAGCTGACATGTGTGGTGCATGTATAGTATGTTACATCAGGCTCGTACTTGGCAGTAGAATTGTGCGCTGCATTCCCACAGCCGCTTATGTAACGGAGCGCAGTGTAAACAGTGACGCCGCTTCGACAACGGCTGTTTCAGAGCACCGACGGAAAGACAGCGTAAGAAGAACAACACAGTAATGCATCGCAAATCAGGGCTGCAAGATTAAACGCTTTTTTAATGGACGCAATTAGCAACACGCCAATGCTGCAGTTTTTGAAGAACTATCATTTCCTCTGCAAACAATGAAAGAGCCTTGTTCTTCTGCATAAAAGCTGCTAACTCTGTCTTTTAGATTTGAAAAACATGTGATTCTTTAGTTAGTTTGTTATTTGCCTTTGCTTTTTGTTAATTTTGTTTGTGAAACGTGAACAGATTTCTATTGTTAAAACATAAATCAAAAATCTAAAGTTGTTTCACACACTTTTTTCACTCCTACTTGAGTAATAGTTTGCTTGAAGTTACAATAACAGTAACTCTTCAGTAAAAGTTTTAGTTCCCCTTTTCACTGTGAGTAATTCCTTGATAACAGAAGTGTCATATGAACAACATTAAAGGGGTTGTACCAGATTTTGACTGTTTTGAAACGTGAAAAACACAACTAGTTTGTTTTAAAGTCTTTAGACCGGTCCAAATATATCACTCACTTTCCTAATGCAATCCCAGGATTCCAAATATTCACCATGAGGAGCATGCTAATGCCGCACTTCCTGCTTCTCGTAGAATAAAACTCTATAATCAGATGCAGAAAAACCGCAGGGGTCTCATTTTCACCCAAAAAGATTTCAATAAATATATATAAAATTGGGCACATTAATTATTTCTGTTTTTCACGTTTTAAAACAGATTTCCTTTAAATACTTACGTCTTACCTTCAGATATGATTTGTTTTTGTGTCTATGCTTTGAAAATTTGAAAAGATTTTGTCTGTCTGATTACTTTATCACAAAAAATAAATCATGTTTTAAATACATTTTACGTCCAAGCTGTTAATCGTTAATATTCACATTCAATTTCGGTGCTTGTACAGTCTTATAAGGGCTTTTTTCAGACGGTGAAGTTAAACTGGAGTGGACCACCCAAGCACGGCCAATCAGATCGCTGCTTTTAGCTCTTACTTCCAGGTTGACGAGCCATAGAACACTTTGTTGCAAACAGACAGCGGGGTCATTTTTGTCAAAGAGTCCTGCTTTTACAAGGTTCTCTTTGAGGGAACGCACAAATTGTACTCATTTACAAAATAAAAGGTCAGGTACCCCAGCTTTTAAGAATAGAGGTTATGCCGAGACATTTTGGTTAAAAAAAATCTCCTCAAAATTTCAACTTGAGTGGTAGAATTATGGGCAGCACGACTGATAAAATGTGTTTGTTTGCTTTTTTTAATGCCTAATTTGAATTGAAAGTAGTTTATCTGTTGTTCCTGCGATGCAGTGCTTAGCTAGCTCATTTGTGAACAGCAGTTGGAGATAAAGGACACTTCAACTGCTGTATAACAATACATTTCCTCAACACTTTGACTCAGAAACATCTTATTTAAGGAGAAAAAAGTCATGAGATCAAGTGTGTGATCCCTAAGTATCAGTGAGAAATGTGAGTGCATGTGACGTTGGAAATCTGGTTTTCTACAACTGTTTAACATAGTTGTAGACTTTATATTTGTCTTCAGACTGTAGCAGCTTTTTTCTCATTTTAGTTGTGTTTTGAGCTTTTACTGGAGAAAATACCATAAGTCACCATCAGTTGACAATGTAAACCACTTATTGAGAATAGAGTTAAAATCCGGCTGGTCAGAGACATAGCCTGTTGTTTCTGTGGGACAAGTGTTTTTGGGGTTTTTTTGTACTTTTTGTGCCTTTTTATAAACGCAAAATTAGGTCACAAATGTTGCCCGAAAGGTGTTTGCAAACTAACTTCTCACAGAGCAGTCAGCGCAGGCTTTTAACGGCTTTTTCACAACTTTACACAGACTTTAACTGGCAAAGAGCTTCATCAAAGTAAGCACTAAAAGTCAAAATCACACAAAAACTTAATGCAGCACTATTACTGCACACAGGGAAAGTTTCAGACACTTACAAGCCATATTTCTGATGTTCCGTTTTCTTGGAGTCTGTTATGTTTGATCTGCATGCTAATCACCAATGCTAATCGTTTATTGGCATTTTCTACAAAAATGTTGTGCTTTTAACCATGTTCTAACAATGATCCGTCATCAAAAACATACCTGGAGTTGCATTTAGCTGCATTCACACTATTTTGAGGAATGCTGGTTTAAATATTCTCTCCTCTCAAAACTCTCTGCTGGACTCCCTTAATCGATGATGTTTTTACTGATTTTGCACACTTATCTCAGAATCTTTGGCTGTTTGAGTCTTTAAATCATTGCCAGACTCGCTCGGAGCATTTCTGTCATCTAAACACGATCACTATAACTGCTAGCTTAATTTCACAAAGGCTCAAATAACATGTTCAGCTTGTGTAAGCACGATCCAGCTACTAAAGTTAGTACCAGGGCAAACAGAACCAGATACAGATATACATTTTGTTTACATAAAAACATTTTTTTAGTTCTAAAACATGAGCTGCCAAACTTAACATACACAAGAGCATATTTAAAGGCTAATAACAATACAAAAATGCATCATATATTATTTCCTTTAAAATGCAGCTTTACTTTTGTGATGTCATTTGTTGTTGTATAATTGTCAGAACCACAGCTGACAGTAAAGATCAGGACTGTTCTGATATTTTAGCAGTTTATGCAGATTTTCTTTGGAGTTTACATTTGCGTACATTAATGACCAAAATCAAGATGGCTGCGGGTGGCGCACAGGTCAGGAACTGATTGACTCTTATGCTTTTTTGCCACTCGCTGCTAAAATTCAGAATCCCGTGACGTCATCTGCACAGCCTCTACAGTGACAGGGATACAAGGTTTAGTTTCACGAAAATACATCAAAATCCCCGAATATTCAGTGTGCACAGATGGAACAGATGATGATCCGGTGTAGTCCTGATTTTGCCGCAGAGTGCTCCAGTGTGGTCTGAGTTCATATGGAAAAGAATCTATTCCCATGGTTCTTCCCGCAGTGTGAGACTCTCCGAACATGAACAGGGCGGGGAAAAGAGGTTTGTAGTTATTTATATCCTGTCTGGAGACGCATATCTGGCACTGTCAACAAGGGGCCCGGAGACGTACCCATTACCCGGGGACAGGCTCACTGCGGCGGAGTGGACCCGGAGGAGGAGCGGGGTCAACGGCAGGCGGCATGTGGGGGGTCAGCGGGTTAAATAAGACATGGTTAGATAACGGCTGGAAATATCTGACACTCATAAGTCA
Organism: Rhinogobius similis; assembly: GCA_019453435.1. Lineage (NCBI taxonomy): Eukaryota > Metazoa > Chordata > Actinopteri > Gobiiformes > Gobiidae > Rhinogobius > Rhinogobius similis. Next base: position 26,944,104 of record CM033638.1, on the reverse strand, counting down.
ACTTTAATAGACCTGGTGCAATGGCATGACAAACGGCTCGGAAAGAATAAGATGTTTTGAAGAGGTGCAGAAGGTATTTATAACTGTAGACACTTATCTGCTTTAGTGAAATATGATGATGTTTACAGCATTCTTTCAAATATATGAAAGAAGGAAGGTTACTACCAGCAGACGAGTGAGATAAAAGATGCTTTATTTGTCCCGCAAGAAAATCAAAGTGTTGCAACGCACAATTAAAGAAAACCCGGAGAATAGAAATATGCAATAACAAAAAACATGATAAATAACTTTAGAAATATAGTTAAAGCTAACACACTGTGGAGGTAGAGCTAAATAAAAATGTGTATGTACAGTAAGTGACTAAGTGCAGTGCAGTGTATGGACAGGATAAAAGTCAGATTAAAGGTGCTGTAACTGATTTTTATTGTTTTGAAACGTGCTAAACAGAACTAGCTGATGTTAAAGTCTTTACATCAGTCCCATGTATCACTTAGATGTAAACAGATGTTTTTATGTTATATGTTATGGAGCAACACAGAATTTACTTTTTACCTGCACGGGAGGGAACATGGACTAGTTCTATTTTTCCTGTTTCACAGCAGTAAAAATCAGGTACAGGCCCTTTAAGTAACTTCAGTAAGGATTGCACCAGAGAGGATTGACATTTTGTCACAGTATTGCGCATGATTGTGTTCATTGTACAGTCTGACAGCAGCAGGAAGGAAAGACCTGCTTCACACAGCTGTCACTGAAGCAGCTCTCCAGAGCAGACAGAGCGTCCTGGAGGGGGCGAGGCTCATGGTCTAATGTCCAGAGCACAGCCTAGGATGGAGCTGGACTTGCAGCTTCTCCTTCATCCGTGATGCTGCTCCTCCAGCAGACCACACAGAGTTGTAGAAGGTTCTCAGGAGTGGCCCGGTCACCCCAGAAAACCCTCCCCTCAGGAGGTAGAGACGACTGGCCCTTCCTCCACAGTGCATTGGTGTTGTAAGTCCAGTTTGTGGTTCAGATGAACACCCAGTCAATCCTCTCAATAACCCCTGGATGTTCACTGTGAGGGAGCAGCAGTGTGATGTCTGCGGAAGTCCACAGCTATATTTTGAAATTGTTGCTTGAAAGAAGAAGTATTATAAATAGAAATAATATTTACACGTTGTTCGGGGAGATTTTAGAACAAAGTGGTCTCATTGTAAACCTAAGAGCTGCTTTTAGGCTACTAGATATTTTACCTGGGGCAAGACATATTTTTGCTATTATGTAGATGAAAATCTGATACAAATTGTTGTTCACAATATTAACCTAGCTAATCTGAATATTTAATAACAAACACATACAGTAAATAAGAAAAGACTATTTCTCATGACATTGACACTTTGACATTGTGAAATCTCTGTTCTTGTCAACATCAGTGTGTGGTTCAAACGGACACTGTCTTCCATAGATATAAATAGATGTTTTATGGTTGGCTCCCACATCCTAGAATCCTCGCGGTACAGTAAAGGAATGCATTCCACTTTTGTTAGGTCTAAACTACACACTACAGGTGCGTGTCCTCAGCGCAGAAACAGAAGACCAGCTAAATCACCCGTGCCCTCGCTGTGACCCGGGCTAGAAAACAAGGCCTCTTAATGGAAGAATGTACCAAACCCATGGAAGTGCTATCAACAGACTCAAAATAAACCAGCACACAGAAATGTACAATGCCCAAAAAGGCCTGTCCGGCTCTCCCAGCAGATGTTATGTAAGGCCAATTCTCCACTGCATTTATCATTGTTTTATAACCCATAATTAAATCAGGGAAGAGTAACCGCATGGACTCGAGTGTTTTTGGACAGTTAAGTGCATTTTGTTTTATTAGCAACTCAATGTGAGGTTCTGTGTAATGAAATATGAAACAATATTGTAATACTTTGTACACAAACTGAATTATAGATTTGTTTGAGATTGTCTTGACTAAAGGTAGACTTTACCTTTTTAGACACTCAAAACCCTTTTACGTTTTTGTGCATTATTCATGTTGCCACAGCTGCCCTGGGGTAGACAGATGAAAGGAGAGCGGCCTATGTGCACCACTGGCCCCAGCAACCACCACCAATCACCAAATGTACTGGAACCATCGACCTTTGGGCTGATGTTTGAACAAGAGGGGTGTTTCTGCAGACCGGGAGACAGCACTTTTATGCCCCGCACATACAAGTCCCACACCCAGACAGGGGCGTCAGACGGGGGGGGGGGGGGGGGTAAAGGGTACGGGTTTGCCCTGTGTCCTTTAATAATTTCCGTGCAGCACATCTTTGATTGTAGATCTCACTTGTGATCTATAAACGGAGCAAAGTGTCCACATTTAGAAAGCAAATTCTGCTGGTCAGCTCAGCAGCAGCAGCAGAGCCGCAGCAGCGGACGATCCACGAAGAGCACACCCCACACCTCGTCATTGTCACCAGTGCATGGAGAACATGAACTGTAGCTGTCATGTCGCTACAGCTCAGGTACCCCTGCTGGTCCAGCCCAGAACCAACTCCCACGTTGCGCAGAATGAATAAAGCTAAATTAATTCATGAATCCGTGCTCTGAACCTTCTTTCGAATTATGTACTTTTATTCCAATGTTCAAATCGAAAAATGTAAAATCAAATCATGTTTTCCTTTATTTATTTTTGATTTTAAATTGAAAATCAAATGAACAAAGGATACATGGACCAAAGCACCTGATTGGTCAGTTATTATTGATAATATCTTAGTTTATGAAGAACATAACAGGGCTAAAACACCAGGATCATGTAGATTCCAAACAGACATTTTAGTTCCAGATGTTGAACTTGACAGAAGCAGTTACAGAGTAAAGAGCACCAGTGTCCCAGTAGAAAGTGAATGGCAGCTCGGCTTGAAGGAGCCGGAACAGCCTCCATGGTCACTTCCTATTTGGAACGCTCCTGCATCGGTCTGCACTGTTCACTGTTTTTACGCTCTATGGTTTACAGTCTGGTTGCTAGGTAACAGTTACATTACCTCTACCTATGTCATATCTGCTGCCCATGTCCAACCACATTATACACTATATAAAAACTGTCAAACTGGGGACAAATGGGCAAAATATTTGGTCAGATCTTAAATATAATTAAGTTCACCATGTTTTATGTGAATGTGTAGTTTAATCTGTCATATGCACTTCAAGCCCTTCACAAACAGCACGCTCGGGTGACCTCTGGGTGCTGTCCTTGGCTCATCTCTGTGCAGCACATACATGTCAATGAAGTCTGTGGTACCGCTTAGCATTTGTGCACCAGAGGAGTGCGTCCACGTGCCACATGGAACCCCAACTGTGTAAGAGGAAACATGGGATGATGACGCGTCTTCACGGTGGGCATCAACTCAAAGCTAATGAAGAAATAAATGGAGTTCCTCATACACGCGGCAATATCCACGCTGATACTGTGTTTTCACCACAATTTTAGCGCTTGAGTAAATAAGGAAGTGTGAAACAAAAGTACGTGGAGCGGATGGAGCGTTACATACTCTGGCACCAAAGGCAGCTGTACACGGAGCCTCTCCTCTGGACAAACAGCCAACCCATCCGTACTCTGCACTAGGGCACCCAAAGTATCGACTCCGGGGGTGGAAAGTGGGAGCAACTGTGTACAAACAACCACTTGCTCCACATTTAAGCAGGCTGAAGTCTGACAAGATGTCCCTGTGTGTAAAAGGCTTTAAGTAAGGCATTATCTGTCTTGTATTTGATTTATTGCATGCACTTTATCACAAAAAAACATGTGAATCAAACAGACGGCAGACCAGAAAAGTTACGTAGTGCACCTTTAACACTTCCATATGTTGAATCGTTCTATTTCTTCTCCTCTAGTACACATGTTCTCACCTCCATCTCTTCCCCAACTTATCATAATGCATGTTTTTTCCCCCTCATGCTTTGGGATTATAAACTAAGCCAGTCTTTCCACAAGCTTCAGATATTTCAAATTCTCAGAGAAGAAGACTATAATTAGAACTGATCGAATGGCTAAATAAATCACGTTTGCCTGGTGCTTTTAATCACACGGACCAACGGATTTTTCCCTTTTTAGACGCGAGTTAGCACCAAAACGTAAAAATAGACTTTGCGGTTTGAAAGCGTCCGATTTTTCCATGGCCCCCCTCTCCTCTCGTTCCCTCTGCTTCTGAAGTGATGCGTTGACCCTTAAAAAGTGAGCGCCGATAATGCTGCAGTGACTCTCAGATAGAGTGCATGCCTTACCCAGCAGCTCATGGAAAAGTCGGAGAGAGCGCACTTGTCCGTCAGTCTCTATCGCGGCCGCCCCACACGCGCTCTCAACCCGGGGCCCGCAGACATCACTGAGGGCTGAGGTCACCGGGCAGACGGGGTTAGAGCAGGAGGCGCAGCCAGCAGAGGACGGGAGCGTGAATGTGTGTGCAAATCAGGACGGAATGAGGACCAGGAGCAATAAACAAGGTCTACATGAGATGAGAGCGAAGCCAGGACTACAGACCCTTTAAAGATGTGTAAACAAAAACATTCTGAATTGGGAATGGAGGCAAAAGTGAAGTGGAACATAGAGTGATTTCACTGGAGAAACTGGGATTAACCTCAGAATATCACGATTGAGATGATTTTGAAAAATGGAAACTACTCTAGAGCGGCTTTAAATACATTTATTATTGTATTTTACATTATGTTTTAGGAAATTATGATCAACTCTGGGTGCACGGTGGCAGAGCGGCTAGAGCTTCTGCCTCTCAGCAAGGAGATCGTGGGTTCAAATCCCGGACCAGACCAACATCACACGCTCTCTCTGGGTGGAGTCTGCATGTTCTCCCCGTGTTACCGTGGGTTCTCTCCTGGTTCTCCGGCTCCTCCCACCGTCCAAAGACATGACTGTGTAGGTTAATTGACAACTCTAAATTGTCCCTAGTGTATGAATGTGAGAGTGAATGGTTGTCTGTCCTTGTCTCTGTCTCTCTGTGTCAGCCCTGTGACGAGTTGGCCACTGTCCAGGGTGTACCCCGCCTAAGGCCCAAAGTCACTGGGATAGGCTCCAGTCACCCGCGACCCCTAACGGGAATAAGCGGTAGAAAATGAATGAATGAATGAATGAACAACTCTTTGCATTTTTGATGAAGGAACAATCCAGATTTATGGGTTTTACTGGAAAAATACTCACAGAAATGTTGAGCACACAATGATTTTTCTTTTTATGGAATAGATACTATTCCATAAATTAGATTCTTTTGAAGCTAAAATACATTTTTACAGTAAGAAAATTGTATTTTGTCCATCGTTTGTTACAGAAAAGCAAACTAACTGACCTTTCTACCCTGGAAATTGAAACATGTTGCTTTTTTCCAGCACAAACACTTAAAACCAGTAGAATTTAGATCTAATGTGAGACAATTATTGAAAAATTTAAAGTCAACTTCGTTTTGCCTCCAGTTGCCTCACATTTAAAAGGGTCTACAGTCCCCTGGCCTCCTATCAGTCCTAGAACGCAGGGGCCCACTACATGAGCAGCTGACGTCACCCAAACATGACAAATGTTTTTGTCATAAATAAAATCTAAATTGTTCCTGAATTACACTTTTTCTTCATGCGGCCGATCTCCCCGATTCACAAAAAGACGTTAAGTAATTAAACATTTGTGGCGTTAAGACGTGGATAAAGCTAGAGTAAACAAAACACAACTTCAGTTTATTTCGTCAGCTTTTCCTGCATTTATTTCACTTCTCTGTGCTACTACGCCACGTTTTAAAGCAGAACTAAGTAACTTTAGTGACAGAGCTCCCCCTGCAGGTCTCTTGTGAAAATACACTGCCAGTGAAAAGACCCAAGCACTTCTTTTTTTTTTCTTTTTTATTGAAATAAGGAAGTACAATCACATATGTTTGAGTTTGCTAAATATAAAAAAGAGAGCCAGTGTTTCTCAGAAGAGTTGTCTTCGGGTCTGCGTCAGATATATTGGCTATATAAATGCTGTATATATGTATATGTACGGCTGGTTTTCCACTCAGAGACAGCAGGGGGCGACGGCGGGAACTTCAAATGCAACAAAAATACATTTGCAACCACCACACGGACTTACAAAGACGTTTAATAGGTGAAAATGTTACTTTGTTCTGCTATAACGTCTCTATGTCTATGTAAAATGTGTTGGGTTTGGATAGAGCTGGCTGCAGCATGCACTGGAAATATAACATTTTGGGTCTTGATGCGAGTGCTGAATGTCCATAAACAGGAAACATCTGATACGAATGCGTGCTAGCTTTGTTTTGCTAAGACTGTCTCCTCCACAAATAAAGTCATTGTTGCTGGAAACACGTTAACCATGAGACAAGTCAGCGTTTGGTGAGCGAATTCTTATTTTGTTTGTCTTTATGCCGTTTCAATCACATCTGCATTCTCTTTGGTTTTGTCTAGTCCAATCAGCTCCGTGGGCAAAAACAAGCCAGCACCCTCTAGAAGCTTGTACCACTCGCGGCCTCCTTCGGACCCCTCCGACGGGAAAGTACGGTTCACTTTGCTGCAGTGGAAACACCGTAAACTGCATTGAAACGTCTCTTCTACCTGTCACCGGCACGACAACGTATTACATAACAGCTTTTCTGCCTAACTTTGCTGGCTCTGAATCCTGTAACTTCAAATTTCAACATCTCAATCCAGGGACTTTGTAACAGCTGGAGCAAAATCGAGACAATCGCCAGCCATGTATCGCATTGCTGTCCATTATATAATACAAAACAGTCCTTGATGGATATTTCGCTCTTGTTTGGCGTAAAAGCAGACTCGTTCAAATTAGAAATGAGTCCACTGGAAGAATGGCTTTGTGTTTTACAAGCCTGTTTCAGCCGGTCTCCTGCTTGTCTTCACGGGATGTTATTGCGCTTCCTTGTATTTAAAGGAGACATCAACTTTTTAAGAACTTGGGTTAAATAATTTATCATTGTTTTCCCATCTCATTTACCCACTCAACGTTGCATTTAGAGAAAGTCGTGCATGTAATCTTTATTCTCCTGCAGTTTTCTGAGCCGTTACATGTGGGATTCAGCAGCGTCAGGTAACTATTTTGACAGAAAGAAATCCACTGCTCTTTCAACATGGAAATCAGTGGACTTGTTTCTTCTGTCAAGTCGTGTTAGATCAATATTGCACTTCGAAATGTCCAAAATATAGAATAATGATCCATGTGTGGGACTATATAGCACACAAAAGCATTCATTGTTTTCTTTGATTTTCTTTGTCATGTATTTCCTATGAAGGCAATACAAGTGTACCTTAATCTTATCTTGTTCAGTTAGTGTTCCCTGTTCTTAGACTGAGTGGTTAAAGGCTAAGTTAAAGTCAGTCTGCAACATTCATTTACAGAGGACCAGATTGTTCAGATCTGTCCTCGAGGCCAGAAACGTGTCCAACGCTTTTGTAACACGAAATAAAGTATAATATGAAAGGCAACAACATCTGCTGAACTGAACCAGGACTAAACCAGGAATAAACCAGGTTTAAACCAGGAATAAACCAGGCCTACACCAGGACCAAATCAGGTCTAAACCAGGTCTAAACCAGGACTAAACCAGGTCTAAACCAGGACTAAACCAGGTCTAAACCAGGACTAAACCAAGACCAAACCAGGACTAAACCAGGACTAAACCAGGTCTAAACCAGGACTAAACCAGGTCTAAACCTGGTCTAAACCAGGTCTAAACCAGGACTAAACCAGGACTAAACCAGGTCTAAACCAGGTCTAAACCAGGACTAAACCAGGTCTAAACCAGGACTAAAGCAGGTCTAAACCAGGACTAAACCAAGACCAAACCAGGACTAAACCAGGTCTAAATCAGGACTAAACCAGGTCTAAACCTGGTCTAAACCAGGTCTAAACCAGGACTAAACCAGGACTAAACCAGGTCTAAACCAGGTCTAAACCAGGACTAAACCAGGTCTAAACCAGGACTAAACCAGGTCTAAACCTGGACTAAACCAAGACCAAACCAGGACTAAACCAGGACTAAACTAGGACTAAACTAGGACTAAACCAGGTCTAAACCAGGTCTAAACCTGGACTAAACCAGGTCTAAACCAGGTCTAAACCAGGACTAAACCAGGTCTAAACCAGGACTAAACCTGGAATAAACCAGGTCTAAACCAGGACTAAACCAGGACTAAATTACGACAAAACCAATGACAAGAGATAAAATATTTTCTATATTTTTGGCAGATGAGGGCCAGATCATAACCTTTGGAGGGCCTGATCTGGCCCCTGGGCCTTAAGTTGAAAAGTTCTGTTCTAGACCTAGAAATAACTTCAGGGAGACACGTTAGTAATGGATATCCTCAACCAGAAATCTCACATAGTGCATTTCTATAAAGAGTCACGTCTACTGATGCACAAATCAGTGTATGGGATGGTGATTGTTTAAATAAATATACAGTGCTATTTGTTAGAACACAGCTTCATGATTCTAAGCCCTCTCGCCTCATAATAAGCAGGTTTCAGGTTTGACTTGCAGGTGGGACATTTCTGTGTGGAGTTTGCTTGTTGTCCTTCCTGGCTGGGACCTGGCGTCACTGTGACTGAATGGAAGAACACTGGTGTAAATGCAGACACAGCTGGTTATTAGTGGCATTGCTTTAACCATAAGTCATCCAGTTCAACAGCAGACAGTCCAGTTTTGACTCGTGCTTTTGATAACACACATACCGCAGACAGGTCGGACATGATGAAACAGCTGACTTAAAATAGAATAATAGGTTAATAGGACTGTGATCATAGCCTATTGTTTAGAAAATCAAAGGGAATATAAAACGTGAACTTTCTTTTAACAAGAACATTGGGTAGCTCACTGTTCTGACAACTGGACATTGAGTTATAGGTCATTTGTGAAGCAGGACTGGGAATCATAGGGTCACTTACGATTCGATAGACACAGTACACTGCTAATGATGGGATAATATCACAATGTTGCAATACATGCCATCGAAATATCGCTCATGATATTCTACAATATATGTCGCTCTTTTTTTAAAGAATGCAGTACGTTTTAACAACTTTGTTTTTCTTTATCAAAACTTAAAATAAAATACAACCATTTTAATAACTAAAACAGTGAATATGTCAAATGTTTTGCGTGAACAAGTTTCCTTTCTCTAAACAAGCAACTAAATTGTAGTGTTAAAAATAATCCAGTACATTATACCAAAAATGACTCTACATACCTATACAGCAGCCCACAATATCAATACTGTATCACCAAATTTAGTATCACTATATTTCGATATTGTGGCACACCTCTGGAGCTCACCACTTCTGCCCACTTCAAAGTTAGCCACAGTTCCGGAAGGAAATTTATCATTCATTTTTGCCAGTTTTAGTTTAAAAAGTAAAGTTTAAATGTGGTGATGTCCATAATGTGGTTGTTTTCAGCCTAAAAAACATATAAAACTTAAAAAGCAGTTTATAAAGTTTCAAAAACAGATTGAAATTAAATTATAGGTCTTGCTCATTACTCACCACAGAAAGGATTACTCCTGAGCAAGCTTTCAAACATTTGATTCATTCATTTTTTTCGGAATCCCTATGGGAAAAAGGAATGGAAAATATACATACATCCCAGACCCAAGGGGTGGGCCCTGGTGAGCGCCATTGTGGACATACACTATTTTAAAATAGTATTAAGTTACCACAAGACCTACAAAGGGTCCATGTGTAAAATATGTTGGCTATTGGGCAATAAAATGCTAGTAATCAGAATCAGAAACGGTTTATTGCCATTGTCTGATCAAAATTCACAAACATAGGAACTTGCTTTGGCGTAAGACAGTAGATGAAACGCCAAACTTTTGGAGAGGCGTCTGGCTGCAGACCTTAATCCAGAGTCGCCCACATGACCCACCTTAATCCAGAGGTCCTTATTCACCTAATTCTGCCCCGCCCACTCTTGCAGTTTTTTGCACTTTTGTTGTAAACGCACTTTCGTTTGATGAGAACTCCGTTAAAGCTAATGACGAACAAGGGAAAAGTTTTGCCGCTAAAATGTTACATAAAGTAGATTGATTTGTGTAAAATGTTTAATCAACACGAGCAACAAGTCACAACGCAACGATTTCCTGGTCAGTCTGAAAACGTCTTTTTAGTCCATGTAGAACTTATTTTCTGTTGAGCTCATCTGCTCCATGTAAATGAATACAACGGAAACAAGACGGCGGCGCGTACGGCAACTTCAGGAATATGTGTCAGAAATAACCAATATCAACACACGCCACGGTAAGTTCTTATAACTACGTAGAAATTGAAAAAATATTCGACTATTGACTGACTGATTAATCTTAACAAAATGTAATGATGTGATTAGAGTTTGTATCATGTTGTGAAGTGTAGGTATTATAGATATTATAGCGCCACATGTCTTTTTGCTTTTCTTTTTTTACATTTTTTAAATATATTGTAAATGGTGTTGGGATGGAGTTTTAAGTAACATAATTTGAACAAACAGGAGTAAGTGAAGTTTACTGTTAATCACATTTATTTTACTGCTTTGTTCTGTGAATGTGCAGATTCAGATCCATCGTCAATAATGAAAAATCTTTTGGATCAGAGGGGCTTTATGTTTTTTTTTGTGATGTCATGTATGAATGAGTGTAGTAATGCATTTAATCTTTCTTTCAAGATTTTCATTTTTTCAATATTGTTTTTTTTGTTTGTTTTCTGATGATAATGTTCAATATTGTGATTTGTGATAAAAGTTGGTGGAGCCAAAACCAAACAAATAAAGACATGATTCAGCATTTGCGGATCAGAATTTTGTGGATCAGAAGAGATTTCCTGTTAATCAAAGAAATATCTGTGGTTACGGAGGCCCAGCATCTGAAATTATGTCGACAACGCCACCTGTATTTTTATTCAGCATTCCTTCAAAACAATCTTCCCCTCTGTAGTGTTACCAATATTTCCATAAACTGCCAATGTTTCATTCAGTTTGATTGTTTTCTAATATTTATTTTTAACTAACCTCTTAGTTAGGTTAGTAAAAAGTAATGTAAGCAACGGCGTAATGTTTTTTTTTTTGTATTTTTTGTCTGTTCCGGACCTGTGGGTTAAGGCTCCTCCTGGTTTAGGTCTGTGGAGCAAGGGACTCTGGATTAAGCTCAGCATCCAGACACTCTCTTGGGACCCCTTTAGAACTCATCACTACTTCCTTTATTTTTATTTTTTTATTTTCTTTTTTTTCCCCACACACAAACTGCCACTTAACTGATGAAAACCGTGACAAATATTTACTACATGTTCTATTCCACAAAAACTAAACAGTAATTAGAGAGAGAAAAAAAAAGATAAAACACATGCTGCGTTTAAGTGTTAAATCTGTGGCTCTCAGCAGCACCGCCCCCTGTCGGCCGGCCCGCGCACGCGCAGGTGAGGGGTGAAGAGTTGAGAGGTCGTAGTACTGCAGCGCTACCACAACAACTCTGCTCCAATCTTCGTCACTCCGAAGATCGCTCTATTAGCACGAATCGAGCCTGTTATTACTCCGCTACAACTTCAACCCATGTGTCCTTTAGTTCCGACTCGGTGCCAACAACTGTCAGCCCCAAACAATCAAAAACAAAGTCGATGTTTTGCTCACAGGATGCTATCTGCTACATGCTAACAGGCTAGCTGCTGCTTCTTCTGCTGCTGCTGCAATGTCGCAATCAAGAAGTGGCGTGTGGAGATAGTTTACGCTACTTTCTACCTCAAGTTTACACAAGGAAAGGTAAGTGCTGTGGTTGTCTTGTTCGTTAAGTAGTTAATTTGTAATCGACGTAAGATCGATCAGTTTTGGTTTGTGTTGTTAAGAGTTTTCGGTGTGCTTTAGCCTGTAGCATTGACCATTTCTTCGTGATTTTAAGTTACAACTGTGGTTACAACACAGAGCGAGCACACATGGAGCACGTAAAGTGTCAGATTATGTTAAGAAAATTCATCACACATAATTTGGATTATTGTTTGTGAACGAGCATTGTCCCGATTGTTGAGTTCAAGTTGTGTAGAATATAAATAGAGCTCTGGATTGTGACATGATCACACATCAGCAAATTAGAATTACCAGTAAGCCTGATCTTCAACCAGTGGAGATTTTTAAGATACTAAATACAGAAATCATTAAACTGATAAATGTATTTTCCAGTAGTAACCCAGCAGTGTATCGATCCCGCTGCTTTTTGTCAACTTTTTTTTGGCCAGTGTATCTCCATTCATAGCGGATTTTCCTTGTCACAGTTGTTTTTTGACGTTCCATCCCGAGCTCCATGCGGTTGTTAAGGGATGATCTCATTACTCTTACTTCCGGGTCCATTCTATTTATTGTAAAGGCAGTTTGGTGATTTTTAACCAGCTCCAGGGGTTTAAACAAAGCTCTTTTGAAATGTAAAACTGCTATAAATAGTTACCATTGATATTATTTAGTATGAAACCATTTCAGTCCCCTACTATGTCTGTTTGTGTCTATGGAACTCTGAACATTTGAACCTGTGATGTCACACAATCCCATAGCCAGACTTTGTCAAAGTACAGTTTATCATGACTTGAGTAAAAATTACAAATCTAGTTGGTTAAATATTACTGCAATACAAGTAAAAGTATCCTTGTAAAATGTTTACCTCAGTTTAAGTACTGAAGTAACTGTAGGAGTTATATTACATTATTAATATGATAACATTAAACTTGTGCATCCAGACCGTTACTCTTACTTGTCTTACTTGAGCAGTACTGTAGCTTCCTCAAACATACTTTTTACTCTTATTAGAGTAATTTCTTGGACATCTACTTTGTACTTTTTCTTGGGTATATATTATTTTTAAGTTATGGCACTCTAGTTGCAGGCTGGTGTAATTTTGTTCACTTGTCTAAATGAAAACTATTAGCCTCATAATAGAGCATGTGCAGCAGGATGTGTCCATAGAGGTACGTTAGCAAAAATCAATCAACAAAAGTAAACAAAAGAGTCATGGAACAATCAGATAAGCTTCTGGGTTACTATTAGTAGAAACATTTATGTATGTAATGTTACTTTGTGTCAGAATACTTTTGAATAAGTTTAGTGTTTAGCATAATAAAATCTCCAATGTTTTAACATTAGGTTAATAGATACATTTGAGATGACACAATCCTAACCTCTATAGTTAAAGTGCATGTGAAAGGTTAGACTGCACATTTCACTAAAACATAGTGAACATGACTATATTTAAAATTTTACTAAACATTTGTTGTTAAGTTTGTAATGTTACTTCCTAGTTTAACATGGGCACAAGTTTGGCATTGGTAGAGGTTATTTCACAACTGTTACCTGGCAACCAGACTGTAAACAAGGACAAAAGTCCATATAAATTACAGCAGTGAGGAATTGACAATAAATAATACCTTTATTTTGTGGGATGATGGTTTAAACTGTCAGAGAAATGTGTCAGTTACATGGAAATTGTCCCTGTATTTTCAATGGCACGTCACTGGCACTACTTCCTGTAATAACATTTTTTATTTTTCAAAATTTCTTCACAAATTGCAACTTGATGTAAAACAATGACAGATCTTCACCCCACCAAACTTAGTAAGAATTAGAAAAACATGAGAACCTGTCATACTGTATAGACTTTAATATTGTAGTCTACAGTGTATGGTACATTTTGTTCTTTGTTTCTACATCCCTCTGTTGAATATACCACTCCAGTAAGTTATTGTTTGTCCATTGTACGACATGAGTTCAAAGGAAGCGCAATGTCCCCGTGAAATGTAAACAGTCAGACATTAAACAGGTCGGATACTTGTTGTTCTCATGTATGACGTCTTTGCAAATGCAGAGTTTTCCATAAGCGCGCCCTTTGCCCTTGCACTTCAGAATAAACTGCATAATACAGCGGACTCTCTCTCACCACAGACACTCGGCTCATGTTTGGCCTAGACATACTTGGGTCTCCCAGGACGTCTGGACTGTGTAATGATTATAGATATGATGAGCTGTGAAAAGTACGCTGGACAGTGTTACACAGCATTAGCTTTCAGAAATAGATAAATATGGAAATAGGACCACATAGAATGGATCATAACAGGGACTTTGGGACATTGTTCAGTCTTTGTAATATTGTTTTTAGCTGTATAATTTGAATATTCTCTATGAAACTACTGTATTTTGAACTTCAATTTACTGCACTCTGTAGGGATGGACGATATATCGGTTCTAGTAATGAAATAAAACAACAGCCAATATTTGTTGGTTAAAGGTTGAAATATAGTCACTGAAGGCTTCTAGATAGAGAATATTTAAAATTAAGTGTAATATTTATTAAAAGCTGAAATAGTTTTTCGAATTTTGATTTAATAATGTCACTGTTTTTGTTATAAAATGTCTTTTCGCACATATTATAAAGTCTGTAGAGTCCAAATAATTATCAAAATGCAATACAATAATTTCTTATAGTCTACATACAAAAGATATGTTGTGTATAGTACACTTTCAAATAAGGGTAATATGGGAGATTTCTGAACTTTTGTGCTTAATTTCACCGACATTTCACATCTGTCTGATAATTAAACCTCATCGAATATGTTTAAAGACATGTTTTAACTAATTTCTGTTGGATTTATGTAGTATCGACTGAATATCATTACCAGAATACTCCAAAAAAGCATTGATATATATTTGTCAATATTGACCTGGCCTATAAGGCCTATGAATTCTGCACTAAACATAAAATCTCAATCCATTTTGAGAAACCCTTATATTTCACACTGTATTTGAAATTTAAATTTAATCCCATAATTACTCACAATACACATTCACCTGAATTTATACTGATTTACAAGCTACAGTGAATGTTTTACAGACTCTGAAAACGTGGTTTCAAATACAACAAATAGTGTGCATCTATTAAGAGAGAGAGACAAAGAGCAGCGCAGTAACGTGAGGCAGGTAGGACATTTCTCAGAAATGCTATCCTCAGATGAAAATAAGACTGGCGGCTAAAAATAGACTCTGATGACCCGCCATGAACTAATGTGCCACCAGGCCTAGTTACAGGTTTGATCAGTGAGAGATGCTGGTGGTGGACCCTCCACCAGAAACCTACATACACCAAGACGCTTTGGAACTGTTCCATTAATGGTCTGCGGCTCCGTGCTCTGGACCTGGCTCTGAGTCCAGAGTTGTTGTACTTCAGCAGCTGACACAGCCCAAACAAAACTCATGCTCTTTTAATAAATAAAATGTAAATTGCACCTGAATTATACTTTCATAATCATAAGGTCAATCTCAGCAATTTATAAATTGAAGTTCACTGGGGTGCTCTTTTGCTAAATCTGTCTGTTCATCAAATAAAGTTGCCGTCACTAGAAATACAATGGTTTATTATAAGACCAAGTCAGTGTTTGTTAAGATAATTTTTTGTTTATGTCAGCTTTTTGTCGTTTCATTTTCACCTGAGTCTGCATTCACTCCCATCCAATCATGAAAGTGAGCCACACCGCTTTGAAAAACAGACGATCCATATTGGTTAAATAGATTGGTACATTTCAGACAGCCGAGACACTTTCAGACTGGACCAATCCGTCAAACATGGCTATAATAAAACGTTAACAATAAGCAACACAATGTAACGCCATGTAACTGACTGTCTAGCTATGAAAAGCAAGCGTATGAAGCGTGTTTCGAGTGTTTATCTTCTGAAACGCAGAGGAATGTACCCGCGTTGATCATTTATTCTCATATATTACTTTTGTTGTGGCATGACTGTACTGCCATGTGCATTTTTCCCATTCTGTTCATAGCTCCCATCCACAAGCCCTGATTTAGTGTTGGAGCATGAGCGATCAGTCCGAGAGACTCCCGTATTTACATTCCAACAGGAGAACGTCTGCAGCTTGGTCTTTCCACTGTTACATGGGAAAAATATGACTCGACTTGCTTACTTCGTTAGTTTATTGTTGATAAAATTGTGGATTAAGTGGTGTGAGTGGGGCCAAAGCATCCAATCGTGTAGCAGCGTGTTTGTCCTGACCACAGCGCCTCATAGTGGTGGGGCGAGATACAAAGTGGCAAGACCAGACACTTTTTTGACAGAATTTTAATTTCTTAATAACGTATTTTGGTCATATATTACCTTTTTATTGGGCACATTCATTCATTATACATAGTTTTTGAATATATTTCAAAATTCTAATTATCAGTTGAACTTAAAATTATTATTATCAGATACAAAATGCTGACCGGGAGTAAATATTTTATGTAACTTTTCCCCTTTGTTCATGATTTTGCTGAATCAATCCAAAGCAGCACATTTTGATAATAATATTATATAGCTAAAATGTATATGTTCAGGTTCTGTAATTTCCGCCAGCTCAAGTTGTACTTCGAGTTTTAAAAGTCGTAATTTCGAGTTTAAAAGTCGTACTTCGAAATGATGACTTTTAAACTCGAAATTATGACTTTTAAACACGAAATTATGACTTTTAAATTCAAAATTATGACTTTTAAATTCGAAATTATGACTTCCTGTGGGGCTTTTTTTTTTTTTCACTGGCGGAAACGGGCTTCCATAGCTCACAGACTTAAAGAGTATTTCGTATTAAACAATTAGTAGATCATCGTGACAGTTTGTTCAATGCAAATTGCAATGTTGATTCAAAACAGGTTAGTAATAGAAACAGGTACATTGACTTCTGCAGAACTGATAAAAGAAAAAACAAACATTGAAAATCTGCTCATTACAGTGAAATGTTACTAATTGTGTTCATAGTAACATTTTTCTGTAATAAGCAGATTTACATGTTGTTTTTTTTACCCCACAATTGTGTCCCAGAGTCTGGATTTTTAAAATGTACATTGTAGTTGGTGGAGATATGAGGTAGGTGAAAATCTAAATTTGCTGACCACTCAAGCCTCGAATGTGCATCACTGGAAACCCAAGCCTAAGGCACATCTCTGCAATATTAATGCTGTCTAATCAGGAAGAATCAACTCGGCCAAGGAGGTGCTCACTAACACAGATTTAGACACATTTGTCAACCATATTACAGCGAAATGGGTCTTTTGTGTTCATAGAAAACATATCTGTCTTAGGGCTGCTCCATTATGGATAAAATTATAAGAAAGATTATTTGGCTCATAATTGAAATCACGATTATTTCTAACAATTACTTCTAAAGTGTCAAAATTATTCCGTAGAGAAAGTATATGGCCGATATATTTTATTGATAATGTTTTGAGGCAAAAGGAGCGCACTTGTGATTCTGTAATTAATTGTATTTTTGACATTTTTATATGCATATGTACATATCTTTGAGTTCAGCTCATGGAAAACGGGAGCAAAAACAAAAGTGTTGCGTTTATGTTTTTGCTCAGTGTATTTAGTCCATTTTGCTGCTCCGTCTATGAGTGAATGCTTGTACCCACGACATACTCCCCTGGTTTGGACACATATTGTACCCATAAACACTTCTGTTAACCTTGTACTGTGTTAGGAGCCCTATGGGGTTCTTGCGCTGTTGGAACTTTTGGCTTTAGTCCCCATTTGACGCATGCGTTCACAAAGAGTAGGCAGTTGGATGAAGGTAAAAAAGGCTTGTATTCCTAACTTAATTGAATATTTAAATGGTCTAATTTTATAGTCAATTAGACTCACGTTTAGCCTCTGTTGCTGTATGAACATGTGCAAGGGGCTGAGCGGTTCTACTGACTAATTATAGACTGGGGGGATGATAGGGACTTAGTTTTTGGTTCTGTTATGTGCAAAAACCCTAATGAGGACAGTGGAATTTTGGGAAAATATAATCTATTCTAAAAATGACCTTTAAACTGTCATACCACAACTATTCATATTGTATTTGTGTGTGTTCCAGATGGCTGTGTCGGTGAGGGGGCTGTACTTCATCGTCACCCTGTTTTTGGGCAGTTTTTTCGGGAGCATCTACATGTTGGGGCCCTTCCTGCCCCTCATGCTGCTGTCTCCTGCCTGGTACCGCTGGATCACCGACCGCATAGTGGCCACGTGGCTCACTCTGCCTGTGGTGGGTACCATGTTTGAGACGCTCTGATGTTCAAAACCTGCTGAAAATGTCAAACGTTTATGCTCCTGGGAGTATCTGGAACGTGACTGAAATCATGAATATCTGAAACAATATTAAAGTCCTGTCAAAATGTTACATGAAGAGGAAGTATAAACAAATGATCATTTATAAGATTGTGCTTTTAAGACAGTGTCGATTTGATTATTGTGGAGCGGGTCAAAAGTGATTATCTTGATATTTTTATGCTCGATATTCAGGCAATATTTAAACAGTGCAAGAGGAATGTGCTATACTGTATCTGCAAATGTCCTGGTTGAGGTTAAAGAAGCGCACAAATAACGCACTAATAACTATAAATAGACCATAAAATGAACCACAAAAGTGCAGAAATATCACTTTATACTCTTGTTTTTGGCACATTATCATAGAGTTAAGTAAGCACTGTAGTCACAAAATAGACCGATCACTCGGGCGGTCTTGATTCTTTATCTGAGCTCACCAGTCCGTCCCTCCCACATGTAAGCCGCGGTTCTGTAAGTCAATTTCTCCTTAATTTTTGTCATAGGGGTTTAGAAAAACTCAAATATTCTGTGTTAACGGTTTGACGGAGGCTAACCAGCTATGTGCTAACTTATGTCCATAAAGCGGTCGTTTTCAGAGCAAAAAACCCACGTAAAACTTAAAATTCAGCATAATTTTTAAATAAATAAACCAGGTTTTAAATACAATTATTGGCCTTATGCTCATTACTCACCACATATCTGATTAGCTATGAGCAAGCTTTCAAACATTTTTTTTTTTTTTTTTCGGAATCCCTACGAGAAATATTAATGGAAAATTTACTGCCGGAACCAAGGGGTGGGCGGTCACTGGTGAGCTCCATACCACATTGATTATAAAAACAGATTTTCATACTATAATATGCAATTTTAAACTCCAAAAAATGCCCATATAGTTTTAATATTACTATGTGATCTTGTACAAGTTCTGACATTGATCAAGCTAAAAGTCAAACTACTGAGAAAAAGTCCAACTCTGTCCTATTTATTTTTATACCTATCCACCTTATTCCGGAAGTTGTCGTACGCGCCGTCGTCTTGTTTCTGTCGTATTAGTTCACATGGAGCAGACAACCTCAACAAAAAATAAGTTCTACATGGACTAAAAAGCCGTTTTCAGACTGACCAGGAAATCGTTGCGTTGTTGACGTGTTGTTGCTCGTGTTCATGAAACATTTTACACAAATCAATCTACTTTATGTAACATTTTAGCGGCAAGACTTTTCCCTCGTTCGTCTTTAGCTTTAACGGAGTTCTCGTCAAACGAAAGTGCGTTTACAACAAAAGTGCAAAAAACGGGGCAGAATAAGGCCAATATATAAAGATCCTTTTTTTTAAACCTTAGATTAGTTGCGTGGCTTTTTAAACAATGAGAACAATATTTATAACCATAGCTAATTACATTTAATCACAAGTTCATGGTTTTGTTGAAAATACGCTATAAAATCAAAGCACTTTTTTAAAAATTTTAAAACACCTCTTTTTGAATTTCCCCATCGTGGCACAATTAAAGGTTCTCTAATATTCTCCGTCTCCGTGTGTCCTGTAGGCGCTGCTGGAGCTGGTGTTCGGGGTGAAGGTGGTGATCACAGGAGATGGCTTCATTCCCGGGGAGAGGAGTGTGATCATCATGAACCACCGCACGCGCCTGGACTGGATGTTCTTGTGGTGCTGCCTGCTCCGCTACAGCTACCTGCGCCTGGAGAAGATCTGCCTCAAGGCCGGGCTCAAAGCCGTGCCTGGCTTTGGTGGGTAACCCTGGGCAAATCAGTGGCGAGGGTTGCAAACATTTCCACAGGAATTCTCGTGAGTTTACGGGAATTAATACGACTTTATGGGAATGGGGGAAACACTTCTGGAGGTTGTCTCTGAACAAGGAGTGATGTTCAGATAAGGATGGGCCATATGGTGAGAAAAATCTGATCCGTGTCACAGGCTGCTATTTTGGTCAAATCGCCAAATCATGATTCATTAATTTTCTGTTTAAAGCAGCTCTTGTCAGCCTCAGCAGTGTTCTGAATGAGTGACAGCTGGAATTAACCAATTACAGCACAGTCTGAACTTTCAGAAGAAGCAGATGACTCTACTAACCTCTTCAAAGCAATAAAGAGACAATAAAAATACTAAAATTTAAAACTCAATTTTCAAGGCTTTGAAAAAAAACGCACATAGGTTGTACTTTTATTTATGTATGTGTTCTTAGAAGAGTACCATACTAGTTTTGATACTAGCCTAACCCTAAAGTCACCACAGAAAATAAAGGTCACACGCTTGGTTAGACCGCCGTTAGCTTTGATTACACACATATTACACACAATGACACATTTCACTGTGGCATTGTTTCAATAAACATCTGTAATGTCAAAAGATTCAGCGTGCAGTGTGATTCTCAGTGGGGTTCAGATCTGGAACAAGTAGAACCTGGACTCATTAGACCATATGACCTTCTTCCATTGCTCCAGAGCCAAATCTTTATGAGTAAATTTAAGACTTTTTTTGCAGTTAGCCTCACTGATTAGTGGTTTTCTTAAGGCCGTGCAACTTTTCACTCCCAATCCCTTGAGTTCCCTTCATAATCTTCTTGTGGAAATGCTCTGACTTTCACTATTAAACCTTCCCCGGAGTTATACGGTTTGATTTTGTCAAACGTTTATGTGATCGCCATTCAGAATTTATTTCCAACCACAATTCTTCCTCAAAAACCATGGATCCCCACTATCCTCTCTGTTTTTAATTACGCTGGACAGTACTCATGCCAATTTTAATAGTTTGCGCTATCTCCTTAGATGCTTTATGCTAATGTTTGACCCTCTCAAACACATCTTTTCCACGACCACAGGATTTGTCTTTCCATACGTTTGTTACAGTAAACAGGTACAGTGTGAAATTTAGATTATCTTGAAGAGCAGCTAAAGTTAAATTGACCAGAATGTTCAACTTTTTAAACTGAAATGTTTTGCTCTGTCAAAAACTAGCAGCTCCCTGGCACGTGTAGCAATAAAGACTTTGAGTGCCTCAGTTGTTTCCATTTTGTTTTCCTGATAAGCATTGTTTGCTCTGGCTGTGTGTGCAGGCTGGGCCATGCAGGTGGCGTGCTTCGTGTTCATCCAGCGGCGGTGGGACGAGGACAGGATCCACTTGGAGAACATGCTCAACTATTTCTGCGACATCAGAGAGCCCCTGCAACTTCTGCTGTTTCCTGAAGGGACCGACCTGACTGGTGAGCAGGGCCATGGCATTACATCATATCACATATCACATCACACAGGCTTGTCTCCTTGTTTCCTCTGGTGGAGTAGATTGGTACGTGTCTCCACTGTCCTCCAGCTCATTTAAGAGATTCAAACCTGCCCCCGAGAGTTCTAGCTAACAAAAGTCATGTTTGTTTTTCAAATTAATGGAAGAGAACGTATCATATCAATACCAGAGTGTGTAGCTATTCTCAGCACGTCACTGTTGGAAAAATCTATATGCTCCTATAGTAGTGGTACTGGAGCTGTGGATGTCACGCAGACATAACGACAGCGCTTTGTTCTTGTTCTGACCACTCTGGTTCTACTCTGGTTGAATGGGGTTAGGGCAGTGTTTTTCAACTATTTTTGAGTTACGTCGAGTGTTAGGTAAGTTACAAATTACTAATTACTTTTTAAAAAATGTAATTGGTTACATTACTTAGTTACTGCCTCAAGAAAGTAACTAAGTTACATTACTTTGAGATGACTTTATTTGTAATATTGTATAAATTAAACAAACATGTGGGTTTACATTTTATTAACAACAATTAAACAGACAATTAAACAACAACTACGTTCAAATTGTCTCAAAAGACGTAACGTAACATTTTCACTTTGAGAACATTAAACATGTTCCTTTTCAGGCCATTTCCTGCAGAAGAAGGTTGCAATTCTCTTCGGAGACATTGTTGGTGTTCAAAGTAACTGGGTATTTTGTTAGTAACTCTAATTTAATTATTAGTAATGCGTTACACTACTAAAGTACTAAAATTGTTATTTAATTACAATAACTAAGTCAAAGTAACTTAGTTACACCCAACGCTGGTTACGGCACACTTTGTTGGTTGAAAGTATGTCATGGCACACCAAAACTTAGTCAGTTTAATCCCTCAGTTGTCCATGAGTGGTCCACGGAAGAACTTGTTTCAAAAGTAGTTGTTCCGACACAGTTTTTGAATTCAAGACATTTTGACAGTGATTGGGAAGTCAATTTCAATCTAAAGGGAGTGGCATGAGAAATTAGAATGCTACATTATCTGATGATAACATAGACTCAGTTAAGAGGGTAAAACTTGCATAAAATAATCATCATGGTGAAGATGCTTCTCAATTTACTGCAGCCTCCAAACTGGAATCATTTACGAATAGTCTTGAAACTAAAGGAACTGACTCCGATAGGGAATAGAAATGAAATCTGTGGGTTTGTCAGTGGGACTTTCCTGACGACACAGGACACAGTTTAAGGACACATATTCTGCTACAGTGCCTTTTTTCAGCTTTCAACCATGTTCTCACAATGTTCCATCATCAAAAACATACCTGAAGTTGCATTCGGCTGCATTCACGCTGTTCTGAGGAATGTTCATTTGAAAATCCTCTCCCTCTGATTTCATACGTCACTTATCCGAGAATCTTCTTAAATCATCGCCAGACTGAGCATTTCTGCTGTTTAAACACGATAACTGCTACTGCTTGGCTAGTGCTTTTTATGCCTTTAAAGTGCTAACATACGTAAATTGTTTAAGGACTAGTCGCCATCTACTGGCTGGATGCACTCATTGCATACAGCAGACAACTCCTTTTACTAAGACCATAATAAACTTTGAGATGGCCAATTTAAGGTACTCAAGAACATGTTTAAAGGGTAATATGAAAAATGCATAATATGTTTCCTTTAAGTGAGTAAGAAATTGCATAAATGATCCGAATGAGTCCAGAAAAGTCGTGGAACTAGAAAAAACATGATAAAGCCTTTGCTGGATTCAATTGTGAAGCGTTGAAACCAAGCTCCTACATCTACTCATCGATAGACAACCTCGCCAAAGCATTACTTAAACCGGTGTAAACGAAAATACATCAAGCAAAAACACCACAATATGATTCATCTTGACTGAGCAAAGCATGTTTCCTTTAATATATGAAGACTCATGTTCTCGTAAGTGGTTTGACATAACTGGCGCTGTTATGCAAACTAAGCGCCATTGTAAAGTGATGAGGCGTGAGCAAAATCCCAGCTGCCACCTCACTCTCGGGCCGTGCGCAGATCCAGGAACGCTCTGATGTTTCAATCCGAGTATCCAGAGCTCTGTCAGATTACTATTAAGCCAAACAGAAAGAGGAGCTCAGCCTGGAGGAGCTGGTGATACCTGCTGTGAGGCGGGCAGGGGCTCACATCTCCACCGGCCCAAACGCGTGCTCATTTGTGGCTCTTTTTTATGGTTCTGTAAGCAACCTGCTTGTGGGCATTCTGTACATTGTCATAAATAATTCAATAGGAGTGCAGAAACTAAACTTCAGACTGGAATAGGCTCTGTTGCTCAAAGCGAATGCTAGCTTTTATTAATAGACAAATATTATGCATCATTTGTGTTGTTATTGGCCTTTAAACCTGCTCTTGAGTGTCTTTACTTTGGCGTCTCATGCTTTAGAACTAAAAGTAAAATGTTTGTGCAAAGAACAATGCAACTTTATCACTGCATTGGGAGACGCCATATTAACTTAGCTGTGGCTCCATCTACTGGCTGCAGAGGCAATTACACACACTTGTATCATCAATCAATTTCAATCAATTTATTTTTTATAATGCCCAAAATCACAACAACAGTTGCCTCGATGGGCCACAGGTAAAAGCAGTTCAGATAACTGTCCCAGAATGCCCCTGTCCTTTGACCCTCCTTGTGAGGAAAAACTACAAAACACCCCATGGGAAAAAGTAGAAACCTCGGGGAGAACCACAGTGAAGGAGAGATCCTACTCCCACGGACGGACAGGCAATCTATCTACACAGTGCTTTGTAATGCAGCGGTCCTGAGCTGTGACGCAGGTGTAATGATCGTGTTTAGTGGCAGAAAGGCTCAGAGCGAGTCTGGTGATGATTTAAGGATTTAAAACAGCAGAAGTTTCTCCGATATTTGACGTCACACATCGAAGGAATTCATTGTTTTTGACGTTAGGGCGGGGGCAGTCGGACAGGATTAATGAATCAAGCGTGAATGAAGCCAAATGCTATTCAAGGTGTGTTTTTGATGACTGAATAATGTTAGAACACGGTTAAAAGCTCATGTCAATTTTGCACAAAATTTGTCCTTTAAAACGTAAAATATACAAAAACAACCAATAAAAAATGTAAGTAAAGATTACCTGGTTGTTTTTATATATAGGATACTTAAAACTTCAGTATTAAATATTTATTATGCTAAAAAACTGGCATTAGCATCAGCATTGACCCACAGACATCTCGACTTATCAACTTAGAAGTGTCCATCGGGATTGACTTCATTTGTAAAGTCCTTAGCATGTTATCAGTGACATCCACCCGCAACTGCTGCTGTTCACTGCCTCATCTGTCAAAATGTTAGGAATTTAGAGCGACTCCTGGAAAAACCCATAGACATAGAATTGGGCAGGAAGTAGTGGCGCTAACACTTAGCTAGAGCTTGGTGCTGTTGTGCACAGAGCCCATTGTGTTTTGTTTCATGCATTAAGTAATGGAGAATTTTGAAGCTGTCTTCCTTTCTATTTTCAAATTAAGTTATATTGAATGATTAAGAGCTGAAACACTTATTCCACATCTTGATGTCAGCAAAAATCAAGATCTTATTATTATTCTTTTTTTAAATGTATTAATTTTTAGACAATATTATGTCAGTCAAACAGAAATGTGTTAAAACATGTCTTAAAACGTCAGACACATGTGAAATGCATGTAAAAAGTGTAGAATGTTTGCATTTTTACATTCAATCAGCTCTTTCTCTCACATTTTTACTATACACAACATTGAAATTTCTTCAGAACACCTTTCACAATATTACATTTTGACAGATTGCCTGCCATTAAAGTCCAAGTTTAATTATGCTCCAGCCTCTAATCAAGATTAAAATATCACTCAATTAAGAAAGATGTTTAATGTTAATTTTTTAGGTGCAAGACTTAGTATTTTGTTAGAAATTATATTGCACAAAAAAGGTAATATATTGCTACCTTACTATAAAATTATAAATCAAGACCCTCCAATTCCACCTAAATGTTTGATATTTAAAATTGTCCTGTTTGTTGTTTGTTTATGAAGAGAAGACCAAAGCCAAGAGTGATTCTTTCGCTGAGCAGAACGGCCTGCCCAGGTTTGAGTACGTGCTCCACCCGCGGACCACTGGCTTCACTCACATCGTGGACATGCTCCGGAGAGGCAAGTTTCATCTACTCTCTCTGTCACATTTGACCTGTTTAACATCTCTGACATGACTCTGAGCTGGATGAATCAAAAAATGTGGTCAAATTGAATTATATATGACTGATGCAAAAAAGGAAGTTCTTCAGAAATGAATTGTATGCACTATACAAAATGCCCATCTGTGCAATAACTAAGGCAGCACAAAATAATGTACAAACATCAATATCACAACAAACTAAAGAAAACGTTAAAGGCTTATTCTTAGTAGTGAGTGGCAAAAATGAGAGTCAGTTGTGAGGTAAGACATTTTCCTGTGTAAGAGCTCAAAACGAAAAAAGAGCTAAATATTTAGTTTGTATCTAACATCTAAAAAAAGAAAATGAAATAAAATGTTGCAGAAAACCAGATAAACAACAGGAACGCTCACATTTCACTGATACAGACTTAGGGATCACACACAGTTGAACTCATTACCTTTCTCTCCTTAAATAACATGTTTCTGATTTTCTTTGTTGAGGAAAGTAATTGTAGTGGTGCAGGTTGAAGTGTCCTAAATCTCCAACAAGCTAGCTAAGCCCTGCACTGTTTGTAACAAACGACAACCACTTTGTTTCCATTTTACCGTGTGAAGTTCATTTGTGCAAAAGAGTAGCTCCCAGAACAAAAAAAATATAAAAACAAAGTGCTGCTCATAATTCTGCCACTCAATTGGAATTTATGGAGCATTTCAGTGCATGACTATTTTTTTAAATGTAAAGACTACTTGATTGTTTTTATTTATACACAATTTCAGTTTATTTTAATTTGTTTTCTTTTAATATTTATTATACCTCAACATTTTCATTAGCATTAGCCTTGACCCACAAACACTCCACTTTATACAAATATGTCCACCGCTGAATGATCCACCTCATTTGTAAAGTCAAACAGTAGAGTTTGACTAATATAGTACAGCCTGAACATATTTGTTTTTATATAACAGTTATCTGACTTATGGTGTTGAAACAGTTAAGTTATTTAAATATTGCAATAATATCGATATAACACACTTAACAGTCATATTGCCATCATTTCCAACATCGTGCAGTCCTAAATAAAACACCTGGAAGACTTACACCAACATATTAGTTTAGAACAGAGCTTTGGACAATTAATCGATCGTGTCATCAACCTTTTTATTAGTCAACAAATTACTTTATCCTAGATTTAAAATTAAAAATAAAATCTTAAATAAAACAATAAATTATTAAATGTTTGAATCAAGTATTATTTATCTTGATTTGAAGATTTTCTGACTGTCTTAAAAAAAGATTTGTCAATGGAACAAGCATAAAATGTCTTTGGCAAATCTTATTTTAAGATGGTAAAAAATACTAAAATTAAGATAAATATTACCCAACTCAATCTAAGACAACTGAATGAACGAAAACAGAAAAAATGAGATGTGAGTTTGCCGAAGATTTTGGAGTGAATCATGAGTTGAATCAAACTTATAACATCTAATTAGTGCTGCAACTAACGATTGTTTTGGCAATCGATTAGTCTAGCAATTATTCCTTTGATTAATTGATTAGTTGTTAGACCCTTGTATATAAGAATGTAACTAAATTTTACCCAGACAAAGCTGAAATGAAGGCGTTTGACCACATCCTGGTGGAAAATTTCAATCAAAAACACACAATTTGCTGTGTTTCCTGTGTGTTTTATGTGTCGTTCCTCCTCTGTCTAAGTAATAAAAGCTCTTCTTTCAGCAAATACAATGTTCTGTACAGAGCAGTTAACTATTACTCAATTATTTAATTAGTTGACAATCATTTCTGTAATCGATTAGTTTAGAATGTCTGTTAAATATATATATAGAACAATTTATTAGACTGCATTACATCTTCTATCAAGGGACCAACATGGCAACCTTATCCGTGTTTGTGATAAGCCCAAACTTTAGATACTTCCTATATTTTAATCATTATTGTTATTATCACTATTAGTTACAAATTTGATCGCTTTCTTTGTTCAGTTTGGTGGTTAGCTAAATGTATACACCGAGTTCTGAACCCTCGGCTTCACCCTGACCCTCCACTGGCACCGCCGCTCTCTCCGGGGCTCCTGTTCATTATTCCTGTAAGCCTCCAGGGCCATGCGTCACGCCCCGGTCAGACAGCACCACACTGGGACGCTCCAGTTTCCTCTGAGCTCATTCTGGCTCCTCTCCAGAGTTCTTTAGGCGCCCGACCAGCTAGCTTCTCTCCTCACCTTTTCTTCTCTCCTTTACCTCTCCCGTCTCTCTTCTCTCCCTCGTCTTTCTCATCTCTCTCGTCTCTTGCTCTCTCGTCTCTTTCTCTCTCTCTCTCTCCCGCTCTCGTTTCTTTCTTCTCTTCTCTCTTATCTGTCTCGTCTCTTCCCTCTCCTCTCTTCTTGCTCGTTCTTCTCCCCGTCTCTCTCTTCTTCTTCTTTCTCTCTTTTTTCTCCCTGTTCTCTCTTTTTTCTCCCTGTTCTCTCTTTTTTCTCCCTGTTCTCCCTCATCTCTCTTCTTTCTCTCTTTTTTCTCCCTCTTGTCTCTCCTCCTTCTCCCTGTTCTCTCTAGTTCCCCTCTTCTCTTTTGTCTCTTTCGTTTGTTTCCCTCTTCGCTCTCTAATATCCCTCTTCTCTCTCTCTCATCCTCTTATCTCTTTCTCTCATCTCTCTTTAATCTCCCTCACCTCTCTCTTGTTTCTCTCTTCTCTTTTTGATCTTTCTTTTGTCTCTCTCTTCTCTCTCTTATGTCTCCCTCTTCTGTCTCTCTTCTTTCACCTTGTTCTCTCTAGTCTCCCTGTTCTGTTTTGTGTCTCTTCTCTTTCGTCTTTCTCTTCTCTTTCGTCATTCTCTTTTCTCTCATTTGTTTCCCTCTTCTCTCTTCTTTCTCTCTCTTTTTTCTCCCTCTTGTCTCTCCTCCTTCTCCCTGTTCTCTCTAGTCTCCCTCTTCTCTTTTGTCTCTTTTCTCTTTCGTTTGTTTCCCTCTTCGCTCTCTCATATCCCTCTTCTCTCTCTCTCATCCTCTTTCTTGTCTCTTATTTTCTTTCTCTCGTCTCTCTTTAATCTCCCTCACCTCTCTCTTGTTTCTCTCTTCTCTTTTTCATCTTTCTTTTGTCTCTCTCTTCTCTCTCTTATGTCTCCCTCTTCTGTCTCTCTTCTTTCACCCTGTTCTCTCTAGTCTCCCTGTTCTGTTTTGTGTCTCTTCTCTTTCGTCGTTCTCTTTTCTCTCATTTGTTTCCCTCTTCTCTCTTCTTTCTCTCTTTTTCTCCCTCTTGTCTCTCCTCCTTCTCCCTGTTCTCTCTAGTCTCCCTCTTCTCTTTTGTCTTTTTTCTCTTTCGTTTGTTTCCCTCTTCGCTCTCTCATATCCCTCTTCTCTCTCTCTCATCCTCTTTCTTGTCTCTTATTTTCTTTCTCTCGTCTCTCTTTAATCTCCCTCACCTCTCTCTTGTCTCTCTCTTCTCTTTTTCATCTTTCTTTTGTCTCTCTCTTCTCTCTCTTATGTCTCCCTCTTTTGTCTCTCTTCTTTCACCCTGTTCTCTCTAGTCTCCCTGTTCTGTTTTGTGTCTCTTCTCTTTCGTCGTTCTCTTTTCTCTCATTTGTTTCCCTCTTCTCTCTTCTTTCTCTCTTTTTTCTCCCTCTTGTCTCTCCTCCTTCTCCCTGTTCTCTCTAGTCTCCCTCTTCTCTTTTGTCTCTTTTCTCTTTCGTTTGTTTCCCTCTTCGCTCTCTCATATCCCTCTTCTCTCTCTCTCATCTTCTCTTATGTCCCTTATTTTCTTTCTCTCGTCTCTCTTTAATCTCCCTCGCCTCTCTCTTGTTTCTCTTTTCTCTTTTTCATCTTTCTTTTGTCTCTCTCTTATGTCTCCCTCTTCTGTCTCTCTTCTTTCACCCTGTTCTCTCTAGTCTCCCTGTTCTGTTTTGTGTCTCTTCTCTTTCGTCTTTCTATTCTCTTTCGTCGTTCTCTTTTCTCTCATTTGTTTACCTCTTCTCTCTCTCGTCTCCCTCATTTGACTAGTCGACTAATTGGGTAAAATAATCGCTGACTGGTCGACTGCTAAAATATTCGTTAGCGGCAGTTCGAGTGATATCATTTCAAATCGACCTCCAAAAAAAAAGCGCTAATATGAAAACTCGCCCCAGCCCCATCTTTGTCTCTCATCCACTGAACACAGCACAAAGTCCCGCACATGTCTCCTCCTCCTGACCTGTAATCCATCCCGTGTGTTTGAGTGCGCGTTTAGCTGAGCTCCACAGAATCGGGGCCCCGCGCAGGTGACATCCTGTACCCACGATACGCCCCTCACCTCTGGGTAGGACACTGCGGTAAACACTGGTACACGGGGCCATAGGAAGAAGCTGCTGATGTCTGCACTGCACCGAGGGAGCTCATAATGACGGCTGGATGTTGTATCCTTAAAGGCTAGGTTTAACCACCACTGTGCAGCATCATGGAAAACTATCATTAAAGGGTTAGCCCCGCCTCACCCGAAATCACACCATGACTCAGAAACGACTGACTGGAATAGTCTGATGCAGTTGTTTCCGTATAGTTCCTTTAACTCTCCTTACAATTAGCTTTTAGCACTTTGTACCGTGACAGAGAATCAGGTGTGTAGGAAAGTGTCAAGCAGTTATTTTCCCATGAGTCACAGTGAACAACTGATTGGGCATTGATGCTTCTACCAAACAATGCAGGATGTGAAGAAAATGTGTCTTAATTAAGAGTAAGTCAAAATCAGGTACAGGCCCTTTAAAGAGCCCGTACTAGATGTGTTTTATCCATGCACAACTTGTTTTGCCACAGCACAGATATGTTATTTTATTATTTTATAATCCGAAAACCAGGAGGTGTGGAGTTAGCATGCTAGTTGTTATCTTAAACATGATGGTACTCACTCTGGTCTTTAAAAAGTTTTGAAAAGTGCTGATAAACTCATCGCGGTGAATCATTCGGATGCTAGGAATGCGTTAGGAAAGTGAGCAATAAAGTTGAATCGCTGCAAACTGAACTAGTTCTGTTTTTCATGTTTTAAAGGGGCTGCACCTGGTTTTTTAATGTTTTGAAAAGTGAAAAACAGAACTAGTTCAGTTTAAACTCTTTACAGCAGTCACATGTATCGCTCACTTTCATAATGCAGTCCCAGCATCATAAATATTCAGCGTGATGAGTTTATAAGCACTTTTCACGAGTCTTTGAGCCCTAACAAACATTAGCATGCTAGCGGTGCACTTCCTCTTCCTTGTAGAATAAAACGCTCTATAAATTGATGCAGAGAAAATGCTGTGGTCTCATTCTCGCCCGAATAGATGCTTTTACAATATATCTGTGCTGGAGTTAGACAGATTTTATTGTATTACATGCAAAAAATGGGAAACATGAACTAGTTTTGTTTTTCACGTTTGAGAACAGTAAAACTCAGGTACAGCCCCTTTAATTCATGTCTCACCATATTTAAGGTTGCCGTTTTTTGTGTATTTGTCTTCTGCCCCACCCATTAGCCTTCGACAAGAATCACCCTCAACAAAAGCGTATTAGTAATCCAATCCAATCCCCGTCTTTTGCAGGAGACAACTTGGATGCGGTGCACGACATCACCGTGGCCTATCCCCAGAACATCCCCCAGACGGAGCGCCACCTCGTCCTGGGCCTGTTCCCCCGAGAGATCTATTTCCACGTGCAGCGTTACCCGGTCTCCTCCCTGCCCCGTGCTGCCGCTGAGCTGGAGGCCTGGTGCAAGGACCGCTGGACGGAGAAAGAAGCCCGCCTACGGGACTTCTACATGGGACAACCTCGGGCATTCGACAGGGAAGGGGTGGCTCTCGTGCCGCCCTGCAAAAGCGAATTACGGGTCGCGCTGATCAAAGCCGTGTCGCTTGTGTATTGGACCGGATATATCGCGTTTTGTTTCGCAGGTTTGTGGCTGTGGGCCCCGTTCCGCTGGTTCCTCTTGGCCATGGTGGGTGTGTATGTGCTCCAGCAGAAGTTTGTAGGTGGCATGGAGTTGCTGGAGATGTCCTGCCATAGGTATTGGAAGTCAAAAGAGCTGGATATTAAGATCAAGTAAACGTGACATGTTGGCATGTTGTTATGCCTGGAATGGACGTAGCGTAGTCTTTTCGAATGCATTGTGGGGAGTCTGGCTCATCAGAAATTCACATTTAAATTTCAGAAGTTTATTCTGAAAGCCCACAATGCATCTGTCACAACTCGTGCATGTAAGAAAGGGTTGGGGCGGTAGTATCATTTTGAAAAGGGTTTAAAAGGAAAATCGAACAAAACTATTGTTAGGAAATGGTTTTATACAACTGAAAAATATATCAAACATACATTTATGTTTTGAGGATATCAATTTATGTTTCAAAGAGTTTTGATTTCAAAACAAATATATTTGAATTTCCTAACGAAGACCTTTATATGATAAGGGCAGCGATTTATGTGTCGTTATAATGTGGTTTGGTTAAATTTGTGTCTATTAGGCAGTTAAATCTGTGTCTATTAGTTCCACTCCTACAATGAAACTCTGTGGGACCAGACATTTTTATTTTACACAATCCAAAGATTTCTTCTGGCTGTTCTTGCTGCTCATAAGTCTTAAAAAGAGGCAAAAAGGCAAAAAGCTGGAGATGTGAGTGTTTTTCTCAGTGGGGAGATACAGATGCCTTCTGCAGACGAGAGATGCACCGATCAAGCTTTTTCAATTCCGATACCAAAGTCAATACTTTGGCTTTGAGAATCTGCCGATACCTGATATCAAACACACGTGACTTTCTTCTAAAATAGTTGAATTTGTCATCAAAAATGCTCATAAAAGCTTAAAATTGTTTGTTTGAAACATTATAAAAAGCCAATAGGCTTATTATAATGTTTCATTCATTCATTCATTTTCTACCGCTTATTCCTGTTAGGGGTCGCGGGTGACTAGAGCCTATCCCAGTGACTTTGGGCCTTAGGCAGGGTACACCCTGGACAGTGGCCAACTCGTCGCAGGGCTCATGTAATAATATAATGTTTCAAACAATCTTAATTATAGGCCCAATACAGTCTGTCAACCGAAAAGCAGCTGAAAATAAAGCTAAAATGGTCCTCCATGAAATGATTTCACATTTGTTTACTCAAGCCTCTTCTTCTGAGGCTATAAGAGCATAATAACTTTATTTGCATGTTCACAGCTCAATTAAACCAAACCTGTTCACATCATATAATTTTGTACTGTATAAAACACAAAGAGTTAAATCTCTTTGGTGTAACCTCTGAACTTTGATCCAGGCTGCTTACTTTAGCAGTAGCTAATGATGCTAACAATGTTAGTGCTTTTTTATTATGTCTTTTTGCGTGGCGATCACAAATAAACGTACTCAGTGTGAAATAAAGTGACTGAATTCTATAGATCCTGAGCTTTAAATGAGGCCTGGTATGCCCACATATTCACTCAAATCAAGTCGGAAAGTGTTTATCCTCAACATAGCTGCTTTGGGCTAATGCTGTTTGCCGTCTTTCGTGCAGTGATTTAACACTGAATGGGACAGGTTTAAAATGAGGAATGGCATGACTATATTCACTTAGGTTAAGTTGGTTATTCATGTTCTCAATACATGACTGCTTGGGGAATCGAATCCGATTAGGCAAAAACAGGGCTGATTATTGATATCGATACTGGCATCAGTGCATCTCTGCTGCAGACTGCAGCCTTGTGTTTGAACTGAATGTAATGTACATAGCACCTTCTTTTAAACCCGTGTCAATTCGCCATGTTTTTTCCTTTTGTACAATTATACGTTTTTCTCCATGCATTTTATAAGGATATGTTTATTTAACTGTAGGACTTGTCATCAAACAGTTGTATTTGTTAATGTTGCCATGTGTTGTATGCGTGTTTGATTATGTTCTAGATGATGGAGCAGAGCCATAGTACACCTGTACTCAGTACATTAGAGTCTTAACACTATTTCTAAACTCCTATGGTCTCCTTACGTCACAGAAATAGACAAAACAGACTGAAATAGTGAATGTAGAGGTGATTTCTTGAAATGCTCCTTTATATTGTTTACTTGGTACATAGAATGTGCCGTAGCTTCTGCTCATGCAGCAGTATGAAGGCACGTAGAGTTATGTGGTCCCTCCTTCATCCCCTTGTACACACCCAGCACAACTCTGTAGATCATGTCTGCAGGGCCGTCCTCCCTCTGTAGATCATGTCTGCAGGGCCGTCCTCCCTCTGTAGATCATGTCTGCAGGCCTGTCCTCTCTGTGGATCATGTCTGCAGGCCTGTCCTCCCTCTGTGGATCATGTCTGCAGGCCTGTCCTCCCTCTGTGGATCATGGCTGCAGGCCTGTCCTCCCTCTGTGGATCATGGCTGCAGGCCTGTCCTCCCTCTGTGGATCATGGCTGCAGGCCTGTCCTCCCTCTGTGGATCATGGCTGCAGGCCTGTCCTCCCTCTGTGGATCATGACTGCAGGGCCGTCCTCCCTCTGTAGATCATGGGTGCAGGGCCGTCCTCCCTCTGTAGATCATGGGTGCAGGCCTGTCCTCTCTCTGTGGATCATGTCTGCAGGCCTATCTGCTTGTAGACAGTCCTCTTCTTTACACAGGAGGATTAACAGTTAAGAGTCTGAATAAGGCCATGGGCCCAGCTCAGTGCCCTGTTGGGAGAACACTGCTGCAGTCCGGTGCAGGTCCAGATAAGACCAGACTTGGAGTGGAAAAGCAGCTCAGGACAGTCCTAATCCAAAAAGCCCCATAATGCCTCTCCCTGCCCTGTTCAGAGGACACGCTAAACCTGATTAGAAAATGACAGCTGGGAAAGCTTTGGTGCCAAAAAGACTGAAATGAAATTAGATTGTACAATCAGGACCTAATTTGCCATGACTCCCTGTATTATTTGTATCATCTTTGTGAAACTGCTGCACTTACGGCCCGGGCTGGAGTCTGGGGTCAGAATGTTGAGTCGAGGAATCTGTGGTGTATGTGCACTCATGTCCCATGTGTCACTCAGAACAGCTCCAGTCGGCTGTCCCTCTCATGCTGTGGTCAGATCTTTTCTCATGTTGTCATATGCAGAGGCTGGACCTTCCCCATGCACTGTCCTCAGGTATTTACAGTGGACACTAAGAGTTGTCTAAAAAGAATATAGGAAAATAAATATATATGAGCAACTGATCAGTGTCCATTCTTTCTGTTCACAACATTTTAGAGTTACTTTCGGGTGCATTTGTGGCTCTCAACATAAACATATTTGGTTGGTTGATCAGCACAGGTTGACGGTGCAATTCCAGCTACCTCAGGTGAATAATATTGTGTCCTTGAGCAAGACACTTAACCCGAATCACCCCGTTTCTGTGTACTTTGGTGTATGAACGTGTGCGTGAATGGGTGAGTGGTTCTCTGATGCATAGCCTTGAAGGTGGAAAAGTGCTGTATACAAATGTGACCATTGACCATTTACTGTCTACACTACAGTCTCAGCAGCTCACACAAATGAGGTATAAATACTACCAAGGACTCGCTTGCTTGGTGCTTGGTGCAAGGTGCAGCCCGCGGCGCTGCAGTTTTATACTGCCATTAGGATAGCATGGTTTCTGTCATCGCTACTGCTGACCATAACCGATACAGCGTTGTCTCATGGACTAAAATGATTAAAAAAATAAATAATAAATACCATCAGAATAATAAACAGGGAGTTTCTGCCGTCACAAACTCAGATCTCATTGTCTTTTTTTGATGGGGATGCCAAAACTGAATTTTGTACAAAATTTGTTTTGCTCCCTATTCACCTTATTCCGGAAGTTCCGTGGGCGCCGCCATCTTGTTTCCGTTGTATTAGTTTACACGGGGCAGACGAGCTCAACAGAAAATAAGTTCTACATGGATTAAAAAGCCGTTTTCAGGCCGCCCCAGAAATCGGTCCATTGTTGACTTGTTGCACGTGTACATTAATCATTTTACTCAAATCAGAATCAGAATCATTTATTAAAGGCCACACAACGGAGTTGGTGGAATTTGTTTTCGGTACAGCAGTTAATGCTCACATCTCTCATGTGTCAGTTCCATCAACAGCAACAGAAAAACAACAACAGAAGCACACATATATACAGGTTACATTAAGACAGTGATAAATCAATCGACTAGCGCTGTGACTTTCCCTCGTTTGCCATTTACATGAGCGGGGTTCTCGTCAAACCGCAAGTGCATTTACTACAGGAGTGTGGATCTGTGGGAAAAAGAGGCCAAAGTGGGCGGGGCGGAGACCATATCACTTATGCAAAACATTTGATGCCCCACTAATCAAGATCATTTTTACAAAAATTGTGCATGACCCAAGAAAAGGTTGGAAAAGTTCATGAAAACTGCTGAATTATGCTTGGTACATTTTTATGAAATATGAGACAACTGGTTGAGCAGAGGGCATTGCCGTAATAATATTTTTTTCTTGTCTTGTGTACTTGTGTGCTATTATATTCTAGATGGCCAGAGTGCTATCATCCAGGGCAGGGCTATTCAACTTTAATTTACTGAAGACCAGATTTTTCAGATGGCCTTGTCCTCAGGGCCAGAAATGAAGCCCAACGCTTTTGAAATATAACATCATCTGCAGGACTGAACCAGGTCTTAACCGGGTCTAAACCAGGACCAAACCAGGTATAAACAAACAAGAGTTATAATTATTATATTAAATATTTTCTGCACCACAATTTTATATCCAATATCCAGAAACAAATCGCATCTGTACTATTCAACAGAATCGACTGTTTCACTGAAATAAATAAACAATATAAAGAACAGTATTACTCAGTCCTGCTTTAATCCTGTTTTAATGTGACTAAGCCAAGACAAACCCAGTGTCAGTCAATAAGCAGACTTGAGCCAGAGCAGGTCACACTGGCAGAGCTAGGACTACCAGGTTTAAACCAAGACTGAACCTATAGGTCTACATTTAGATAAAATTAAAAAAAAATAAAAACTCCATAGTGATGTACTTAAGCCAGGTGTGTATATTGCAAGCAAGCCTCAGCCTCCCCAGTAAGGTCTATTCCAGGGACTGGAGAGGAGAATCCGACCGATAGTCAAACCTCGGATTCAGGCGGAGCAGAGTGGTTTTCTTCCCGGTCGTGGAACACTGGACCAGCTCCATACTCTCCATTGGGTGCTCAAGGGTTCATGGGAGTTTGCCCAACCAGTCCACATGTGCTTTGTGGATCTGGAGACGGCCTGCAGTGATGCGGGCGCTGTATCAGACCGTTGTGGTAAAGAAAGATGAGTTGAAAGACAAAGCTCTCGATTTACCGGTCAATCTATACGTTCCTACCCTCACCTGGTCATGAGCTCTGGGTAATGACCGAAAGGACAAGATCGCGGATACGAGCGGTCAAAATGAGCTTTGTGTTCCGGATGCCTCCTGGACGCCTCCCTTGGGAGGTGTTCTGGGCATGTCCCACTTGGAGGCAGCCCCGGGGTAGACCCAAGACACGCTGGAGGGACTATGTCTCTCGGCTGGCCTGGGAACGCCTCGGGACCCCCCCGGAGGAGCTGGAGGAAGTGTCTGGGGTGGAAGAAGTCTGGGAGTCCCTGCTTGGACTGCTGCCCCCGCGACCCAGCCCCGGATAAGCGGAAGAAGATGGAAAGAAAGATGGATGGATGGATGGATGGATGGATGGATGGACGGACAGCTGCAAGGCTTTTCACCAGTGTGTGCCCACAAGTGTATTTCAAGACTACATTTTTGCCTAAATATCTTCCTCCAGATTGAATGGTCTTTCTCCTGTGTTTATTCTCAAGTGTGTTTCAAGACCTGCAATGTCTCACAGACTGAACAGCTGTGACGTGCCTTGCCTGTGTGTGTTCTCGTGTGATATCTGAGGCTACAGGAATAAGTTTAAGCTTTGTACAGACTGACCAGCTGAATGTTGTTCCCCCTGCATGTGTTCTTGTGTGCTTCGCAAGCAATTCTTTGGCTAAACATTTTTCTTACGTACTGCACAGCTGAATGGGTTGTCATGTGAGTGTTTGACGATATCAAAATGTCTTGTTATAGACTGAACAGGTGCAAGGGTTTTCTCTTGTATGTCCTGCCAAATGGGGACTATCCTGGTTAAATAAAGGTCAATATAATAAAAATCAGATAACTCTTTTTGGCGAATGCGGTTTTACAAATTGGTTGCTCTCCTGTGTCTATGTAAAACGTTTCTACACTCAAATCTCTTTTTTACAAATAGAGCACTCATTAGTGCTCCAGTGTGAATATACAAGTCGGAACTCGGACGCTCTCTGATCTCTTGGATTTTCAGGTTTCGACCTGGACCAGGACTCAAAGAGGGGATCTGGGCACCTGCAGGAGACAATGGGGCAATAAAGTATATGTTCAAAAGTTATTGCCAACTGTTCTATCAAAGCAAACATCTTCTTTAAGGTTGAAGCCAAGTAGGCGTGTTTAACTGTGTCTGGTCTGGATCATCAACGAGATGACGGCTTCACCGGTGGCAGAGCTAAAAGTCAGCAGTAAATAGAAACAGCAACTTCTCAAATGGCTGAAATATCTTACACAGTAACCGCCGTCCATTCAAATTGCCGCCGCTGCTTCAGTTGATTGATTAGTTTTAACTCATGACGTCAGAGCAAGTTGGGGTAAAGCAGGCATGTCCAAACTCAGGCCCGGGGGCCAAATGCAGCCCTCAGACCAATTTTTCTTGGCCCTCAGGCTTCCTGGTGAATTGGCCCACATTGTCCTGATAAGTACTATTTACAGCACATTTCAGATTTTCAACAATTCTAACCTAAATAACTAACATTTTTGTGCAATACAGACCTGATATTAAGGCACTGAGACTGAACGTAAATGCAGCTTTTTTTAACCTTTCACGATTGATTTGTGGCCCCCCGCTTGGTCTGTATTTCAATATGTGTCCCTCGATGGAAAAAGTTTGGACACCCCTGGGGTAAAGTCACAAACCTTCCCGGGATGCACCGCGTTCAGATCACCGTTGATTAGCACCAGTATCCCAAACGGGCCTACTTTGTTGCGCGAGGTGAACGCTCCAGCCCACCTTCAGGTCACTTCGAGGCGAAAATAAACTTTTTAAATAAATACATTTTTAAAAGTTTGAAAGCTGAAGGTTAATATAGTAATTACCACAAATCCTTTTTATTTGCTATTGCTAGGCAATAGAACATTACTGTTCATCGTACGTGGTACGTTGTATGTTGTAGTGCCAGTGCAAAGGGCTCAGAGCAAACACTGGAGATTTTAAAAGGGATAAAAATCAGTCAATGGTAAAAGTAACAAAATTAGTAAAAGCTAAAACCTAGAATATAAAGTACTCCAGAAGGCAAATTAAGAGCAGCACATTAAAGAGCAGGGTGCACGGTGGCAGAGCAGCTAGAGCATCTGCCTCTCAATAAGGAGATCGTGGGTTCGAATCCCGCACCACCCCAACATCGTGGTTTCGAATTCCGAACCACCCTAACATCACACGATCTCTCTGGGTGGAGTCTGCATGTCCTCCCCGTGTTACCGTGGGTTCTCTCCGGGTTCTCCGGCTCCTCCCACCGTCCAAAGACATGACTGTGTAGGTTAAATGGAAAACTCTAAATTGTCCCTAGTGAATGAATGTGAGAGTGAATGGTTGTCTGTCCTTGTCTCTGTCTCTGTGTCAGCCCTGCGACGAGTTGGCCACTGTCCAGGGTGTACCCCGCCTAAGGCCCAAAAGTCACTGGGATAGGCTCCAGTCACCCGCGACCCCTAACGGGAATAAGCGGTAGAAAATGAATGAATGAACATTAAAGAGCAGATTTGTCTGAGATTGTCCTGAGACGCAGCAGAGGAGGTGACCACCAGACTGTGTAGAATATGAGCCCGTCTGGATCCCAGACAACTAGTACTGTACAATTTACAGCACTCTTACAATATTTCATGACACTGCTTATTAAAACTAGAACTCCCTCAGTGACACTTGAGCCATTTGGGGAGTAAGTAACCTCTTGTTACACAACACAGCAGCCTGCTCCTTTAGCCCACAGTGGAGCATCCAGCAGAGGTCAGAGCTGGAAAGGTGAGGCGCTGTCTCCATAGTAACACTTGTTGCCTGGCCCATCTCCTAGCAACGGGATGTGGAGTGATGTCAATGGAAAACATTCTATTTTCTCCCACTGACAAACTGATGTCACCCCTGCTCTGGAGAGAGAGGGGTGTGCTGCTGCTATATTCTACTCCAGCTCTCCTGAGGTGATGGAAGAAAGAGACGACACACCAAAATAGCACGGATATGACAATGAATCATCAGCCAATCATGCTGCGTTCACATTCTAGAATTTGGTGTCATCATTTCAGCTGAAACACAGGGGCCAATAAACTCCACTCAAACATCAGAAGAGAAAATACACAAATACTGTTTGTCATGAATTAGGTCAATTTTAACTTACAACCCGACCTCCACAACTGCCTTACCCACAGTCACATACAAGCAGAATAATGAGCATGAGGCGGAGTACAGATGAAACAGCTGGGAAAGCACCATCAGAGGCTGCACCAGGAGTAGAGAATAAACCGCAGCCACAGGACACAGACTCAGGCCCAGAGGAGAGATGAGGCCTAACCTCCACAGCCGACCACTGGCCCTGGAACAGAAGGCACCACGAGGAAACACTGGAGATCCTAAAGTGATACAAGGATCAACATAAGTAAAAACTAAAAATGAGTGAAAGCTAAAACCTAGAGAACGATACACCGATGAAAAACTGGGGTGGAAATAGAATAAAATAGTACGAATTAACAAAATACACACACAAAAAAATGACTGTAGTAAATGAAAATAAAACACTTGATTTATAAAATGACCTTTGTTTAACCCAGGAAAGTCCCACTGAGATGTAAATCAAAAGCTAAACTAAAATGGTGGCTTTTGAACCTGCTCTTAACAACATGAACATCGTTGAAGCAGTGATTGCAAAGACGCAGAATGTTTTGTTTTAAACCACTCCATTGTAGCTCTGGCTTTATGTTTGGGTCGTTGTCGTGCTGGAAGGTGAAACTCGCCCCAGTCTCAAGTCTTTTGTGATCGCCATCAGGTTTTCTACCTAGATTCCCCTGCAGTTGGCTCCATTCCTCTTTCCATCAGCCCCACCTAACCTTGGTTTTGTCCTGGTTAAACTGGAAAAGATTTTGCTGGAGCTTTTTTTTTAATGATGTAGAACCTGTGATCAGTGGAATACCAGGATTCTTCATCTGAAACCACTGCAGACAGATCTTCTAGGGTCAGCTTCATTCTCTTTCACTGTTTCCGATTGGAGAGAAGGTCTGTTTTGGTGAATGAGGAGGTGGAGCTCTTGGCGTGTGTGTTGCTTGTAAGGGGGCATGAGATTAGTTTCCATGGGCCAAAAGGGCACACGACAGCTGGAAGTAAGAGATGCTGCTGTTTGTACAGCTATTTTATCACTGCAATAGACAAAGCAAGTTACCATTGTAAAATAATTAAAATAATGTTTGCATGCAGAATAATGATAATTAGATTTAAATTGATTGTTATTGTTGTTGTAGCACACACCGGGGAGGTTAAAGGGCACTGGTTTCCCCGGGGCCCAGACCAGGGAAGCGTCCTTGAATGCATGTTTTTTGTTTTCTTCAGTTGGATTTTTCTACTTTGTTGTAAAATGCATTGCACTTGAGTAAAGAGATACGGTCCTGAGTGTAACCTAATTTCTAATTTCACAGAAGTGTCTTTGTCATTGTGTTGTGCATACCTGGTGTTTGATTTGCTGTGCCGTCTTGAGATTGCCCCTTCAGATGAATCTCTTTCCAAAGAGAGTCTTCAAACTTTCCAGTTTGGTTTTGATCTTTTTCATTGTCTATATATTTAACTGCCTGGTTCATTTTTACACTGAATTTTCACTGGAAGAACTGGCTTGTGAGACTGCTCATGACCCGTGTAGTTGGCTCTTCTGTCTTCTGTATGAGGGGACTTCTGTTGGACTCACTTGTGTGGGATTCCCCAACTGCCTTAGTTCTATCCTTATGGGGTTTTCTCAGGAGCAAGACAAAGTATTTTTTATTAATCTAATTATTATCAATATGTCAATCAAATCAAATCAATGATAGCGCAACAGACACGGGGTACGATGTAAGCACTTCACCGAAGGAAACATCTGGGTTTATTAAAAGGTAGGCATTTGCGTCTCAATACTAATACTTCAAATTTAAATAGGAACGCAAATAATTAATTGATGTATAGAAAATTACAATTAAGGACAAGGCGATTGTGTTTATATACATAAAATAAGTAAAACTCTGAAGCCATTTTAAATGTTATAATCCAATTTATTTTTGCTAAGCTAAACTTGACATTAATTCACTTTGTTTCATAAAAAGACATTTTAAGCTCGTCTTCACATGTTAAACAACAGAACACAGTCATCGCGTGAGCTCATAGTATAAATCATACATCGCGTTAAACTCACAAAACCTCGTCTACTCCAATTTAATGAAGCCACCAGCACTTCGTCTGAAAACAGCAGAGATGGTCTCCAAACCGGACAAATCCAAAACAAGAAATCCTACAACAAATGTACTCAAGAGAGAATTTATGATGCAGCAAGGACTAAAAACACTGAATGGACTTTCTTACAGTGGCTTGTGCTGATAATCAGAGAAGACATGCCACTGTAAAGATCTGGTAGATGTGTCCTGAGATTGAAAGAGGGATGATGATGTCAGAGAGTTTCTTCTCTCTGACTCTTCAGATTGCTCTCTCCGTTGAGTACGTTTTTACCTGTATGTGTTTTCATGTGTACTTTGTGTGAATTCTTAGAACTAAGTGTTTTCTGACAGACTGAACAGCTGAATGGCTTTGCACCTGTATGTGTTCTCGTGTGATTCTTAAGCTGATGTTTTAGGCGAAATGTTTTCTGACAGATTGAACAGCTGAATGGCTTTTCGCCTGTATGTGTTGTCATGTGTTCCTTAAGCTGTTGTTTTAGGCGAAATGTTTTTTGACAGACTGAACAACTGAATGGCTTTTCACCTGTATGTGTGTTCATGTGTGCCTTAAGGCATTGTTTTTGGCGAAATGTTTTCTGACAGACTGAACAACTGAATGGTTTTTCACCTGTGTGTATTCTCATGTGGTCTTTAAGTGATCGACTATCACTATATGTTTTCTCACAGACTGCACAACTGTATGGCTTTTCCCCTGTATGTGTTCTCATGTGGTATTCAAAGGATTTTTTATGGCTAAATGGTTTCTGACAGAATGAG
This sequence comes from Rhinogobius similis, assembly GCA_019453435.1. Taxonomy (NCBI): domain Eukaryota; kingdom Metazoa; phylum Chordata; class Actinopteri; order Gobiiformes; family Gobiidae; genus Rhinogobius; species Rhinogobius similis. Next base: position 26,901,354 of record CM033638.1, on the reverse strand, counting down.
CAGCTGAATGGTTTGTCATCTGCATGTGTTCCCATGTGGTCTTTTAGAGTTTGACTGTGTCTAAATGTTTTTTGACAGACTGAACAGCTGAATGGTCTTTCGTCTGTATGTGTTTTCATGTGGACTTGAAGTGAATTCTTAACACTGAATGTTTTCTCACAGACAGAACAGCTGAATGGCCTTTCACCTGTATGTGTTTTCATGTGTTCCCTGAGTTTTGCTTTTTTGTAATATGTTTTCTCACATGCTGGACAGCTGTATGGTTTCTCACCTGTATGCATTTTCATGTGTTCTTTAAGTGATTTACCAAGGCTAAATGTTTTCTGACAGACTGAACAGCTGTATGGGTTTTCATCTGAATGTGATCCCATGTGGTCTTTAAGTGTTTTGCTATGACTAAATGTTTTCTGACAGACTGGACAACCATGTGGGTTCTCACCTGTATGTATTACCATGTGGTCTTTAAGTGTTTGATTATGGCTATATTTTTTCTGACAAACTGGACAGCTGAATGGTTTTTCATCTGTATGTGTTCTCATATGATTTTTAAATGTTTGATTATGGCTATATTGTTTGTGACAGACAGGACAGCTGAACGGTTTTTCATCTGCATGTGTTCCCATGTGCATTTTAAGTGATTTCTTAATGCTGAATGTTTTCTGACAAACTGAACAACTGAATGGTTTTTCACCTGTGTGTTTTGTCATGTGATCTGCAACTTCACATTTATATCTAAATGCTTTTTTACAAATTGAACAGTTGAATGGCTTTTCTCCTTCAACTTTAATGCGTCTTTTTAAACTAGATCCTCGTCTTTTGTTTCTAGAAGAGCACAGCTGTTTCTTCTTTTCTGCTCTTTTGCCAGTTCCTGACATGTTTCCAGTGGTACTGGTCTTACATTTGTTGCTGGAGGCAGGTATCCAGTCTTCATCATCTGTGTCTCTCTCAGTGTCTGAGTGGAAATGTGGCTCAGAGTTGATGTCCTCTTCCTGTGCTTCCTCTTCTTTGGGCTCAGTTTGTTGAAGCTGAGAGGACTCTTCTGTCTTCACACAGACAGCACTGCACTCTGGGACAGGCCTGAAAATAAAACACATAATGGTTTTCACAGCGTTCCTGCACAACTTCTAGCATGAAATTATAGGCCTAAAATCAACTCTAACAATTCCCACCCAATTAACATATCTATTATTAACAGATGATTAATAAGTACCATTTGTTTTTATTGCATTTTCTTTTTGAAATATACAACCAATAGGTTCTCTCCCTCGGTCTCACTGTCCCCTCCTGTCTCCTCCTGTCAAAAACGATTCTCAATTAAATTCCAAAGTCATTTTTGATTCTGGCTTTAAGTTTTAACCTATGTGGCTTAAAAAGGCTTTTTTGAAAGGCCAAATTACTGTCATACGCGAACATGCTTTTTTGTCATATTTGAACTGTGTAATTGCCCAAAACAATAAAATAAAAAAGGAATAAATAAATTGTTGCTTCAAGTACACATGTCAACACACAATGAACGACGTGCGTCATGGCTCTTAAAGGCTACAAAACAACTCTGAGATGTGTTGAATATGAGTAAAATGTGCAGATTACCGATAATATGAAAGCGTGTGATGCTGAGTGAGGAGCGGAAAGACACTAGTTATTAATGAGATTAGCGAGAGATGAGTTTTCTGCAGGAGAAGGACAGGAGATGAGCAGGTGCTCTCTCTGCGGCTGCTGCAGCTCCTGTTCTTGTTTTTAGCGGTGTTTCAGTCGGTCACAGAGCAGAGACTTGTCTATTCACCGGAGAAGTGCAAAAAGCATGTGTTTTCAGCCGCGGCGCCGTGTCTCAATTCAACAAGTTCCGATCGCTGGTGTGCGCCTGGTGTGTGCACGCTCATAGAAAATAATAGAGGCGCCTAATTTTGCGTCCCAGTGTGCGTTGGCCCTAATAAAGTTATTCTTTGTAGTAAGATCAATATTTCTGTCTTTTTAGTTTTGTTTCCTTTACTATTAATAAGGACACAATGTTATGCAGAGATGTACATCACAATACAGAATACATACATATTGTATGAATGTACATAAATAACACTTTTTTTTTAAGAACCCAATACATTACAAATGTCTTTTCTCTAAACAAGCAACAAGATTGTAGTATGTCAAAAAAGAAATCAGTAAATTATTGCAACCAATCCTCCTCAGTTGGTGCAAGTCAGTGCTGTGGGAAACAGCAAGCATGTACAAAAGTATTTTTTTAATGCAATTATTCATGATTAATCGCATTAAATCTGACTGATTAGATTGGTAGGACTAGAAAATAGTGTCAGTTAAGTGTGAAAGTGGTGAAGCCTTACACTGGCAGCTGCTCTTCCTCCTGTTTGATGCTCAGTTCCTCTGGCTCCTCTTTGATCTCTGGGATTTTCTGGTTCAGACCTGGACCAGGACTCGGAGCAGGGATCTGGACACCTGCAGGAGACAATGGGGGAATAAAGGTTTGAACTCTTACACATAAACAGAAGTGCTTAATATTTCTTTTTTTCCCCTCAGGTCCTGTTGACAACAGTGCTGAGGAGAAAGCATTATTCATGTCCAATACAATCTACATTCAGACGAAACGATGAGGTGTGAAGAAAACTGAATTAAATCGGTTCATGCCGACGTACAAGAAGAGCAAGAATAGTTTAATTGCAGCTTTTCTGAGGCATATTCTTTCTACGAGAAGTGACAAGTGTTTACTTTTTGTACTTTTTTTTAATAAACGTAAAATTTGGTCACAAATGTTGCCTGAAAGGTGTTGGTTTAACCTTTAACGTCTCCAGAGCAATCAGCGCCAGTATTAGGCAAGTTATTTTGAAAAAGTAATTTGTTACATTACTCAGTAACTGTCTCAAGAATGTCACCAAGTTACAGTACATTACTTTGGGATTAGGTTTTGTAATATTGTATAAATGAATCAAACATGTTCTTTTGCGCTTTATTAGTTACAACCCAGCTCAAACAACGGAAAAAAAGTTGTTGAAATTGCTTCAAAAGGCAAATCCTGGTTTAGACCTGGTTCAGTTCTGCAGATGTTGTCAAACCCATAACTATTCATTGTTTTGGACAAAAAGCATCTGGCTTTTATTATTGGGTTTAGTTCCAAGTCTGTGTTTGAGGTGTCTGCACTGGCTCTGAATGTGTTTCTGTTTAAAGTGTATGAAGGAGATGAGGGATTATTCTGTACCTGTGGAAGACGAGGACACATGGAGTCTTCGTTCATTGCCGAGGGTTTCATTCTCGATGATGAAAGTAGAACAATATCCGTCTTCTTCCATGTTGCACAAAGTGTTCGTCGATGTACCGTTTGTTCTGGTCAATCTGTGGTTGAATTTGTGTCAGAAAGATAGAGGTCTGTAAAACTAATTATATTCTGGAGCAGATAGTTCAGTTAATACTGCCATGACCAGGGAACGTCGTGGATCACACTCCTTTTCACTTGACGGTAGTTAGTAACCATCTTAAAATGAGCATTACCGCCACCTAGTGTTCCGGAGTGTGGGCCAGGGCTCATAAACTAACAAAAATTGTAATTATGTTGTTGAATAAACTCTACATATTTCTATACTCTAAGCCAAATAGTGCTCCTCGTGGCAGAAAAAAGTATAGATCGTAAAGTATATCGAGCTTATCTAGGTTTTGTTTAGATTTTAAACGCATGGTGCTCCTATATCTCATGAGCTCTTTCTCCTTCCCCTTTTAAAATATAAATTATAGTTAAATACATATCAAAATAAAAGTAAGCAATGTATAGTACGTCATGGAGGGAGAATAATATAATAAAAACAAATTTAAAAGCAAATAAATACAAAGGTATTTTTAAAAGAAAAATATTCTGCATTTTTCATATTGCTGTTAGCCTTTAAACAGGCTCTTGAGTGCCTTAATATCTCATATATCGCTTATATCTCATGTAAAAAAAAAATAAAAGAAAAAAAGTTCTTATTAATTCCATGACCCGTGTTATCGGTCAGTATAAAATGACACTGAGTGCATCCAGCCAGCAGATGGTGCCAGCGCAATATACAATCTAGTTAAGTGCACTGAAAATAAGTTCTGATGTGGATTTCCTGCAGCCGTCATCATGTTTAGATGGCGGAAATGTTCAGAAAGAGTTTAGCGATGATTTAAGAACTAAAAGCAAAAGATTCTGAAAATAATTCAGTACATAACTGCAGTCGATCCTCTGCAGCCAGTAGATGGTGCAAGTCAGTGTCGTGGGAAACAGTAAGTAAACTACTGAAGTATTTTTTAAATATAATTATTCATGATTAATCACATTTCAAAGGCGTATTTATTCTGACTGATTATTTTTCAAACTGATTGTCAGGACTAGAAAATAGTGTCAGTTAAGTGTGAAAGTGGTGAAGCCTTACACTGGCAGCTGCTCTTCCTCCTGTTTGATCAGTTCCTCTGGCTCCTCTTTGATCTCTGGGATTTTCTGGTTCAGACCTGGACCAGGACTCGGAGCAGGGATCTGGACACCTGCAGGAGACAATGGAGAATAAAGGTTTGAACTCTTACACATGAACAGGAAGTGTTTAATATTTGACAACAGTCGTCAGGAAAAAGCATTATTCATGGTCTATTCAATCTGCATTCAGACGAAACAATGAGGTGTGAAGAAAACTATTTTAAGTGTGAAAAGCTGTAGTACATATTTTGCACATCACACAAAAACTAGTTTAGTACTTATATCGCATACAGGGGACCTGCGTCCTAATGACCAACGCTAATAATTTTTTTAGCATTTTCCACATCACTTGCTACGACAAAGCTACATTTCCGTTTTAAAATGCACCTCTTCTTCACCTGTAATTTGTTGTACAATTGTCAGAACCACAGCTGACAGTAAAGATCAGGACTGTTCTGACATTTGAGCAGTTTATGCAGATTTTCTTTGGAGTTTACATTTATTAACATTAGTGACCAGAATGAAGCTGGCTGCTGGTGGCGTACAGGTAATGTTTCTGGCAGGAACCGGTTATTGATTGTTGATATGTGACGGTTCTACGTTGACATGAACCGTTTGTTAATGCTGGGTCTGTTCTCTGAAAATAACATGCATTTACGCAAAAAGTAGTGTAATTAGCCTCTTTTTACAAATGGGACGCTTGCCGTGACGAGGCATAATCTCCCTTGGTAACAGACCGTGGTAAAGTTGGTCAGATATTGAACATTTGACAAATATTCAGATATTAGTTTTTCATGGATCTTTAGGGACTGTCTACAAATTTTACTACAGGAATGTAAAGTGTATACAAATGTAATGTAAATGTAAAAAGTGAAAAATATTACATAGTCGTAAAAAAGAAAAAATACATAAGCATCAAATAGTTACATTCATGTTTAGGGGCCGTCAACAAATTATTTCAAAGTCAGATGAAAAAAAAAACACTTTTTCTTCAATAGCTTTTAGGGCATTTGACCCTGTGACCCAAAAAAACTCTTGAACGGGGGTTGGCAAACTCTTAAGACCCTCTGCAGTGGCTCCCTGGAGCTTTGAAAAAATATACGGGGCGTCTGGGGCTTTTATTGGCAATACCAATAAACCCTCTCTTGCTATAAAGCCATATTTCTTTGTTAGATGCAAGAATGTATTTGTATTTCCTCCTTAAAACTCCATGGTTGTAGGTCAGTAACAGGCGTCTGTACGTCAGCGCATTTCTGTGCGTATCTGCAGTGCGCACCGACATGTGCACGTGCCTGCCTGCTCGTCCGTCCGCCTCCTCCTCTGTTGCGTTCTGGGGGCAACTTCACTAAGGTTCTTGTTATTTAACTTATAGTGAAGTATCATAACGCAGTAAAGAAACACAATAGTCAAACATCTACGTTTACGTATTTGACTGCAGCACACAGACACGTGCACACGCCGCTCGTCCATCTCCTCCTCCGCTGCCACACTCCTCATGCGTTTGACGGGGGAAACTTCACAGAGGTCCTTGAATGAACTTATATACGTGAATGTAGATGTTTGACTATTGTCCTTACTTCGGTGACTGCAGCGCACACTGACTTGTGTCAGAACCACCGACACGGAAAGGCTGAATTCTGGAGGTAAAAAGAGAGAGAAATGAAGCCGCTCTGTGCTGTTGCTGCAGAGGCGGCGAGTCGCGCTGAAAAAAAAAAGTCATTTTAGTCCAGTCTCAGCCCAATAAGTCGAATCCTTTGTTATAACGGGTAAAAACAGCAATAAAATGTCAACAGTTTAATATTTGACGTTGCAACAAACTATAGTTCTTTTACAATGGATGACAAAAAAACATTGGAAGCGAAAATTTAATTAGTATCTTGTATGACCTCCTTTTGCGTTAAAAACGTCAGTCAAACATACTAGAAATAAGCTTTTGGATAGTTTCAGATCCCTCTGAATATAGTATAACTTTATATCAAACTTTATATACAGTGTTATCTTCATTTTAAGGGTCAAATATGTTTTGCGGCTCCAGATTAATTTTATAGTCCGCCCCATTCTTAATATTTATTATTTATTCTATATTTATTATATTTATTTTATCTATTTGTTATTGTTATTTATTTTAGGTTTTAGTCTTGATGTTTCTACTTTAAACCTTAGGTATTTGTACTCATTTACTTGAATCCTTTAATTTATCTTAGGCTCTCCAGTGTTTCCTCTGAGGGGCCCCCTGTACTGAGAGTGATGGTCGGCTGTGGCTGCTGGGGCCTGGCTCATGGGCCCCCGGTGTTTGGGTGTGTGCCTCATCTCTTCTCTGGGCCCTGAGTCTTTGTCCTGTGGTTGTGGCAGACTCTCTGCTCCTGGTGCAGACGGCTCCTCTGATGGCGCAGGTTTATCTGTACTCAGCCTCCCGTATCTTAGAGCGTGCATGTATGTGTGTGTGTGTGTGTGTGTGTGTATGGTGTGCCTGTGCAGGTGTACTGCCTTCCAGGGACTCCTAGAAGGCCGAGTACTCTGCACCGCTGCACGGCGGAGGGAAGCGACCCTCTCGTTCACCGGGGTAAACCCCAATATGCGATGGCTGAGCTGTGGGGTAATGAGCAAGCCCACACCAGCCCGCCGCCTCTCCCCACGCCAACCCCAGAGAAATGGAACGCCCACCCCCTCTCGAGAAGACGAGTTCCAGAGCCCAGCCTTCGACTGTCACTCGGATCTTTGTGCACCGGTCCCTTACGGATCCTCCCACAGGTGGTGGGTCCGCAGGAGGACGGCCCCATGTCGCTCCTTCGGGCTGTGCCCGGCCGGGCCCCATGGGTAAAGGCCTGGCCACCAGGTGCTCGCCGTCGAGCACCCACCCCAGGCCTGGCTCCAGGGTGGGGCCCCGGTAACACCAATCCGGGCTACGCACACGACCTTGGTCTAATGCTGATCATAAGAAGCTTCTGAACCGCTCTTGGTCTGACCTGTCACCCAGGACCTGCCATGGGTGACCCTACCAGGGGCATGAAGCCCTAGACAACATAGCTCCCAGGATCATTCGGGCACTCAAATCCCTCCACCACATCAAGGCGGCGGTTCAAGGAGGGGGTGACCCCAAACCACTTTACAATAAAATTACCCCCTCAGGGCTACAGGGCTCAGCCCTTTACATTTTATTTTGAAACTATTTACAATTTTTTAGGGATTTTTCACAGTAAATTTACACTTTTTTTTTTTTTCAATTGCTTTTAGGGCAGGGGTCCGAACTTAGGAAATCAGAGCTGGTCAGCGGGCCGCAACAGAGACAGATTTGAAACGCACTAAATACATTTTTGTTAACCACATAACCTATATATATATATATATATATATATATATATATATATATATATATATATATATATATATATGAGATTTTAGTTACCAGGCATTTTACATTTACACGGTATATTTGGTAAATTTTAGAATTTAGAAATGATAACACCGTATAAAACAAACTTCAAACTATGTGTTTTACTAAAAAGCTCATGTTGGTATTAAGTTATGTATTATTAGGCCATTCTCTCTGACCTGCTCCTGAAGCTCCTTCCTGTTGAGGAAGTAAAAAGTTAAAGTTAAAAAGTACTTGGAGAAGTGCAGTAACCATGCTGGGTTCAACTGGGCACTGCACTCCAGGAGCAGCAGTGCACTATGGTAGTTGTAGTTTTGACGAGTTCTCTGCGTTTTATCTGCAGGTCACTTATAATACAAATTAAAAACCATCTCGGGGGCCACCAAAAATCGTCTGAAGTTTTAGGTAAAAAAAACTTGGTGATTTTTAATGTTTTTTTTTTTTTTTTCCAGACAATTTTCAGTCCAATCTAGTTTACTTAAAAACTAAATAAGAAATCCAAAATCCCCTCTGTAAACATTTTTGTAACTAATATTTGTACAAAATTAAATTTAAATGAAAATGAAATTTAAACCTGGTTTTGTCCATTTTTCAGTTTTATATGTCCCAGATATGTGTATTTTTGGCAGTTTTTACACATAAAATGCCTTATTTCTATATACAAACATGACCTGATGAAAAACACTAAACTTACATTTATGTGATTAAACTACAGGAGAAGTTCCAAATTGATATCTTTAAATTTAAAAGTTTTTCCTATTCACCTGTGAAAAATGCCTAAAAATAGTAAAAGCTTTTAAGGTGAGACACTATAGGTGACCTGGTTTAGACCCGCCTTAGACCCAGTTTAATCCTCGTTTAGACCTGGTATATAGACCCAGTTTAGTCCTCGTATAGACCTGGTTCAGTTCTGCAGACGCTATTTAAACCATTCATATACTTTATATTTTCTTCTTTCGTATTTCAAAGGCGCAGGACACATTTCCGGTGTCGAGGACAAAGGCATCTGACAAAATGAAATGAAGTTAAAATAAAATAAGTTAAAGTTTGGTTTAGTTTAGTTCAAAGTCGTGTCTTTGTGGTATCTGCCCTGGCTCTGAACGTGTTTCTGTTTAAAGTGTATGAAGGAGATGTGGTCTGTACCTATGGAAGACGAGGACATGTAGAGTCTTTTTTCATTGCCGGGGGTTTCGTTCTCGATGATGAAAGAAAAATATCCGTCTTCTTCCATGTTGCACAAAGTGTTCGTCGATGTACCGTTTGTTCTGGTCAATCTGTGGTTGAATTTGTGTCAGAAAGATAGACGACGGGTAAAGATAGAGGTCTGTAAAACGAATTATATTCTGGAGCAGATAGTTCTGTTTTTACTGCCGTGACCAGGAAACGTCGTGGTTCACACTCGCTTTACGGCAGTTAGCAACCATCTTAAAATGAGCATTACCGCCACCTAATGTTCCGGAGTGTGGGCCAGGGCTCATAAAAATCCTAATTATGTTGCAGAATAAAGTCTACATATTTCTATATTTTAAGCCAAATAGTGCTCCTCGTGGAAGTATAACGTATAGATCTTAAGTATATCGAGTTTATCCAGGTTTTGTTTAGATCTTAAATATGCAATAATATGGAGGTTTTGACTCTTTTATCCGTATCTGAGCATTTAAGAAAACAATAAATTGAAAAAAGCTTGAGAGTTTGGGGTGGTTTTAGCCCATTTATATTTAGGTATCAAGATATTGTTGAGTACCTTAAATTTGCCATCTCATGTTTTAAAACAAACAAAAGTTTCATTTTATGACCGGTGTTATGAGCCAATATGAAATTACAGCCAATTATCCAATTACAGCCAGCAGATGGCGTTGAAAAGACGTTATAATGTGGATTTGCTGCAGCAGTTATCGCACTTAGGCAGAAATGCTCAGAACGAGTCTAGCAGTGATTTAAGGACTAAAAACATCTAACAATATTCTCGGATTAGTGACGCAAATGATCCGAAAATACGTACGAAAATCTAGGAAGTTCAGCCTGAAGTGTGTTTGACACATAGAACTATATATATACATTTTTTTATTAATTAGAAAAATTGCTGAAGGATATAATACAAACACATTGGCACAAATCAATCGCTTACAGCAATCAAGACCATCCCATACCATCCACAGATGGACGGCTTGGTTGAACGCTCCAACCAAACCCCGAAGAAGATGCTGTAGGAGTTCATGGCCAACCAGTGGTTGCCCTAACTGCTCTTCACCTACCGAGATGTTCCTCAAGCATCCAGTGGTGTCTCACCGTTCGAGCTGCTGTATGGCTGGGACATCCAGGAGCCATTGGACCTGCTGTGGAAGACGTGGGTTCACGAGGCCCAGCATTCCCAGAAGGTGTGGTACAACCAACAACCTTCGCAGTGGTGGTGGTGATCATCGTGGTGTAGAAGCACGGCTCTCTCTGCTGCTGCATCAACTTTAGGAAGCTCAATGTGATGTCGGAGTTTGATGCCTACCCAATGTTCTGTGTCTATGATCTGTTGGAAAAGATCAGCCGGACCAGGTTCATCACCACCAATGACCTCTGCAAGGGATACTGGCAGGTGCCCCTGGAAGCAGCCAGCTGCCCCTGCACTGATTTACAGACAACCGCTGGCCTCTACCAGTTCATGGTGATGAACCTTCGGTCTCCATGGAGCACCCACCACTTTCCAGAGGCTGATGAACCATGTCCTGCGAGGGTGCAAGGACTGCAGTGCTGTGTACCTGGAGGATGTGGTCATCTTCAGCGACACTTGGGAGAAACACCTACATCATCTGGAACAAGTCCATGGCCAGATTCAGCAAGCGGGCTTGGCTACCTGCCAGGATGAGGCGAGGTTCGACCACAAGTGGACATGGTCGAGGTAGTCAACAGCTGCCCACGCCCTTGTACAAAGAAAGAGGTGAGGTCCTTTTTGGGCTTGGCAGGATGGTACAAAAGATTCGTCCCTGGGGGCAGTCCTAGCTGAAGGTGATCCTGGAGAAGAACGGCCTGTCTTGTACCTGAGTCGCAAGTTGTTGCCACGTGAGACCAGGTACTCTACAGTGGAGAAAGAGGGTCTAGCCATCAAGTGGGCCCTGGAAAGCTTGAGGTACTACCTGCTGGAGAAGGAGTTCAACCTGGAGACCGAGCATTGCGCTCTGACCTGGATGAACTCCATGAAAGACCACAACAGTCGTCTCACCCGCTGGTACCTTTCTCTCCAGCCATTCTAGTTCCAGAGCGGCCCTAACTGCCCGTCATTCCCCGATCAGCACGCTCTTTTGGCCGGAGGCGCATGGAGCACTCCTATGTTCTGCTACATTCTTCTGCAAACTGTTTCCCCAAAATCCGAACTCTGTTTCCCCGCTGTAGATCGTTTGTGGGTGCACACCTGGTGCCTACGTCTAGCCTTTTCCTACCGTTGCACATTATAATGGCAGTCATTTTCTACCGCTTATTCCCGTTCCTGGGGTCGCGGGTGACTGGAGCCTATCTCAGTGACTTTGGGCCTTAGACGGGGTACACCCTGGACAGGGGCCAACTCGTCGCAGGGCTGACACAGAGAGACAGACAACCATTTACTCTCACACTCATACACTATGAATTTAGAGTTACCAATTAACCCACACAGTCATGTCTTTGGACGGTGGGAGGAAGCCAGAGAACCCGGAGAGAACCCACGGCAACACTGGGAGGACATGCAGACTCCACCCAGAGACATCGTGTGATGTTGGGGTGGCCCGGGATTCGAACCCACAATCTCCTTAATGGGAGGCTGAAGCTCTGACCACCGTGCACCCCATTTGTTACTGTTATTACTGTTTTTATATTAAGTGACGTCACAGTAAACATGTGCTAGCCACGTAAACTAGCAGGTCGGACGATAGAAACAGAAGTACTGGACAAGGCTACACTTTATTTATTTGTATTTGTATGTATTTATTTCATTTCAGACACTTTCACGTTTGATCCAATATGAAGAATTCAATTACAATCACACAAGTTAACATTAACACAAAATCTTGCAAGCTGCATGACCGCTCCCATTGCTCAAAGCATCATGGGGGATTGTCTTCAAAGATGGCAGCCTCCAAATCAGGAAGTAACGCGTAAAAAGTAAAAAACTTTTTGGGGGATCATGTACCAATGACCACACTCCATAGGGATAAATACGACGCCAGAGTTCATCTTCCAGTTTTAATTATAGTTCTATGTTTTGCACACTTTAAAGGTCCCATATTCTGCTATTTTGCCCTTTACACAGTCTATTCTAAGGGCTTTGTTGATAAAATTTTGCGTTGTGCAATATCCATAACATAACAGTTTCCAAAAAACACTCATTTCTTGGACTGGCCCCCCTCCTTGCAAAAGCAAACGGCTCACTCTGAGATCTGACCCCCCCGAACAGAGAGCAGGCTGCCTCCCCCGCCCAACTCGCGCGCCTCCCCCGCCCAACTCGTGCCGAAGCCTAGAGCGGAGATAGTGGCATGCGCCGTGTGCTCCGGTAAACAGCGATACACAAACACGGGATAAACCTTTTATCCGTCCTGACGGTGCGTCGTGCTGAGTCCTACGTCCTGGATCTGACCTGGAGTTTGACGTGCTCCAGTGCCTCGACGACGGACGTTGCAGTTTGGTAAATAACAAGCTAACTCTTCTATCTGTCGTATCCATCGTGTAATTACTGTGTAGCATTAGCATTAGCTGTTTTTATTCTGCGGCTGCGCGCTTCCCGGAGGCGTGGCTTAAACACCGTGTCATCCTGGTGAAGCGCGTCATCCTTGTGAGGAGCCCCCGTCTGCTGCTCACACGAGGGGGACGGAAAAGACAGTTCTCTAGCGAAAACATGCGGGAATCAATCAAAAAACCACTTTGGGCACAACATACGAGGCCCAAATAGCACTGTAGGAAGGTTAAAACCTCTGAAAAGTCGATTTTGCATGTTATGGGACCTTTAAATGACCACAAGAGAGGAGCTCCTTTTTAGTCAATTTATTTTATTGTACATGAGTGAATCAGCCAGTACAATGAAGAAAAGCCTTGGTGAAACAAAAAACAAAAGACAACTGTAGTGTATGTAGTTAAGTGTTTTGGATAAAAGTAACAAGTGTAAAAACTTACAGCATTAATGAACGAACCGTCCCAAACAGTACAGATGCTAGTCTGTCACTGCTACACCTTCTCTTTGTCACTAAAGCAGGTTTACACACATTTAAATAGTAATGGCCACGCGACGATTAACTTCCAGATCTCGGAGGGAAACAATATGAATATTTACAATAAAACAGTGAATAATTAACATTAGCATGAATAAATATTGTTATATACAGTGAAACAATACAAATAAAGTGCAGTGTGCTTTACAATAAACACAGTTAAAAATAATGTGCAGGCAATATATGGGTCAGTGGCCCAAACCAAAGCACTTCCTGGTCCTGCTCTAAATAGCGCAAAGTGGCGCGCTTGTCGGTCCCACGTGACCAGAGGACTGGACAATTTAAAGTTATCTGCATATTTTGTTCGTGTGTGTGTGTGTGTGTGTGTATGTATATATATAGATAGAACATTTTCAGGAGTTAAGTTACTGCGATATGGAGGGTTATTTAGTTCATTTTTCTGTAAGTTAAACGGTATCTTTTGAGTTTGGGAATTTTGTTTGGTTTTGCTTAATAAGTCCATATACCCTATAATTTGTTAGTTGGTTTGCCCAGGGGAGGGGCTAGGGGGTATAAAAGGAGAGCTCTGCTCTCCATTAGTTGAGAGTGTAGAGTCCTAGGTCCATACGCAATGTGAGTACATGGATGCTTTAAGTTTCCTGTTTCCTGTCTGTGTATGTGTCTGTCTGTGTCTCTGTCTGTCTCTCTGTCTCTGTGTGTCTGTCTGTACCCAGACTAACCCAAAAGACACCACAAAGCGAATGAAGAAGGGACCTCTATGTGCGTTGCTTGCACGTGTGGCCCGTGTGTGGTCTCGGGGTCTGCAGATTCCTGCTATTGGAGAGTGTGTGGCTGGAGCAGGGGTAAGTCAGAGTGAGGGGCACTGTGAGGGAGAAAACTCAGGGGAAAGGCTGCTGAGTCTATTATAATTATTGGATCAAATTATCGGTGGAAAATGTATCAGTGTAATGTCATAATTTAGCATTATCGGCCAATAATTATCAGTGACCATTATCATCGTGCATCCCTAATTTAGAAAAAAAAGTACATTCATTTAAGTAATTTAAGATTTATTTAAGTAATAAAAAAATCAACAATGATAGACAGTAAAAAATATATTAGATAAAAAAAACTTTAAAAAAACCAAACTCCAAATACGACCACCGTCTTTCACTTTCTCCTGGGCCGGGTCGAGAGGCAGCAGTCTAAGCAGAGACACAGGCTTCCCTCTCCACACACCACGTAGTGTTTCATTTCACTCAAACCACTCACATCCTCGATTTCTTGGCTTGGCTGGCCACCTCAGAGTGCAAAGTATGTCAAGTGAAGGAAAAATCATGTGTAGTTAATCATTAATATTACAGCAAGCCTAGTTAGATTAATAATATTCTAATATACTCAATATTTGTGTATACATGTAACGTTTTTATTGACAAAAGATGTAAATGGGCTGTTTTTATTTACTTCCATGAAATTCTCAGTCTAAATAAGTTCATGACTAATCATTCACAAAACCTTGGTTGTGCATTTTTAATTGGTTTAGACAGAAATTTCTGGCTTCTTTCGAGCTGATCTAGTCCCAAGTCCGTTCCAAATGAGTTCCCAGTTTTAGCGGGACACTTGACTCAGGGAGGGAGAGGGGAGGAGTCCAGGTAAAAAGGCCAGCCAGTTGAATTCTCGTGACATTTGTGAGTTTATGAACTCTGGAGACTCCATCTGGACACTCTGTCACAATTGGGTTTGAGCACCAATCACAGCGCAGCATTATGGTTTGGCCCTAAGTCAAATGGCCAAACTTAAACAAACATGGCGGCGCAGACAAACACACTTTGGCCTGTTTTACCGACTATTTTGTTTTGAAAAACATGCACATAGAAGAGATTTGTGCATTTGAGGACGGGGAGGAAGTCTGTAATTTTTTCTCAACTGGATTTAACAAGTTTGATTTCTTAGCTTGGTCCGATGTTGAGAAGCTTTGAGCAATCCACTTGTTCCATTCAATGTTTGTCATAACGCTAGGTATTTCCCTGATGGCTTTCAGCGAGAGACTGTCTAGATTTATAAGTATCACTCTGAATTGAGTTCTACATATTTATCAATCTGGGCGGAGTCAGGTTATCATCCAGGAGGCATCCAGAACAGATGCCAGAGCCACCTCAGCCGACTCCTCTCTACAGGGAGGAGCAGCGGCTCTACTCTGAGCACCTCTTGTGTGACTGAACTTCTCAACCTAGGCTGGCCGCTCCCTTAAAGATAACTGATTTCGACCTTGCATAAACCAAAGTTGATGAACATAAGTGAGAGTAGGAACGTAGATTCAACTCCTTCAACAACAGCCTGATGCAGCGACTGAATCACGACAGACGCTGCTCCGACCAGCCTTTCCATCTCACGTTCCATCCTTCACTCACTCAAGACCCAGTTTCCTGGAGTGCACCATTATTGTGGCCCGTGCTGATAATCAGAGAGAAGACATGCCACTGTAAAGATCTGGTAGATGTGTCCTGAGATTGAAAGAGGGATGATGCTGTCAAAGAGTTTGTTCTCTCTGACTCTTTGGATTGCTCTCTCTGCATGAACCCTCAGGCGGGCGATGGTCTGTGCCTTCTCTACATCCTCTGCTGGCCTGTGTGCTCCCCTGGAGAGGAAGCTGGGACAATGCACAGTTCCTGGCACAAGGTCATCCACATGAAAGCCCTTATCCACCACTATGGCCATGTCAGGGGAGAGGAGCGAGGCCACACCTGACTGACGGAGCAGCTGCCTGTCCCTCGTGGAGCCCTCAAACGGGGAGGACACAAAGGTAAGAGCTCCATGAGGTGAAATACCCACCATGGCCTTGAACGTGCAGTGAGATTTATCCAAGGACAGCTCACTCTGTGGAAGCAGTGATGAGGGAGTTTGACACAGTAAGTCTGTACAGTCCAGGATGACTTGTGTATCTTCACAGCCATGGAAATCTTGTGGGAGAGTTGCCCTGATAGCAGCTGGACACATCCATACACAGACGGACCCCAGTACACAGTAAAGGAAGTTAGCCCAGGTGACAATAATTCCACTCACAGTTGAGTAGTGGATGTCGAATCTGTGGCCAAGTTCAATGTGACTGCATCCAGTGGACAGATACATCAGGAAGAGGAACAACTCATCGATGGGCCTTAGCTTCTGAAGAGAGAAATGCGTCAACTTCACATCAAAATACTAATTCTAAGTGACTGCATCCACTTACTCCTGGCCGTGTTAATGGAGATTCAGTGTTTGTACTTGACAGCTTCTCTGCTGTGACTCTGACCATGTTTGTAGTACAACTCTCAATGAGGTTCCAAAAAGCCATGAGATGCTCATAGGATGCAAATCTATAAAGACAAAACAGGGTATAAATATATGCTCTTTGAAATGTCAGATGTGTGTTTTACTAAGCCAAGAAATGCCTAGCAAACAGTGGTCCTTCAAATAAACAATACACTAAATAAACATTAGTAGGTCTACTGAACATCTTTCTCAGCTTTAAGCTGGGGAGCACACATGATTTATTGTTACATGCAAGAAGACAAGACTCATACAGCACTGGAAGGAATGTGGCTACATTTACGCACCTTGTGTAATGGCGAATGTCCGCAGGAGAAGATGAGAATCTCTCGAGTGTGAAAGATGACATAACGGCCACATATGGAGTCAACTCGTTGATCTCACTCCTCGGGCTCTCATCCTCGCTAACAGTAGTGCCAGCCCCACTCAAGAGAGCAATCTTCACTTTGACAGTTGTGGCTGCTGCATTAGAAATTTTGCTACCAGTTGGAAGAACAGCCATTAGTTTGCCATTAGAGTTCATTGTATCTTTAGGTTTCTCTCCTGTGTGCTTTTTCATATGTTTAAGCTGACCAGATCTTGTGCGAAATTCTGCATTACAGACTGAACAGCTGTAAGTTTTCTCTCCTGCGTGCATATTTTTATGTGCCACTAGGGAACTCAATAGGGCGAATGTTTTATTACAGAGTGAACAGCTGTGAGGTTTCTCACGTCTGTGTGTCTTCTCATGATGTTTGAGGCCAGTGAGACCAACAAAGGATTTTTCACAGGTTGAACAGCTGAATGGTTTCTCACCTGTGTGTGTTCTCACGTGTTCTTCAAGTTGTTGTATGTAGAGAAATGTTTTCTGGCAGACTGAACAACTGAGTCGTTTTGGATCTGAATGGATTCTCATGTGGTAATTTAGTATGTAACGAAAACGAAATTTTTTTGCACAGACTGTGCAGCTGTAAGGTTTCACATTGGTATGTGTGGTTTCGTGACACTTGAGGCCACGGGCAGTAGTAAAGGTGTTTTTACAAACTGAACAGCTGAATACATTTGCACCTGTATGTGTTCTCGTGTGATTCTTAAGCTGATGTTTTAGGCGAAATGTTTTCTGACAGACTGAACAGCTGAATGGCTTTTCACCTGTATGTGTTGTCATGTGTTCCTTAAGCTGTTGTTTTTGGCGAAATGTTTTCTGACAGACTGAACAACAGAATGGCTTTTCACCTGTATGTGTTGTCATGTGATTCTTAAGATGTTGTTTTTGGCGAAATGTTTTGTGGCAGACTGAGCAGCTGTATGGTTTTTCACCTGTATGTGTATGCATGTGTTCTTTAAGTGATGGTCTATGGGTAAATGTTTTCTGACAGACTGAACAGCTGTTTGGTTTTTCACCTGTGTGCGTATTCATGTGTTCTTTAAGTGTTTGATTTAGACTATATGTTTTCTGACAAACTGAACATCGGAATTGTTTTGCATCTGTATGTGTTACCATGTGGTTTTTAAGTGTTTGATTATGGCTAAATTTTTTCTGACATACTGAACAGCTGTATGGTTTTTCACCTGTATGTGTTCTCATGTGGTATTCAAATGATTTTTTATAGCTAAATGTTCTCTGACAGACTGAACAGCTGAAGGGTTTAATGTCTGCATGTGTTCCCATGTGTGCTTTAAGTGTTTTACTTTGTCTAAATGTTTTCTTACAGACTGAACAATTGTATGGTTTTTCGCCTGTATGTTTCATCATATGTACTCTAAGTGAATTGTTAAGGCTAAATGTTTCCTGACACACTGAACAGCTGAATGGCTTTTGACCTGTGTGTGTTTTCATGTGTTCCTTAAGTTGCCGTTTTTGGCAAAATGTTTTCTGACATGCTGAACAGCTGTATGGTTTTTCATCTGTATGTGTTCCCATGTGCATTTTAAGTGATTTCTTAATGCTGAATGTTTTCTGACAAACTGAGCAACTGAATGGTTTTTCACCTGTGTGTTTTGTCATGTGATCTGCAACTTCACATTTATATCTAAATGCTTTTTTACAAATTGAACAGTTGTATGGCTTTTCTCCTTCAACTCTTATGTGTCTTTTTATACTAGATCCTCGTCTTTTGTTACTAGAAGAGCATTGCTGTTTCTTCTTTTCTGCTCTTTTGCCAGTTCCTGACATGTTTCCAGTGTTTCCAGTGGCACTGGTCTTACAATTGTAGCTGGAGGCAGGTATCCAGTCTTCATCATCTGTCTCTCTCTCAGTGTCTGAGTGGAAATGTGGCTCAGAGTTGATGTCCTCTTCCTGTGTTTCCTCTTCTTTGGGCTCAGTTTGTTGAAGCTGAGAGGACTCTTCTGTCTTCACACGGACAGCACTGCACTCTGGGACAGGCCTGAAAATAAACATTACACAAAAGTATCTGAACATTTTGTGGCCAAATCACAGGTAGAACACATGATAAAATATGTTCCTTTGTCTGGAAATAAAGTTTAATTTAGTTTTTCCCCTTCAGGTTTTGAACAGTTTGCTGATTATGAATAGCTTGTTGGCTAACAGCAGAAGACCCCTTGTAAAGACCCTGTGTGAAATATGGTGACTGAAGACTTCTAGGCGGAGAATATTTATGAATGAAGTGTATTATTGATGAAACAAAGCAGTAATCTATATTTTGATGTATTAATGTCACGGTCTTATAACGGTCTGTTATGAAAGGTCTTTTGACGTGTTTTAAAGTCTGTGTAGTTCAGTTAATGCTTCGCCGATAATGAATGTTTATAGTTTATTTGTTGTTTGTTTTTTATAGTTAACTAGTCACTATTAGTCGATTAATTGTTGCAGCTCTACGTATGAGCAAGATAATAAGTGAGGAGTATATGCAATAGTTCACATTCAGGATTGAGATCGGTTTCTATGAGTCACAGTCCAGTCAATCCTTCCCTTCTTTATATTATATTAAGGAAAGGATGTAGTCCAGTTGAAAAGTTGATAAAAGCAAATGAGTAAGTGTTTTTCTTTGAACCGATCCATTCCTAGAGATTCATTGTTCTTATTGTATATCCAACACTGATGTTTCGTTCAGCTCTTAATTTTTTGTAAAGTTTTCTTGTTTTCTTCCATCGTGATGGGTAAATTGAAGTAGCCATGACAAAATTTTTTTCATCATGCTAATTTATTGAAATGTTTTTTGTAGAATGTCTCAAATTATGTTTGACTGATTTAAGTCTTGTTTGGTTAAAATTACACCCTTTATCTCATACTTCTGAAATTGTTCTTTTGGCTTGTCGGTTTTTCTCTGCTTGAACCATCACCTTAACGTGGTGGAGGGGTTTGAGCACCCGAATGATCCTGGGAGCTATGTTGTCGGGGTCTTCGTGCTCCTGGTAGGGTCACCCAAGGCAAAAAAGGTCCCAGGTAATGGGTCAGACGAGGCCTGGGGTGGATGCTCAATGGCGAGCGACTGGTGGCCGGACCCTAAGCGAGTGACGAGGCCATAACTAACACCATGTTCGACCACAAGGGTGTCCATCAGTGCACGTGGCACCAGGACACCCTAGGCCAGAGGTCTACGACGTCTCTGTTGTCGTTTTATCTGACCTTCAGCCGTGTGTCTTGGACACTCGGGTGAAGAGAGGGGCAGAGCTGTCAACCAATCACCACCTGGTGGTGACTTGGATCTGCTGGCGGGGGAGGAAGCCAGACAAACTTGGCAGTGTGTGAGTGTCTTCTGGGAACGTCTTGCAGGGCCCTCTGTCAGCAGGGTCTTCAACTCGCACCTCTTCACCCAGATCCCGGGGGAGGCCAAGTCGTCATGTTCTCCACCTGCGGCAACTCGTAGCTATGGTCGCAAGGTCTCCGGTGCCTGTCGCGGTGGCAATCCCCAAACCCGGTGGTGGACACCGGAAATAAAAGATGCCGTCAGACTGAAGAAGGAGTCCAACCAGGCCTTGTGGGAGCTGACAGGTTACCGGCAGGCCAGGCGTACTGCAGCCCACACAGTCGCAGGGGCAAAAACTCAGGATTGGGAGGAGTTTGGAGAGGCCATGGAGGAGGACTATCAGTTGGCCTCGAAAAAATTCTGGCAAACCGGCCGACACCTCAGGAGGGGGAAGCAGTGGTGCGGATGGAGAGCTGTTGACCTCGACTGGGGATGTTGTCGGACAATGGAAGGAATGCTTTGAGGATCTCCTCAATCCCACTGTCACATCTTCCGAGGAGGAAGTAAGGAAGGACTCGGGGGCGGACTCATCCATCGCCCTGGCTGAAGTCACTGAGGTTGTTGGCAAGCTCCTTGGTGGCAAGGCCCCGGGGGTGGATGAGATCTGTCCTGAGACTTAAGATACTTAAGTCTCTGGATGTTGTGGGACTGTCTTGGCTGACATATCTCTGCAACATCGCGTGGCGGTCCGGGACGGTACCTCTGGACTGGCAGACCAGGGTGGTGATCTCTGTATTAAAAAGGGGGACCGGAGGGTGTGTTCCAATCACAGAGGGATCACACTTTTCAGCCTCCCCAGTAAGGTCTATTCCAGGGTACTGGAGAGAAGAATCCGACCGATAGTCGAATCTCGGATTCAGGAGGAGCAGTGTGGTTTTCGTCCCGGTCGTGGAACACTGGACCAGCTCTATACTCTCCATTGGGTGCTCGAGGGTTCATGGGAGTTTGCCCAACCAGTCCACGTGTGCTTTGGGAATCTAGAGAAGGCATTTGACCGTGTGCCCCGAGGCGCCTTGTGGGGAGTGCTCCGGGAGTATGGGGTCTGGGGCCCTTTGCTAAGGACCAGGACCTGTAACATGTACTGAGATTGTGACTGGGACACAGCAGAGTGTGACGCAGCTGGGATGAGAGTCAGCTCATCCAAATCCCAGACCATTGTTCTCAACCCGAAAAAGGTGGTTTGCCCTCTCCGGGTGGGTGGAGAGTCCTTGTCTCAAGTGGAGGAGTTCAAATATCTCGGGGTCTTGTTTATGGGGTCTTGTGAGGGAAGGATGGAGTGTGAGATTGACAGGTGGATCAGTGCAGCGTCTGCAGTGATGCAGTCGCTGTATGGGACCGTTCTGATAAAGAAAGAGCTGGGGCGAAGGGCGTAGCTCTCGATTTACCGGTCAATACGTTCCTACCCTCACCTATGGTCATGAGCTTTGGGTAATGACCAAAAGGACAAGATCGCAGATGGAAGTGGTCGAAATGAACTTCCTCCAAAGGGTGGCTGGGTCCCTTAGAGATAGGGTGGGGTGCTCAGTCACACAGGAGGAGCTCAGAGTTGAGCCGCTGAATTGTGACACACATGTGAATTCAAAGTTGTATCGAATATCGTTGCAAGATTGAGATGACAAACATGATTTGGTGTGTATACATTTTTGTTTTTTTTTAATGCTGCAAAACTGCGACAAGACTGCTGAACCCTGCACATATACCCAAGTAAGAAAATAAATAGTTCCAGAATAAGAGCAGTCAGAGGGCATTAGGGCTGGGAATCACAAGTTCCTTCACGATTCGATACACTGCTCATGATACGATAATATCACATTATTGCAATACACACAATAGGGGTGAGAGTCTTTAATTTACTGGGGACTCGATTCAATTCAAAAATGATTCTTGATTCAAAAATGATTTGCAATTAAATTCCAAAACAATTTTTGATTCTGGCTTTAAGTTTTAGCCTATGTGGGTTAAAAAAAAAATTGTAAGGCCAAATCACTGTCATATTACAGTGATTAACCGTATATTTGTCAAAGGTAACAATGACCAATATTTTCTAATAAATGCAATAACCTATTTACAAACAATGGGATTCTGGCCCTTTAATTCCGACAAGTTGTGGCTGTAGTTAGCGCATTAGCATTCCTCCGCTGTTAACAACAACAACATGGAGCAAAGTAATTAAAAGTAGAGCTAGTGTGTGTGTGTGTGTGTGTGTGTGTGTGTGTAACCATTACATGTCTCATGATATGCTGCGATATATCAAATTTTTTTAAGGAACTCAATACATTTTTACGTTTTGTTATATTAAACTTTGACCCGTACAAACTTAAATGAAATACACAAATTTTAATAAAACAGTAATAATGTCAAAGTTTCCTTTCTCCAAACAAGCAACAAAATTGTGGTGCTATAACAAAATAATTGGGTAAATGACTGCAGCCAATCCTCTGCAGCCAGTAGATGGTGTAAGTCAGTGTTGTAGGAAACTGCAGAGATATAGATTGAGTATTTTTGACAGTACTGATTGGCAGTTAAGTGTGAAAGTGGTGAAGCCTTACACTGGCAGCTGCTCTTCCTCCTGTTTGATCAGTTCCTCTGGCTCCACTTTGATCTCTGGGATTTTCTGGTTCAGACCTGGACCAGGACTCGGAGCAGGGATCTGGACATCTGCAGGAGACAATGGGGGAATAAAAGTTTGAACTTAATATTTCTTTTTTTTCCCCTCAGGCCCTGTTGACAGGGAAAGCATTATTCATGTCCAATTCAATCTGCATTCAGACGAAACGATGAGGTGTGAAGAAAACTATTTTAAGTGTGAATAGCTGTAGTACATATGTTTGTCCATCAAACAGTGCTGTGCTTTCTTTGGAATCACAGCAATACATATAAAAACTCTAAAACTGTTATGTTTTGCGGTGGTGGGTCAGTTGCACACAGTCTACTTACAGCCAATCACAAACTGGTTTGTCCAGTATTTATGAGAACGGACTCCTGTCCTCAGCAAAACCACCTCTCCCTTTGTGTTCAGTGGAGTGCAGAGTGAACATGGATTCTATGAACACAACGCTCATTGTGTTGTAAAAAAGGCCAAGCCAATATTAAAACATCAGATTTGTGAAAACTTTTGGGCATGTAAACAACCCAAGAGTTGATGTCCCAATTTTGAACAAACCATCTTAAAAAAATTAAGACTGCTCGAAAATTTAAGAAATTCAGTCATTTGAGAAAAGAACAGCACAATTTTTTCATTCAGACCACTTCTTTTGATACTTTCAGTTTTTGAAAGCTGTCTGAAATATGTTTTTCTCTAAAAGTACACTTTTTTCACTTGCATAATTTGGTGCTTACTTTGATGAAAGTCTTTGCCAGTTAAAAGTCTGTGTAAAGTAAAAGTAGTGAAAAAGCCGTTCAAAAGAACCTATATCTGCGCTGACTGCTCTGTGACACATTAGTTTGCGAAAACCATTACATTTCAGACAACATTTGCGTTTCTAAAAAGGAAAAGTACAAGAAGTAAACACTAAACCAATGTCTCAGATTAGCCGTGGCGGAATTAAATTGGTTCATGCCAACGTAAGTCACATAGCAAGAATAGAGTTTAATTGCAGCTTTTATGAGACATATTGTTTCTACAGGAAGTGACAAGTGTTTACCTTTTGTTCTTTTTTTTTTTTTTTTTTATATAGCTGCTAAATTTGGTCACGAATGTTCCATGAAAGTAGGGCTGTCGTCGACAGCTGTCGGTTGTCCTGTCGTCGATAGGACAACCGATTAATCGGTTGTCCTATCAACCGATTAATCGACTAAAAAGAGGTGTGGCAAAAATATGAAGCATCTCTCTATTTCTGACTCAAACTGTACGAAAAAACACAAATTGCGCAGGAGTTCATGAAAAAAATATATCAATTTATACAGAAATGTATACCAGCAAACAGTGTATTTGTGTGTTAGATTTACAGTCATGGCTGAAAGTGCTGCAACCCTGATGTTTTTCCTATAAAATGTATTTCTAAGACTTTGTTTCAAATTATGTCAAATTAGCTTTGTTTCTCTGTTTTATGTGTTGTTCCCAAACACACAAAGGAAATAATCATGTGTAAAGCAAAATATGTGGAATTCATTTTCATTTCATTTTATTAAAAAAAAAAAAAAAAAAAAAACAATTTCAACCATGAATGTATTTAAATTAAATTAAATTCATGTTTCACTCTAAGATCTTTAGCTAATTCACTCTAATCTCATATCTGCACTTTTTCACTGTTTTTGTTGTATAAATCCTCTTAATCAAAATTAAATTATTAGCTGACCAATGAAAATGTTGGTCTACCAAAAACCGTCGACTGATTAATCAAATAAAAGACTACAGCCCTATCTGAAAGGTGTTGTTTTTTTCCTCGAATGTCTCACGAATGTCTCACACTGACAGAGTGTCAGTGTTGGGTAAGTTACTTTGAAAAAGTAATTAGTTACAGATTACCAATTACTTTTTTAAAAAGTTATTAGTTACATCACTTTACATTATGTTACAGTCTCAAGAAAGTAACATTTCAAGTTACATTATTTTGGAATAACGCTATTTGTAATATTGTATAAATTAATAAGTTGTTGAAATTGCCTCAAAAGGCAAAATATCAACAACAGCAATGCACAACATGCTGCTATAAGCTGATGATTTCTGACTCTGAGGTGTGACTGACAGGAGAAGTCATGTCTGTGGGTTTTAACTTAAAGCACATTTAACCTGCTGCTTGTTCAGGCTGTTTGCTGCAGAAGAAGTATATATTCTGCTGTGGAAAAATTCTGTTGTGGATTTCTAAAACAAGTTAAACAATTAAAAAAATACAAAAGAATGAGTCTGGATCAAAAAGCATTTATTCACTGGTACCAAGTGAATGCCGCCTGTTCCTCACAGAGCCATCTCACCCAGTCAGAACACCAGCATAATATAGATAATATGGATAATATAGGGCCGGCAGACAAAGGGCTAATGGCCAATGAAAACCAAGTTATCAAGTAACCACATGGAGGAAGTACATTATGATACAAAGTAACACCTCAAAGTAGTTAGCTACAGGTGTAATTATAATACCAGCTGCGTCTCACGAGTGAAGAGACGTTTTGTTGACTGGCCTAGAGAGGAACAGAGACAACAAAGGTACCCGCAATCCCTTTTGACACTCCAGGGCAGGGTGATCTCAAGTCTCAAACTGTAAAATAGACTGGAAAAGTTTCAAACACTTTAAGATT
Source organism: Rhinogobius similis (assembly GCA_019453435.1). Classification (NCBI taxonomy): domain Eukaryota; kingdom Metazoa; phylum Chordata; class Actinopteri; order Gobiiformes; family Gobiidae; genus Rhinogobius; species Rhinogobius similis. Next base: position 26,876,148 of record CM033638.1, on the reverse strand, counting down.
ATAAGTTATTTGACTCGTATGCTAATCACCAAGGCTAATCATTTATTACCATTTTCTACATAATTTACTACAACAAAGCCACATTTACGTTGCAGCTGTTCTTTTGTACGATGTAATTTGTTGTTGTATAATTGTCAGAACCACAGCTGACAGTAAAGATAAGGACTGTTCTGATATTTGAGCAGTTTATGCAGATTTTCTTTCGGAGTTTACATTTATTAAATTAGCGACCAGAATGAAGATGGCTGCCGGTGGCGTACAGGTCACGTGTCTGGCCTGAACCGACTGATTGTTGATATGTGACGGTTCTACGTTAAAATGAACCGTATGTTAATGCTGGGTCTGTTCTCTGAAAATAACATGCATTTACACAAAAACAGAGCCCAGTCTAACTGAGTAGCCTCTTGTTGAACAAACTTTTTATGAACAGGCAGCAGAGACTAGATCAAAAACTGGAGTCTGGCAGAGCTGGTCCTGGGCACTGCAGTTTTAATTACTTTTTTTTTTTGGAAAAGCCTGTCCATGCATTTAATTTCAAATACTGTATTTCCATATTATTATTCCATAAACATCAGATAACCCTTCAAAAATTCCAACTACAGGTTGCTAAAAGTCACATTTTAATCTAGAAGCCAATTGTGTAGTAACGCACAAGGTGTAAGAATAGGCGGGCCCCCGGACTTTTGTTTAAAAAAAAAAAAAGCCACAAAAAGTCCAGTGCCCAGCCGGCCAGAGCACTGCCAGACTCCAGTTTTCGATCTTGTCCTCTCTCCGGGACGCTTTCCATGACGAGGCATCATCTCCCTTGAAAATAGATGGTTTAGGTTAGAGCTATTCAACTTAAGGCTTGGGTTTAGTCCCGGTTCAAACCTGGTTCAGTCCTGGTTTAGTTCTGGTTTAGACTCTGGTTTTTACTAATTTTTTAGACCTCGTTTGGACCTGGTTTAGTCCTCGTTTAGACTCTGTACAGACCTGGTTCGGTTCTGCAGATGTCGTTTACTATTATCCCATTCCTATTAATTTTTTTCGTATTTCAAAAGTGTTGGACACGTTTCCGGCGTCAAGCACAAAAGCATCTGACAAAATAAAACATAGTTGTTTAGTTCAGGTTTAGTTCCAAGTCTGTGTTTGAGCTGTCTGCACTGGCTCTGAATGTGTTTCTGTTTAAAGTGTATGAAGGAGATGTGGTCTGTACCTGTGGGAGACGAGGACACATGGAGTCTTGTTTTTTCATTGCCGGGGGTTTTGTTCTCGATGTTGAAAGTAGAAAAATATCCGTCTTCTTCCATGTTGCGCAAAGTATTCGTCGATGTACCGTTTGTTCTGGTCAATCTGTGGTTGAATTTGTGTCAGAAAGATAGACGACGGGTAAAGATAGAGGTCTGTAAAACGAATTATATTCTGGAGCAGATAGTTCTGTTTTCACACTTCTTTTCGCTTTATAGCAGCTAGCAACCATCTTAAAATGAGCATTACCGCCACCTAGTGTTCCGGAGTGTGGCCCAGGGCTCACAAGCTAACAAACGTCCTAATTATGTTGCAGAAAAGTCCACATATTTCTATACTCTAAGCCAAACAGTGCTCCTCATCTAGTATAAGGTATAGGTTAAAGTATATCGAGCTTATATAAGTTTTTGTATATATATATATATATATATATATATATATATATATATATATATATATATATATATATATATATATATATATATATATATATATATATATATATATATATATATATATATATATATATATATATGATGGAAGGCTGGGGCCGGGCTCTGCCTTGGATGGAGGAGGAGGAGATTCGGAGGCAAGTGGGCTGATAGTGGCGCGATGGGGGACAGCTGGACGTTTTCCTTTTGCCCCTGCAGATGGTGCTGGTGGTGCCCTTCACTCTTCCAAGTGGACTATAAAAGGTAAACAAATCCATGTATGACAATTTGTGCACAGAACTGACAGGGGTGGGGCAAATCAGAGATAAATGCAGCCTTCAGTAAATGATTTTGATAAATGTGCAAAAAGAGCAAAATTGTAAGGTAGCAGACCATGATTTTAAATATATATTATAGACCAATTGTCTGAACCTATGATTGAGCCCGTGCAGTTTGTCAATGGCCGAGTGAAGAAGGACACGCAGGTCCAAACCCAGACTGAGCCCAGACCAGTGTCAGTGGCTGAGGGTCGGACCCAGCACCAGCAGCCACCACCACGACCACCACCACAAGCACCTTTGCCCCCAGGGAGCACCCGGACCAAGTGAAAACACGTTTATTTGTACAGATACAGGTGCAAAACAATGTCATGAGTCACAGTAACCCATTCAAAATCAGTAAAAGTATCCAATGGCCTGTTTCAGATGTACTTTAAGAGTACAAACTATTTCACACAGATATTGAGACCTACTAAAGTAGCAAATTTAGTGATGTTTGGTCAAAGGAAGGCACTCAATCAATAACTTCATTTGTCACGTCATATTTATTCATACATTTGGTCAAAACCCAGTCTTAAACACCAGAGTAAACTTTCAGTCCAGTGCCGTTAAATTAAAAAACGAGGTGGAGTAGAGAGTACAGATGCCTGCCCTCAAATGTAGTGAAGTAAAGGTCAAAAGTGTACCCTGTAAAAACGGACACGTTAGTAACATGTTTCCTTTGTCCACAGGCGTCGCCTTCCAGCCCCCCGACTTCAGCCTGTGCTCCGGTTTTCCTCCTGGGCCTGGCCCCTGAGAGATCAGCCGCTGCCGCCGACGCTGCCGAACCCACCTTCCCCACAGCTAAGAGACACGAGTCCCTCTGAGCTGGTGCACTCGCAGTCTCCTTCTTAGCTTGGTTTTTTACTTCATTAGTCTTACATTTTACTTTTTTTGTGGGATTTTTAACATTTTATTATTGTTTTAACTTTTATTGATAGATTTTAGTGTTTAAATGTGTGTTTTAACGTTTTTTACATTGTAGTGAGCCTCGTCTGTCTGTGTTTTGCAGCTTTAACTATCCAGCTGCCCCGCCGCAACACCAGCTGCCGTCCTCAAATGCATTCGAAAAGAGAAAGGTTTCATCATTTCTGCTTTGCTCCTCATGGCCAACGTCTTGGGGGCGAGCTCTAACATCAACCAGCACCACTTGACGTCTTCTCTGCACCCAAATACAACGGGTTCCTCTGCCCCGGCCTAACAGCACTATCTGCAGGGGCAAAAAGGAAAACGTCCAACTGTCCTCCATTGCACCACTATCAGCCAACTTGTCAATCTCCTCCTCCTCCGTCCAAACAACTGCTCCAGCCCCAGCCTTCCATCACCATCTGCTGGGGCCAACAGCAGCCACCACAGTCATCCTCTTCTGCCCAGTCAATGCCCCAGCCTGCCATCACCAACGACAGGGGCACACAAGCCTGCCTCCCTGCCTCCATCACAAATATGGCTCCAATATGTTTTGTTGAACCTGTTGCCACTGTAGTGTCTTTATTTTGCAGATTCGGGGACTTCCGTAGCGGACATCTAAGAGTTCTCCACCGCATCCACTCTGAGTGTTTTTGATTTGATAGTTTTGTTGGTCTGCATTTTGACATCAAGTATCGCATGTTCTTTTTTCATTCTACAGTCTGCAGCCACTCCACCAATGACCCTCCACCCTCAGTCATTAATTATTTGTAATCCCTGAGTGGTCCAGCAGTGTTCCACGGTAGAAAAGGTGACAGAAGTGGTCGTCTGGACACTGTTTTGGAAAAGCACACTGTAAGAGATTTCTTATTAAGGGATTGTCAAAATGACACATTTCTGGTAATAACAATGCATGTATAAGAATATGCTTATGTGTGGAATGTTAACCACCAGAATGAGAACCAGATGCTTAATGCAAGCGATGTTGTTTGTAACCTTATATGCAGTTTTTCTTTACCTGTTTCCCATGACCTCTTTAATGAGCAAAATGACCTCTTTTGTTTATAGTAAAAGCAGATGTTGTTTTGCTGCCCTGCGAGGTCATGGGGGAAACAGATGTATGTTGACTTATGGTGCTGCTCCGTACCAGTCTCTCTTATCTAACTGTTGAGAGCTAGACAGACCCGTTGCCTCCCATCCTGCGAGTTCGGGTGGGGGCAACGTGAACGTAGACGTCATGTGACTCTCTGACTGAACTAATAAAAGGCAGGGGAAGTGAGAGGCAAGTTGGAGGAGACTGCAGTCGGGACGAGCTGAAGTTAAGCGCCATGGCAGAGAGTTGAATCGAGTGCCTTTTCTGCTGTTGGGACGAGCTGACAGACGCGCCACTGCAGGAGTGGGACGAGCTGACAGACGCGCCACTGTAGCAGTGGGACGAGCCGATGAGAAGCGCCACTCTCTCCCTCTCCCCGTGCATCGTGCACGTAAAATAAGCTCATGGGCCAGTATCTGATTACCTGTTTAATTCTCAGTCAGTAGAAGGTTGTTCTCTCAGACTGTCTAGGTTCAATTGTCTTTGTGATAATTTCCTAACAGAACTTGGTCCTTCGAGCCGGATATGGAGTTTGGTGTTTCCGTGGAGGATAATCGACGACAGCTGAAGAATTTCTGCAGAGTAACGAGAAGACCATTTCTTCAAAGTGGCCAGTTGATCCTCCTTATCCTCCCGGCGACCAAACCTCCATCCAATCGGATTTACAAGAGACAACCATACAGGTCAGACAGAAGTTAATTCAGTCAGAAGTTAACTTAGAGTATGAATGTCGCGACTCTGAGTGTGATTGGTGAAATTTTGAGTGTGATTGGTAAAGAAGTCTCATCAGATCAATGAGTTCACCTCAAACTTACAATTTGATGGTTGCTCATTAAAGTGGATGAAAGACTAATTTACATGAGGAATTTTAGGCTGATTTTTCATTGAGAGAAGAATGCTTAGTGGAAATCTGACTGTGAGTACACCCAGCTTATGACCGGTTCATGAAGAGTGAACTAGAAGCTCGTCATAGGGGTCAGCCAAAAAATAACTTTGTAGGACTCCCAACTGCAAGTATGGCAGATTTTAATACTTGGGCTACACACGCCGAAGGCGTGATTTGCGATAAACAAAAGAAAAAGGCCAGTTTAGTCCTATTGACTGATTCTGGAGTTGCGGTTTATGTTTTTAGCCAACAAGGCCAAAACAGACCATATAAAGGACAAAATAGAAATAAAAAATACAAAGATCAGAAGGAAATTGATCGAAGAGAAGGCAATTGTTATATATGCCACAAAAAAGGACATCTCGCACGAGACTGTCCCCAAAGGAAGAAAAAGGACTCAGAACGTGACAGACAGGAAAGACAGGGTAGAGGGGAGCAGAGAAGCGACTCAGACATGTGATTAGCCGAGCAGACAGCTAAGCAGACAGATGAGGTTTAAAAGAGTTGGAGAGGAGTTAAGGAAGAGTGCATGGGTTAATACGGTGAGCACAGGACAGGATTGAATGCTGGGTAAAGTTTTGTCAAACATAAATAGTAATATTAAATATATAAATAAAATTAAAAATTGGATCCTGAATTGGGTGTTATTATGGTAAACTATAATGCAACATAAAAAAGGAGAAGTTCTATTGTCTTCCTTCTTGTGTTGGTCCAGGTGCACATGGCCCTCCACAATGAACGAAACAAAACTGAACAATGATGAGTGATCAGGACGAGCAGAGGGAGGTTCTTTTCCGAGCTCTCTGGGGTCAGGATTATGAAGATGGGACTTTGATAGAGTCAAGGGGAGTGTGAAGAAGAATGGGTGGATTAGTTTGGGTGTCAGTATAGTTTACTTTTTATTTCTACTCTTCTTACGTTTTCTATTTCTTTATGTAGTTAGATTCTCTGAAAACTAGTGTTAGGTTTTGTTTTGTGTCGAGAGGGGACGATAAGTACACTTGTTTTTGTGAACAAAAGCAAGTGAGGGGGGTAGGTTGTGAATCCAGTGCAGAGACACGTGTAGTTAGTTTAGTTAGTTAGTGTTAGCCCGAAAAAGAAGAAGTTGTTGATTAAAGGTAGTTAATCTTAAGGCATGTTTTTTGATCTCTCTTGGAGGGATTGCAAGTTTTTTTTTTTGAGTACTCGAGTGTGGTTCCACCGTTTTGTTTTTCTGTGTGTGTTGTTCTGTGTTGTGTGTAGGTTTTTTTAATTTGAGGCTGGTTTTTACGAAGTCCATGGTTTGAATGGAGTTTTGAAGTTGTGTTCGTCACCAGGGTTAGAGAAGGACTAAGGAAAGTGTAGCATTTGGGAGGCGGAGCTATTGGCTCCTCCTTTATGTGTGTGAGTTTGAGAAGGGCGGAGGAAGTAGTGCTGAAGGAGGAGAGTAAATCTCCTGCAAGGAGTTGATGACGGTGACATGTTGTTAGTTTTTATTTTGGGAAAATAAAAATAAAAGGGGGGATATGATTAGGAACAATAGCATCTTTGAGTTTCCCGAAAAGCGCTATATAAGTATAAAGCATTATTATTGATAAATAGAAATATAAAATAGAAATAGATAAATAAATAGCTAAATAAATAAGTAAATAAGAGAAATCCAGGCCTAGATGACATGTACGACAAAACAGTACATGCTTTAGGCCCCGACTACTTCTATTTTAATGAACAGACAGTCTTCATTGATATAGAAGTGCCTGAAAATGTAAAAAAGAAAATGTGCACACCCAGTGCCAGACACGTGTCAGTGGCCAGAAACCCCATAGACACGTGGGCTGACTTGGGTTACTATTTACATCTAGTAAAAAACATCCAAGAGTTGTAAACGAAGCAGTGAAAGCGAGAGCACCAAATGTACCTAATCTACATACATTGCTCAATTCCTATTTCATCAGAAGCAAAGTTCTTCTCTGTCATTGACTTGAGCAATGCATTTTTCAGCATCCTATTGGATGAGCACTCAAGTGGGTGGTTTGGATTTACCTACCAAGGCAAAAAATATGCTTTCATAAGATTATCACAAGGGTATTGTGAGAGTCCAACAATTTTTAGCCAAGCCATCACCTCTACGATGGAAAAATTTACTCCGCTAAAAGGAAGTCAAATATTAATATATGTCGATGACATATTAATAACAAATTCCAATTAAAGCAATTGCAAAATAAATACCATTGCAGCATTAAGGTTTCGCAGAAACAAGGGACACTGTCAGAAACCAGACAAAAAGCAATTTTATCAGCTACAAAACCCCAAAGAAACAAATGTTGGTTTTTGGGCCTGATAAATTACTACAGACAGTGGGTAATAGATTATACCATATTGATAAGACCACTCCAAGACTTAATACATACAAGCGAAATGAACCTTACAGACAAAATTATATGGACTGCAGAAACAGTTAAAGTTTTTGAAAAAGTAAAAGCTACATTGGCAAAGTTACCACTGTACTGGCACTCCCAAACTATGCCAGTGGCTAGAGCTATGCCACACTGTGTACAGACAGTGGTTACTGCAGCAATGGCAGTACAAGCATCTGCAGACGTGGTACTATATCACAAATTGACTTTTCTAGTGCCACATGCAGTGCAGATCTTTTTGTTACAAACCTGTGACCCATAAAGACTTTTTGATTGAACTTTTGAAAGCAATTCAATTATTTAAGAGACTTGCAGTATGCAAATGTGAAGCGCATACCACGAAAAATGACTCTTTTTCAAATGGAAACAGACTCATGGACACAGCAGCAAAACAAGCTGCCACCAGTACAGAGACATTGACTATAAATACATTTCCACAACTACATGACGACATCCTACAATCAAGCATCGAAACAAGAGAAACAACTTTGGCTACAAAAAGGAGCAAAAGAGATAGATGGACTTTTTTTTTATATAGGACCCGATAATAAACCATGGCTGCCCAGATCCATGTTTAAATGGGCAGTTGAAGTGACACACGGGCCGTGCCATGTGTCAACAGGAGGGATGAATAGCCTGGTAGACAAATATCATAACACTTATGGTTTTAATACCTATTCAAAAAAAAAATTTTGTAGACAGTTTTTGATATGCATAAAGCATACATGCATATTCTACCTGCAGACGACAGACATTTAGTCCTGTTGAAATGTTGAAATGAAGGAAACAAGAAGAACACATAATCTGCCCGAAGGCAATTATTCCACATTGCAGGTGATGAGACCAGGAGACACGGTGTTCATCAAAGTCATAAAAGAAAGAACTGACCAGCCCTCGGTGGGAAGGGCCTCATCGAGTGCTGCTGACCACGCCTACTGCTGTCAACGTAGAAGGACGCTTCTCCTGGGTGCATCCATCACACTGCAAACTTCGGAAAATTCTGACAACAGAACCATCGTAATATTAGATTCTTCTAGACGCAGGACTTCTTTTGTATCCAGTGATTCCATTAACGATGTTCTTACAGTGGGTAAACCACTGGGCATCGCGACGAGGAAAAGGTGTTTTTACAGTAATTTTTACTGGACACCCTACGTTGATCTACAATCAAGATGGAAGATGCTGATATGAAGAAACAAAGACATGAGAGAGACTATCTCATCAAAGAAGCCAACCTCCTCCACAGGCCGTGGACAAAAGAACTTTGGTCAAGAATCATGTTGAAGTTTCTATTCCCAGTGTTGGTTGTACTAATATTGTTTGTCTTTTCACTGTATATTCTCTTGTTTACATCAAAAGTCCAGAATATGGTTCAAGCTAACGTAATCAATATCCTGAACTCTGAGACCACAAATTACTCAGTGTACAAGAATTTGGAGAGAATTATGATGATTATGATGTTGACCAGCGTTGAAAACTACAGAGTACAAATGTCGTGTTACAACTAAATCTACTCAGTAGAGCGTTGTAATACTGATGTGAGAAAGACTGTGTTTTTTATGTATATTTTGACAAACAGGAGGGAAATGTAAGAGATTTCTTATTAAGGGATTGTCAAAATGACACATTTCTGGTAATAACAATGCATGTATAAGAATATGCTTATGTGTGGAATGTTAACCACCAGAATGAGAACCAGATGCTTAATGCAAGCGATGTTGTTTGTAACCTTATATGCAGTTTTCTTTACCTGTTTCCCATGACCTCTTTAATGAGCAAAATGACCTCTTTTGTTTATAGTAAAAGCAGATGTTGTTTTGCTGCCCTGCGAGGTCATGGGGGCAACAGATGTATGTTGACTTATGGTGCTGCTCCGTACCAGTCTCTCTTATCTAACTGTTGAGAGCTAGACAGACCCGTTGCCTCCCATCCTGCGAGTTCGGGTGGGGGCAACGTGAACGTAGACGTCATGTGACTCTCTGACTGAACTAATAAAAGGCAGGGGAAGTGAGAGGCAAGTTGGAGGAGACTGCAGTCGGGACGAGCTGAAGTTAAGCGCCATGGCAGAGAGTTGAATCGAGTGCCTTTTCTGCTGTTGGGACGAGCTGACAGACGCGCCACTGCAGGAGTGGGACGAGCTGACAGACGCGCCACTGTAGCAGTGGGACGAGCTGGATGAAAGCGCCACTCTCTCTCTCCCCGTGCACGTAAAAAGCTTGAGACCGGTGTCTGACAATTTGTCTAATTCTCAATTAGGTAGAAGGTTGTTCTCTCAGACTGTCTAGGTTTAATTGTCTGTGTGATAATTTACTAACACACACCACTTCAACTGGGGCTGCTGCCACTGATGAGAGAAACTAGGGAGCCAGCCATTTTGTATGATGTTTGCACACTGAGGCTTTAGATATGTCCTCTCTGCATCACCTTTGTGTCAGATGCCCTTCCCTGTGCACCTGTAACCTCTGTGTGCAGTATAAAAGCATTTTGTACCAGTGGCATTGAGAGAGTGTGGATTGGGCTTGTATAGACATTGCTTTAGATAGACCACCTGCCTTCAGTGTTGGACAGACAACACGAAAAGCAAAGAACAACATTTTTAATACATTTTATTGAACAAGGCTTAAAGTGTGTATATTTTGGGGCTGATGGTTGGGTGGTCATAAATGTCGTAGAAAACGCATTGCTTTATGAGCAAAATGCAGACTAACTAATCAAAAACAATGTGAGTGATGAGCACCTTTTAATAATCATATAATCATGGTTGAACGCTGACACTGGGTGAAGATGAGCCTACAGTATACAAACTACATTACAATATCACTGTCAAAACACCATTATTGTGACTTAAACTTACTGTGCAGCACGGAATTAAAAAATATTATGTTACTGACAAAGAATGTTCTGCATGTAGGTCTTATATGTTCTATATCAAGCGTCATATTCACATGTCTTGTCTTGCTGGGGCACTTGCTGATGCTATAAATGTCATGAGAATGAACAAAAACACTCAAAGTTCAATGGGTAAGTGAATTTTAAAAATGAAAATGACTTAGTCACTTACCAAGGGCATATTGTGGATGAATACCACAATTGAGCATTGTGCAATGATGTCCTGATTTTACCTATAACGAAATGATTCAATTGTAAAGACATGAAATGTCATGCACAGTTCAAATTAAACACTATCTGGAAATTGTAAACACTTCCATTGTGCAAACTTTTTCATGTTGACAGAAAATGAATGAATGAACATATATTTGAAGTAGTGGGCTACAGATTGGTGGTTAATACAAAGGGTCGTACAGATTGTTGTGACTATTTGTCAAATAAACCAATAAAAGAAAACGTGACCAAACTTAAGAATAAATAAATACAACTCAAATAATTACTGTGGAGCACCAGGGGGATGTGGTTTACACAGCACAAACAAACTGTCCGATCAAAAAATGAAATTTCAGTGGTTTTATTCCAAGTCGATGGCAAACAACAAGAAACATGATTCAGGCCTCCTGCTGCCTCACCTGTCGTACTGGTAAAAAACCATAGGCCTGACAGGTGCACACCCGACTCACCTGCACTGACTACCTTTATACCCTAGGCGCCGTGGACAAAATAGACAAATAGCTCCTACACTCCAGCCCCTAATCGTGCATTCAATCACAATTCCTTTCACCGAAAGAAGGAGCTATTCTAAAGGCAATGTCAGTAGTATCGATGTGCAATGCATTAGCCTTAAGTGAATTTTTTTCAGTCTTTTTTTCTTCTAGCTGGACCTGAAAATGAACAACAGAGATGGAGCACAGAATGAAGGATGGACAGAGAGAGATGAGGATTAGAGTTTTGTTTTACTCCATAGCTGCTTCCAGCAGCAGCAGAGCTTAGTCACTGGTCTCTCCAACACACTGGACTGGCTCGCCCCCTGACGATGTTGATATGAAGCTGGGGCAGTAGCCATGAGGTGTGGGGCAGGATCTTTGGCCTCAGAAGGAGATTGAGTCCCAGTTTAATTGGGACAATTCAGAGCAGTCGGAGGAAGTCTAGAGCACAGGCTGAGGTCTAGGGGCTGGAGGGTACCGCCTATGGACAAAATAAACATTTTACAAATCTATTTGTAGCATGAGCAGAAAAGCAATTAATTTATACATTAGTTTTTTCATTAATTAATCAACAACGCCACCCAGTGTTTAAACTGGGACCCGCACAACAAGGCTCACAGATTCATTTTACCAATATGGGACAGAAAACTTAAATATGAAATTGCATTTTATTTAAACATTCTAATTAAAAAGGAACAATTTCTTTACTCAGCTAAAATGTTTTTGTTTATTGGTTGGATAAAGAAAACATGCAAAAGTAACAAAACACAGAAACCCAAACAAATCAAAACAATCCCCCTAAAATCAAACCATTTATTTATAGTTCAAATTTACCACATGCCTTTCTCAATTGGCCCCCACCCAGAACAGAAGGGGTGGAAGGAGACGTGCCAGCGTATCCAGCAAGTGGTGTGAGCTCAAACCAAAGCCCCCCAGAAGACACCAGGCGCTCTCTCCAGAGAATGCAGACATTCCATGGTTGTATTATGGTAAATGGTGTTGTAAGAACAGTTTCAATCAATGCTTGTTAATCAGTTCATAAAATAACCTTTGAAAACTCTTTTGAGAAAAGTGATTGTTACTTTGTTTATTAAAACATTTTTTTTATTTGATTTTATTATTTTTATGTATTACATTTGTATACATATATATATATATATATATATATATATATATATATATATATATATATATATATATATATATATATATATATATATATATATATATATATATATATAAAACATCTGTGAACTTATTTATTAAATATTGTGTTACAGTCTTTTAATAAAAGTGCCACCTCTTTTAACGTGGCACTCGGGTCCTCCATAGTATGAGCCTATCTGAAATAAGAAATGAAATGTACATGTAACATTTGAGTAATCCAAAATAATATAAATATCACAGTCACGGTGGGAAAACAACAAACTCTACATTTGTTTGACTGCTTTTGACTCGATAAATCACCGCGGTGAAGTTAGTTTCACGTTGGACGTTGGACATTCGCCTCCACAACAACACCGACAGTTCCCACTGACTAAACCCAGCCTGCTCTATCTCGGTGCGGGGAACTCACGCTAGGCGCACCGCTCTGAAAGCTCGTCGATTAGACTTAGGGACCGACAATAAATTACAACTCTTGTGAATTGCGTATGTCAAAGAATTGAAATAGCTTTTATATAAAAATACATATTAGTATATAGACATTGGAAATCTATACTGTTAGCATATTGCTCTAATGTATGTAATTTTTTCCCCAAGTTTATTGTTTTAATGAAAAATATATGCAGTTAAAAATAGAAATCAAGTTTTTTTTCTCTTAAATCAAGTTTTTTTTTTCAATAGCTTCCAGGTCATGTGACCAATTCACCTCAAATCAATTTATAATATTAGTACTAGTCCAGTAGTAATGGGCACAGCTCTTCTTTTCACAGTTTTGGCCTTATTGGATTTTTAATGATTTTTTTCCCTTAAAAATCAAGGTTTTTTTTCAATAGCTTCCAGGTCATGTGACCAATTCACCTCAAATCACTTTATAATAGTAGTACTAGTCCAGTAGTAATGGGCACAGCTCTTCTTTTCATAGTTTTGGTCTTTTTGGATTTTTTATTATTTTTTTCCCTTAAAAATCAAGGTTTTTTTTCAATAGCTTCCAGGTCATGTGACCAATTCACCTCAAATCACTTTATAATAGTAGTACTAGTCCAGTAGTAATGGGCACAGCTCTTCTTTTCATAGTTTTGGTCTTACTTGATTTTTAATGATTTTTTTACCTTAAAAATCAAGGTTTTTTTTCAATAGCTTCCAGGTCATGTGACCAATTCACCTCAAATCACTTTATAATAGTAGTACTAGTCGAGTAGTAATGGGCACAGCTCTTCTTTTCATAGTTTTGGTCTTACTTGATTTTTAATGATTTTTTTCCCTTAAAAATCAAGGTTTTTTTTCAATAGCTTCCAGGTCATGTGACCAATTCACCTCAAATCACTTTATAATAGTAGTACTAGTCCAGTAGTAATGGGCACAGCTCTTCTTTTCACAGTTTTGGTCTTTTGGATTTTAATGATTTTTTCCTTAAAAATCAAGGTTTTTTTCAATAGCTTCCAGGTCATGTGACCTAATCACTTCAAATCAATTTATAATAGTAGTACTAGTCCAGTAGTAATGGGCACAGCTCTTCTTTTCACAGTTTTGGTCTTTTGGATTTTTAATGATTTTTTCCCTTAAAAATCAAGGTTTTTCAATAGCTTCCAGGTCATGTGACCAATTCACCTCAAATCACTTTATAATAGTAGTACTAGTCCAGTAGTAATGGGCACAGCTCTTCTTTTCATAGTTTTGGTCTTACTTGATTTTTAATGAATTTTTTTCCCTTAAAAATCAAGGTTTTTTTTCAATAGCTTCCAGGTCATGTGACCAATTCACCTCAAATCACTTTATAATAGTAGTACTAGTCCAGTAGTAATGGGCACAGCTCTTCTTTTTCACAGTTTTGGTCTTTTGGATTTTTAATGAGTTTTTCCTTAAAAATCAAGGTTTTTTTCAATAGCTTCCAGGTCATGTGACCAATTCACCTCAAATCACTTTATAATAGTAGTACTAGTCCAGTAGTAATGGGCACAGCTCTTCTTTTCACAGTTTTGGTCTTTTTGGATTTTTAATGATTTTTTTCCCTTAAAAATCAAGGTTTTTTTTCAATAGCTTCCAGGTCATGTGACCAATTCACCTCAAATCACTTTATAATAGTAGTACTAGTCCAGTAGTAATGGGCACAGCTCTTCTTTTCATAGTTTTGGTCTTACTTGATTTTTAATGATTTTTTCCTTAAAAATCCAAGGGTTTTTCAATAGCTTCCAGGTCATGTGACCAAGTCACCTCAAATCACTTTATAATAGTAGTACTAGTCCAGTAGTAATGGGCACAGCTCTCTTCTTTTCACAGTTTTGGTCTTTTTGGATTTTTAATGATTTTTTCCCTTAAAAATCAAGGTTTTCAATAGCTTCAGGTCATGTGACCAATTCACCTCAAATCACTTTATAATAGTAGTACTAGTCCAGTAGTAATGGGCACAGCTCTTCTTTTCACAGTTTTGGTCTTTTTGGATTTTTAATGATTTTTTTCCCTTAAAAATCAAGGTTTTTTTTCAATAGCTTCCAGGTAATGTGACCAATTCACCTCAAAATCATTTTATAATAGTAGTACTAGTCCAGTAGTAATGGGCACAGCTCTTCTTTTCACAGTTTTGGTCTTTTGGATTTTTAATGAATTTTTTTTCCCTTAAAAATCAAGGTTTTTTTTCAATAGCTTCCAGGTCATGTGACCAATTCACCTCAAATCACTTTATAATAGTAGTACTAGTCCAGTAGTAATGGGCACAGCTCTTCTTTTCATAGTTTTGGTCTTACTTGATTTTTAATGATTTTTTCCTTAAAAATCAAGGTTTTTTCAATAGCTTCCAGGTCATGTGACCAATTCACCTCAAATCACTTTATAATAGTAGTACTAGTCCAATAGTAATGGGCACAGCTCTTCTTTTTCACAGTTTTGGTCTTTTTTGGATTTTTAATGATTTTTTCCCTTAAAAATCAAGTTTTTTTTTCAATAGCTTCCAGGTCATGTGACCAATTCACCTCAAATCACTTTATAATAATAGTACTAGTCCAGTAGTAATGGGCACAGCTCTTCTTTTCATAGTTTTGGTCTTACTTGATTTTTAATGATTTTTTTCCCTTAAAAACCAAGGTTTTTTTTCAATAGCTTCCAGGTCATGTGACCAATTCACCTCAAATCATTTTATAATAGTAGTACTAGTCCAGTAGTAATGGGCACAGCTCTTCTTTTCATAGTTTTGGTCTTACTTGATTTTTTAATGATTTTTTCCCTTAAAAACCAAGGTTTTTCAATAGCTTCCAGGTCATGTGACCAATTCACCTCAAATCATTTTATAATAGTAGTACTAGTCCAGTAGTAATGGGCACAGCTCTTCTTTTCACAGTTTTGGTCTTTTTGGATTTTTAATTATTTTTTTTCCCTTAAAAATCAAGGTTTTTTTTCAATAGCTTCCAGGTCATGTGACCTAATCACTTCAAATCACTTTATAATAGTAGTACTAGTCCAGTAGTAATGGGCACAGCTCTTCTTTTCACAGTCAATAACTCATTGGCTCATGGAGTTTAAGAGGCAGCTATCATTTATCACAAAAAGAAAAATCAATCAAATAGAGACCGATTTCAGTTGGGCACTAATTAATAGTGTGTGTTGATATGCTTCAACAAAGAAGATGTCTCGACATATATAGAAAGAGGGTTCTCTATAGTACAGCAACAATGTGACATCCAGTCATTTACAGTCATCCATCTCTGCGCAGCCCACATATTAAAGACTGTCAGCCAGACTATTGGCAGCCAAACAAAAGACAAAGGAATCAAAGAATATGCAACATACTGTTTTGCCGCTCTTCAAAATTGCACAATGATGGAAATGGCACTGGAGCTATTCTACCATATCTGTGTAGTGTTTCTTGCAACTGAAAGAAATGCTCTAGTGCGGCAAAGTATAAAGTACTTGGAGCGGACCTTTAGGTTGCAGAAGTCCAGAAAGAGGCAGCTGAGTCTGTTACTGAGGAGCCCTGAGGAGAAAGAGGACACTGACTTCAAAAACAAGGTTATTGAAGAGTCACCTTTCACTATAGCCTTTAGTAAGAGGAGGGAGAAGGCAAATTCTGACATCCTTTGTGAGGAGAAAAATCAGCAGACAAATTGTTACTTTTGTCCAGGTATTGTGGATGTTCTTTTAAAGAGATACATGGGTCTCTTTCCTCTTTGGAGTGGGATTTTACTTGGTGACCTGAGAAGACATGTGAAAGCCTTACAACCAGTCACAATACAACAACATAAAAGCAGGGACACAAACTGCTATGTGGAGCTGTGGTTTGGGTTGGTAAAGAATTATATTCTGAATAAAAAAAAGCATTTTAGACCAGCCGAATTTGTATCCATTATGTTCAGCAGCCTACAGGGCCGATATGTGGAACATATAATTCAGAACAACCTACCAATGGAAATACTATACAAGTCCAAAGACTCTCATATTAAGCCCAGAGATGATCACCAGGAATCCTGGAAAAAACGTTGCAGTTCTGCTGCAACAACCAAATCAAAATATTTCAACCCACCTAAAGTTTGGCCAACAGCAAAAAGCCTGCTAAGAAACATAAAAGAAGAAAGTGAGAATTGAGGAACAGGTAAAATTTAACAAGTAATATGAAATTTTACAGTGTTCATTGCATATAATATTATTATGGTACTCCAGTGACTAAATTAAATTAAAAATATGCTAAATGGAAACACAAAATGTTTGTGTGGTTTTTTTACAGTTAAGTTTATTGTGGAGGAAAAAGGAGACTGAGATTGTTGTGGAAGCCATCCCTTCACATCCGGGATGTAGCATCCTCATTCGCCATTATGATATCAGGACGCTCAGACCTCATGAATGGCTGGTTGGAGAGGTATACGAGTAATTCTCTCATACCAACTTTGTGTATGTATGTATAGTATATTTATATATCTTTTTATATATATAATGTTTCTCAGGTAATTGAGGGGTTGTTTCACCTTGCTGCCCACAACAAAGGTGTGCTGGATCAAATATATTTGATGGATCACTACACGGCTGGGGTAATTCTGTTTGGAGAACAACACCAGGTGGAAAGAAATTCTTTTATCAAAGGTATATTTAATGTTTGTTTATGGAATGTATGATTACAGCCTTTGTTGATGACAAATCACAGTGTATTTAAAAAATGTATAGAAATATTTTAGAACAGTACTTATGTTGTTCAAAACTATTTATTTATGTATAAGCATATTAGATATGTTTGTGTACATTTTTTTTTTTTTTTACTATTGTAGGTTCATCTGGCGAGCTATGATGCAGTTCTTTCAGCTGTTCATGTAAACAGCAATCACTGGAATTTGCTGGTTTGTAATTCTTTCATAATGCTTAACAGTCTGCAGTACAGTATTTTCACACATTAATATACTGCCTTGCTCTTGTAGTTTGTTCATGTAAAGACAAGCACAGTGTACCCTAGTGGACCCAAACTCCCAAACTGCTTCTGAGCTGGAGGAATCAAAAGGGCTGCTAAAAAGCTAAAGTAAATAATAATTACAATTATCATTATTATGATTCAGATTATGTCAAAATTTAACAATAAATGTATCTCCAGGGATTACATAAACATGAGACACAAACAACACAATAGAAAGGACTGGATTCACGTGAATTGGATAGGAGGGTTTTCAAACATCCATTACAAAGGGATGGGAAACAGCCGTGGCGTTATTGTTGCCAAGGTAATTACAGTTTATTATTATCACAATAATTTATAATCATTTTAGTTAAAACACCTTCTATTAAAGAAATTATTTCTAGATGGGAAAGGAAATTATACACAATTTTCCAAAGATACCAGATGTACATTTCTCTACAAGTAGAGTGCAAATGAAAAAAAAGAAAAGGAGAGAAATGGCTCTCGAAATTCTACAGGGATCAGGTAGCTAATATAAATAAATGTTATAAATATGTAGTGTTTATTGTTAATACATACAATAACTGAAATTCCTTTAATTTTGTAGTTTTCCAAAAGGATTCCTGGTGCGCAATGTGCGCATCAAGCAAACCTCCCGTGGCTACTGCTGCTGGAAAAGACGATGCTGGTTGGGTAAACATGAAACATTTTTTTATATTGATTTACTGATAACTTTTTTCTAACATTTTTTCTCATATATGTCCAGATTCAATGTGACAAATGTGACAGGTGGTTTCACGGAGAATGTGTTAAAATGGGACAAGAGGAAATAAGAAAGGCAGAGGGCCAAGACTGGATTTGTATTGTGTGCAAATGAATAAAAGAGATTTTTTGGTTGTTAATCTGTTTTTATTGACAACTGTTTTGATTTTATTGTTTCAGTAATGTTGTTTTTAATTGTTGTTTGAATCTGTATTGTTGAGTGTGAAAAAATAAAACAATGAATGTGAATGTTTGGTACATTCAGTCCAGAAAACTGTAAACATGGTGCAAAGTACTAGGCTGGTCCTAAAAAGTAAAAGCAGACTGACCTGGAAGCTATTGAAAAAAACCTTGATTTTTAAGGGAAAAAAATTCATAAAAAAATCAAGTAAGGCCAAAACTATGAAAAGAAGAAGCTGTGCCCATTACTACTGGACTAGTACTACTATTATAAAGTGATTTGAGGTGAATTGGTCACATGACCTGGAAGCTATTGAAAAAAACCTTGGTTTTAAGGGAAAAAATCATTAAAAATCAAGTAAGACCAAAACTATGAAAAGAAGAGCTGTGCCCATTACTACTGGGCTAGTACTACTATTATAAAGTGATTTGAGGTGAATTGGTCACATGACCTGGAAGCTATTGAAAAAAAACCTTGATTTTTAAGGGAAAAAAATCATTAAAAATCAAGTAAGACCAAAACTGTGAAAAGAAGAGCTGTGCCCATTACTACTGGACTACTACTACTATTATAAATTGATTTGAGGTGAATTGGTCACATGACCTGGAAGCTATTGAAAAACCTTGGTTTTTAAGGAAAAAATCATTAAAAATCAAGTAAGACCAAAACTATGAAAAAGAAAGAGCTGTGCCCATTACTACTGGACTAGTACTACTATTATAAAGTGATTTGAGGTGAATTGGTCACATGACCTGGAAGCTATTGAAAAAAAACCTTGATGTTTAAGGGAACAAAATCATTAAAAATCCAATAAGGCCAAAACTGTGAAAAAGAAAGAGCTGTGCCCATTACTACTGGACTAGTAGTACTATTATAAATTGATTTGAGGTGAATTGGTCACATGACCTGGAAGCTATTGAAAAAAAACCTTGATTTTTTAGGATAAAAATTCATTAAAAATCCAAAAAGACCAAAACTATGAAAAGAAGAGCTGTGCCCATTACTACTGGACTAGTAATACTATTATAAAGTGATTTGAGGTGAATTGGTCACATGACCTGGAAGCTATTGAAAAAAAACCTTGATTTTTAAGGGAAAAAAATAATTAAAAATCCAAAAAGACCAAAACTGTGAAAAGAAGAGCTGTGCCCATTACTACTGGACTAGTACTACTATTATAAAGTGATTTGAGGTGAATTGGTCACATGACCTGGAAGCTATTGAAAAAAAACCTTGATTTTTAAGGGAAAAAAATCATTAAAAATCAAGTAAGACCAAAACTATGAAAAGAAGAGCTGTGCCCATTACTACTGGACTAGTAATACTATTATAAATTGATTTGAGGTGAATTGGTCACATGACCTGGAAGCTATTGAAAAAAAAACTTGATTTTTTAGGAAAAAAATTCATTAAAAATCCAAAAAGACCAAAACTATGAAAAGAAGAGCTGTGCCCATTACTACTGGACTAGTACTACTATTATAAATTGATTTGAAGTGATTAGGTCACATGACCTGGAAGCTATTGAAAAAACCTTGATTTTTAAGGGAAAAAATCATTAAAAATCCAAGTAAGACCAAAACTATGAAAAGAAGAGCTGTGCCCATTACTACTGGACTAGTAATACTATTATAAAGTGATTTGAGGTGAATTGGTCACATGACCTGGAAGCTATTGAAAAAACCTTGATTTTTAAGGGAAAAAATCATTAAAAATCCAAAAAGACCAAAACTGTGAAAAGAAAGAGCTGTGCCCATTACTACTGGACTAGTACTAATATTATAAAGTGATTTGAGGTGAATTGGTCACATGACCTGGAAGCTATTGAAAAAAAACCTTGATTTTTTAGGGAAAAAAATCATTAAAAATCCAATAAGGCCAAAACTGTGAAAAAGAAAGAGCTGTGCCCATTACTACTGGACTAGTACTACTATTATAAATTGATTTGAAGTGATTAGGTCACATGACCTGGAAGCTATTGAAAAACCTTGATTTTTAAGGAAAAAAATCATTAAAAATCAAGTAAGACCAAAACTGTGAAAAAGAAGAGCTGTGCCCATTACTACTGGACTAGTACTACTATTATAAATTGATTTGAGGTGAATTGGTCACATGACCTGGAAGCTATTGAAAAAAAAACCTTGTTTTTAGGAAAAAAAATTCATTAAAAATCCAAAAAGACCAAAACTATAGAAAAGAAGAGCTGTGCCCATTACTACTGGACAGAGTAATACTATTATAAAGTGATTTGAGGTGAATTGGTCCGCATGACCTGGAAGCTATTGAAAAAAAACCTTGATTTTTAAGGGGAAAAAAATCATAAAAAATCCAAAAAGACCAAAACTATGAAAAGAAGAGCTGTGCCCATTACTACTGGACTAGTACTACTATTATAAAGTGATTTGAGGTGAATTGGTCACATGACCTGGAAGCTATTGAAAAAAAAACGTGATTTTTAAGGGAAAAAAATCATTAAAAATCCAATAAGGCCAAAACTGTGAAAAGAAGAGCTGTGCCCATTACTACTGGACTAGTACTAATATTATAAATTGATTTGAGGTGAATTGGTCACATGACCTGGAAGCTATTGAAAAAAAAAACTTGATTTAAGAGAAAAAAAACTTGATTTCTATATTTAACTGCATATATTTTTTATTTAAACAATAAATTTGGGGAAAAAAATTCCATACATTAGAGCAATATGCTAACAGTATTGATTTCCAATGTCTATATACTAATATGTATTTTTATATACAGTAAAAGCTATTTCAATTCTTTGACATACGCAATTCACAAGAGTTGTAATTTATTGTCGGTCCCTAAATCTAATCGACGAGCTTTCAGAGCGGTGCGCCTAGCGTGAGCTCCCCGCACCGGGATTGAGCAGGCTGGGTTTAGTCAGTGGGAACTGTCGGTGTTGTTGTGGAGGCGAATGTCCAACGTCCAACGTGAAACTAACTTCACCGCGATCTGGAAATCGCTGATAATTATCAGGCGCAGGTGTCTCTCTCCTTACATGAAATGTAACGTGTTTGAATCAATACAAGTTTACGTCTGCTGCGCGTGATGTAGAGACGTTCCATGGTTGCCATGAGTTGCACATATAAACCCCGACATGCTGAGATTCTGTCATTTCACTCAGTACTCCGAGAGAGAAGCCACGCCACTTCGTGCTCCGAAGGCTAACGTAGCATCAAGCTGACCAGCTAACAGCATTAAGCTAGCAGCGCTTTCTCCTTTTGATTTTATTGAAGGACTTTACAGAGCGAGCCTTAAGTTCAGCCGCTTCAACATTCAGCATGTCCCAGGTTTGTGTCCTGTCCTTTTATAACTTTGTAGAGAAACATTTGATTTTAAAAAACACACAAAAACATGAGGTCCCGCGCTGATTGGTTAATTTACCTTGAAAGTCAAACGTTGCTGTTACTAGATGGCCACATAAACTGGATCTTTTTTTATAAGAAATAAAAAGCATTCTCATTAATATGTTCTTAGGTAAATAATCAAAACTATGAGCGGCATTCACATGTTAAGACATGGTTTGGTTTTGCCACAAA
Source organism: Rhinogobius similis (assembly GCA_019453435.1). NCBI lineage: Eukaryota > Metazoa > Chordata > Actinopteri > Gobiiformes > Gobiidae > Rhinogobius > Rhinogobius similis. The sequence goes on along the minus strand of CM033638.1, from coordinate 26,854,267 downwards.
GCTACATGTTTTTGTCAAACATAGATTTTACTGTTTTAAAACGGATCCCGTTTTGTTCGTAGTGAGTAGGTCTGTATTTAATGTGTTTTATGTCGAAAATTGTCAATTAAAGTTTTGTGGCCAATGTCTACAATGTCCCTGTCTTGTTGCCATGCCCACAAGTAAACAAAATGTTGTTGCTATGTTTATGTTGACGTTCAAATTTAAGTGTATGAGCCTATCTGAAATAAGAAATGAAATGTACATGTAACACTTGAGTAATCCAAAATTATATAAATATCACAGATTGTCAGTCACGGTGGGAAAACAACAAACTCTACATTTGTTTGACTGTTTTTGACTCTGGAAATCGCTGATAATTATCAGGCGCAGGTGTCTCTCTCCTTACATGAAATGTAACGTGTTTGAATCAATACAAGTTTACGTCTGCTGCGCGTGATGTAGAGACATTCCATGGTTGCCATGAGTTGCACATATAAACCCGACATGCGGAGATTCTGCCATTTCCCACAGTACTCCGAGAGAGAAGCCACGCCACTTCGTGCTCCAAAGGCTAAGCTAACAGCTAACGTAGCATCAAGCTGACCAGCTAACAGCATTAAGCTAGCAGCTCTTTCTCTTTTTGATTTTATTGAAGGACTTTAACTCAGTGAGCCTTAAATTCAGCCGCTTCAACATCCAGCATGTCCCAGGTTTGTGTCCTGTCCTTTTATAACTTTGTAGAGAAACATTTGATTTTTAAAAACATGAGGTCCCGCGCTGATTGGTTAATTGACCTTGAAAGTCAAACGTTGCTGTTACTAGATGTCCACATAAACTGGATGCATCTTTTTTTTTTAATAAGAAATAAAAAGCATTCTCATGAATATGTTGTTACGTAAATAATCAAAACTATGAGCGGCATTACATGGTTTGGTTTTGCCACAAAGCTACATGTTTTTGTCAAACAGATTTTACTGTTTTCAAACGGATCCCATTTTGTTCATAGTGAGTAGGTCTGTATTTATTGCATTTTATGTCGAAAATGGTCAATTAAAGCTTTGTGGGCAACGTCAACAATGTGCCTGTCTTGTTACCATGCCAATAAGTCAACAAAATGTTGTTGCTATGTTTATGTTGACATTCAAATTTAAGTGAATTGGTAACTTTAAACTACCGTAAAATGCGGTCCTGGGTATAAGCCGCACCAGCCATATTTACAAAGAAAAACAACTTTGTACATATATAAGCCGCACCTGACTATAAGCCGCGCCCAGTTTGGGTGCGCAAGTGTTTTGTAACGTGGCTCTGAGAGGCGAGCACGTGCGCTCCACGGGAAAGAGCGTGTGTGACCTCCTTGAAGTTGGCCCCCCATCAAACACACCCCCCCACAAAAACTATGTCAATCATTTGTGCTTCGTTTGTGCTGGTTTGTGCTGCAAAAAGTTTTGTTTGTGCTGCTTTAGTTTTTGAGATATTAACGATTCTTTTATAGGTCAAATTACGGTCACCCAGCCCCCCAGGAAGCTTAAACGTGCTCAAAAACGGCACAAAATGGGGTCTATCGTTTGTGCTTCGTTTGTGCTGTTTTGTGCTGTACAAAAAATCGTTGCAGAAGAGAATCGTGCCGTTGTGGTTTTTAAAATATAACCGATTTTATTTTCGGATGATGACGTCACTCAGCCCCCCATAATGTTAAAACTCGCTCAAAAACAAAAAAACCTACATGGATATATTTTGCCTCATTTGTGCTGTTTTGTGCCGGTGATATTTTACTTTTTGTTTACATTTTTAACCTGTGCATTCCATGGAGCACTGGGGTCTCCAGCTGTGACCGTGCGCGCGGTGCTGTACTGCGCTCAGTGCATTCACTTCTCGTTGTTCTGGACCTGGTTTTGTTAGATGGGGACAAGTCCATATGCTCCGACCCCCGGGGGTAACTGAGCTCACAGGGTGTTAAGCATTACACGCTTACGCACAGCTAGAGACCTGAGTGCTCCGTGAAATGGTGCGTGGACCATGGGGGCGAGGACAGAGCTCCGGAGCCGTGTGTCTGATCAGGTGCTGTTGTGCTGTCAGTCTGAACCAGCCTGAGCGGGCCACGGGGAATGGAGCGTAAGTCCACGGGCTTTTCCCTGAGTGCCCGGACTAAGACTAAACCAGGTCCAGATCCGGGCTCTGAGCTCAGCATGCGCCGCAGTCGTGTAGCTCTTAGCTCGTAGACTTGGCCAGTTAACGCAGCAAAGTGTCCACGTTTAGACCGCACATGCTGCTTGTTTCCTCAGCAGCAGCGGCACAGCCACTGCAGTGGACGTGTGGACGATTCATGAAGTGCACACTGCACACGTTTCATCTGTCCACGGCATGATGCAGTCCAGACCTTTGAGCCCGAGGTGGTTGTCACACATGAACTGTCGCTGGAGCTCGACAGCACTGTTGGAAAGTCATAATTACGACTTTAAAACTCGAAATTATGACTTTTAAAACTCGAATTACGACTTTTAAACTCGAAATTATGACTTTTAAAACTCGAATTACGACTTTTAAACTCGAAATTATGACTTTTAAACTCGAAATTACGACTTTTAAAACTCAAAGTACGACATTTAAACTCGAAATTATGACTTCCTGTGGGGTTTTTATTCTATTCACTGGCGGAAACTGGCTTCCATACACAATACCTATCTTGTTGTTGTATAACTTTATAATGTCTTTGAGGTTCACTATGACTTGTTGAGCACTTGGCCGTCTTTGTTTTTTTCTAAATGTGTAATAGAAACAAAATTTGACTTGACTGTTGTGTGTGCAGCTGGTTGTGCCCACGTTGCCCCACCCACTGGAGGTAGGCCTGCTGGTCACTGCTAGAGACTTCATGCTGGTGACTCCCCCCTGGGTGCCCCTCTCCTCTGTCCCTGTGCTCCAGGACACCATGCATGCCAGCTTCCACCACTCTGCCTACAGCTGCGAACTGTGAGTCTGTTGAACATTTTCACTGTTCTTTATAAGCTACAGCCGCAGGTAAGTATGGCACCAAGGGCCCAGGTGCAACAGCTTACCATCACCCGCGAACGGGGTCAGCAGCTCCACCCACAATCCACAGCTCGCACACCCACAACCCAACAGCTTCTAGACCCCCACAACCCACACAACCCAGACCCCCACAATCCCCAGACCCACAACAACAGCTCCCAAACCCACACAACCCACAGCTCCCAGACCCCCACAACCACCAGACCCACAACACACTGCTCTCAGACCCACAACCCATAGATTCCACAGACCCACAGCTCCCAGAGCCACAGCCCCCAGGCCCCTAACCCACAGCTCAAGACCCACAACCCACAGACCCCAGACCCACAACATACAGCTCCCAGACCCACAGCCCTCAGACCCACAGCCCCAAGACCGACAGCCCCGAGACCCACAACCCACAGCACCCAGACCCACAACCCACACCTCACAGACCCCCACTACCCCCAGGCCCCCAGACCCACAACCCACAGCCTCGAGACCTACAACGCACAGCCCCCAGACCCACTACCCACAGCCCCCAGACCCCTGTAGCACACTTACCAGACCCCACAACCCCACAAACCAGCCCCAAGCCACACCTCCCAGACCCTCAACCCACAGCTGTTGCTTCAGAACCCTCACAGCCCACAGCAGGCCCAGACCTACCAGACCTACAACACACTGCTCCCAGAGCCACAACCCATAGATCCCACAGCCCCCAGACCCACAGCTCCAAGAGCCACAGTCCCCAGCCCCACAACCCACAGCCCCCAAACCCACATCCCTCAGACCCACAGCCCCCAGGCCCCCAACCCCTGACAGCCCCACAAGACTACAGCTCCCAAGACTCCACAGACCCCAGACCTACAACCCACAGCCCTCAGACCCACAGCTCCCAGAACCACAACCTACACCTCCCAAAGCCCTCAGATCCATAGCACCAAGACCAACAACCCACACCTCCCAGACCCCACATCCATCAGACCCACAGACTCCAAACCCACAACACACAGCCTCCAGACCCCCACTACCCACAGCCCCCAGACCCACAGCTCCCAGACCCACAACACACAACCCCCAGACTCACAGCCCTCAGACCCACAGCCCCCAGACCCAAAGCCCCGAGACTCACAACCCACAGCTCCCAGACCCACAACCCACAGCCTCAAGACCTAAAACGCTCAGCCCCCAGACCCACTACCCACAGCCTCAAGACCTACAACGCACAGCCCCCAGACCCACTACCCACAGCCACCAGACCCACAACCCACACCTTCCAGACCCCCAAACCCCCACACCGACAGCCCCCAGACCCACAACCCACAGACCCAAGACCCCCACAACCCACAGCTCCCAGACCCCCACAACTACCGGACCCACAACACACTGCTCCCAGACCTACAACCCATAGATCCTACAGCCCCCAGACCCAGAGCTCCCATAGCCACTGCCCCAGCCCCACAACCCACAATCCACAGCTCCCAGACCCAAAACCCACACCTCCCAGACCACCAATACCCCCAGACCCACAGACCCACAACCCAGAGCCTCAAGACCCACAACTCACAGCTCCCAGACCCAAAACCCACACCTCCCAGACTACAAAAACCCCCAGACCAGGCCCTAAGACCTACAACGGACAGTTCCCAAACCCCTACAATCATTTTGTTATTTATTGATATATTGATATTTAAATAAAATGTAAATGTATTTAAATTACTAATTCGGACAATTCAATTAAAAAAAAGAAAAATTTGTTACAGCTCCCAGACCCACAACCCACTGCCCCCAGACACATAACCCACATCTCCCAGACCCCCACATTCCCCAGACCCAAAGCCTAAAGACCCACAGCTCCCAGACCCACAACCCATAGCTTCCAGACCCACAACCCACACCTCCCAGACCCAAAGGCCCACAACTCACGCTTCTCAGACCCCACAACCATCAGACCCCAGACCCACAACACATAGCCCCCAGACCCACAGCCCCCAGACCCACAAACCAACAACCCACAGCCTCATGACCCACAACTCACAGCTCCCAGACCCCACTACCCCCAGACCCACAACCCACAGCCCCAAGACCCACAGCTCCCATACCCACAACCCACATCTCTCAAACTCACAGCTCCCAGACCCACAACCCACACCTCTCAGACCCACAGCTTCCAGACCCAAAGACCCCAGACCCACAACACACAACCCCCAGACCCACAGCCTTCAGACCCACAACCCAGAGCCTCAAGACCCACAACCCACAGCCCAAAGACCCACAACAACAGCTCCCAGACCCCCACAACCCCCAGACCCACAACCCATAGATCCCACAGCCCCCAGACCCACAGCTCCCAGAGCCACAGCCCCCAGACCCACATCCCTCAGAACCACAACACACATCCCCCAGACACACATCCCTCAGACTCACAACCCCCAGGCCCCCAACCCACAGCCCAAGACCCACAACCCACAGCTACACAACCTACAGCTCCCAGACCTCCACAACCCCCAGACCTACAACCCACACCTCCCAGACACCCACAACCCACTGCCCCAAAACCTACAACGGACAGCTCCCAGACCCCCACAATCATTGTTATTTATTGAAATATATTTATTTGTTTACATTTAAAATTAACGTTAAGATTTCAAATTAAGACAATTTAATTAAAAAAATAAAAATAATGATAAATATTAAGTTAATGAAATTCAATAGTAATTTTCTGAAATTAATTTAAAATCACAAGAGCACAATGTGATTCCTTGAACAGCAATTAACAGTTAAAAATGAATCAGTAAAATAATGGCAACAATACTGCCAGTTCTTTCTGTTTTTTTCCACCAAAATTTGTAAGAGCTCCCAGACCCGCAACCCACAACCCACCGCTCCCAGAACCCCACCCCCCTCAGACCCACAGCCCCCAGACACATAACCCACAGCTCCCAGACCCCCACATCATCCAGGCCCACAACCCAAAGTCTAAAGACCCACAGCTCCCTGACCCAAAACCCACACCTCCCAGACCACCAATACCCCCAGACCCACAACCCAGAGCCTCAAGACCCACAACGCACAGCCCCCAGACCTCAACCCACAGCCCCCAGACCCCCAAAACCCCAGATTTACAACCCACCTCTCACATACCCCCACAACCCCCAGACCCACGGCCCTAAGACCTACAACAGACAGTTCCCATAAACCTACAATCATTTTTTTATTTATTGATATATTGACTTAGATTATTATATAAAAATTTAATTTATTTATATTACAAATTCAGACAATTAAATTAAAAAAAGAAAAATGTATTTTAGCTCCCAGACCCACAACCCACAGCCCCAAGACCCACAGCTCCCATACCCACAACCCACATCTCTCAAACTCACAGCACCCAGACCCACAACCCACACCTCCCAGACCCCTACAAGCCCTAGACCCACAGCTCAGACCCAAAGACCCTGGTAGACCTCATTAAACACACAACCCCCTCTAGACCCACAGCCTTCAGACCCACAGCCCCTCAGACCCAAAGTCCTGAGACCCAGAACTCACAGCTTCCAGACCCACAACCCACTCCTACCAGACCCCCACACCGACAGCCCCCCGGCCCCCAACCCACAGCCCCAAGCACCCACTCACAGCTTCCACTCCCCCAAAACTCACACAACCCAGACCCCCAAAACCCCCAGACCTACAACAACAGCTCCCAGACCCCCACAATCATTGTTATTTATTGAAATACATTTATTTGTTTGAATTCAAATTAACTTTAAGATTTCAAATTAAGACAATTTAATTAAAAACAGTAAAATAATGATAAATAGTAAGATAATTAAATTAAATAGTAATTTACTGAAATTAACAGTTAAAAATGAATCAGTAAAATAATGGCAACAATACTGCCAGTTCTTTCTGTTTTTTTCCACCAAAATTTGTAAGAGCTCCCAGACCCGCAACCCACAACCCACCGCTCCCAGAACCCACCCTCAGACCTGCTGGTAGCCCCCAGACACATAACCCACATCCCCAGACTCCACAACCCAAAGTCCCGAAGACCCACAGCTCCCAGACCCAAGACCCACAGCTCCCAGACCCACAGCCCCAGACACCACAACCATCAGACCCACAGCCCCCAGACCCACAACCCACAGCTCCCAGACCCACAACCCACACTTCCCAAACCCACAGCCGCCAGACCCACAGCTCCAGGCCTGGCCACAACCCACAGCTCCCAGACCCACAGCCCCAGACCCTTAGTCCCACAACCCACACCCCCCAGACCCCACAACCATCAGACCCATTGACTTTAGAGACCCACAACACACAGCCCCCAGGCCCCCACTACTCCCAGACCCACAACCCAAACCTCCCAGACCCCTACAACCCCCAGACCCACAGCTCCCAGACCTACAGACTCCAGACCCACAACACACAACCCTTAGACCCTCATCCCTCAGACCCACAGACCCAAGACCTACAGCCCCGAGACCCTCAACCCTCAACCCACATCTCCCAGACCCACAACCCACAGCTCCCAGACCCACAACCCACAGCTCCCAGACCCAAAACCCACAACCCCCAGACCTACAACCCACACCTCCCAGACACACAACCCACACCCCCCAGACCCACAACGGACAGCTCCCAGACCGCCACAATCATTTTTATTTATTTATTTATTTTAATTATATTTTTAAATTACGTATCCAGACAATGTAAATTAAAAACAGAAAAATAATGTTAAATAGTAATATGATGTTATTTAATAGTAACTCACCTTCAATCAATCTAAAATCACAAGATCACAATGTGATTCCTTGAACAGCAATTAACAGTTAAAAATGAATTGGTAAAATAATGGCGACTATACTGCCAGTTCTTTCTGTTTTTTTTTCCATCAAAATTAGTTACAGCTCCCCGACCCACAACCCACCGCTCCCAGAACCCCACCCCCTCCCAGACCCACAGCCCCCAGGCACACAACCCACAGCTCCAATACCCCCTCAACCCCCAGACCCACAACCCACACCTCCCAGACCCCCACAGCACCCAGACCCCAGACCCACAATCTGCAGCTCCCAGACCTACAGCCCCACAACCCACACAGAACCACAGACCAACAACCCACAGCCCCAAGACCCACAACCCACAACTCCTAGACCCACACTACCCCCAGACCCATAGCCCACAGACCCATAACCTACAGCCTCAAGACCCACAGCTCCCAGACCCACAACCCCAAGACCCACAGCTCCCAGACCTACAGCCCCAAGACCCACAGCTCCCAGACCTACAGCCCCAAGACCCACAGCTCCCAGACCCACAACCCACACCTCCCAGACCCACAACCCACACCTCCCAGACCCACAGCTCCCAGACCCACATCCCCACAACCCACACTTCCTCAGACCCCACAACCATCAGACCTCAGACCCACAACACACAGCTCCCGGACCCACAACCCACACCTCCCAGACCCACAGCTCCCAGACCCTAAGCCCCACAACCCACACCTCCCAGACCCCACAACCATCAGACGCACAGACTTCAAACCCACAACACACTGCTCCCAGACCAACACCTCACAGACCCCCACAACCCCCAGACCCACGGCCCTAAGACCTACAACGGACAGTTCCCATACCCCTACAATCATTTTGTTATTTATTGATATATTGACTTAGATATTTAAATAAAAATTAAATTTATTTAAATTACAAATTCAGACAATTCAATTAAAAACAAGAAATATTTGTTACAGCTCCCACAACCCACTGCCCCCAGACACATAACCCACAGCTCCCAGACCCCCACATCCCCCAGACCCAAAGCCTAAAGACCCACAGCTCCCAGACCCACAACCCATAGCTTCCAGACCCACAACCCACACCTCCCAGACCCAAAGACCCACAACTCACGCTTCTCAGACCCCACAACCATCAGACCCTAGACCCACAACACATAGCCCCCAGACCCACAAACCACAGCCCACAGACCAACAACCCACAGCATCATGACCCACAACTCACAGCTCCCAGACCCCCACTACCCACAGACCCACAACCCACACCCCCAAGACCCACAGTTCCCATACCCACAACCCACATCTCTCAAACTCACAGCTCCCAGACCCACAACCCACACCTCCCAGACCCCTACAACCCTCAGACCCACAGCTTCCAGACCCAAAGACCCCAGACCCACAACACACAACCCCCAGACCCACAGCCTTCAGACCCACAACCCAGAGCCTCAAGACCCACAACCCACAGCCCAAAGACCCACTAGCCACAGCTCCCAGACCCAAAACCCACAGCTTCCAGACCCTCAAAACTCACACAACCCAGACCCTCAAAACCCCCAGACCCACAACAACAGCACCCAGACCCCCACAACCACCAGACCCACAACACACGGCTCCCAGACCCACAACCCATAGATCCCACAGCCCCCAGACCCACATCCCTCAGAACCACAACCCAAATTCCCCAGACACACATCCCTCAGACTCACAACCCCCAGGCCCCAAACCCACACCTCCCAGACACCCACAACCCACTGCCCCAAAACCTACAACGGACAGCTCCCAGACCCCCACAATCATTGTTATTTATTGAAATATATTTATTTGTTTAAATTCAAATTAACTTTAAGATTTCAAATTACGACAATTTAATTAAAAAAATAAAAATAATGATAAATATTAAGATAATGAAATTCAATAGTAATTTTCTGAAATTAATTTAAAATCACAAGAGCACAATGTGATTCCTTGAACAGCAATTAACAGTTAAAAATGAATCAGTAAAATAATGGCAACAATACTGCCAGTTCTTTCTGTTTTTTTCCACCAAAATTTGTAAGAGCTCCCAGACCCGCAACCCACAACCCACCGCTCCCAGAACCCCACCCCCCTCAGACCCACAGCCCCCAGACACATAAAACACAGCTCCCAGACCCCACATCCCCCCAGACCCACAACCCAAAGTCTAAAGACCCACAGCTCCCTGACCCAAAACCCACACCTCCCAGACCACCAATACCCCCAGACCCACAACCCAGAGCCTCAAGACCCACAACGCACAGCCCCCAGACCCTCAACCCACAGCCCCCAGACCCCCAAAACCCCCAGACTTACAACCCACATCTCACAGACCCCCACAACCCCCAGACCCACGGCCCTAAGACCTACAACAGACAGTTCCCATACCCCTACAATCATTTTGTTATTTATTGATATATTGACTTAGATATTTAAATAAAAATTTAATTTATTTAAATTACAAATTCAGACAATTCAATTAAAAAAAGAAAAATGTATTTTAGCTCCCAGACCCACAACCCACAGCCCCAAGACCCACAGCTCCCATACCCACAACCCACATCTCTCAAACTCACAGCTCCCAGACCCACAACCCACACCTCCCAGACCCCTACAACCCTCAGACCCACAGCTCCCAGACCCAAAGACCCCAGACCCACAACACACAACCCCCAGACCCACAGCCTTCAGACCCACAGCCCCCAGACCCAAAGTCCTGAGACCCAGAACTCACAGCTTCCAGACCCACAACCCACTCCTACCAGACCCCCACACCGACAGCCCCCAGACCCACAACCCACAGCCCCAAGACCGAAAACCCACAGCTTCCAGACCCCCAAAACTCACACAACCCAGACCCCCAAAACCCCCAGACCTACAACAACAGCTCCCAGACCCCCACAATCATTGTTATTTATTGAAATATATTTATTTGTTTAAATTCAAATTAACTTTAAGATTTCAAATTAAGACAATTTAATTAAAAACAGAAAAATAATGATAAATAGTAAGATAATTAAATTCAATAGTAATTTTCTGAAATTAATTTAAAATCACAAGAGCACAATGTGATTCCTTGAACAGCAATTAACAGTTAAAAATGAATCAGTAAAATAATGGCAACAATACTGCCAGTTCTTTCTGTTTTTTTCCACCAAAATTTGTAAGAGCTCCCAGACCCGCAACCCACAACCCACCGCTCCCAGAACCCCACCCCCCTCAGACCCACAGCCCCCAGACACATAACCCACATCCCCCAGACCCACAACCCAAAGTCTAAAGACCCACAGCTCCCAGACCCAAGACCCACAGCTCCCAGACCCACAGCCCCAGACACCACAACCATCAGACCCACAGCCCCCAGACCTACAACCCACAGCCCCCAGACCTACAACCCACAGCTCCCAGACCTACAACCCACAGCTCCCAGACCTACAACCCACACTTCCCAAACCCACAGCTCCCAGACCCACAGCTCCCAGACCCTAAGCCCCACAACCCACACCCCCCAGACCCCACAACCATCAGACCCATTGACTTCAGACCCACAACACACAGCCCCCAGACCCCCACTACTCCCAGACCCACAACCCAAACCTCCCAGACCCCTACAACCCCCAGACCCACAGCTCCCAGACCTACAGACTCCAGACCCACAACACACAACCCTTAGACCCTCAGCCCTCAGACCCACAGACCCAAGACCTACAGCCCCGAGACCCTCAACCCTCAACCCACATCTCCCAGACCCACAACCCACAGCTCCCAGACGCCCACAACCCACAGCTCCCAGACCCCCAAAACCCACACCTCCCAGACCCCCACAACCATCAGACGCACAGCCCCCAGACCCACAACCCACACCCCCAAGACCCACAACGGACAGCTCCCAGACCGCCACAATCATTTTTATTTATTTATTTATTTATTTTAATTATATTTTTAAATTACGTATCCAGACAATGTAAATTAAAAACAGAAAAATAATGTTAAATAGTAATATGATGTTATTTAATAGTAACTCACCTTAAATCAATCTAAAATCTCAAGATCATAATGTGATTTCTTGAACACCAATTAACAGTTAAAAATGAATTGGTAAAATAATGGCGACTATACTGCCAGTTCTTTCTGTTTTTTTCCATCAAAATTTGTTACAGCTCCCCGACCCACAACCCACCGCTCCCAGAACCCCACCCCCTCCCAGACCCACAGCCCCCAGGCACACAACCCACAGCTCCAAGACCCCCTCAACCCCCAGACCCACAACCCACACCTCCCAGACCCCCACAGCTCCCAGACCCCAGACCCACAATCTGCAGCTCCCAGACCTACAGCCCCACAACCCACACAGAACCACAGACCAACAACCCACAGCCCCAAGACCCACAACCCACAACTCCTAGACCCACACTACCCCCAGACCCATAGCCCACAGACCCATAACCTACAGCCTCAAGACCCACAGCTCCCAGACCCACAACCCCAAGACCCACAGCTCCCAGACCTACAGCCCCAAGACCCACAGCTCCCAGACCCACAACCCACACCTCCCAGACCCACAGCTCCCAGACCCACATCCCCACAACCCACACTTCCTCAGACCCCACAACCATCAGACCTCAGACCCACAACACACAGCTCCCGGACCCACAACCCACACCTCCCAGACCCACAACCCAAAGTCTAAAGACCCACAGCTCCCAGACCCACAGCCCCAGACCCCACAACCAACAGACCCACAGCCCCCAGACCCACAACACACAGCTCCGAGACCCACACCTCACAGACCCCCACAACCCCCAGACCCACGGCCCTAAGACCTACAACGGACAGTTCCCATACCCCTACAATCATTTTGTTATTTATTGATATATTGACTTAGATATTTAAATAAAAATTAAATTTATTTAAATTACAAATTCAGACAATTCAATTAAAAAAAGAAAAATTTGTTACAGCTCCCACAACCCACTGCCCCCAGACACATAACCCACAGCTCCCAGACCCCACATCCCCCAGACCCAAAGCCTAGAAGACCCACAGCTCCCAGACCCACAACCCACAGCTCCCAGTCCGCCACAACCCACACCTCCCAGACCCCCACAACCATCAGACCAGACAGCACAGCCCCACAGACCCACAACCCACACCCCCAAGACCCACAACGGACAGCTCCCAGACCGCCACAATCATTTTTTATTTATTTATTTATTTATTTTAATTATATTTTTAAATTACGTATCCAGACAATGTAAATTAAAAATAGAAAAATAATGTTAAATAGTAATATGATGTTATTTAATAGTAACTCACCTTAAATCAATCTAAAATCTCAAGATCATAATGTGATTTCTTGAACACCAATTAACAGTTAAAAATGAATTGGTAAAATAATGGCGACTATACTGCCAGTTCTTTCTGTTTTTTTCCATCAAAATTTGTTACAGCTCCCCGACCCACAACCCACCGCTCCCAGAACCCCACCCCCTCCCAGACCCACAGCCCCCAGGCACACAACCCACAGCTCCCAGACCCTCAACCCCAAGACCCACAACCCACACCTCCCAGACCCCCACAGCTCCCAGACCCCAGACCCACAATCCGCAGCTCCCAGACCTACAGCCCCACAACCCACACAGAACCACAGACCAACAACCCACAGCCCCAAGACCCACAACCCACAACTCCTAGACCCACACTACCCCCAGACCCATAGCCCATAGCCCACAGACCCATAACCTACAGCCTCAAGACCCACAGCTCCCAGATCCACAACCCCAAGACCCACAGCTCCCAGACCTACAGCCCCAAGACCCACAGCTCCAGACCCACAACCCACACCTCCCAGACCCCCACAACCCCCAGACTCCAGACCCACAACCCACAACCCCCAGACCCACAGCCGCAAAACCTACAGCCCCCAGACCCAAAGCCCTGAGTCCCACAACCCACAGCTCCCAGACACACAACCCACACCTCACAGACCCCCACTATCCCCAGACCCACATACCCCAGACCCACAACCCACAGCCCCAAGACCCACAAGTCACAGCTCCCAGACCCCCACAACCCACCCAACCCAAACCCCCAGACCCACAACAACAGCTCCCAGACCCCCACAACCCACAGCTCCCAGACCCCCACAACTACCAGACCTATAACACATTCATCCCAGACCCACAACCCATAGATCCCACAGCCCCCAGACCCACAGCCCCTAGGCCCCCAACCCACAGCCCAAGACCCACAACCCACAGCTCCACAGCCCACAGCTCCCAGACCCCCACAACCCCCAGACCTACAACCCACACCTCCCAGACCCCCACAACCCCCAGACCCACAACCCACGGCTTGAAGACCTACAACGGACAGCTCCCAGACCCCCACAATCATTGTTAATCATTGTACTATACATTTATTTATGTATTTAAATTTAATTTAATATTTTTTTAATTTCAAATACAGACAATTTAATTAAAAACAGAAAAATAATGATAAATAGTAAGAAAATGTAAATTAATAGTAATTTTCCTGAAATCAATTTAAAACCACAGAAGCATTATGTGATTGCTTGAACAGTAATTAACGGTTAAAAATGAATCAGTAAAATAATGGCAACTATACTGCCAGTTCTTTCTTTTTTTTCCACCAAAATTTGTTACAGCTCCTAGACCCGCACCACACAACCCACCGCTCCCAGAACCCCACCCCCCTTAGACCCACAACCCCAGACACATAACCCACAGCTCCCAGACCCCCACATCCCCCAGACCCAAAGCCCTCAGACCCACAACCCAAAGCCTAAAGACCCACAGCTCCCAGACCCACAACCCATAGCTCCCAGACACACAACCCACACCTCCCAGACCCACAGCCCCACAACCCATACTTCTCAGACCCCACAACCATCAGACCCCAGACTCACAACACACAGCCCCCAGACCCACAAACCACAGCCCACAGTACAACAACCCACAGCCCCAGACCCCCACTACCCACAGCTTGCAGACACCAAAAACCCCCAGACCCAGTGAGTGTTTTATGTTCTATATTGATATATTTATTCATTCAAGCAAGCTACAAATTCAGACAATTTTATTAAACAGGAAGAAAAAAATATATAGATAGTGTGAAAATGTATTGTAACACTAATATACCTGATATCAATCTATAATCACAAGAGCATAATTTGATTTCTTGAAGAGCAATTAACAATTTAAAACGAAGCAGTAAAATAATAGCAACTATACTGTCAGGTCTTTCTGGGTTTTTTTTTTCCCCACCCGTAACCCACCGCTCCCAGAACCCCACCGCTCCCAGAACCCCACAGCTCCCAGATCCATGGGTCCCAGACCCAGCTCCTATAACCACAGCTCCCAAACCCACAGCTCCAAGACAATCAATCTCCCAGACCCACAACCCACACCTCCCACATCCCCACAACCCCCAGACCCAAAGCCCTCAGATCCACAACCCCAAGACCGACAACCCACACCTCCCAGACCCCCACAACCCCCAGACTCACAGCCCACAGACCCACAACCCACAGCCCCAAGACCCACAGCTCCCAGACCCACAACCCACAGCTCCCAGACCCACAACCCACACCTCCCAGACCCCCACAACCATCAGACCCACATCCCCAAGACCCACAACCCACATCCCCAAGACCCACAGCTCCCAGACCCACAACCCACAGCTCCCAGACCCACTACCCACAGCCCCCAGACCCACAGCCCTCAGACCCACAACCCACAGCCCCACTACCCACTACCCACAGCTTCCAGACACCTAAAATCCCCGGATCCAGTGAGTGTTTTATATTTTGATATATTTAAAATTCAAATTAACTTTAAGATTTCAAATTCCAACAATTTAATTAAAGAACAGAAAAATAATGATAAATATTAAGATAATGAAATTCAACACTAATATTCCTGATATCAATCTATAATCACAAGACCATATTTTGATTTCTTTAACAGAAATTAACAGGTAAAAATGTAATAGTAAAATAATAGAAACTATACTGTCAGGTCTTTCTGTTTTTTTCCACCAAATTTTCTTACAGCTCCCAGACCCGCAACCCACCGCTCCCAGAACCCCACAGCTCCCAGACCCCCACTGCTCCCAGACCCCACAACTCGGGTCCCAGACTCAGCTCCTATAATAACAGCTCCCAAACCCACAGCTCCAAGACAATCAATCTCCCAGACCCCCACAGCCCCTAGACCCACAATCCACATCCCCAAGACCCACAGCTCCCAGAACCACAACCCACTGTCTCAAGACCCAAAACCCACAGCCCCCAGACCCACAGCTCCCAGACCCACAACCCATAGCTTCCAGACCCACAACCCACACCTACCAGACCCAAAGACCCACAACTCACGCTTCTCAGACCCCACAACCATCAGACCCTAGACCCACAACGCACAGCCCCCAGACCCTCAACCCACAGACCCCCAAAACCCCCAGACCCACGGCCCTAAGACCTACAACAGACAGTTCCCATACCCCTACAATCATTTTGTTATTTATTGATATATCGACTTAAATATTTAAATAAAATTTTAATTTATTTAAATTACAAATTCAGACAATTCAATTAAAAAAAGAAAAATGTATTTTAGCTCCCAGACCCACAACCCACAGCCCCAAGACCCACAGCTCCCATACCCACAACCCACATCTCTCAAACTCACAGCTCCCAGACCCACAACCCACACCTCCCAGACCCCTACAACCCTCAGACCCACAGCTCCCAGACCCAAAGACCCCAGACCCACAACACACAACCCCCAGACCCACAGCCTTCAGACCCACAGCCCCCAGACCCAAAGTCCTGAGACCCAGAACTCACAGCTTCCAGACCCACAACCCACTCCTACCAGACCCCCACACCGACAGCCCCCAGACCCACAACCCACAGCCCCAAGACCGAAAACCCACAGCTTCCAGACCCCCAAAACTCACACAACCCAGACCCCCAAAACCCCCAGACCCACAACAACAGCTCCCAGACCCTCACAATCATTGTTATTTATTGAAATATATTTATTTGTTTAAATTCAAATTAACTTTAAGATTTCAAATTAAGACAATTTAATTAAAAACAGAAAAATAATGATAAATAGTAAGATAATTAAATTCAATAGTAATTTTCTGAAATTAATTTAAAATCACAAGAGCACAATGTGATTCCTTGAACAGCAATTAACAGTTAAAAATGAATCAGTAAAATAATGGCAACAATACTGCCAGTTCTTTCTGTTTTTTTCCACTAAAATTTGTAAGAGCTCCCAGACCCGCAACCCACAACCCACCGCTCCCAGAACCCCACCCCCCTCAGACCCACAGCCCCCAGACACATAACCCACATCCCCCAGACCCACAACCCAAAGTCTAAAGACCCACAGCTCCCAGACCCACAACCCACACCTCCCAGACCCACAGCTCCCAGACCCACAGCCCCACAACCCACACCTCCCAGACCCCACAACCATCAGACCCACAGCCCCCAGACCCACAACCCACAGCTCCCAGACCCACAACCCACACTTCCCAAACCCACAGCCCCCAGACACACAGCTCTTAGGCCCACAACCCACACCTCCCAGACCCACAGCTCCCAGACCCTAAGCCCCACAACCCACACCCCCCAGACCCCACAACCATCAGACCCATTGACTTCAGACCCACAACACACAGCCCCCAGACCCCCACTACCCCCAGACCCACAACCCAAACCTCCCAGACCCCTACAACCCCCAGACCCACAGCTCCCAGACCTACAGACTCCAGACCCACAACACACAACCCTTAGACCCTCAGCCCTCAGACCCACAGCCCCAAGACCTACAGCCCCGAGACCCTCAACCCTCAACCCACAACTCCCAGACCCACAACCCACACCTCCCAGACCCCCACAACCATCAGACGCACAGCCCCCAGACCCACAACCCACACCCCCAAGACCCACAACGGACAGCTCCCAGACCGCCACAATCATTTTTTATTTATTTATTTATTTATTTATTTTAATTATATTTTTAAATTACGTATCCAGACAATGTAAATTAAAAATAGAAAAATAATGTTAAATAGTAATATGATGTTATTTATTAGTAACTCACCTTAAATCAATCTAAAATCTCAAGATCATAATGTGATTTCTTGAACACCAATTAACAGTTAAAAATGAATTGGTAAAATAATGGCGACTATACTGCCAGTTCTTTCTGTTTTTTTCCATCAAAATTTGTTACAGCTCCCCGACCCACAACCCACCGCTCCCAGAACCCCACCCCCTCCCAGACCCACAGCCCCCAGGCACACAACCCACAGCTCCAAGACCCCCTCAACCCTCAGACCCACAACCCACACCTCCCAGAACCCCACAGCTCCCAGATCCATGGGTCCCAGACCCAGCTCCTATAACCACAGCTCCCAAACCCACAGCTCCAAGACAATCAATCTCCCAGACCCACAACCCACACCTCCCACATCCCCACAACCCCCAGACCTACAGCCCCCAGACCCAAAGCCCTCAGATCCACAGCCCCAAGACCGACAACCCACACCTCCCAGACCCCCACAACCCCCAGACTCACAGCCCACAGACCCACAACCCACAGCCCCAAGACCCACAGCTCCCAGACCCACAACTCACAGCTCCCAGACCCACAACCCACACCTCCCAGACCCACAACCCACACCTCCCAGACCCCCACAACCATCAGACGCACAGCCCCCAGACCCACAACCCACATCCCCAAGACCCACAGCTCCCAGACCCACAACCCACAGCTCCCAGACCCACTACCCACAGCCCCCAGACCCACAGCCCCCAGACCCACAGCCCTCAGACCCACAACCCACAGCCCCACTACCCACTACCCACAGCTTCCAGACACCTAAAATCCCCGGATCCAGTGAGTGTTTTATATTTTGATATATTTATTCATTCAAGCTACAAATTCCAACAATTTAATTAAAGAACAGAAAAATAATGATAGATAATATAATTCAACACTAATATTCCTGATATCAATCTATAATCACAAGACCATATTTTGAT
This sequence comes from Rhinogobius similis, assembly GCA_019453435.1. NCBI lineage: Eukaryota > Metazoa > Chordata > Actinopteri > Gobiiformes > Gobiidae > Rhinogobius > Rhinogobius similis. The sequence continues at coordinate 26,835,371 of CM033638.1, read as the reverse complement.
TTCTTTAACAGAAATTAACAGGTAAAAATGTAATAGTAAAATAATAGAAACTATACTGTCAGGTCTTTCTGTTTTTTTCCACCAAGTTTTCTTACAGCTCCCAGACCCGCAACCCACCGCTCCCAGAACCCCACAGCTCCCAGACCCCCACTGCTCCCAGACCCCACAACTCGGGTCCCAGACTCAGCTCCTATAATAACAGCTCCCAAACCCACAGCTCCAAGACAATCAATCTCCCAGACCCCCACAGCCCCTAGACCCACAATCCACATCCCCAAGACCCACAGCTCCCAGAACCACAACCCACTGTCTCAAGACCCAAAACCCACAGCCCCCCAGACCCACAACACACAACCCCCAGACCCACAGCCTTCAGACCCACAGCCCCCAGACCCAAAGTCCTGAGACCCAGAACTCACAGCTTCCAGACCCACAACCCACTCCTACCAGACCCCCACACCGACAGCCCCCAGACCCACAACCCACAGCCCCAAGACCGAAAACCCACAGCTTCCAGACCCCCAAAACTCACACAACCCAGACCCCCAAAACCCCCAGACCCACAACAACAGCTCCCAGACCCTCACAATCATTGTTATTTATTGAAATATATGTATTTGTTTAAATTCAAATTAACTTTAAGATTTCAAATTAAGACAATTTAATTAAAAACAGAAAAATAATGATAAATAGTAAGATAATTAAATTCAATAGTAATTTTCTGAAATTAATTTAAAATCACAAGAGCACAATGTGATTCCTTGAACAGCAATTAACAGTTAAAAATGAATCAGTAAAATAATGGCAACAATACTGCCAGTTCTTTCTGTTTTTTTCCACCAAAATTTGTAAGAGCTCCCAGACCCGCAACCCACAACCCACCGCTCCCAGAACCCCACCCCCCTCAGACCCACAGCCCCCAGACACATAACCCACATCCCCCAGACCCACAACCCAAAGTCTAAAGACCCACAGCTCCCAGACCTACAGACTCCAGACCCACAACACACAACCCTTAGACCCTCAGACCCACAGCCCCAAGACGTACAGCCCCGAGACCCTCAACCCTCAACCCACAACTCCCAGACCCACAACCCACAGCTCCCAGACCCCCACAACCCACACCTCCCAGACCCAACCCACCCAGACCCCCACAACCATCAGACGCACATCCCCCAGACCCACTACCCACACCCCCCAGACCCACAACGGACAGCTCCCAGACCGCTACAATCATTTTTTATTTATTTATTTATTTTAATTATATTTTTAAATTACGTATCCAGACAATGTAAATTAAAAATAGAAAAATAATGTTAAATAGTAATATGATGTTATTTAATAGTAACTCACCTTAAATCAATCTAAAATCTCAAGATCATAATGTGATTTCTTGAACACCAATTAACAGTTAAAAATGAATTGGTAAAATAATGGCGACTATACTGCCAGTTCTTTCTGGTTTTTTCCATCAAAATTTGTTACAGCTCCCCGACCCACAACCCACCGCTCCCAGAACCCCACCCTCCCAGACCCACAGCCCCCAGGCACACAACCTACAGCTCCAAGACCCCCTCAACCCCCAGACCCACAACCCACAGCTCCCAGACCCCAGACCCACAATCCGCAGCTCCCAGACCTACAGCCCCACACAGAACCACAGACCAACAACCCACAGCCCCAAGACCCACAACCCACAACTCCTAGACCCCCACAGCTCCCAGACCTACAGCCCCAAGACCGACAGCTCCCAGACCCACAACCCACACCTCCCAGACCCCCACAGCTCCCAGACCCACAGACCCCAGACCCACAGCTCCAGACCCACAACCCACACCTCCCAGACCCCCACAACCCCCAGACTCCAGACCTACAACCCACAACCCCCAGACCCACAGCCCAGACCTCACAGCCCCCAGACCCACAGCCCCAAGACCCACAAGTCACAGCTCCCAGACCCCCACTGGCACAACCCACCCCACCCAAACCCCCAGACCCACAACAACAGCTCCCAGACCCCCACAACCCACCCACCCACAACCCCCAGACCCACAACAACAGCTCCCAGACCCCCACAACCCACAGCTCCCAGACCCCCACAACTACCAGACCTATAACACACTTATCCCAGACCCACAACCCATAGATCCCACAGCCCCCAGACCCACAGCCCCTAGGCCCCCAACCCACAGCCCAAGACCCACAACCCACAGCTCCACAGCCCACAGCTCCCAGACCCCCACAACCCCCAGACCTACAACCCACACCTCCCAGACCCCCACAACCCCCAGACCCACAACCCACGGCTTGAAGACCTACAACGGACAGCTCCCAGACCCCACAATCATTGTTAATCATTGTACTATACATTTATTTATGTATTTTAATTTAATTTAATTTAATATGTTTTTAATTTCAAATACAGACAATTTAATTAAAAACAGAAAAATAATGATAAATAGTAAGAAAATGTAAATTAATAGTAATTTTCCTGAAATCAATTTAAAACCACAGAAGCATTATGTGATTGCTTGAACAGTAATTAACGGTTAAAAATGAATCAGTAAAACAATGGCAACTATACTGCCAGTTCTTTCTTTTTTTTCCACCAAAATTTGTTACAGCTCCTAGACCCGCACCACACAACCCACCGCTCCCAGAACCCCACCCCCCTTAGACCCACAACCCCAGACACATAACCCACAGCTCCCAGACCCCCACATCCCCCAGACCCAAAGCCCTCAGACCCACAACCCAAAGCCTAAAGACCCACAGCTCCCAGACCCACAACCCATAGCTCCCAGACACACAACCCACACCTCCCAGACCCACAGCCCCACAACCCATACTTCTCAGACCCCACAACCATCAGACCCCAGACTCACAACATACATGCCCCCAGACCCACAAACCACAGCCCACAGTACAACAACCCACAGCCCCAGACCCCCACTACTCACAGCTTCCAGACACCAAAAACCCCCAGACCCAGTGAGTGTTTTATGTTCTATATTGATATATTTATTCATTCAAGCAAGCTACAAATTCAGACAATTTTATTAAAAAACAGGAAGAAAAAAATATATAGTGTGAAAATGTATTGTAACACTAATATACCTGATATCAATCTATAATCACAAGAGCATAATTTGATTTCTTGAAGAGCAATTAACAATTTAAAACGAAGCAGTAAAATAATAGCAACTATACTGTCAGGTCTTTCTGGGGTTTTTTTTTTCCCCACCCGTAACCCACCGCTCCCAGAACCCCACTGCTCCCAGACCCCACAACTCGGGTCCCAGACTCAGCTCCTATAATAACAGCTCCAAGACAATCAATCTCCCTGACCCCCACAGCCCCTAGACCCACAATCCACATCCCCAAGACCCACAGCTCCCAGAACCACAACCCACTGTCCCAAGACCCAAAACCCACAGCCCCCAGACCCACAGCTCCCAGACCCACAACCCATAGCTTCCAGACCCACAACCCACACCTCCCAGACCCAAAGACCCACAACTCACGCTTCTCAGACCCCACAACCATCAGACCCTAGACCCACAACGCACAGCCCCCAGACCCTCAACCCACAGCCCCCAGACCCCCAAAACCCCCAGACCCACGGCCCTAAGACCTACAACAGACAGTTCCCATACCCCTACAATCATTTTGTTATTTATTGATATATTGACTTAAATATTTAAATAAATTTTTTATTTATTTTAATTACAAATTCAGACAATTCAATTAAAAAAAGAAAAATGTATTTTAGCTCCCAGACCCACAGCCCCAAGACCCACAGCTCCCAGACCCACAACCCACACCTCCCAGACCCCTACAACCCTCAGACCCACAGCTCCCAGACCCAAAGACCCCAGACCCACAACACACAACCCCCAGACCCACAGCCTTCAGACCCACAGCCCCCAGACCCAAAGTCCTGAGACCCAGAACTCACAGCTTCCAGACCCACAACCCACTCCTACCAGACCCCCACACCGACAGCCCCCAGACCCACAACCCACAGCCCCAAGACCGAAAACCCACAGCTTCCAGACCCCCAAAACTCACACAACCCAGACCCCCAAAACCCCCAGACCCACAACAACAGCTCCCAGACCCTCACAATCATTGTTATTTATTGAAATATATTTATTTGTTTAAATTCAAATTAATTTTAAGATTTCAAATTAAAACAATTTAATTAAAAAGAGAAAAATAATGATAAATAGTAGGATAATTAAATTCAATAGTAATTTTCTGAAATTAATTTATAATCACAAGAGCACAATGTGATTCCTTGAACAGCAATTAACAGTTAAAAATGAATCAGTAAAATAATGGCAACAATACTGCCAGTTCTTTCTGTTTTTTTCCACCAAAATTTGTAAGAGCTCCCAGACCCGCAACCCACAACCCACCGCTCCCAGAACCCCACCCCCCTCAGACCCACAGCCCCCAGACACATAACCCACATCCCCCAGACCCACAACCCACAGCCCAAAGACCCACTAGCCACAGCTCCCAGACCCAAAACCCACAGCTTCCAGACCCCCAAAACTCACACAACCCAGACCCCCAAAACCACCAGACCCACAACAACAGCTCCCAGACCCCCACAACCACCAGACCCACAACACACGGCTCCCAGACCCACAACCCATAGATCCCACAACCCCCAGACCCACAGCTCCCAGAGCCACAGCCCCCAGACCCACATCCCTCAGAACCACAACCCAAATTCCCCAGACACACATCCCTCAGACCCACAACCCCGAGGCCCCAAACCCACACCCAAAGACCCACAACCCACAGCTACACAACCTACAGCTTCCAGACCCCCACAACCCCCAGACCTACAACCCACACCTCCCAGACACCCACAACCCACTGCCCCAAAATCTACAACGGACAGCTCCCAGACCCAAAGACCCCAGACCCACAACACACAAGACCCACAGCTCTTAGGCCCACAACCCACACCTCCCAGACCCACAGCTCCCAGACCCTAAGCCCCACAACCCACACCCCCCAGACCCCACAACCATCAGACCCATTGACTTCAGACCCACAACACACAGCCCCCAGACCCCCACTACCCCCAGACCCACAACCCAAACCTCCCAGACCCCTACAACCCCCAGACCCACAGCTCCCAGACCTACAGACTCCAGACCCACAACACACAACCCTTAGACCCTCAGCCCTCAGACCCACAGCCCCAAGACCTACAGCCCCGAGACCCTCAACCCTCAACCCACAACTCCCAGACCCACAACCCACACCTCTCAGACCCACAGCTTCCAGACCCAAAGACCCCAGACCCACAACACACAACCCCCAGACCCACAGCCTTCAGACCCACAGCCCCCAGACCCAAAGTCCTGAGACCCAGAACTCACAGCTTCCAGACCCACAACCCACTCCTACCAGACCCCCACACCGACAGCCCCCAGACCCAAAACCCACAGCCCCAAGACCGAAAACCCACAGCTTCCAGACCCCCAAAACTCACACAACCCAGACCCCCAAAACCCCCAGACCCACAACAACAGCTCCCAGACTCCCACAATCATTGTTATTTATTGAAATATATTTATTTGTTTAAATTCAAATTAACTTTAAGATTTCAAATTAAGACAATTTAATTAAAAACAGAAAAATAATGATGAATCGTAAGATAATTAAATTCAATAGTAATTTTCTGAAATTAATTTAAAATCACAAGAGCACAATGTGATTCCTTGAACAGCAATTAACAGTTAAAAATGAATCAGTAAAATAATGGCAACAATACTGCCAGTTCTTTCTGTTTTTTTCCACCAAAATTTGTAAGAGCTCCCAGACCCGCAACCCACAACCCACCGCTCCCAGAACCCCACCCCCCCCAGACCCACAGCTCCCAGACCCACAACCCACACCTCCCAGACCCACAGCTCCCAGACCCACAGCCCCACAACCCACACCTCCCAGACCCCACAACCTTCAGACCCACAGCCCCCAGACCCACAACCCACAGCTCCCAGACCCACAACCCACACTTCCCAAACCCACAGCCCCCAGACCCACAGCTCTTAGGCCCACAACCCACACCTCCCAGACCCACAGCTCCCAGACCCTAAGCCCCACAACCCACACCCCCCAGACCCCACAACCATCAGACCCATTGACTTCAGACCCACAACACACAGCCCCCAGACCCCCACTACCCCCAGACCCACAACCCAAACCTCCCAGACCCCTACAACCCCCAGACCCACAGCTCCCAGACCTACAGACTCCAGACCCACAACACACAACCCTTAGACCCTCAGCCCTCAGACCCACAGCCCCAAGACCTACAGCCCCGAGACCCTCAACCCTCAACCCACAGCTCCCAGACCCACAACCCACAGCTCCCAGACCCCCACAACCCACACCTCCCAGACCCCCACAACCCACACCTCCCAGACCCCCACAACCATCAGACGCACAGCCCCCAGACCCACAACCCACACCCCCAAGACCCACAACGGACAGCTCCCAGACCGCCACAATCATTTTTTATTTAATTATTTATTTATTTATTTTAATTATATTTTTAAATTACGTATCCAGACAATGTAAATTAAAAATAGAAAAATAATGTTAAATAGTAATATGATGTTATTTAATAGTAACTCACCTTAAATCAATCTAAAATCTCAAGATCATAATGTGATTTCTTGAACACCAATTAACAGTTAAAAATGAATTGGTAAAATAATGGCGACTATACTGCCAGTTCTTTCTGGTTTTTTCCATCAAAATTTGTTACAGCTCCCCGACCCACAACCCACCGCTCCCAGAACCCCACCCCCTCCCAGACCCACAGCCCCCAGGCACACAACCCACAGCTCCAAGACCCCCTCAACCCCCAGACCCACAACCCACACCTCCCAGACCCCCACAGCTCCCAGACCCCAGACCCACAATCCGCAGCTCCCAGACCTACAGCCCCACAACCCACACAGAACCACAGACCAACAACCCACAGCCCCAAGACCCACAACCCACAACTCCTAGACCCCCACAGCTCCCAGACCTACAGCCCCAAGACCGACAGCTCCCAGACCCACAACCCACACCTCCCAGACCCCCACAGCTCCCAGACCCACAGACCCCAGACCCACAGCTCCCTGACCCACAACCCACACCTCCCAGACCCCCACAACCCCCAGACTCCAGACCCACACCTCACAGACCCCCACTATCCCCAGACTCACAGCCCCCAGACCCACAGCCCCAAGACCCACAAGTCACAGCTCCCAGACCCCCACAACCCACCCAACCCAAACCCCCAGACCCACAACAACAGCTCCCAGACCCCCACAACCCACCCAACCCAAACCCCCAGACCCACAACAACAGCTCCCAGACCTCCACAACCCACAGCTCCCAGACCCCCACAACTACCAGACCTATAACACACTCATCCCAGACCCACAACCCATAGATCCCACAGCCCCTAGGCCCCCAAGCCACAGCCCAAGACCCACAACCCACAGCTCCACAGCCCACAGCTCCCAGACCCCCACAACCCCAAGACCTACAACCCACACCTCCCAGACCCCCACAACCCCCAGACCCACAACCCACGGCTTGAAGACCTACAACGGACAGCTCCCAGACCCCACAATCATTGTTAATCATTGTACTATACATTTATCTATGTATTTAAATTTAATTTAATTTAATTATGTTTTTAATTTCAAATACAGACAATTTAATTAAAAACAGAAAAATAATGATAAATAGTAAAACAATGTAAATTAATAGCAATTATCCTGAAATCAATTTAAAACCATAGAAGCATTATGTGATTGCTTTGTGATTGCATTGAAATGAATCAGTAAAACAATGGCAACTATACTGCCAGTTCTTTCTTTTTTTTCCCACCAAAATTTGTTACAGCTCCTAGACCCGCAACCCACAACCCACCGCTCCCAGAACCCCTCCCCCCTTCGACCCACAGCCCCTAGAACCCCACCCCCCTTAGACCCACAGCCCCAGACACATAACCCACAGCTCCCAGACCCCCACATCCCCCAGACCCAAAGCCCTCAGACCCACAACCCAAAGCCTAAAGACCCACAGCTCCCAGACCCACAACCCATAGCTCCCAGACACACAACCCACACCTCCCAGACCCACAGCCCCACAACCCATACTTCTCAGACCCCACAACACACAGCCCCCAGACCCACAAACCACAGCCCACAGTACAACAACCCACAGCCCCCCACACACACACACAGCTTCCAGACACCAAAAACCCCCAGACCCAGTGAGTGTTTTATGTTTTGATATATTTATTCATTCAAGCAAGCTACAAATTCAGACAATTTTATTAAAAAACAGGAAGAAAAAAATATATAGATAGTGTGAAAATGTATTGTAACACTAATATACCTGATATCAATCTATAATCACAAGAGCATAATTTGATTTCTTGAAGAGCAATTAACAATTTAAAACGAAGCAGTAAAATAATAGCAACTATACTGTCAGGTCTTTCTGGGGTTTTTTTTTCCCCACCCGTAACCCACCGCTCCCAGAACCCCACCGCTCCCAGATCCATGGGTCCCAGACCCAGCTCCTATAACCACAGCTCCCAAACCCACAGCTCCAAGACAATCAATCTCCCAGACCCACAACCCACACCTCCCACATCCCCACAACCCCCAGACCTACAGCCCCCAGACCCAAAGCCCTCAGATCCACAGCCCCAAGACCGACAACCCACACCTCCCAGACCCCCACAACCCCCAGACTCACAGCCCACAGACCCACAACCCACAGCCCCAAGACCCACAGCTCCCAGACCCACAACCCACAGCTCCCAGACCCACAACCCACACCTCCCAGACCCCCACAACCATCAGACGCACAGCCCCCAGACTCACAACCCACATCCCCAAGACCCACAGCTCCCAGACCCACAACCCACAGCTCCCAGTCCCACAGCCCCCAGACCCACAGCCCTCAGACCCACAGCCCCAGACCCACAACCCACAGCCCCACTACCCACAGTTCCCAGACCCCCACTACCCACAGCTTCCAGACACCTAAAATCCCCGGATCCAGTGAGTGTTTTATATTTTGATATATTTATTCATTCAAGCTACAAATTCCGACAATTTAATTAAAGAACAGAAAAATAATGATAGATAGTAAGATAATAATATAATTCAACACTAATATTACTGGTATCAATCTATAATCACAAGACCATATTTTGATTTCTTTAACAGGTAAAAATGTAATAGTAAAATAATAGAAACTATACTGTCAGGTCTTTCTGTTTTTTTCCCACCAAATTTTCTTACAGCTCCCAGACCCGCAACCCATAGCTCCCAGAACCCCACAACTCCCAGACCCCCACTGCTCCCAGACCCCAAAACTCGGGTCCCAGACTCAGCTCCTATAATAACAGCTCCCAAACCTACAGCTCCAAGACAATCAATCTCCCAGACCCCCACAGCCCCTAGACCCACAATCCACATGCCAAAGACCCAAAACCCACAGCCCCCAGACCCACAGCTCCCAGACCCACAATCCACACCTCCCAGACCCACACAACCCCCAGACCCACAGCCCCAAGACCTACAGCCCCCAGACCCAAAGCCCCGAGACCCACAACCCACAGCTCCCAGACCCACAACCCACACCTCACAGACCCCCACTACCCCCAGACCCACAACCCACAGCCCCCAGACCAACATCGCACAGCCCCCAGACCCACAACCCACAGCCCCAAGATCCACAAGCCACAGCTCCCACACCCACAACCCACAGCTTCCAGACACCCAAAACTCTCTGACCCAGTGAGTGTTTATATTTTGATATATTTATTTATTCAAGTTTCAAATTCAGACAATTTAATTAAAAACAGAAAAATAATGATGGATAGTAAGACAATGTAATTTAACACTAATATAACTGAAATCAATCTAAAATCACATAAGTATAAACAGTTAAAATTGAAACAGTAAAATAATAGCAACTATACTGTCAGGTCTTTCTTTTTTTTCCCACCAAATTTTTTACAGCTCCCAGACCCACAACACACAACTCCCAGAACCACAACCCACTTTCCCTAGACCCAAAACCCACAGCTTCCAGAAGCACAACCCACAGCTCCCAGACACCCACAGCCCCCAGACCCACAACCCACACCTCCCAGGCCCTCACAACCCCCAAACCTACAGCCCCCAGACACAAAGGCCTCAGATTCACAGCCCCAAGACCGACAACCCACACCTCCCAGACACCCACAACCCACAGCCCCAAGACCCACAGGTCCCACACCCACAGCCCCAAAATCCACACCTCTCAGACCTCACAACCATCAGACCCAAAGCCCCCAGACCCACAACCCACAGCCCCAAGACCCAAAGCACCCAGACCCACAACCCACAGCTCCCAGACTCAACCCATAGCTCCCAGACCCACAACCCACACTTCCCAGACCCTCAGCTCCCAGAGCCATAGCCCCAAGCCCCTCAACCCACAGCCCCCCGACCCACATCCCTCAGACCCACAACCCCTAGGCCCCCAACCCACTGCCCAAGACCCACAACTCACAGCTCCACAACCCTCAGCTCCCAGACCCCCACAACCCCCAGACTTACAACCCACACCTCCCAGACCCACAGCCCCCAGCCCCACAGCCCCACAACCCCACAACCCACACCTCCCACACCTCCAGAACCCCCAGACCCACAACCCACAGCCTTAAAGGTTAAATGGAGGATTTCTCGCCGATTTGAAAATCTACGACTGTTAGTCCTTTTTTTGAAAAAGCGCATGCGCAGGTTCCCCCTCCCTCCCCGTTTCTCCTTTGTTTTTATGTGCATTAGAGCGATCAAGAGACGACCCGTGAGGATTCAGCACAGTCACCCATACCACCACCACCACCCAAAAAAAAACGCACTGGTACCCGAGTCCATGTTGTGCCTAATCTGACGAAGGAGGACATCGAAAGGGTCAAAGATCTTCATGAGAAGAGGATGGCAATTGACAAGGTATGTACGCATGTCTACTCTTTTTGATAATTCGCTTGAAGAAAAGCCAAACACAATAAGTAAAGACATAATTGAGATACAACCACAGCCACAATTGTATGTACACCACCTCTTCAGTTTGCTACCTACGCAAGTGGTAGATGGTCATTTTATATTGAAATCAGAACAAACTATCAACACTGTCATTCCATTGTGATTATATTATGCCCTCTTCCATGTGTCTGACTGATTAGCAACCACAATAGTTATATAATGCCAAATGTAATCACAGACTGGGCTTTTACACATTATGTCAGATGTTTTTAACTTCTGCAAGAATATATATTAGTGATATTGTTTTAATGTTAATTATTAACTTCCAACTGTGGTTGTGTCTTCACAGGCTAGAATACAGAGACTGACCCTAGAACAGTGTCAGCTGCTGCTGCAGAGATGCCTACAACGTGAACCTGGTCTTATCTTTGATCTCCTGGCTCATACCCCTGATCCACCTCCAACACAACCACCTAATCCACAGGCACCAGAATGGTGTGTCTGCAGCAACTGTAAAAATATGCCCACACTTCTTGAACAGAAATGCTGTCGACAACCTCCACAAAGCTGCGTTTCAAATTTGCCACACATGGAACTGTACATTATGCAGGATGGAGTCCTAAGACTGGCCAGACGTATCTGGAACGACCTAAGGGCAGATGTGGACCCCGAGGAAGAGGGAGAAAGCCATAGACAGTTCTTTTTTGCTGCTTACAGTTTGTTGCATGGTTTTCTTGGCCCTGGAAACAGGGTTGTAATCCCGAGTTGTTGTGTTTGGAGGATTCGGGGTTGCTTTCCTGATCCTCATGGCAATTATGTAGGTTTCATTCCTACCCGAGTCTAATCACATTGCGGTTTTATTTTGATCTTGTAATGTTCTATACAAATACCTCAGGGGACAAACTACTGTGATGCAAACATTATAAATCTCTTATATATGTATATTGTACATTTTGTCACATGTTTGTTAAAATTTGTCAAATAAAACATGTCACAAGTTATGCTGTTTTTATAATTTCTATTTAGCGTAGGTGGTTTGAGTTTTTAAAAATCAATGTGTCATTTATGTCATAAAAACAATGTAACCATTGTCAAACATATGAATCTCATAGTTATGTAGTAATAACCCATAAAAATGGACTTTCATAATTTATATTTATTTGCCATTTCAGATATTTACAGTATACAGACTCTCAGGAATATAAAATAACTTGTCACATTGCTGGGTCAAGGTTGAGATGGTTGACCTGTGAGGAAAAAAAGAAAGCATACAGTTATTTATGAACAGTGTTTTCTACCAAATGAATGTACAGCCACTAGAAAAATGATACAAAAAAAAGTCACAACCCACCCAGTCCTCTGCTGGCTTTTTGTTGCTTCAACTCCTCTATTGTTGGCGCTGGGCCTCCAGACAAAAGACCAAGCTGATGTGGATCATCAGTTCTTCTCGGCTTCTTTTCTGACGTCCCTCTGGAAGCCACCAACCTTGAATTCAGAATAGCTCTTTGTAGTTTTGGGATGTATCGGTACTCCTTATTTTTTTTGATAGTGTAGAGTCGCCACATTTTCGACCTCTTGCTGTACAGTCTGCCGTATCTATGAGGGCATACAAAGAATCACAAATCATTACGTCTTTATAGCATTCACAATCATATTGTATGATTTATATGGTGCCTTCCATGACAATCAAAGCGCTCTGCATTACATTATTCATTCACACCACACACGGTGGTACACAAGTGCACTTGAGCCACTGCTTCCCCATTCTGGTGCCTGCTTTTCCCTAGTGGTCTCCCATACAAGTTATAACGCCCAGAAATTGGATGACATCAGGCATTGACAAACAGTTATGGCAAATAAGCACCTTTTCATAATGATGCCATGGCTTCAGCCTTCACCTTTTTAATTCACCTTCAACAGAAGTAAACGCTCTCATCTAAAGTTGTACAAAGACTTACTGAGGTGTACCATCAGCATTCGTCCGTGCTCCTCTGTTGATATGGTTGTTATAGTCCAGACCAGCCAGCCAGATGCGAGCTTTATAAACAGGTGGAGAGAAGGAGAAGCCCTTGGAGGCATACATAAGAATATGGTTGTGGAAGGACTCGAGCTCTGCAGTAGACCTACATTTGAAAAAAAGTTAAAGATCACAGAATTTTGTACAGAATAATTGAGTAGGACATCCCTTTCAATTAAACCCTAAATGCGTACCTGAAAGACAGATACTTTGTTATGTTCTTCAGCCAGCGTTTGTCAAAAACAATTTTCTGGAGTCAATGGTGCGCTGCAGAGCCTTTTGGGATCCATTCCTTAGTCCTGCTTTCCTCCTCCAAGGGACCATGACGACATGCCCCGAAATGCCACTCATGTACATCAGTGACATGATGTAGAACTCCGGTCCACAGGTCCTTCAACAAAACATGCACATACAATAAATTTGCTATAATAATACTCACTGTACTTTAGATGTAGAGTCATCCTAAAGTAATGTAAAATGTTAATAACACAAACCATGAAATCTTCATAACTTTGCGCCTCCTTGCAGCAGTACCAAAAGTGGTTGCTAACGTCTCTGTTCCAACTTCGGAGTGGAGCACAATCCTTCTCTCGTCCAGCCTAAAGAAAATAATCAATTATTGATATCGATGGTGTCAGGGTATAGGTTAATCACTTCATAGCAACAAACACATACCGCCATAATCTTCTTGCTCAGGTTTTTTGCACCATGCCAAATATCCAGACTGTGTCTATCTTTATATTGACCGCTGTCTGTAAAAGAAGTCAATAGGCATTAGTTTTATATTTATTGCAACGCTGAGTCAATGTACTTTTTAAAAAGAGTGACTTACTAAACAGTGCTGATATCTGAATGTTGGCATCTGTGCAAAACTCTTTGACGTTTGACAAGCCCTTACAGACACTGTCCATAGTCTTGACAAAACTCTTCTTCTCCATTGCCACAGAGTTGCGTCCTGTCTCACGTTTGTCCAGGGTGACTATAGAGATGATCCTCTTTGAGTCATTCTCCATTGTGTTGTAGGTGCAGTACTGGGCACAAAATCCAGGGCTGTCCATCCTAGCATCACCTTTAAATAACAAAAACTTTGCATGTAAGTACAATAGCAATGAAAACAATATATAAATTATGAAATATGATAAGTGATAAAGTGATATACTCACCGAGAAGCACGACGGACTCCTTAGGTTTTAACTGCTCAACCACATTTCTACTTTCTTTATTCCAAAAGTCTTCAATGTTGTCCACACAGAACCTATCCTGGATTTTGTGGAAGGTCGTTGCGTCGATTATTCCCATGTTCATGAACCTGAACAGCAGGGCTATTTTTCTAAAGTTATTTCCAGACAAGAGGATGTTGACACCCAACATAAACTCTCCGGCAAGCATTCCAAATTTGAAATGGCGTTGTGAGCACCACTTCCAAACGGTGTGACCATTTGGACAGACCTATTTATGCACACAGAAGAGACACTCATTAAAATTAAAATTAAAAAAAATAAAAGAATAAAAGAATTTAAAACACAATGTGTAAATACTCACCCATTCAGCTATGACAGCTGTACACCTTGACTTCACAGACACTTCAATGGGATGTATTGCATTACAAGGTGCCTTTGTGGTGCGGTCCTTCACAGAGCATTGATGAATGGGAAGAACAAGAAAGTCCAGCAGCTGCTTGAAGATGTCATGGTAGACTATGGACGCTGGCCTTCCAATAACATCTTCTTCTGTGAACACCGCTGGTGCATCCGGAGGTGTGACAGTTTCATGTTTGTTGAAGTCCTCTTCCGGTTCATCATGTACAGACTCTTCCAAGCTGATCACCGGATAATCTTCAATGGAGATGCCTCTTGGTAGTACTGTACCAGACCTTCAAATATAAAAAACACACACACACGCACGCACGCACGCACACACACACACACACACGAAACATGTAAAACATATTTCTAAAGCAATGGTGGTCATGACACCCTTTCAAAATGATGCTTTTGTCTTTACAGACGTGTAGGTGTCAAGGAATGTGTATTTAACCAAACTGTACAACCCCCCACATCAACAGTAGTGTCTCCCCCAGGAACTTGGCAGTTCTTTTGTGTTTCCGGAATGCATTTCAGGAGGAAGCACCTCAATACACAAGACTGTATTTGAAATGATAATTACACCCACCTTAGGCAAATACCAGGGGCAGAGTCTGGGTCTTCGCTGTCTGATTCTGAATCAAACTCCCTGGCGTCTTCTTCCTCAGACGATGACAGAGAATGTTTCTCCATTTCTGGGGTCCAGGTGTCATCATCCCAGTCAATCCTATAGGGAGAATTACATGTGTATGTAAATACCAGTACTATAAAACTCACCTTGCTATAGATAACATTGTCACAAGTTTGTTACCATTACTCTTTACTTATCCCACCACATCTGTATGATTGAGTCTTATTTGGCAAGTCTTTGGCAATTGTTGACACTTATTTCTTTTGTGTTATTTTAATTTTACTCTCAGCTTTGACCCTGAATATTATATTGTAATGTTTAAGATACTGTGTCAAAGCTATTTTGCTTGTAAACTGAGTTCTCAAAAGATGACAATAGACTTACATTGAATTTTGGAGACAATTGAATGCATCCTCATCAATCAATCTTACATCAGTGGAGGCCCTATTTGGAAAGAGACATTAGAATAAGCAAAAAATACCACATCCCACAATTATATATGTACAGAATTTATATTTACCTTGGTTCTTCTTGTGACAAAGTTCTGTCTTCACCACCACTACTGCTGCTGCTGGTCATTCTCTCATCTCCCTTTATAGAGAAATCTGCATCCCTAAAAAATAGCAATAATATAGATAATGCAATTGGAGTACATTGCCCTGGTTGTTGTAACTACTCAGAACCTACACATGATCTGGGAGTTTCAATAATCTATCTGTAAAATACATGTAAATACCACTTACCGATCACATAGTGTCTCCTCCATGATTGTTGACACAGGCGGTGGCTGCGGTCTGGTCCATAATGTGTGATGAGGAGGAGTAGATGTCCCAGTACTATAGTAACTGGAAAAGATAAAAAAAATTATACACATAAAACAATTTTCCCAAGTGAGTAGCTTCAACATGACGTGTTCAGTCAGTTATCAGAGTAGATCAGCTCAGCTAGATGATAAGCTGTACCATTGTAAATTAAAATTTACCATTACAAACTACTTTGAGTAACACATTAAAAAAAACAAAAAAACTTATGTTTTACTTCGCGTCTGCTAAACCATAAAAGTGCACGTTCCAGTTAGTCTACAATAATACATTCCACATACAATAAGCTAAAAAAAGAGTCAGATAAACAGTTACCTGTCCAGCAGAAACTCTGCAACGGAGGCATCAGTTGGAAGCCTGTTTTGCTCTTTCAATGCTCGCCAGCGCGTAAACGATTCCCCCAGAATAACACGCGTTTTGTTTCTTTCCTCTGCAGACTTTCGTCTCTTCTGTGAAAGCTCGAAAACAGTCTTTCTCTTTCGTCCCTCAGCCATTTCGGTACTTCGCAGATGAAAGTTTAGACTTACAATGACGGAACTCGCCGCTAACCTGCTACATAAACACACTAGCATATCAACCACGCATGCGCGGCCAGGAGAGCGAGCGTTTCCCCTGGACGAGCCTGTGGGCGTGCACTAGCACGCACAGAATGATTGACACCTGAGCGGACCAGTTATTTGTACTACCCACGAGGAAATGAGATTCTGATTTGTTGCCCGAAATCTTCCATTCAACCTTTAGCCTAAGCGGGCCGCTACCTTAGAGATAATTGATTTCGACCTCACATAAAAGTTGATGAACATAAGTGAGAGTAGGAACACAGATTCAACTCCTTCAACAACAGTCCCGATAACAGCGACTGAATCACGACAGACGCTGCTCCGACCAGCCTTTCCATCTCACGTTCCATCCTTCACTCACTCAAGACCCAGTTTCCTGGAGTGCACCATTATTGTGGCCCGTGCTGATAATCAGAGAGAAGACATGCCACCGTAAAGATCTGGTAGATGTGTCCTGAGATTGAAAGAGGGATGATGCTGTCAAAGAGTTTGTTCTCTCTGACTCTTTGGATTGCTCTCTCTGCATGAACCCTCAGGCGGGCGATGGTCTGTGCCTTCTCTACATCCTCTGCTGGCCTGTGTGCTCCCCTGGAGGGGAAGCTGGGACAATGCACAGTTCCTGGCACAAGGTCATCCACATGAAAGCCCTTATCCACCACTATGGCCATGTCAGGGGAGAGGAGCGAGGCCACACCTGACTGACGGAGCAGCTGCCTGTCACTCGTGGAGCCCTCAAACGGGGAGGACACAAAGGTAAGAGCTCCATGAGGTGAAATACCCAGCATGGCCTTGAACGTGCAGTGAGATTTATCCAAGGACAGCTCACTCTGTGGAAGCAGTGATGAGGGAGTTTGACACAGTAAGTCTGTACAGTCCAGGATGACTTGTGTATCTTCACAGCCATGGAAATCTTGTGGGAGAGTTGCCCTGATAGCAGCTGGACACATCCATACACAGACGGACCCCAGTACACAGTAAAGGAAGTTAGCCCAGGTGACAATAATTCCACTTACAGTTGAGTAGTGGATGTCGAATCTGTGGCCAAGTTCAATGTGACTGCATCCAGTGGACAGATACATCAGGAAGAGGAACAACTCATCGATGGGCCTTAGCTTCTGAAAAGAGAAATGCGTCCATTTTCAAATTCACATCAAAATACTAATTGTAAGTGACTGCATCCACTTACTCTTGGCCATTTTAATGGAGTGACCTAAAGACCTAAAAGTGAGATCAGAAGACCTAAAAGTGAGATCAGGTGTGATTTACACAATAAGAATATGTAGCTCTATAGAGTATGTTTCTCAGCTTTATGCTTTCAGGGGCGGACATGTGTTAATGTTACAAGTAAGTTGACAAGACTCATACGGCACTGGAAGGACTGTGGCTACATTAATACACCTTGTGTAATGGCAAATGTCCTCAGGAGAAGTTGAGAATCTCTCAAGCCCGAAAGAAGACTGATGACATTGTGTCTCAACGCGAGCTCCCTATTCATGTGCTTGTCCACACAGATTGACGAACCCACTCCATAATTGTGTCTGATCTGCAGTCTGGCCCGGTGTTTTGCTCTCAAACAGCGTACTTTAATCTCATCGGCTTTAAAACTGCAGACCTGAGTGTGTTTAGTGATGGTAAAATCCTCTCTGTTCTTCTTGGCGGGCCCACTGGATCCAGATGAGTAGAGGCCGGGTCTGATTTTGTCAGTGGGAGAGGCAGCTGTTAGTTTGCCTTGAACTCCTGTGTGACCTCTCATATGTCCAGTCAGACGACAGGTTGAGATAAATCCTGCATTACTAACTGTACACCACAAAGTATGGAGTTTTTCATGTGCCCGAAGGTTTTTTCAGATGTATGGATGTCTTCTTACAGATAGAACAGGTGTAAGGTCTCTCACCTGAGTTCATTATTTCATATGACTGTCTGCTCTTCTTGTGGGTGAATGTTTTCTTACAGATAGAACAGTTGTAAGGTTTATCACCTGTGTGTGTGTTCTCTTATGACAAAGGAGGCGAGAAGTAGTAGACTGAACAGCTGTAAGGTTTATCTCCTCTATGTGTCATCTTATTATATTTAAGAGCAGAATAACAAACAAAAGCTTTTTCACAGACTGCTTTTTTTTTCTTACAGACTGAACAGCTGTATGGTTTTTCACATGTGTGTGTATTCTCACATGTGCTTCAAGATTACTTCTTTGGGTAAGCGTTTTCTTACAGACTGAACAGCTGTATGGTTTATCCCCTGTGTGTGTTCTCGTGTGCTTCAAGGTTACTACTTTAGTGAAATGCTTTCTTACAGACTGGACAGCTGAATGGTTTTTCACCTGTACGTAGTATGTGTTTTTGAACATTCGAAGCATGAATAAATGTTTTCTAACAGGTTGGACAACTGTAAGACTATGTCTCCTCTGCATTTTCTCATGTGTGCTACAAGATCGCTCTTTTGTTTAAATGTTCTTTTACAAAGTGAACACCTGAATGATCCCTCTCCAGCGCTTTAAAGTGTTGTTGTAAACTGGCTTTAGACTCAAATTCTTTTTACAAAGAGAGCACTGGTGTTTCTGTTTTCAGCACATTCAGTACTTCCCGACATGTTTTCATTGTTTGCAGTGTCCTTTGTCTTGTATTTGTTACTGAATTAAGGTCTTCAATCTTCATCATTGTCCGTGTCAGAAGAGTGCTCTGTGTCTCCCTCACTTTCAGAGTGTAAATGTGGTTCGGTGCTAATGTCCTCTCCCTGCGTTTCCTCTTTTTTTGTGCTCAGTTTGTCTTTAATGGATGCGATGCGATGCGCACTCTTCTGTCTTCACACAGACAGCACTGGACTCTGGGATAGGCCTGAAAAAAAAAGGTAAAAATCATGTCATAATCTGGCATGGCGTTTCTGCGGCATTCATTTGTGCGTGGCCGCCACAGTAAATTGCCCTATGGAGATTTGGACGAGTTTTCACGTCAGTACACTCAGAATTAGCTCATGTGTAGCATTAAACACACTTCACGAGTAGTGGTGTAAGGTAGAGGCCATGGACCAGATCTGTGTGAAAGTGGTGAAGCCTTACACTGGCAGCTGCTGTTCCTCCTGTTTGACGCTCAATACCTCTGGCTCCTCTTTGATTTCGGGGATTTTGAGGTTCAGACCTGGACCAGGACTCAGCAGGGATCTGGACACCTGCAAAAGACAATGGGGAAAAAATATGATTTTAGTGTAACCTTTATTTAACAAGAAAAAAATAGATGGATTAAAAATTTCGTTCTGGCAAAGAGGCAGCAGCACAAAAACACAACAATAACATGCAACATTTCACATGTAAAACATTACAGTCCGGTGTGTTTAAAGCATGTATTTGATATATGTAGAGATCATATTAAGCATCTGTTGTGTCTTGACAAAGCTGAGGCCAAGACCACACACAAAAAAAAACATCTAATATTATGAAAAGATATTTCATATTATTACATTTGACTAGAAATGAGAGGGTCAGTGGTCCCAATGAGCCAATGTTCCACCTGCCCCGGAGTTTGATAGCTCCTTTTAGTCACATGAAAGATCAAAATGGGACATTGGGTTTAGGCTGTGGCTGCCCTTTGGGCAGTGGCTTCCATCCGGACCAGAACCTCCCACTACGAGAACAGTTTTTTTCCTATCTCCTATTTGCACTGCCAAATTTACACAACTGTCTAGCCAACTGTAAATTTTGTGTGTATAGTCAAAGTCTATTTTATTTTATTTTATTTTTCTTAATTTTATGCATGCCTTCTTTTATACTATTTTATTCATTGTTGTATGTTGCACCTTACCGTCTAAGCAAGTTCCTAGTTTGTGAATTTACAATCTGACAATGGCAATAAACCCTTTTCCGATTCTGACAAAGTGTAGGCTTAGGGTTAGCTAGGGCTAGTTTTGCCCAGTTAGCCAGACCAGATGAAAGGCGCCTCGTTCAGTCCTTCTGTGTTCTGTTGCTCCTGCCTCTATTTTTGCACAATGCACTTTTGCACCAGAACTTTGTAAATGTGATTTAAACTGAAAAGTAAAAACTGTGGAAAACTTTGTGCTGCCGCCTGAGTTTGACCTTGACCACTGCAATCCAAACCCTCAGTCCTAACCTCCTAGGCTTACTGTGGACAAATGAATGAGAATTGTACATGTTGGTTTGGATTTATGGAATATTAATTCTTCTTTGTCTGTTTGAGATCGAGAGGTCATCTTGGGCTTAATTTGAAGCTAAAATGTTTTGTAGTTACATATTTCTAATGACATATGCCAGCCGTTCATAAGAATGTTTTTCAGTAATTATCTATCTATCTAATTGAAAAATGTCCAGTAACTGTAAACTGATAAGCATTAACCCTAGCTGGAGCGGGGACAAGGTACTTCTTTAGTTCCTGGTAAGACTGGGTGTTTTGGTTGTGTCAAATGGTCAGATTTTTTCAGTTTTCGCAAAAAAAAAAAACACGTTTTGAATGTGAGGAGCCAATACAATGTTATTATCGAGACTATCACTGTATTATAGGACACATATTCTGCAACAGTGACTTTGAGTTTTTAATCATGTTCTAACAATGTTCTGTCATCAAAAACATACCTGAAGTTCACAGATATTTACACCACTTTGAGGAATGCTCATTTGAAAATCCTCTCCTCTCCGACCATCAAAAACACTTCCTGCTATACTCCCTCGATCCGTGACATTTTTTGAGATCATATACATCACTTATCCGAGAATCTTCTGCTGATTTAAGTCTTTAAATCATCACCAATCTCGTTCAGAGCATTTCTGCCGTATAAACACGATAACTGCCACTTCTTGGCTAATCATCTCATCTCTCAAAGTGCTACTGAAAGTGACCTTTCATGTAATCATAAAACTTTTTTGTTTTCATTTATTTCAAACAACGAGATGGCATATTTAAGGTAATCAAGCATGTTTAGAGACTAATAACAATACAAAAAATGCATGATATTTTCCCTTAAAATTTACAATGGTTATACAGAAGAATTCCCTCAAAGCCTTGGATTGAAAGAAGGGGTTTTGGGGATATTGGGACCAAAGAGAAAACTATTAAAAGAAAAAGGGTTTACTTCATAGTCTGTGTTTTTGAGGTGTCTGCCCTGGCTCTGAACGTGTTTTTGTTTAAAGTGTATGAATAAGTTGTAGGATTAGTGTGTACCTGTGGAGGACATGTGGAGTCTGCCGGCGTTTTTGTTCTCGATGTTGTTGGAAGTTAAAGATCCGTCTCCGTCCATGTCGCACAAATGTTCAGAAAAATAGACGATCTGGAAAAGTTTGTAAAGCTAAATCAGGATAGTTTGTGTGTTTACTACTCCCTACCGTGACGCCATCTTCACTTCTTCTACAAGGCGCAATGCTGCCCTCTACCGTCAGTAAAAATATCTTCAAGAAAAAGAACAAGCACAGAGACAGCGCTGCACACGGGGACAGGCTTGAAAAGAAACACATGACCACAATATAGGTTATGCACAAAAAATAAAATAAAAATAGATCTGTAGCTGAATCATAAGCAGCACAAATTCTTTAACGTTTGACAAGACGTTTTTAAGGACTATTTTATATTTTTATTTAGATAATATGAACAAAAGGTGTGGAACTAAATTAGAATAGTTTTGTTGTTTCTTCAAAAATATAATTACCTTGACATGATTTGGCGGTTGAACCTCCTCACTGTGTCTCCTCTCTCCTCCCTGTGTCTCCTCTTTCCTCTCTCCTCACTGTGTCTCCTCGCTCCTCACTGTGTCTCCTCTCTTCTCACTGTGTCTCCTCGCTCCTCACTGTGTCTCCTCTCTCCTCACTGTGTCTCCTCTCTCCTCACTGTGTCTCCTCACTCCTCACTGTGTCTCCTCTTTTCTCTCTCCTCACTGTGTCTCCTCGCTCCTCACTGTGTCTCCTCTCTCCTCACTGTGTCTCCTCTCTCCTCACTGTGTCTCCTCACTCCTCACTGTGTCTCCTCTTTTCTCTCTCCTCACTGTGTCTCCTCGCTCCTCACTGTGTCTCCTCTCTCCTCACTGTGTCTCCTCTCTCCTCACTGTGTCTCCTCTCTCCTCACTGTGTCTCCTCGCTCCTCACTGTGTCTCCTCTTTTCTCTCTCCTCACTGTGTCTCCTCGCTCCTCACTGTGTCTCCTCTTTCCTCTCTCCTCACTGTGTCTCCTCACTGTGTCTCCTCTTTCCTCTCTCCTCAATGTGTCTCCTCGCTCCTCACTGTGTCTCCTCCCTCCTCGACTGTCTCCTCCCTGCTTACTGTGTCTCCTCTTTCCTCTCTCCTCACTGTGTCTCCTCTTTCCTCTCTCCTCATTGTGTCTCCTCTCTCCTCACTATGTCTCCTCACTGTGTCTCCTCTTTACTCTCTCCTCACTGTGTCTCCTCTTTCCTCTCTCCTCACTGTGTCTCCTCGCTCCTCACTGTGTCTCCTATCTCCTCACTGTGTCTCCTCTTTCCTTACTCCTCACTGTCTCCTCTCTCCTCAATGTGTCTCCTCTTTCCTCTCTCCTCACTGTGTCTCCTCGCTCCTCACTGTGTCTCCTCTTTTCTCTCCTCAGTGTGTCTCCTCTCTTCTCACTGTGTCTCCTCCCTCCTCGAATGTCTCCTCCCTGCTCACTGTGTCTCCTCTTTCCTCTCTCCTTACTGTGTCTCCCCTCTCCTCACTGTGTCTCCCCTCTCCTCACTGTGTCTCCCCTCTCCTCACTGTGTCTCCTTCCTCACTATGTCTCCTCTCTCCTCACTGTGTCTCCTCTCTCCTTTCTCCTCACTATGTCTCCTGTCTCCTCACTGTCTCCTCTTTCCTCTCTCCTCACTATGTCTCCTCGCTCCTCACTGTGTCTCCTTCCTGCTCACTATGTCTTCTCTCTCCTCACTGTGTCTCCTCTTTCCTCTCTCCTCACTGTGTCTCCTCTTTCCTCTCTCCTCACTGTGTCTCCTTCCTCCTCACAGTGTCTCCTCTCTCCCTGGGGTCCCGCTTCAGACTCATCCAGTGCCAAAATAAATAAATTCACTTTTTAAATAACGTGAATAATAAGTTTGAGCGTAAAAGCCAGACCCTTCTTAACCCACAGCAGTACAATCTCACCGTGGAGCACATGTTGAAGAGACACTAACATTGCACATACAGCATTAACATCATGTTGTCCTCCCTCGTTGTGAAGGGTGCCAGTCTGAGCAGAGGGCACACAGTCCATGACGTAGACAAGAGGAGCTAGCTGCATATTAGAGCTAAAAATAACCTGAGTAACACCGATAGTGGATTAAGAGAGTCGTCACTGTCTTTTTAAAGCCCCTGCAATCAGGTCATTTCTGGTGTAGAGCTTGTAGTCGTGGGTGAGTAAGTACGATTAATAGGAGCTGTAATTTAGAAACATGTTGCTATAAATATGTGTAAGTGATTGGCTGATTGGGTAAAATTGTTAGTTTCATTTGCTATTAATACATCAACTAAAACCACTTTCAGTTTGACGCAATCATCATGCATAATAATGATCAATGCAACTATTTGTTCACTGTTTGTAGGCACAATCTTAAAAAACATAGAAACATTACACACAAGATGTTTGTGTTGAAGATGTTTGAATCCAACTATAGGAGCCAGGCCTGTCAACAGCACATGGGACCCTAGCAATAATAATGCATGATTTATTTAACTTAAGGGCGTAAGTAACCACAACACAATATTACGACATTGTAAAGTACACACTATTTTAGCTGGTCATGAAGAAGCATAATCATGGCCGCTGTGAACATAAAAGTTTAAACAACACTATTCAACAATGTTTTATGATTTGTGCACACAGATTCAAATTACATGATGACATCAGTTTACCTATGAAGATGACAACTTTAGGACTTTATTCTGAGTTCTGTTCGGTTTGTCCCAAAGTGGACGTTCTGTTGAGTCACTGCAGTGACTGCCAGTCCTTGGATGCCAGGCCACCACAGGACAGAGCATTTGAAGAGAAGACAAAGGCGGGTGATAATTTACCTACTGAAAAATGTGTATGGTTTATATTTATATTTTGGTTCTCCTCAGAGAGTTTGAATGTGTCAATCTGGGGTTGCTTAAATAGGCAAGAAAAAGTGGCATCTCAGACATCTCAGACATTAAAGGTCCCATATTCTGCTATTTTCCCCATTACACAGTCTATTCTAAGGGCTTTGTTGATACATTTTTGCGTTGTGCTATATCCATAACATAACAGTTTCCAAAAAACACCAATTTCTTGGACTGGCCCCGGCTTCCTGGAGGTGTGGCTTGAGCGCCGCGTCATCCTAGTGAAGCCGCGTCATCTTAGTAAGGAGCCCCCGTCTGCCTGCTCACCCGAGGGGGACGGAAAAGACAGTTCTCTAGCGAAAACATGCGGGAATCAATCAAAAAACCACTTTGGGCACAACATACGAGGCCCAAATAGCACTGTAGGAAGGTTAAAACCTCTGAAAAGTCGATTTTGCATGTTATGGGACCTTTAAAAGTTCTCCAGTGTCAGAGCTAGACTCATGCCCTAGTCCTTTGTAGCTTTTAATGCAGCTCTATCGCCATCTAGAGGCTTCAGATGAGATTATTTGAATACGTTCATTTCTAACGTCAAATACAGTAAGTACTATACAAGCACATGAAAAAACATAGTACATAATTGAGTGTGTGCCCCTGGGCAGCAGTGGCTATAGTACCTCACCACTACCCAGTGTGGGGTTAATGAATAACGCACTCCCATTATTAATTAGTAAAGAATGACTAACTTTGGAATGTTATCCATGGGGATAAATACTGTTATGCCACAATGTGGAATATTTGAGGTAAAAAGGCAAACACAGGGAGGTTCCTCCAGGCCATAAGAGTCAGGTTTGTCCACACAGTTAGGAGGACGCATGTTTGTTTGTTTTTCACTTGTGAAGCATTAAAACATCCAAAATGAGTAAATAAACATTTTATTTTAGACTCTTTTTTTTTTTTTTGTTAAAAACTTACAAACTGAGACTTTGTCATATTGCCTGACAATATGTATTGCCTCTAAGATGATAAAGTATACGAAATAGAAACACATAAACTTACATCATTAGACAATTAACTGGACCAGTTCTGAGCGCTTACAACAGAATTATCTATGGCATGTCCAAACAGCACATAAACTAATAATAGTCAAAGAGTCTAATAGGATTCACCCCATATTTATTTATAAAACATGTTCAAAGATGCACTTTACAGGCATACTTGCGTTTCAACCTTACATTCAGAAAAAATCCACAATTCAAGAAATATCAATATATAGTACATAAAATAGTACATAAAACCCCATTCATTAAAGCAACATGTTGATCATTTCAATGTAACAAATATTTAAATACAGTGTTTTGCTGTTATCACTGTCAGAGAATTTGGATGGACACACGGCAAAAAAAAAAACTGAACTGCAAAAAATACAAAATATAATAACTGCAATAATGACACTTGAATACTGGCATTCCTAATATTAATCTGGAGTTGAGGTTAAATTTTAGAACAAATCTTGACGTTAGACAAAAAAATAAAATAAAAATTGAAAATCATACCTCGCTTCTATTTTCACAATATATATTCTTTCTTATTTCACTCGAAAACACGAACGTAAGAAAGTTCAAGCACGTTTCTTCACTCCATAGATGAATTATTTCAACCAAAACGTGTCAAAATGCCTCAAATCCAGGTTCATATTTGGAATTTATGTAAAGTTTCTGTCTAACTGTGCATTCACGTCCCCTGCACATCACGGACACACCTCACTGTTCAGCTCACACCAAAATGACATCGCTCTGTGCAACTGGATTTGAATGAGAGTAAAAAGTGTAGGAAGTGAAAGGGAAATTGTACAATAGAACAACACAGTACAGAAGCGCCACAAAAGCTACAAGTGTGTGAGAAAAATCACGGTAAAGCCACAAATGTGTGAGATGAAATGGATCTGCACATTTCTCACACAGACAAAAAACGTGTCTAACTAATGATTATTTATTATCTGGTTGTTGTTGTTGTTGTTGTGTTGTTGTTTGTATGTAGTTTGATCGATTTGGAAAAGAGTCCACAGTTTTTTTGTTTGTTTTGTTTTTTGTGATATTCGATCAGGTTGGATTTGTTTCGCTTAAATCCAGAAGCATATGATCAACAAAATGGTGAAGGAAACTTTGTGGGTCAAGATGATACCAGAGGACAAAGGGCTCCTGTGGCACAGCAGCACTTGGCTAACTGTTCACACAGCTAATGCTACTTTTTTTAAAACATAAAAATATAAAGAAACAACCCCCCCCCCAAAAAAAGTAAAGACTGTGAAGATTATTACAGTTTGTTTGTTAAAGTATTTCTCAACACCAGAATTAGCGTTAGCATTGAAGCACAAACAGGTCCCTTTCTAAACAAGTATTCTCCTGCTTTGTACGTCTATAACGTGACAGACAACAACTCACTGTTCACTGCCTGATCTTATTGTCTTTATTCATTTTAGACTGACCAAAACCCCATAGAGATATATAAGTACTGATGCTAACACTAAGCTAAAACTGAGCTAACATTGAGCTAGCAAGGTGCTACTGTGCACAGAGCCCTTTGAAAGATTGTAAACAAAACATAAAAAAAAAAAAAATTCAGAATTCAAATTGAATTTCAGAATAGAGGCAAAAGTGAAGTGTAATTTAACAAAATATGAGTAAAAACTGAGATAAGCTTCAGAATATCACAATATTTTTTAAAAATCAAGGTGGTTTTGGCAAACAAAAATCACTCAGACACGTGTGTGATATCAAAGCCTGTTGACAAATTACCTAGTGTATTTTACATTATGTTTATTTATAATAGATTTATGGGACAAATATACCACATATACCACAGATTTATTATCACAAATTGTATTGTTTGTAATGCTCAAATACAATTTTGAGACAAGAAAAAAGTTTTTTTCTTCATCTTTAGTAATAGAAAAACAAAGTGACATTTCTACCCTGGAAATTTAAAACTGTTTTTTATTTTTGTTATAAAGACTTTTAGATCTGATATCAGTGTTTTATGGTTTACTTCAGATTGCCTCCATTCTGGAATTTTGAACACTCTACTCTAATTCTGATCATGTGAGTGTTTTAAAGGGTCACAGACAGTGACAGTGTGAATGCATGCAGTGTAAAGAAACCATTCAAAAAGAATCTTTGAAGAATGCAACTGTACAGCATGGCCGTTCAATGCTAAATTTCACAATTATTAATCATTATATTGTGGAAAAATTGCTGGTATTGTTGCAAAATATGCAACTCAATAGTAAAGAAAATTCAAGTATCTTTTACTTATTTTTGTCATCTAAAACCATTTTGTTGATACTTCTAGTCTTTGTTCTCATTCCAATCAAATAGTGAGACATTCCTTTCACTGAAGGCTGTGTCCCGGGCTGGTGTAAGATGTGTCTTATGGATTCAGAAAGCCCCTCTATTTAGCAACAACACATCCAGCAGATCCTTCTTCTGATCTGCAAGAGTCTTAGGCCTTAGAGCGAGTGAAGCTTCACTTGTGACTCTGTGGTCGGCGTGTCAGCGTGTGGAGGTGCAGGCTGCAGGACAGTGAGGGGCAGGTGGACACAGGGCTGATCTTCTCCATGCTCCTCTGGCTCCATCAGGAGTTATCAGACGGTATGTGCTCCTCAAAGCCCTCGCTCTCCCTCACCAGCGCCCTCTCTAGGATGACGCGGCCCTCCTTGTAGCGCTGGCTGTCCTCGGTGGCGAACTCGTAGATCCAGCCCAGTTTGCTGTTGCAGTTTTTACAGCTGACGTCCCGCACCATGTGTCGGCCGGTTAACATGACGCGGTCCTGCACCTCGCTGTACTGCAGGTTCACCACCTGGACACAAGAGGGCGTACAGGTGAACACTTGGCGGTATGTCAGGGTAATGAGATTTTCAACCTCGCATTACATTCATACAAGGATTAGAGGTAGGATGAGGAACACTTCATTATTGTTTAAGGAAAATGCATCTTTTGCATTTGAGCCGTGGGCGACTGCAGTGCAGTGTTGAGGATCCAATCTGTCAACCCTGGATTTTCAGAATGAATTTGTGCGCATTCACAGAGGTGGACTCAAAGCCCGCCGATCAATTCGAATGATAGAAAAGGTAAGGGTTATGTACTTCACACATGAGGAGCTGTCATAATCACAAAAATACAAAGAAATAAAATATAGAGTATAAGCCAAAGGAAACCCAGATTCTTAGCGGCAAATTACGGCCACGCGAGTTATACGGCATGAAGACAGTTCATCTGAATATCACAATATCATTCATCAATAAGGTAGAGTAAAGTACAAATGTGTGAATGAATAACCAATCAGCCAGCTCCAGGGACTGAACAGCACTAATGTCTGAGCTCAGCAGCGTATAATTGTGACGACATCTTAGTGTTTAAATCTTTACAGATTGTAACATTGTGTATTTAGTGTAATACAATATTATAAACAGTGGGTTTATCAGTTCGAAACCCAAGCCAGGCTTTAAGGTCAACAAACCAACTTCTACTGGACGTCCCCAGAACTAGACTCATACATTGGGGTGATCGAGCTTTCTCTGTCACTGGCCCCAAACAAACTGCCCCCTGATATGCGAACCATCACTGACTTTGGCCTTTTTAAATCAAGGCTCAAAACGTAGTTATTCAGACTGGCGTTTAACACTCAGTAGTGTGGTGACACTTTATTTATTTTTTGTTTGGTGAATGTATTGTAGTATGCATTGTTGTATGCATTTTGATTTCTATTTTTCTGTATTTTTTTGAAAAGCACTTTGGTCACCTTTGAGTGAGTAAAGGGCTCTATAAATAAACGTTAATTGATTATCATGTCATAAGCTGCATAGGCTTAATGTGCTTAAATATCATTCCTCTTTTTAAAATATCTGCGTGCACTAAACTAAAAGAATATGTCGTTGGTTATGCTTTGTTCGTTGCTTCCTTTCTGAATCCACAGCAAATGGATTCTCATCTCTGATTGGCCAAAGAGTTAGTTAGGTAGTTTAGTTTTTTTAAATTTTATTATTATTAATATTATTTTATTTTATTTTAACATTGAAAAAACATGCGGAACACATAAACATTGACAATTATTTTTTTGATCAAAAGAGTTTTATTTTAAGGTGAAAATTAACCTGGCTCGGAGTTAGTTATGAGTTCAGGGCCTGTTACCGTAAAGATCTGCTCGGATAGAAAGTCACCCAGCTTCGTAGTAACGCTAAACCACCCCAAAGTTATTCTGATCGAGCTTTAGAATCCAGACTCAGACCCTGAACCTGGCGCGGTTGGTTGATAGATATAACTGACGTGTGTGATACCTTGTTGAAGAGAAAGGCTCTGCCCGTGGCTCCGGTGAAGCGCGTGGAGATGAGCTCGGAGCGGTTGGTCAGGATGGTGTCGCAGTTGGCGCAGGAGAAGAGGCGCGTCCCTCCAATGTGGTCCAAGAAGATCCGGCCCATGCTCAGACTGACGTGGACAAACTGATGTGTAAAGAATCACGGGTCATTAGTCAGTCGCGTAAAAAGAATGAATGGCTGAGAATAAAGCCATCAGTTCAGGTGTGGACAAAGTTCATTGGGCAAAAATAAATAGAAACCATGCCAACAGGTGGAAACTAAGTACAAAAGTAAAATCACACACAATTTTCCAAACACACATATATATGTCTATTAAATGTTTTTGTTTTTACAATGGACACTTTGTTCTTTTATTTCACAAGCCTGTACTTACTAATCCATTACATTTTTGAACTGGACTGAAAAATAGAAAGTACATTTCATATGGTTTGAGGAATTATCTTAAATACATTCATGGTAACACCCTGCATTAAGATTTTGAGTTCAAGCCCAGGATCTGATCAGTCTAAAATATAGGCTGTACAAAAAAATGCTAGAAGTGCTGGGAAATTGATTCAAATTGCTTCAGTTGCCAAAGACAATTCAAAATCAGAACACTTTGAAGTTCTCCAAAACTGTGTGAAATATTTTTTCTGTGAGAAATACTCTTGAAGTACTTTTTCAAATGAGTACTTCAAAACTTTAACTTAATTTACCTAAATGAGTACTTCTTTCACCAATGTACAGTAGTGGCCTAATAAATATACAAAATACCCATCTTCTTTTAAAATACTGATATGTTTTTTTGTTTTTTTTGTTTTAACAAAACCTTAGCCCAGGTGCTATTAAAAAGAGGGGGGGGGGGGGGGGGGGGTTTAGAACAGCAAATAAAGGAAGGCCAGGTTTTTTCATTTAAGAGCTGACAAAAGCACTTCTTGTTCCTGTCATGAGAACTATTGCCAGTAGGGGGCAGCTGTGCTTTTAATAGCATTTAAAACCCCTAAAAATCCAAATCTCTCACTTTATGACTCAATTAAACAGTAGTAATTACGATTATCCTTCTATTATTGTTCAATCCCACATGTTTTATAAATGCACTGACCGTTCACTTTGCGTTAAACCGTCGAATAAAGCACTGCACTGCGCTTCCTGAAGGACTCAAGGCTAAAACAACGCTAGACGAAAGACAGCAGAATGAACGTGCCTCACTTGTGTTTCGAAGCGGCGGATCGGCTCAGACCAGAGTCAACACGAGCCCAGGACACAGCGGCCCACACACAGCACAGTGACACGGACACGGAGCAGATAAACGCGTACCTGTGATAGCTGTGCGCGCTCGTCGTCGTAGCTTTGTTATTCTTCTCAGCTGTGCCTCGTCCGCTCTGCATCTTCTTCTTCTTCTTCTTGTGTTTTTCTGGCGGGTGGCAACCAACGTTTAGGTGCATTTTCCGCCACCTACTGGGCTGGAGTGTGGGCCAGAGTACCTGCAATTCTACATTTTACTACTTAAATCCTTTTTAAAAGCCCCGTTTCTTTCAAAAAACGTAATAACAAATTAAATTCCCCTTCTGCACTTTTCAATATATTATTTAAGCTAAACACCTCTTCTCTACTCCTCTGAAACTCCCGTTTAAAAACCTCCCGCTTTTCAACATATCTACTACAGTGCAAAACAACATGTTGTACAGTCTCTGGCTCTATTCCACACTCACACATACCTGTTGGATGTTTGCTAATTAGAAATAGGGTTTTATTCAACCCAGTGTGTCCTAATCTTAACCTTGTTATTGCCACCTGCTCTCTTCTACTCATTTCCAGAGCTTTAACTCTCCCAACCTTCTTTTGAAATTGATACAGGTGTCTCCCCTTTAGCCCTTCATCCCAGCGCCGTTGCCACTCTGATACAATCTGAGTCTTGACAATAGCTTTCACCTCTGATTTACTGAGGGCTATCTCCAAGACTCTCTCCTGTTTAAGAGATTGCTTAGCCAGCCGATCAGCCATCTCATTCCCAACAACCTCTGTGTGAGCAGGAACCCACATAAATCTAACTACAATATGCACAAGACTAAGACGAAACAAAATTTGATATACTTCAAAGAGTAGGTCAGGTCGGCTCTGCGATGAAAAGGCAAGAATAGAAGTTAATGAGGCTAACGAATCTGAACATATAAGAGCTTCCCCCAGTCTATTTTCTTCTACCCACTGTAATGCCATCACAATGGCCATCATCTCTACCGAATAAACTGCAAGGTGATCAGAAGTCCTCTGGTTCTTTTGAATATTTAACTCCGGTACCACAAACGCCAAACCTGTTTTCCCTGATTCAGTCTCTTTTGAACCATCTGTATAAATGACCGTGCAACCTGAATAAATATTCTCAATTCTCTCATACACAGCCTCCACTAAATTCCTTCTTCCTCTACTCTTTAGCTCATGAACATAAAAATCAACATCAGCATTAGGTAAAAGCCAGAAAGGCGTAACTGGACCCGGCACAACAGCACTATACTTTATCCCCTGGATTCCCATCTCTTTTGCAGTTTTACTTGCAGTCCAAGCAAAGCATGCAGTTTTTGCCTTCCCACTTTCCCAACATGGCAAGAGTGTTTTAACTGTAGGATGCCCCTCCTCCGTATGTCCCTGTAAATTAACCCAGTACTGCATCATGATTTGTTTATGTCTCAAGTCCAAAGGTAATTCTCCCATCTCCACTTGAATCGCTGTAACAGGAGAAGTCTTTAAAGCCCCACAGCATATCCTAAGCGCTTGATTTTGAATAATCTACATTTTAGTGTCTTAGTCGCTTCCCTGTACACCAAGCATCCATAATCCATCACTGACCTTATTAATGCAATGTATATATTTCTAAGAGCAGTTCTATCTGCCCCCCATTCAGACCCTGTCAAACACCTCATTATATTGATAACTCTTTTGCACTTTTCCTCAACCAATTTTATATGCTCATTCCATAACAACTTTGAGTCAAACACCATTCCCAAAAATTTAAAACTACTGACCCTCTCAATTCTTTCCCCATACATTGTCAATTCAACTTCCTCTCTCTTTCTCCTACTAAAAACCACTAATTTTGTTTTCTCCACTGAAAACTTAAATCCCCAGGTGTAAGACCAGTTTTCAACTACCCTAATAGCCCTCTGGATTTTGTTTTGCACTATTCTCAGGTTTTTCCCTCTTTTCCACAAGGCTCCATCATCAGCAAACAAAGATTGCATAATATCTGGTTCAATACTTCTAAAAACATCATTAACCATTATCAAAAATAAAAGAGGACTAATAACGCTGCCCTGAGGTGTGCCATTATCCACCTTACATTTCGCTGACAGAGTTGCTCCCATCTGAACCTGAATACTTCTTTCAAATAGGAAATTTTTGATCCAATTAAATGCCCTGCCTCTAATTCCCATTTTGAATAATTTGATCAACAAACCCTCCTTCCAAACCATGTCATAAGCCTTCTCTATATCAAAGAAAACTGCCAGCAATACCTCCTTATTTACTTGAGCTTTTCTTATGTCGGACTCTAAACACACAACTGGGTCCATCGTCCCCCTGCCTTTCCTAAATCCACTTTGAAACGGTGAAAACAGTCCCTTACTCTCAATGTGGAATGTTATTCTCTCGGTTATCATCCTCTCCATAATTTTCCCAATGTGCGAAGTCAAAGCAATAGGTCTATAACTTAATGGGCTTGTAGGATCTTTCCCTGGTTTAACAATGGGAATAATCACAGCTTCTCTCCAACTACAGGGTAATCTGCCTTCCTCCCACACTTTATTAAACAACCCTAACAATTTATTTTCAGCCTGCCTACCAAGATGTTTCAACATAATATAACAGATCTGATCCTTTCCTGGAGCAGTCATGCCAGACTTAGCTATAGCTCTCTTCATCTCTGCCATAGAGAAAGGGACATCCATCACCTGATTATCCAAAACTACGTTATCCAAAATCTCACTATTTGCCATTCTTGTTTGGGCCCTTCCCCGTTTCCCCGCCTCTGATAAATTATCTGAACTATGAATTTTAGCAAATGCCTGGACCATTAGTTCAGCTTTCTCCACATCAGAAACAGCTGTCATCTCACCCTGCTTCAGAATTGGATATGCCCTCTCTCTTCTAATCCCTCTCATTTTCCTAATCATTCCCCATACATTTCCCAGAGGAGTAGTTCTGCCAATTGTGTCACAATACCCTCTCCAGCTTGCCTTTTTTGCTTGCTTAACAACTTTCCTTACCTGTGCCTGCGCCCTTTTATATTCTATCAACGTCTGCAAATTGTGTGTCCTTTCCAATTTCTTAAAACTTCTGTTTCTCACCTTTATCGCTTCAGTACATTCCTGTGTCCACCAGGGGACTGCACGCTTACTCATTCTCCCCTTACTCTTAGGAATGGCCAAATTAGCAGACCTTGTCACTACTTCTCTAAACGTTCTTTCCACCTCCTCAATACCCAGACTTAAATCAACTTCCTCCATATCCCTCTCGCATGCATACTTAAATACATCCCACTTAGCCTTACCAAAAATCCATCTCTCATGTCTTTCCCCCTCACTCTCATCCTTATTTATATTTATATTGCAAAAAATTGGATAATGATCACTGCCAATAGTCGAATCCTCACCTACATCCCATTCACAGATACCAGCAAGTTCTCTTGACACCAATGTTAAATCTAAAGCTGAGCGTCTCCCTGTATGGACATCTATCCGTGTTCCTCTTCCATCATTTATGCACACTAAATTATTGTCCTCCAAAAACTGCTCCACAACCTCCCCATTTGCATCATTCTGTGATGCCCCCCATAAAGTGCTATGTGAATTAAAATCTCCACACCAAACTACATTCCTACAGCTCCTACCCTGGATTTCTTTCAATTTTTCTAACTGCAATTTCTTACAAGGATTATAAAAATTAATAACAGTGATAACTTGCCGATTAATCCAAATTTCAACAACAATAAACTCGTCCTCCCTCCCCTTATTAACAACTCTAAAAGGTGTATTTTCTCTAATAAAAGTGACACACCCTCCTCCACTCCCTTCCACCCTGTCACACCTCACCACAGTGTAATTCACAATTCTAAAATCTAACTCATTTTTTAACCATGATTCCTGTACACAAATAATATCTGGAGTATTTGGTAAATGCGCAATAAACCACTTAAACTCCTGACCATTGGAAATTAAGCTTCTTGCATTCCAATGAATAATTAAAACCATCACGAGCTACTGTCAGTCTTTTTCTGCCTCAAGTTCATCTCTAACCTCTTCCCAACGAAGATCATCAATTTTCAGATGACTCACTGCTGCCTTGACAATAACCTGAATTCTCTCAGTTTTGGACTTTATCTCCTTTGTTGCATTAATAACCCCTGCAATAAATGTTATGAGTCGTTTGACAAAAACCCTGTTAGATTCTGGTGGCTCTAATGGTTGAGACACTAACTGAGTATGCCTGCTTTCATGCTTCTGCTTGACCACTTTAGCTGCCTCAGCATATGAGAGCTTGTCTTGCATGCGGACTTGCTGCACCTGCACCTCTCTTTTCAACACCTCACAGCCCCCATACGCCACACTGTGGTTTCCGCCGCAACTACAACACCTTGCCGGCTTGGTTTTCACACACTGCTCATATTCATGATCTTCCCCACATCGCGCACACCTCCTTTTTCCTTTGCAATACTGAGCTGTATGACCAAACCTTTGGCACTTAAAACATCGGAGAGGGCGGGGTACATAAGCTCTAACAGAATAAGTCATATAACCCAGGAACACCTTTGGGGGGAGGGATACCTCATCAAACTCGAGTAAGATACTTTCACTATACCTTTTTTCTCCATTTTTAAAGACCTGAAGTCTTCTGGCATCTTTAAGTTTCCCTCCTCTCAAATTCGATTTTATTTCCTCCACTGAAACTTCCATAGGAATCCCCCATATCACTCCTTTGCTTAGTCTAGTCCCTTTTTCAATATGACTCACGCTTGTCACTTTATGCCTCCCTATCTCCTTCAACCGGCAAGCCCTATCTCTCTGCTCTTCCGTATTGCAGATTATCATTAGGTTCCCATCCCTTAGGACTTTTGCAATGGTGATCTCTCCAACTTGATTCTTCAAAATTGTAGTTAACTTCACTGGACTGATTGCCTGAAGACCATTTTCGTCACCAAATCTTACAATAACTTTAAATTCTTTTTGCTCCTCCTCCATTTCCACCTCTCTTCCTTCAGATCTTATCGTCATTCTCCCCTTCTTCTCTGCTCCGACATTAATAGGCGAACTTCCTCTTTTACCACTCATTCTCTCTCTTAACCCGTCCGTTGTCTTGCTCACACTATCCACTTCACCTAGTATGGAAGCACTACTTTCACCCTCTGGCCCATTCACAGCACAGCTGAGCCTACCCGCCGTAGTCTCTGACAGAAACGTCTTCAACAGATCTTTAGATTTCCCATCCTGGGCATTCCCTCGGCGCCGATTGCCTGACAATGAGCGCAGCTTCAAGTCCTCATCCGATTGCTTAGTAGCTATATCCTTTGATTTCTTCACCATAAGAAGCAATTGAGATCCGCTCTGCACGCATCAACATCCGCTGACGTCATGACGCGGAGCCCGTGCGCAGTCACGCGTTTCCTCCACTGAGGGGCAGCAGCGCGCGCTTTATGTGAGTAATGTAAAGACAAACACATTTATTTAGTTCTTTAAAAGTTATGTGGCATCCTTTTTAAGTAATTTGGAAGTCTTCTAATAGTAGGCCTTCATTTAGAAAGAAAGCTTTTACTTTATTCTTGCGACACTCGCGTAAAGATGATAATTCTAAATGCTAATTAGCAAAAATAAGCGAGTAGGTGTTAGCAAAACATGTTCTAATTGTTCTAATTTAAAACTACATTTAAATTCTTTTTTTTTTTTATTAGTTTGCTCTCGCCACAAATTGGCTTTCATGTGGAAACAACAAACATGTCAGAGTCTGTTCCTAAAGATGTTTTATTACTTCATTTATTCCACTTTATTCATGGAGTTCTTCAGGACATTATAACTTTATATTGCCAACTTAAAGTAGCTCCTACAATGTTGTACTGAAGAGGATTTTGACAAAACGTACAGAAGGATTTATTGTTTTAAGTTTAAGGAACCAGGTTCTGTCCATTTTTCAGATTTAAATGTCCCAAAAATGTGCAATTTTGACAATTTTTACGCATTTAATGCCTTATTTCTATATGATAACATTACGTCATGAAAACCTGTAACGTACGTTTTCCTTACACGTATGTGAGTAAACTACAGGACAAGTTTACAATTGATAAATTTAAATTTAAGATTTTTATTTTATTGTAACTGATTATCATTATTCCTTGTTTTATGTTGCATCACACCACCAAAGCGAGTTCCTAGTGTGTGCATTTGATTCAATTCAATTAAAATAAAAAAAAAAAGAGAGAAAGAAAAAACTTTTGTAAAACTATGTGCATTTTGTGGTCCTATGTGTCTTTATTGATTGTTGCTATTTTGATCAACTGGTATTGTTTTAAATTTAGTTTTAATGCATTTTACTGTGATTTTTGGCATTAGCGTGGCTCAAGCTAAAGCACAGATTGCCCGTTGCCTTCTTATCCAAAGTTATTTTCACATGACCATTTCCACTCTGACCTCTTTGTCATTATTGTAGCTCGTATCATCAGGACTGGGATCTGACACTGCTCTGATGCCAAGGGTTAAGTTTATCTGGAGAGCTGGACCAAGGACAAGTCAATAAAGTCATCATTCTGGCAGTAACGTATCAGCGCTCATGTAAACAGTCTGTTCAAATCACCAGATCAACACTGTCTGGGTGTTGTAACCAGTAACTGTTATGTCATTGTTATGCAGGACCAGAGACATCTTCAGGTCTTTCCCACACACAGCCTTCCTTCCCGACAGGTGTGCTAATTGTTTTATGGAGAAAAAGTGAGTATTGTTGGCTGGCCAGGATAACCTAAACTAGCAGACAATATCTCAGCATTTAACATTGACTGCTTAAAGGTGGATAATTGCATTCTCAAAGGGACAACAAACCAGTGGTGGAAGTAACAAAGTATCTAAGTAAAAGTTCTGTACTTAAGTAGGTGTGGGCGATATTGACTACAATGAATATCTGAGTATGAGTATCATGAGAAGAATATTCAGATGATATTTTGTCAATCCAACAGAAATGTGTGAAAACAACTTATTAGTTGAGGTATAATTATTAGACAAATGTGAACTGTGTGTAAAATTAATAGTATTGACTTCAGATATTCATCTTATTAGATATTGTGACGCATCACGCAGCTTTTATCTTGTTCATATAATTATATAATTTACCATATGAGACAAAATAGTTAATACTTGCAACTGTGTGTTACCTCATGATCTGGTAAAAGTAATCTTAATGCTGACATCATGTTGTTTCAGCATAAATAAATAACAGCTACCTAATGTACAGCCAAACTGTTTAAATCATGTGTTATATGTATCAGATGGAACACAATAATTTGTTACTGTGTACTTTCTCATTGTCTTTAGAACTTGTACAAATAATCTTAAAAGTGCTGACGTTATGTCATTACATCAGACCCAAATACCAGCTATTTAAACCACAGTCAAACTGTTGCAGGACTAAGATCTTCATCGTGCTTTGAAAAGCAACAACAGAAGATCTGCTCTCATTTGAGACCTTCTACAATTGTGGCTGGACCCACTCAACAAATAGGTGAAGCAAAAATCTTGTATTGAAGTATTGAATGTGAGTGTTTTAGAGTATAGTAACTTAGAGAATCAGTTGGACTGATTAAAGAGGAGTTGGACTCCTAAAAACATGTTGGACATGTAGAAGTATGTATAGGTAATTTAAGTAGCACAATCAGTTGGACTGATTAAAAAGGAGCTGGACTCCAAAAACACATTAGACGGGTAGAATAAGCACAATCATTAAAAGAGAGTTGGACTTCTAAAACACGTTGGATGTGTAGGTAACTAAAGATAACTAAGAAAGCTGCCACCCATTTAAAGCTATGTTGTTAATGTAAAGTAACCTCAGATTCTGTAGTTAGGTGAAATATGTGAAATACCCCTTATGTGGTGGGAGCATTCACAGGAATGGTGGATGAACGTGAATACGATGACGCTTTCCTGAGTAGAGAACTTCAACCTGTCCACAAATGTACCAAGAAAGAAGATTATGAGTTTTCTAGCGATGAAGAGGCTCCACCTCTCGTTGTACCTCTCCAAATGACTGCAATCAACCAAGGTGTATATCAACAATTCACACTGAAAAATCTCGATGGACTGATGTGTAAACTGCCAAAACTGACAAATGGTGCGCCATCCTTCCTCAAAGCATTGACCACAGATACTGCTGGAGAAACTCTCTGCTGGAGAGCTGTATCAGAAATCCTAAGTAAGAGCAACAGATGAGCATACGGCAGCCTAGGTCTGTTCTGAAGTACCCTTCACGTTCCAGTTAGAACATCAACACCATTTGTCACCATGAAGGTTCAGTTAACCCTGGTGCTAAAAGAAATGTACCCCACCTGCCTGACGCACTGATGGCTCTGAAAATGAAAAATGATGAGAGGAAAACTATTTCACCTATAAGCATAAAAGCTAAATCTGTTCCATGATGCAACTGGAAAGCCCATACAACCAGGCACCAGCAACACCATCATATTCTTTACAACTCTGGTACAAGGACTACCCAAATCTGTCCAGGATCATTTGGCTGATGTCGTTGAGCTCTACTCCACAACAGAAGAAGAGTTTGATGCCCACTGCCGACATCATGTTACCAAATACTTGAAAGATAAGAAAGGATTAAATGGGGATGTGCAGAGAATGGAAGTAGCAGCGCTCAAAGTACAACTTAAGAAGCTCCAAGAAGATGTTAACGAAAAAAAGAAGGAAACTAAGTCCATCAAGGTAATGTCTGTGGCCACTGAAGAGAAACAGCGTCAGACAGTGCCCAACAGCTTTTTACAATCATCAAAATAATAATGGGACAAGTACGACCCTCTGGCACCACTACAGGCAGCACAGACTTGTATGCAGCCACCAACACACCTGCGACAGTGGTCATCTACAATCAAGGAGGACATGGACGTAACATACCTTCTCAGGGAACAGGACATGGAGCAGTAGCTAGAGGCGGACAAAATTTTTTTTAACGTGGCTCCAAATCAATGATTAAACTGCTGTGGGATTGGACATTGGACACAACAGTGTCCCCAGAGGCGAATGCAAGGTGGTCCCCATCAAATGGTCCAAACCAACCGACCCAATTTCAAAGATCACAAATGATGAATGTGACCCAACCCATGTCAAACCAGAATCCTCCACCACCATCCATGCCACCTCAATGAGCTATGAACCTTAGAGATGGTGACTCCTACCCACAAAATCCTGACACACAAGGATGTTTTGATTCTTATGGCTATTGATGAGGCCCACAACAAGAGTACCAGTCACTTCTCTCTTGAAAAAGCAAACCAATGGTGGTGCTCACAGTTAATGGACAACAAATTGAGTTTCTAGTAGACTCTTAAACAACCTATGTTTACCACTTACAAAAATGACAATGTCCATTAGCGGTTGTGTGAGAGAACCAAAAAAAAGACCATTGGCAGTGAGATTATCTGAACAAGTTGTTGAACATTTCTTTTTGTAATACCAAGCTGTGGTATTTTCTTGTGTGACCGAGATCTAATGTGCAAACTATCATTGTCCCTAGTGTTTTGCCCTGAAGGCCAAATGTTGCTAAATAAATCCCAGACAATACAATTACTTTGAAGTGTTTGAGACAACTAGACACACACAAATTACATGTCTCCCGACGTGAGTGAACATTTGAAAACACCTGCTGACATCTACTGGTTACAAATTTTAGCTGATCCAGCTTCAGGCAACTCAGCCTCTGCACTAAGGCAACATTACAAGTCTTGGGCCAAAACACTCAAATCACAGCCTGCTAGGATGGTCTACTCTGGTGATAGGAGTTACATTACTGCATTCGTTTCTGTCATCAGCCTTGTTAAAATAGTTTGTATAGAATATACTGAGGGTTAAAAAGAGTAATATTTTGATATTTAAATGTATTTGAAATGTAGACAATATGAGTGAAAGGTCCCTGTGGTAATGTGGGGTCAACCTTCCCTGGCCTACAGGGACAATAAAGTTTAAATTAACCTTGTAGTCACTAACAGTCAGGTTCAACATTTGTGAACAATCCCTATGTCCAATGACTTTGCCCCAATCTAAAAGATTAAAGGGGACATATTCTACCAAATCAACAATCAATCAAATCCTCATCATTAGTTCACTCAAAGATATATTTTGATGGATTCTTAATGTTTGAGT
This sequence comes from Rhinogobius similis, assembly GCA_019453435.1. Taxonomy (NCBI): domain Eukaryota; kingdom Metazoa; phylum Chordata; class Actinopteri; order Gobiiformes; family Gobiidae; genus Rhinogobius; species Rhinogobius similis. The sequence continues at coordinate 26,793,946 of CM033638.1, read as the reverse complement.
TAATCCTGTATTGTCCTGCAATTGAAGTTCGAGCGCTCAGAAAAGTACTATTTTCATCTACCCTCCCCCCCGAGTATTTCAACAATTACAACTCCAGAAATTCTAAAATGTCACATAGCCACTTTTAAAAAATGAAAACACTGCCTGTTACAGTGAAATGTCACTTTGAATAATTGGGACTTATCAGTTCTGCAGTTTTGAACAGGAAGTCAATGAACCTTTTTCCATTATTAAGCTGTTTTAGATCCATATTGCAGTTTACAATGAAAAAAAAGTAAAATGATGATCTGTTTATGTTATAGTCAGAACTAAAAACCTGGGGGTGGGGAGCATAATATGTCTCCTTTAAAGGAAAACAAAACTATATAATATATACAATAGCAGAAAGTGCTCTGTGTGGACTAAAGTAACCACTTTAACTATGTCATAAATGTCACTGACCTGCAGGATTGGGCTGTAGATTTATTGAGAGATACAGATCGATATCTACACCGCGACATCGTCCTACGGGTGTTAAGGTTATCTTTGCCATTTGGTTTGATGGTTTCTGATAAAACTAAATGTGAATGTGTGTTTTTTTTCTTTTTTTCCCCCCCTCTCCCTGTTTAAAACTTTGCCCTCAGGAGAGCTCCACGCCTCATTCAGGTGCAGTGTCCTTTACAGACAGTGGCTCAGTGTGAGGGGCTGAGGACAGAGAGGACACAGAGGACAGAGAGGACAGACGACGCACTGTGCTTCTCTCTCTCAGGACATCATGGACACCGCCACTGCTGCGCTCGCTCTGCTGCTGCTCACGACCCTCTGCACTCAACTTACAGGTACAGGTCTGAACAAAATATGAAGTTTGGGGGAATTCTATATCTACTGTCTTACTTATCTTGAATCCCATGTATTTCAGAACAGTAGAGGTCTGAACTACAGGGAAAGCACATTTAGACAGAATAAAACATAACATTATATATCTCTATTTAGTTTTAGTATGGCTCTAGTCGACTAAAGCAATAATTGGTTGACTAAAGATGTACCCTGATTGATTATTGATTGTTTGACTAAAGTTTTGGATTTCTGGTGGTTATCACTGATGAGTACTTAAAATGGAAGCAACCTTGGTAAAACCCTTTCTTGCTTTGTTAAATAAGGCAATGGGAACTAATTACTAATTGATATTGCCATCTTTTATGTATTGCTTGGAGTCTGAGGCAATTTGTACAATACTAATTTAGTTATTTGACAAAAAATAATGTTATTATACAGGACTGATCCAACAGAGCATCCTTCTGGACAATTTCTGAGGTCAAGACCGTTGACCAAATTGAAAGATTATATTGTTTTACAAATGTTATTAATAATGCACTAATCATTTGTTTGTCATTGTGTAATTGAGTAAATAGCAAGGGAAAAATATCACTTTACACTGCTTTTGCAAGAAAAAATGTTTTTTATTTGCCAGTGTAAAACAATGGAACTCTTTGGACAATTAACATACTAAATCTAAAAATCTCCCACTCTAAATTGATCACAAGTGGCCATCTACTGTATGTTTATGTCTATTTATTGTGAAGAGAATACAGACATTATATGTTGTAAATATTCCAATATTAAAAGAACAAATGAAATGAACAACTGCATATGTACTGAAAAGAACAGTAAATAGTGTCTTGTCTAAATTGCAATGCAGATGATCTATTTATTGCCAAATCTCCTTGCCTTCTACTGTCTGCTGTTGTCCAAGATAAGTACTTTTGCTAAATAAACAAATTAGTCGACCAATATAAATTTTGATCAACCAAAAACACCTTGACTGATGAATCAACTAAATGAATAAACATCGACAACCGACATAATCCCAATTTATGGGAATGCTTCGAAAGAATTCTTGCAATTTCAGGTAAGAGCTTCAAATCTAGAGCTGGGTGATATAGAAAAAATACAACAACAACCATATCAGTGACAATTAGACATGATTTTATCTCAATCTCTCAAATCTGTTTTCTTCATGTCATTTGTATCACACAGGAGTATTTTCTGAAAGTCACGGTCAGGACAGTTGGACCCAGAGTTCGGAGGTATTGATGTGTGCTGCTGTGTTTCATTCTGTGTGAAGGTATTTATTGCTGATAAGTTGTGAGCCGTTGTACCATGTTTTGCAGACAGACTACTATCCATCAGTTCTGTGCCCTACTCTGCCTGCTGCCTTAGCCCCAGCACTGTCAGGTACACTTTTATTCAAGTTAAGCACCGGCGTAACAAATGGTTTAGTGTTTACAGTAAGGCTGCACTAGTGTAATGAAAAGATGTTTGATGTTGTAGGAAATCTCTGCCAGATAAAAGTCCATAGGATTTGTTTGGTTTTATTTATTATAATGGACATTGTTAATATTGTAAAGTTACAAGGAGACATATGATGGTTTTTTTCAGGTACTTAGTATTGAAGTATAACATAAGTAGATTATCATTTTACATTTTGTTCATTGCAAAGCACAATATTAATCTAAAACAGCCTAATAATAGAAACGGGTCCACTAACTTCCTGTTCAAAACTGCAGAAATGATAACTTACCGTACGTTGACGTTGTTTTACATGTTATAGTTTTACTTTTAAGCTACATTGAGTAATCTTTTGCCCCTGCATCTGTACTTTTACTTAAGTAACAAACGTGAGTACTTTTACACCACTGGTCATACTGGTGTAAATTTAGTCGCAACTACAAACTATAAACCCAATAGTCTTTTATTAGTTTGTCAGTTCATAGACTTACTTTTTTGTCACTTTTTGTGGACATGTTTAAAATGGGAACTTTGAGCAGAATTTTATTTTTAAAACATCCATCCAACCCTTAAACAGTAAAAATCCCAATTAGATACTTTCCCCAAATGATGCAGCCTGACACCTTTACTCTGATACCAGTTGTACATTACTGTTGTGTTGCTGAGTGTGTTGTGTTCTCCAACAGTGCACGCTCTCTCTCCTGCTGACATATCGTCTGTGTTTACTGTGGGAGCACCAGCTTTTCACAGGTATAACACACTAATATGACGTTATTAGTTGGGATGATATCAGAGGATTTTTTTCTGTGGATGGTCGGATATGAATTTTTTTGTCTGGGATGTAAAACAATTCCTGGCATGACTGTGTAAACACACAATCATATTTTTAGTCCTATTTCTATTTTCATTCACAAGTCTGTTTCTAAACACAAATTTCATGCGCTGAGGACAAATTGACAATGGGAAAATTGTTGCTGTCAAATATCTGACCTATACCGATTTCCTAGGAAACCCACCGATATCCAATAACTGATATACTATCCTTCATTTTATTCTTTCTCATATATCGGTGTCAGTCTGATATTGGAATTGTAGCAGATATTTTCTTACAATATTTTTGATTCTGCCTCAGTCAGTCTTCACAAATTCCCAGATTAGATTTAGACAAACTTTAATTTCTAAATATAAGTATAATTTGGGAATCTTGGAATGTGTCTTTCTGATTCGTGAACAGACTAATGAGTGACAATGGAAATAAAAGATCTATTAGACTAAAAATGTGTCTGTATATTTACATGATTATGCAACAAATGATTTTTTATCCTAGAGGATAAATACATTTTGTTAGGTTATATGTACCATTTACTATAACTTTATGCAACAGTAATGTTCAGGAAGTCTGGAAGGCCTGCATGATTCCATGGAAATAGAAAGTTAAAACCAAACTTCTGAACATTCTCCATCAAGATTGTTTTATGCCATACTGTGGAATATTATAGCCAACAGAACAACATTTCCATGCAAACAAGCTAAACAAGTGAAACAAGCTATGGAGATGGAAGCCACACATTTTCATTTTGGTGCAATAAAGTAAACTGAAAAACAACAACAACAGCAAAAACATGTTTATTATTATGGGCCTTTAAAATCTCAATATCAGCAAATATGGATTATCGGACATTGACATAGTTTAAGAGAAATTAAAATCCCTATCATACCATCACTAGTTAGTAGAATTCAATCATTAACTTATTACAGAAGATGTATATATATTTTTTTTTTATTATTTCAACAGAAATGAAGCATCCAGAATTGTCAACAGACTAACAGGTAAATACTGTATGTTCACCATCACCAATGAATTCAAAACTTTTGCTCATATCTACAAGAGTATTCAAACTATACATTTAACCTGTCAATTACTCAACCATACTGTGTCTGAACAATAGAGTCCTTGAATTTAGTTAACTTATCTCCAAGACTTACTCTCAAAGCTGTAAAGATAGGGCACTGACCCTGATTTACACAACAATCAAAGCCGTTTGTCAGCATTTCTGCTCACAACCATCAAAGAATGAATTATGATGTTTTAAACCCTCGCACTCCTCATGTGTTTGAACCAGAGCTGCTGTCCATGTTTAGCTCCGATGTCCACGCCCCAAATGTGCAGAATTCCCTGGAACAAAGACACAGGTACTGAGTCATGTTTAGAAAAGCTATTGCAGTGTTAAGTGCAGTCTAAAAATAGTAAACATCTGGTTTTTATTGTCAATGCATGTTTTTCTTTGTTTGTTTTTTCCAGGACACTTTCAGCAGAAGTTGAAGAAATATCTTTACACGTGGCACAAGTAAATATAAATAGTGATTTGCTTTCAAGTAATAACATTGTAATCGTGATGTCCTCCCTCCCTTTAACGGGTTATAGTCAGTTCAAACCTTGCATTAGTGAATTTTTCCTTGTGTTCCTAGTCAAGACACATACATTGCCTATTCCACATGTGGTTGGCAGTGATAGAAAGGGTTGTACAACCTCAAATATGCAATAATGCCACATTATGTAACAGTATCATTATGTAATAAAACCACATTGTAATAAATAAGCCACAGTTGTTTGTATATATTTAGAAAACTATTACAAAATGCGGATGTCAAACTTTTTTTTCCATGAAAGTGTATAACAGAGAAAGTAGCTTGCACTTTTCTTAATTGAACTGTAATAACATGATAATCACATGGTAATACTAAGGTAACAGGGATAACAAAGGATGAAGGGGTCTCTTGTAAGATTTTTTTCTCATGGCTCATTTCATACAACCAAACCTGACATGGTACTCATCACCAATGCCACCCCCATAACAAACCTGTGTCATCTTTCTATTCCAGTGGATCGACCAATGACTTCAGAATTCTTCAATCGTTTTTTTTGTACAATTACAGATGGCTTTCCTATACCCAGCACTGTCACACAACAGATACTTCTCAAGTGTATATTCCAGCTTGATTTCAATAGAAAACACCTGACATCCTGACCCTGTTCACACTGTGCCAGTGTTGAATGGTTTTTTTTTTTTCTTTTTGAGCAGTCAGTTGGGAGTTCTTGATTATCTGTGTAGTCCAAATTGTTTCAGTAGTATTATTTTGTCTAGTTCTCATCCAAATCCAAAATAACAATCCCTGTAGTCAGTTCTCCACGTTATTTTCCAATGTTATGACTGTATTTTGTTGTTCCTCTAGGACAGTCAGTGGAAGCTTTGGTTGCTGTTTGTCCCAGTCAATTCCCTGTGTCCCTGTTCAGCACATGTAAGTCGTCTGCTCACAGTAATCTCATACTGTATAAAGCCTTGACTTGTGTGTCGTGCAGGTTACCGAAGATGTCACTGCAGTGGTCCAGGAAGTGGAGGAAGCTCTTCTGATCATGCACAACAAGGTGATGTTAGGAATCTGTTGTCAGGAGTCAGTAAGGTCTTACACCACTGACCACATTTACGGTATTTTAAAGGTGAAGCTCTTTGAGGACAAATGCAGTTTTGTTGCATTATTTGATTTATTTGGAATTGTGGCATTAAAGGTTCATCAGGACATTTCTAAAGAAGACATATTGTGCTTTTATTTTGGCTATTTAGGATAAAACTATGACATTGTTTTATTGTAAAGCTCAGTGTTGATCTAAAACGGCTCAGTAACAGAATCAGGTCTGTTGTCTTCCTGTTCAAAACTGTAGACCTCTTCAAGCAGACACTTTTCATTTAAGTGTTTATATTTTTGAAAATGTATAGGACATTTTTTAACACAGAATTACATGTATCCGGAGTTTTTTGAGTAATCGCAAGTAAGTACAGAGCAGTGGGCAGAGATAGAGGGTAGGAGAAAACTGAAAATTGGTACCATTATTAAATTTCAAAGAGTTTGATAATGTTACCCTCTCAGCAAAATTAAAATGATAACAATTGAACTACATTTTGCAAACTATAAATATTCATATAAACATGTTGACTTTGTTCACAGTTTCACCGCTCCCTGGTCCATGTGGCAGTGTGGAGTAGCCCTGATCACCTGGACAGGTACATTACTAAGCAAAACTTAGAGCATTATCTTCGCTCTGTACATAGAAACAACCACTTATTTTGTGACACGTTTATGGCACTTATTTTTCCTGTAGCTCCTGTGAATGCCTCAGAAATGAAAACATAAACCAACGACTTCATCAAGCCACACTTCTCAAAACAATACAGGTACATTTTCATTTTATAATAGATTTGAAGGACAGCGCTGACAAACATGCAATTAGAACACATTCATTCAGCTTCATGTTTTGTGAAAGAAGTTTTATATACAGTATATTTCTATGCTTTCCATTTCATCCCAGGACTCTTTAGGAACCATGATGGAAGACAAAAAATGGCACAGTGATGAGTTCAGTGTGGTCCTGCAGCCTCTCCCCGTCATCTCTGAGTTTGTGAGTACTCATTTATACATTTTTTTCTTTTTACTTTTTGCTTCTCTTTCTTTTCTCTTTTGCTTCTTTGTTTCTGACCATGACGGTATTCACAATTTAACTGTCAATTCACTGGTGGATTTGTGTTTTCCAGGTGAATTCTGTATCAGATGCAAACAACATAGCCATTCAGTTGTGGACTAATATGGTAAGTTTGGTAACGCTTTAAAATGAGTTATCTTTATAAACTATTTATAAGGCAATAATAAGCACTGGTTATTTGTTTATAAGCACTTATAAGACATTAACTAGCATATGTGGTCTCATAATACCATATAAATGTCGTTAAACCATATACAAAATGAAAGATGAAAAAGATAGAAGGAAAATAAAATTTTGTTGCAGAAACATTTTCTCTGCACTTCTCAGTGAAGCTATAGCAGGAGGATTGTCAGATAGAGTCAACAGATCGTCTCTCAGGGAAATTTGAGGAGAGTAACAGCCCTCAGGACAAAAGTCTCCCCAATGTCCATCAGCCCAAGCAGCGTGGAGAAAGTGACCTCTGGAGACACAACAACAAAGTCCCCTGCCCCGCTCTCGCTCTGTTGTTTCAGTTGGCGATGAGACAGTTATTCCCTCAAAGTATAAAGTCTTCTGCTACATTTGTTGTTAAAAATCTGTAGCATGTCAGAGGTCTATAGCTAGCTAGTCCCCATGGTTACAAGAAAAACTAGTAGCTCTAATTTCTGTCCTTCAGCCAGGTAGCCACAAGAGCAGCTCTTTTCACTCATTTTCACTCTTTTGCCATGACAAACAAAAGGTACTTAAGCTGCTTATTAAACTTTTTTCAATTAGAAAGTGATAAAGTGCTTATAAATAAGATAAGATAACCCTTACTGTCTCACAAAGGAGAATTTGTCTTGGACATCAAGTGCCTTAAATGCCTTATAAGTCCAATCTAAATAATTTTTATTTATATACTGTTGCCAATTTTTTAAACAGAATCGTTTCTAAGAGCTGCACTGACACTAAAACATAAAACAAAAAACGAAAGGTATAGTAAATGCTCAGTTTGATCTTACTAGTCCTAAAACAATAAAAAAACAGTCAAATCAAATTCAAGCAAAATCATAAAATCATAAAATAGCAATAAATAAGTAAAATAAACACAAAGGACCGCACAAATCACGCGATGATAATAAAACTGGGTCTCATGACAAGACTTACTGTAAAACAAATGTGTTCAAATGTGAGGCAGGGCGTTCCAAAGTTTGGGTTAGGTTTACCAAAGAGAAATCTCTGTCCCTCCGGGGTTTAAGTCTCGACTCAAACACGAGCTGGAGCTGATCCTCGGACCTACGAGCTTGTGTGGGAGTGTAAATCTGTGGGAGGTGTACTGTGGGGCCAGTCCATTAAAAAGCTTTAAAAACAAACAATAAAGTCTTATAATCAACTCCAAAAGAAACTGAAGGCCAGAGCAAAGATGCTAAAATTGAAATGATGTGCTCTCCACTTAAAAGGTGTGCTGCAGAATTTTGGACCAACTATAAGCGAGAAAGTATGTGGCCTATGCCAGGAAAAAGAGCATTACAATAGTCGAAAATGAATGAGATGAGATAAATGCATACACAACTTGTTCAAAGATTTAAATGATAAATAAAAGGTTTGACTTTAGATAAAAGCTAGATTTAACAACCTCGTTCACATGTTTTTCAAGTTTAAAATCACAGTGAATAGTGAAGCCAAGGTTGGTGACAGTTTTAGATGCTGTTTGAGCCCAGGTCCATGAGGGGGGTTCATTGTTCCTAAACACAGTGACCACAGATTTACCATCATTCAGGCTTAAACAGCTGTGAGCCAACCAAGCCGTAATGTCACTAAGATGCAAAATTTATACTGAATGCCATGTTTCTTAAATATTTTGCTCAGTGGGATGAGGTACAGAGCAAAAAGAATAGGTCCAAGGACTGAACCCTGGAGGACTTAAGCAATAATAAGCAATTAACTAGTGTTTATTAACTTTTCATAAATAGTTTAATAAGAAACTTTTTTTTCAAGCATTACCGTACGTTTTTGTGAAAAGGTCCTCCATAATTATTATATTTTGTTTGTCACACACACATTTCAAAATAATACATTAAAGTTTGGATTAATTTTTCAATTAATAATTGACTTTAGTTTTGTTGTTGTTTAGACACGCAAAAGCAAAACAAAAAAACTCCAGTTTTTAAGTTGTTCTCACAAAATTTTAAAATCTCTTAAAACTCATCCTCACCCCTCCTTTTTTTCTTTTTGGTGCTGTTTTGTCTCATATTTTAATGTTTCCATTTGTGTTCAATACTTTGGTCTACTGTGCTGTTAATAAAGTTGGATTGGATAAACTCTAAAGGGAAGTTTATACATTGGAAATGACCTTTTGTGCCTGTCACACTGAAGCAAAAGTGAGATAAAGAGATATAATGAGGCCATATCAAGAACAGATTAGATATGAGATGTAAAGATTAACTAGATGCACTACGGATAACTTACTGTTATGCTTTTCTAATGTCACTGAGCAGTTCCCATAAAGTTTATGTTGAAAGTCCGCTGATGTAATCTTAAGTAAAAACTATCTGCTGATAAAATACGAGAGTCATTTACACAAGGATATGTTTCGAAAGCCTTTTGCAGCATTTTGTTTGTAATGATTTGCTAACCGTGCTAACCGTTTTGGCTTTAGCTTCAGGTGCCATTGGTAGAGAGGTCAGAGGTCAAGGACAGTCTGCCCCTGCACATCCCTTGTCCTTCCCTGGTGAGACATGTTTTATCGGACCATACAAAGAGTGTTGTGTCATGTTGAATAGTAGACTAATTGACTGGTATCACGCTCCTCCGCAGGACCGGCCGTACCTGCGCACTGAGAGAAACTCACCTGCCGAGAAGGAGCACAGGGCCCACGGTAAAGCGTCTGCAGCCGTGGATCCGGTAGGTTTACAAGGACAGAGGAGATAAAAGCACACTTTATACTGTGTTTACATTTAGTAGAGAGTTAGGAGTCAGGAGTGCTATGTCTTTCCACATTAAAAAACGGAGGCACTCATGAAGGTCATTCATTTATTCATTTTCAAATTATTAAAGCAAACTAAACAAAATGAGACACAGAGAGCGAAAGGACAAAAACTTGAACATGTTGAGATTAGAGTAGAGTTGTGTTTTCTTTATTTAGAATACTAATTCCATAGTACACTAATTATACACAAATCATTGATTGGTTTTTCAGGTTTATGGCACTGAGATACAATGCACACACCGCAGTCCATCTGCCTCTACACCAACCTCGGGTAAATGCATGCTCACCCATAGTTACACATGTTAGTGTTCTAACCACGTCTGACTGTAGTACTGTTCTGACTTTTGTCTCCAGTGCATGCAGTCAGACCTGCAGATGTCAGAGTAGTAGCTGCGGTTGGAGACTCTCTAACGGTGAGTTGCTCATGTCATATGAATCATGTTGTACATGGCTTATCACCAGTGTACTGTAAACTTTTCAACAGGCAGGTAATGGTGTGGGTGCAAAGACAGATTCCATTCTGCTGGTGATGAATGAGTACAGAGGCCTGTCATGGAGGTATGGTCGCCTCGCTGATTTTTGAGATTCAAATGAAATCCATTTAGAATCTCACCTTTATCCTTTGTCTCTATTTTCAGCATTGGTGGTGATGGCAACATTACCACTGTCACAACTCTGCCCAGTATGTTGCTTTATTCTCCTATTAAAGTGCTAAATATTATTGGTTTTGTCATTTGTGAAATTGTTATTTATTTAAAGCACTTGCTTTTTAAGGTTTTATGCAAATTACTTGCATTGAATCAATGTTTCAAAACCTCAAGCAAAATTAGGTTTATTGATATTGTGCTTTGTATAATACACACCATACTCATGTAATCTTGTTTAACAGACATCCTGAAGGAGTTCAACCCCAACGTGACTGGCTTCTCTTTGGGACAGGGTAAACAGACCCAGCCTAGGGCCTTCCTCAACCAGGCCGTGGCAGGGGCCAAGAGCGGGTATGGATTTTCTCCAAAAGCGTACAATTCTAGTGTGTTAATACAGTCTTTTAAAGCAACTTAAAGCTAGGTGCACCGTCATGTTTATCGTCATGTATATCGTCATGTATATCGTCACAAACATAATTTGTTTGTTCTATAGTGATATGGTCGAGCAAGTGCGCATTGTGGTGGACAAAATGAAAACTGACCCTGTAAGCCTATACAAATCTACTCATTTTGGAATTATGTCATTGAATAAAATGATAAGATCAACCCTCTACTCTGATCTGCCACAGAGAATCGATTTCCACAATGACTGGAAGGTGATCACTATGTTTGTGGGAGGAAATGACATTTGTGACTTCTGCACAGACACTGTAAGTAATGTGTACTTACTGCTTACTAATACTTTAGTGAATTAGTCAATTATTCATTACTTAACTGCTATTTAAAACAGATTATTTTCTCTCCCCGGAATGTGGTTGAGCGCATCCGTGCCGCTCTGGACATCCTCCATAAGGAAGTAAGCCTCTTTCTCTAGTTCTCATAGACATAGAAATAAACATAGATCATACAAAGATACAGAGCTGTGTTGTGTCCAGGTGCCTCGGGCCATAGTGAACCTGGTGGAGATGTTACACATTACACCTCTGCGGGAGCTGCACCAGGACAGTTCTCTGGACTGCCCCTCCTGGTTTGTCAAGTTAGTACCATGAGTTTTTCTACTCTGCAAAAATATACAACCTGTATGTACACTAAGTACATACAGGTTACAGTGTAACTAAGATTGTGTACAAGATTAAAGGAGGCATATCGTGCAGAATCAACACAAATAAGCCATAGGCTGTCACTAAAGTAGTTGTTATGAGACTTTTTGAATACATTATCGACCAAAAAAAAAAAGGATGAAATGCGGTGACTGAACGCTTCTAGATGGAGTATATTTACGAATAAAGTGTTTTGTATTATTGACCAAAATCAGAAATTGTTAATTATTTTTGACATTTTTAGTTAGTAGTGTTACTCTCTTTGTCATAAAAGATCTGAAACTGCTAAGAAAATTCCTGTCTTCACCTAACCCCTATTCCCGCCCACGTCCCTCTGTGGCATTGACAATCGATCCAAGTGAGCAAACCATAGCATCTTGAATCTTTGCTGTGAAATATTTAGTACTATATAAAATAATAGTAATATATTTAATAGTACTTAGTATAGAACTATGTAGATCATCATTTTACATTTTGTTTTTATAATATTGATAGAAAAGAACTTGCTAAATAAATAAATAAGCACAACTAAGTACAGAGATGTGGACGGGATTAGGGGTTGGGTAAAAACAGGAATTTTCTGAGCTCTCGAGCCTCAGTTGCAGGACAATACAGGATTAACTCAAACATGAATCAATCAAAATACAACTTTGTAACAAGGTTAAAAGCTCATTAAAGCTGATTTTGTATACTATATCTCCTTACAGGAATTGAATTAAATGTATATTATGTATTGGCAGTGTAAATAAAAACATGATTCTATGTATTCTTTCGTAGATTGGTTTGCCCGTGCATACTGAAACCAAACGAGGGATCAACAGAATTGCTGAAGGTCAAAGATTTTAACAGAGCCTACCAGGTACAGTAAAGCCAACCAATAAGGGCTGAAACAAATGAATCAACTAATTTAGTAATCAACTAATCGTTAATTGAGCTATTCACACTCTCCAGCAGAAGAGGTGTTATTGCTCCGACAGCAGCAAAAACACCAAAATGTCACAAGAACCATGTAAAATGCTCTGTTTTGATGAAAAACCTAGTTTCACTGTACATACATGATCAAGATGTCCTCAAGCGGCATCACTTAAGCTTTATCTGGGTCAGATTTAGAAAAAAAAATCCTTTTGCGTTCTTCATAAGAAATCGTTTAATCTATAGAATAATCACTAGATTAATCGATTGTCTAAATAATCATTAGTTGCAGCCCTAAACTTCAACTTAAATGATTGCTTTTCTAACAAACAAATAACCAGTTTCTTCTAGATAGAACATTTACATTTTTGTTGGATTTCCTGGACCCAAATGTACAAATGTAACTTTCTAAATGTAGGCTTACATTAGGGCTGCACAATGCATCGGAAACTAAACAAAATAGCAATTTGATTTGGTACAGTATCAAATGTCTACTGTAAACATACTGTATTGTATCTGTCATTAAAAAACATAAAAAGAAAACCGCTAACCACTTCCTCTACCACTACAAGTTCATACTCCAGTGTTTTTTCAAATATTGATGCTCCTGGTCACAGTCGCTTATATGGATCACATTTGAAAATCTATGAGCAATTAGGGGATAGACTGGTTAAAGAGGTAGACTATCAGGTGAATGAGTAGCTTTTAGAGGGCTCCTGCTCGTCCTCCTACTACAGCTCTGTGTGCCCTGCAGAAAGCCATGAGGGAGCTCATCGACTCCGGCCGCTACGACACGCACGAGAACTTCACCGTGGTGCTGCAGCCGTTCTTAAGAGAGGTGTTCCTGCCCAGACTCAAGGTATAAAGCATTCAGACTGTTCAGATTACAGTAGACACACAAGATTCAGGAAGGAGAAGACAGTGACTGAGAAGTGACTGATCCATTTATTCTGCTTTTTTACTTTTATAAATGAGCAGTTTCTTGGTACTTTTCTGTGCGCAAAGATGTTATTGAGTATACTTGCGCAATCTTATGATCATGATCATTATCATCAAATTTGTCTTTTGAACCGACAAATTCATAAAAATATAAAAAAAAATAAAATAAAAGAATAATTTGGCCAAAAATATGGCTTTACACATAAGAAATGATTGTATATTCCAGATAAATATGTTCTGGTATTGGTTCTGCTAAAGTGAAAAGTAAATCTGTGATCTTTACTTCAATTTAAAAGAGATTTGTGGGCCTTGCTATGGATTTTAAAATTGAAATATTGGTTATCGGCCACAGCAACAAGCAAAATATCGGATATCAGTATCAGCTCAAAAAATCCATAGTGAGCCATCCCTACATTTCCTCACAGCGGCGAAGAGTTAAAGAGTTTAATCAAAATATACAGATGTTATTCTTGAGCTGGATATTTTACAAATGGATTACAAAATGTCTTCTGTTTTACTGGTGTTGACTTTCTGCCTCTTGACCCAGTCTCCCCTTGAAAAATAGACTTTATCTCAAGGGACTGCTTGGTAAAATAAATATAAAATGAAGAAATATATATATATTTTGAGTTTTAAATATGAAATATGGTCAGATTATAGAAATAATTAATAGTTAATTCTAGCACTATGTCCATGTCCCTTTTAGTCGACTAATCGATGCAAAGTCCATCCCTTTATTTAATCAAGAAATTCTTTGGGCGACTACAGCTCTAAATAGCAATGTGGTGAAGGGAGAGAATTATGGATTTGTTATGCAAAATTGACTTGAAAAACAACTTGGTTCTACTGTGGTGAGAAATGGGTGAAATAGGCTGGGCATGAAAAAGAAGTTCTGTGAAGTTTATTGGTTGGGATTGGGAAGTAAAGGATTCTGGATAGTAGGTCTACTTTTGAAATGTGGGAGTGTTGTCCTCCTGGTTGATTTATCCTTAAGCGTTAAGTCACGTGTTAGTTTAAAAGTTAAAATTTGTTCTCTATGCTTTTTTCCCCCCTGAGAATGGCCGTCCTGATCGCACGTACTTCTCTCCGGACTGCTTCCACCTCAGTCAGAAAGCCCACACTTTGATGGCCCGCGCTCTCTGGAACAACATGGTATAGGCCTTTCTTAATTAGGTTAGGACAATCGATGGGTGATATTAACTTTAAACTGACACAACTGTGTGTTTCTTTAGTTGGAACCTGTTGGCAACAAGACCTACACCCAGGACTTCACTGCGGGAATTGATCTGAAGTGTCCGTCTGAGGTAGATAACTCACTAACTCATGCTGCGAGAAGTGAATAATGTTTCAATTATTTTAATGAGTTTTTGTTTTGTTTCAGTCCAGTCCATTTATAAAAACAGCCGTCAACAGCAACTATACATCCCCCGGCTCTCCGCCCACTCCTCCTCCTAGTACAGTAAGTCTGCTTTTTTTATTTTTTGAATTTCAAATAAAGAAATCACTCTCTTATATGATATTTTCATAACGACTTCTTGTATAAACCTGCGACTAATAAACCATACAACCACCTAATCATAAAAATATTAATGTGAAATTTGAATTTTCTAAAAACAAAAAAAAACATACACCTTGGACCCCAGAAAAATTAATGACAATTTATCCATTAAAATAAAAAGTTTTTTTTTTTTTTTTTTTTTCATTTAATTAACATTATTGTTGGTTACCCATAGTATTGGTAATACTACCATTACTGGTGTTATTATATATACAGTTACTTACATTACCTCTATGTTTTTCTCTTTCTCATTCTTCATTGCTTCCTCCTTACTGTGTATGTGTTTTTTTCCTCGTATCAATATTATTATTATTATTATTTTCTTTTTAGAACTGGGGTAGTGATTTCTCCTGTGTGGATACAGCCCCATCACAAACTGTGCCCACCTCAGGTAATATCTCAATAAATAAAAATATATTTTTAATAATTAAAAATATGCTACGGGTGTAACAATATCTACATTTATCAATAATTATACTGTATTTTTGTATCCTGTTCTTGGGTAGCTCACAGGTTACGCCCGGCTGACATCAAAGTAGTAGCTGCTTTAGGAGACTCACTCACAGTAGGTTCACATTCATTTGGTCTGCACACTCTGTCTGCGTTCAACATTAAAGCTGTTTTTACATTGTTATTTACAGACTGGTTTTGGGGCTAAGGCAAACAATATTATCCAGCTGAGGACAGAATACAAAGGGGTGTCCTGGAGGTGAGAGCCTTGAAATGATACTGTAATGATGCTTCTCAAATGGTCGTACATAGTTTTGGTACAAATTTAGTCCCCATTTGGGTTACACCGCAGTTAGTTTAAAGAGAAGACGCGCACATGCCAGGATCTCAATAGTGTAAAGGACTCAAAAAAGTACCAAGTAACTAGTATAAAGTAAAAATGGTCTGCAGAGGTAAACTTGTTTACAAAGTGTCTTTATTATTGCAGACACCAAAATAGTGACTTTTGGTTTGCAAGTCCTTTGTCAAACATGACTGATTGAGTGACGTTTCCAGTTCATCAGATGAAGGGCAGACACCCAAAACATCACTTTTTTGGTGTATGTAACAATAAACAACATGTTATTATAAACCTAATTTAGACAGATTGACTTGTTTGTGTTTAGTCCTACCTTATTTTGTCCAGGTCTAGTCTGTATTCAGACCTTGTTTAGTTTGGTTTGAATCTGTAGGCTCTTCACACACTTAGTTTAGTTCTGATGTAAACTTGCTTTTGTCCTGCTCTCGCTCTGGTTTGGCCCTGTTTTTAGTAATACTTTAGTCCCTTTAGTTAGGTTTGCGCAACTGTGAATGCACTCTTACATCATGTGTAGTCTTATTTAAGATTTAAGACTGTTTTAGTCCGGCTTCAGTCTGAGTTAAGTTCTGCTTTAGACCTGGCCCTGGTAGTACTTGGGGAGCCAAATATTTTGCTTGGTGTTTAAATGTTGATGATGTTGTTTGTCTCTAGCATTGGAGGCGATGAAACATTGGACACCGTCACAACATTACCAAGTGTGTTACTTTTCATATTTAAATCCTCACAGGTCCCACTGGATGGCACTGTTGCTTCACAGAACTGTCATGTTGTTTCAGATATCCTAAGAATGTTTAATCCTGACCTTAAAGGCATGTCAGAAGGTCAGGGGAGCAGCAGCCAGAGCAAATTCAACATGGCTGTATCCGGAGCCAAAATATCGTAAGCATGTCACTTTATATTATCTTACACTACAATTTTTTGTTTTGTGTTAATGCATTTTTTGCTTTCACACAGAGGAATCCCAGGTCAAGTCAAACACCTTATTGAAGCCATGAAAAGTGACTCAGTAGGTTTAAAACACTTTCAAATAAAAATATATTTCACCAAAATCACAATGGTAGTAAGTAACACGTATTCTATGTCGTGTCCCCTTCAGTCTGTAGACTTTCAAAATGACTGGAAGCTGGTCACTTTGTTTATCGGAGGCAATGACCTGTGCTCCTACTGCAATGACCGAGTAAGTACAGTGTCCTCTGTCCTCTGTCCTCACTCGCTAAATTACAAGATATACTTTTCCGCTCGAAACTCAAAGCTGATGGTTATTTCTAATCTGGTCTAGTGAGTTGTAATTCTAAAGAGTGTAAATCTTTCAGATAGATTGTCCATTTACAAATTCAAGTGCATGGGTGACGTTACACTACCTTGTCTCACCCCATTTGTCACAGAAAAATGGTTCAGAAGTTCCTCATTTAATCTTCATTGTTTGTAGTGTGTACCAAAAATGGAGAGTTAAGCATGTCTATGTTGTAAACCTGTTTCTAATCTTTATTTATCTTTAATAGTTCAAATAAGAGAAACGTTACTTAATTTAAGGTTAGTTGCTACATCATCTCTTACCTCTTACCTGATATAGAAGAAACATCAAAAGTATTCTAATTAAGATGAGACACTGCAGGTAAATAGAAATAAATCTTAAATTTAAAGATATCAATTGCAAACTTTTCCTGTAGTTTACTCACATAAATGTAAGAAAAAAAATATTTTACATGTTCATCATGTCATGTTTTCATGTAGAAATAAGGCATTTAATGTGTAAAGATGGCCAAAAATTCACATATTTGGGACATTTAAATCTGAAAAATGGACAGAACCAGCTTTAACTGTCTTGGTTCATTTTGTAACATATTAGTCACAAAAAAAGGGGATTTTGGATTTCTTATTTAGTTTTTGAGTAAACTAGATTGGACTGAAAATTGTCCTAAAAATTCAGAGTTTTGTGTTAAAATATAAAATTATATTAAAAAGTCCTATACATTTCATCCAAATCTTGTTGAGACCAAGATTGTACAGTTTGGTGAAGGAACTACTTTGAGTGGTGATCTTTATGTCTCGAGGGAGAAAAATGCATTTTATGAAAACGGCCTTTGAATTTACAACGTCCCAGAGAAATCTGTGGATGAAGTGGATTAAATGAAGTAATAAACTGTGTAGGAGCAGATTGGACAAGTTTGTTGTTTCCATATGAAAGCTGATATGTTGAGAGAGCAAACTGAACAAAAAAAGAAAAAAAAAAGAGTTTTGCATGTAGTGTCTCGCCTGAAGAAGACAAGATGAATATTCTTAACTTGTTACTTTAAATTGTATTACTCAAGTAGAAGTCAAAAGTAGTGATCCAAATAATGACTCATGTGAGAGTAAAAAGTATATGAAGAAACAACTACTTATACTGAGTAACAGTCTGAACGTAAAATGTATTGAAAATCTGATTTATGATTTATTAGTTAATGTAATCAGACAGACAAAATATTAAATAATGCACACATTCTGGTATTATTAAAAACTAGTCAATAGATTGACATTTTCAACCCAAAATAAGAGTTCTTTTTTTTTCAAACGTTGTGGTCTTTTACTGGTTCTGATGAAGCTCAAGATCATTCTGCCACCGTGCACCCTAATACAATGTTTAGTTAGGAAAAAGAAAAGAAACCAAAACATGGCCTTTCAGATAAAAGTTTGAATACTACTCGAATAAAGTTATAAAATAATATTAATTGACTGTTTTGATAATGATTTGAAGATGCAGTTTAAATAAACTGTGATCAACTGTTGCAGTAGTACAGCATAAGGCTCATTATAAATATAAAAATATAAATATGCGAGCAATACAGTTGTAAGTTGTGAGGTCTTAGCTCATTGAGCACCCAACTCTAAACCTTCTAATATCCTCAAAAGTGTCCTTGGAGATGTTTGTGGGTAATACACTTTATTATAAAACCCTGTACACATAACTTTTACTAATACTGACTATTAAAACAGCAGGCTTATTCACTCATGTCAATGTTATAACGCCCGAAAAGCATTAGTTTAGTTTGTGATTTTATTAAACAGCAATTTATGCAAACACAGTTTTTAAACGGCATCTGTGATCATTTTTCTTTTCAAATCACTCGTTTAAAGACGATGGCTAGATCTTTCCTCAAATGAAAACCTAAATTAACGCAAAAATACATTTGGAGCTTAGACAATGTTAAATAATGCTGTTTAGCTGTAGAAATCCACTTCCGTCAAAATCTGGAGCACAGTCAATCCTGTAAAATGCCTTTCTTCTGCACTCAATCATTTGTACATCTGTGTGCACAAAAACAATTCACAATCTCTGAAAGGAAGAGAAAATGTGTTAACTGCTGTTAGTTAAACTGCGAATCCCCTGCCACCATCATCACCATCACACGGTCACTTACAACTAACAATGACTGACAAAGAGAAGAGTAACCAAAACTTTAGCTCAAGTAAGAGTACAGTTACTTCAGACTAAACTATTATTGGAATAAGTGGGTTATGTAACAGTCCATAATACTGAATGAGATCCCCAGCTCTCTGCGCTGTTGTTATGATAGCACTGTCCCATAGCCGCCAGCTCTGTGGATTGTCCTCCTCTGTTTGTTTTACTGTTCAAATCAAATGTGAATGAATGAGCGCTTTCTGTCACTTCTAAACCCCACTTCCTCCACAACAGAGACAGGCTTTGTGCTGTGAGGAGCATAATACAAGCCACTCATTCACAAGAAAATAACAACAGTAATGTAATCGGGTCCCAGGACATTTGAATTATTGATAACTTAAATGGATTTTCATCGTATTTTTGCTTTGTCGTCATGTGAATTACAATATGAAAACATTATTTATAGCGCTGCAACAAAGGATTATTTCTATGGTCAAAAAATACTTTTTAATACATTATAAATCAATTAAAGGTTGACTGAAGGTGTCTAGATAGAGAATATTTTATGAAAAAGTGACATTTTGTTTTATTTATGCCACTGTCTTTGTTGAAAATGTTGTATGTATTTTAGGGTCTATAAAGTCCAGACACGATCAAATCAATACGATCAAAATACAATTATGATTTTTTTTTTTATAGCTGACTAGTCACAATTAGTATTTTTTAGTGACTGTTGTACAAGCTCCATTTGTCTTTTTTATGCTATTAAACATGACGACAATGATAACTTAGTGAAAGTAGATGGATGTTACGTTTTTATCTTCCAGATTTTTATTTTTGAATCTCTGGTCCACTCCCAGCTGTGTTTCAGCTCTCCACACATAGCTCTTAAAGCATTTCCTTCCAGTACAAATTTGATTTTATTGACCATTTGATTCTATACTGGTCCCGCTCCTCGAGGCTTTTATCAATGGGATGGACTCCATATTAACCCACTCAATATATTTTGACTGTCTTAAAATAAGATTTGCCAATGAACTAGCATAAAATGTCTCAGCATTTTCTCACTTTAAATGGGCAAAAAAGCCACTGCTTGTTCCACTGGCAAATGTTATTTTAAGTAAAAAAATATACTCAAATTAAGATAAATATCACTTAATTCAAGTACTTATTTGCGTTTTTAACTGTAATTTAGATCTCTTTAAATCTAAAGTAGAAATCTATGTATCATGAAAGCATTATTTAAGCTCTTATAATTTCACTGATGCAAGAACTACACATTGTCCAATTAGCGCTCCGGTTGGCATGCGTATGCCTTTTTGGATTTAAATATCCTAAAAATGTAATCTTTCACATGCTTTTTTTTATCCAACAGGCTACATTATCACCTCAGAACTACAGCCGGCACATGATGGAGAGCCTGGATCTTCTCTACAATGAGGTAAAGCCGATCATAAGCAGAGGTGGAAAGTAGAAAAGTGCAAAAGTAAACAATTTCTAGGTACCTGTACTTTACTCTACAACATTTTACACTAGATACTTTTTACATTTACTTCACTAAATTTGAGAGCCGTTATCTGTTCCTTCTGTTCTTTTTTTTTTAATCTGCAGTAAAAGGTATAAAAGACTTTCCGAATGGATTTATTTTCAGCATATTCATGGTGACATCCTGCCTCAAGGTTTTGAGTTCAAGCTCCAGCTATATACTCGAGCAATTTTTACGTCTTTTACTTTTACGTCATGCCGGGATACTGCTTTTCAAAGTGTGAAAGGAAATCTCAGGCACATGCATTCATTTTTCATCGTAATGAAAGCCAATCAGAGTGCTGCTTTTTGGCTCTTACTTGGCTTCAATCCAGACAGCGCACACCCGTCTCATTTTCTCACAAAGTGCTGCTTACTCTTTGTGATGAAATACAAAATCTACTAATTTTCAAGTTGGGTACCCCAGCTTTAAGTAACAAAACTGAGTCCTTCTTCCACCACTGCGCAGAAGTTTACTATAGTATCTTTGGCACATGTTATAGCGCTGTTATCTTTGCAGGTGCCCAGAGTTTTGGTGAACGTATTGGAAATCCTTCAGATCGAGGGCCTTCGCAGGGTCAAGAGAGACAGTCTTGGGTGCAGCGTGTTGCAACAGTAAGAATCCGATAAATAAAGCAGAACATAAGTGTGATAGCATTTAGTGTTATTTTCAGCATAATTACTAATACTGGATACTAATACTAAAGAATATGCTTGATACTCGATTTCAATAGCAGAGTTTTGTGTTCTGCCGTCACTAATCACTCACACTCCATTCATACATCCATACACAAGAGAATGCCCGAGGACACCACAACGACTGATATCTTTTTATTTCTGCTCGTCAGGTTTGTGTGCTCATGCTTCCTGACTCCGAGTGATGACTCCCCAGAACTGGCTGAAATCAAACGTGTAAACCAAGAGCTCCAGGTGTGTGGCAGGCTCTAAACCTGCCTCTATCCATATTTATTTGTCAATGTGCAGTTTTTACACATAAAGTGTCTTATTTTTATATGACAATGATCTTACAGTTACATTACAAATGAAGTTTCATATTGATATCTCTAGTTGTTCTCGTCATGCTTCCTGGAGTAAAAGTATAAAGTATGCATGAAAATACTACTCATAGTACTAGTTACTTTAAACACAATTTTAGTAGCATTTTAGATTAGTCTTTCACACAAAACTTGATTAATAACCCTGCATTCAGTTGTTTTAAATTACAATATATATCGCATATTCACTGAGAGCTGGTCAATCAGAGCCGGCGATGCAGTGCTGTTATGTATATGTGATTGTGTGGACTAAAAAGGTGAGACAACTGTGGTTTGGGATAATTAGGATAGTATTTTTCAACCTTTTTAAGTTATGTCACAGCACACTTTTTTTGGTTGAAATGATACCATGGACTTGTAGGTTATAGGATGACTTGATCTACAAAAAGGGTTAGGTTAAGGTTAGGTAATTAGCTACTTTCTACCCTTGCTAGAATCTTGTGTTGCTTTTTTAGGTTGAGACTGAGAAACTGGTGTATGGCGGTCGCTATGACGGCAGGGAGGATTTTGCCGTGGTTGCTCAGCCTTTCTTCAAAAACTCCATTGTGCCTCTAAATGCTGTAAGCTCTCCGAACTCTTTCTACACGGACAGTTCCGAGGCAGCCCTCTCACGCTCTGTGCTCTCTTACAGGAGGGCCGACCCGATGACACGTACTTTTCAGCAGACTGCTTCCACTTTAGCGAGCGCGGGCATTCTAACATGGCCACCGCGCTGTGGAACAACATGGTAAGGACAAAGGCTGCAGGAAAAGGCCTGCAGTGAAAAGCCAAAACAAGCAGGGTTACTCTGTCTGCACTGGCAAAACTGTAGACTGTTGCTCATCTGTTTTAATTTTTTTAAACTCCCGAAACATTTAGTTGCACCCAGAATAGGACAAGTCATACCTATGAACATTCCTTGGGGTTGGGTGAAACTAAGTGGATCCACTGCTCTGTCTGATGCTCTGTTACTCAAGTTAGACTTGAATCTGTGCTTTGTTTTAACATAATCTGACCATAAAAAAACTAATTTAGTTGGAACTATCACAGGTGTGCTCATTTGGAGTTAAACAAATCATAAAGAAATTACATTTCACCCACCAGCTATAATCAGCTAGTAATTAATAAATGCTATATTAGCTAACAGTCACTCTCACCCTTTTTATTGAAGGTTAGTGCTAGATAAGATGATACAGCTCTGACTATTTTAATTATAAAGCGTACCAAAACATATGTTAAATGTTAAAGACTGCCTAGGCTTAGTGATAGTCATGTTCAGAGGGACAGAATGCTATCTCTGGTTGCCACGTTTAAGTGTTAACTTCTGTTGACATGAACAGGTCTAAACTGTTATATTTTTTACTGTTTAATTATTTGGTGTAAAATGTTACAAACCTAGCAAGAAACAAATGTGTCTTTTAAAGTTACTGCTAACATTTTAACTAACCCAAACCATATTTCTTACCCTAGCCCCAACCATTTTCTGAACCTTAAACATAACTCATTTCCTAACCTTCAAAACCTTGGCATTTCAACAGACCAATCACAGCAGACCTGACAAGCTTGTGTTTTAATCAAACATATAAACAGGACCATGGTCGCTCGTATTGATCACAGACTCTTGAATGTTATTTAAATCCAAATAATTACTCCAACATTATAAAAGAAGATTCACTGTCTGTTATGATAGCATATTTGGCAAACTGCTAACATAAAATTTGGATGGATAAAAGTTTGATGATATGTTCACTTGTTATATGAATTGTTGATGCCATATTTGGATTCACTGTCTCATCCTCAAAATTAGAGCAGGGATTCTAAAAAATGATTACACCTAATACCTTTTATTTGATTTTTAAATAGTAACAAGGTGTTAAAAAGGCCAAAGCCAAAACTAAACCTAGACTAAACAAGTTAAAGAAGCGTAAAATAGACCAAAACATAGTCTCTATTATGATTAAAACAAGTAAAAACCAAGACTTGGACTCATAACATGAGAGCATTATGTGACTTGGTTGAGCCTTAAACACATTCTTTATGTTTAGTTTGTACATATTTTGTCATTCCAATGCTGCTCCCTGGGAAATTCCCACAGCATGTTTCTTAAATGTATAACTACCATGTTGTACCTATGTTTACATTTTAGCTGGAGCCTGTGGGCATGAAGCAGACATTCAACAATTTCTCAGATGCCAGAAATGACATAAAGTGCCCCACCAAGGTGAGACAGCTGATGTGTTGTGCCAACTCTATTTTGTGTGTTTTCAGACTTAAGAATGTGGTGCTGTCCTGCAGATTGGAGCATGTGGCACTATTCTTAACAATAATTTGTGTCTTTATGGTTATTCAGCTTTATTTATCCACACACCAAAAATTTGCACGTCATCAATGATCGTTTTGGCTGTTATAAAGTATAGATTTATTGCTGTTTGTGCTTCTTTCTTGATTGTACATATTATTATGTTCCAGGACCATCCATATATTTTTACCAAAGTGAACAGCTCGCCCTCAGAGAGCACCACGACCGCTCCCCCTGTGGTCTCCACGCCCTCAGCCGCACCTATCTTGCCTGAGTGTGGGGACAGTGTGCCGGTGTGGTTGTCTCCTGTGCTGGGCGCTGCAGGCCTGCTGATTGGCTGTGCTGTCACATGGCTCCTCCTCTACTGCAGAGCCAAAAGGACCAAAACGATCACAACTAAAATGGAAATAAATGGCACTATGTTTTAAAGATGCTGTAATCTACTTGTTTGCTAAACAGTTGTAATAGATTACTAATTGTATTACAAAGTAATCGTAGAAAGGGGTTCAGAGGTTGTCATCCGGACGCCGTTTAAAGATCGAGACGTTTCGACTTTTATCCAAAAGTCATTGTCAATTACAAAGTAATATGTTCGCTTATATAGTTAAAGCTGGTTTAACAGCTTTGTATTGGTGTGATGCATATGCCTCAAGGAATTATGATTATTCTTCATGTATAGCCTATAATACTCTATACTAACTTATTTTGTACATTATATATTGAAGACAAACTGTCTTAGTAATATTGTAAATTGTGTTTTAGATGATGATGTTATACTGATAAATCATGCAATGAACATTGGAATTATCTGAATATATGATTATTGTTTCATTCCAATTTCACTATATGTTTTGAGACACATTACAATAACATTATGCAATAATACAACAGTGAACTATTACTTATACATATGAATGCTGAGGAAAATTACAACCATTAACCCTTTTACAAAATAAATGGATGGAAATGTGCCAAATGAGTTTGTTTTATTTGTGTCAACAATGCATTCACACTACGTAATTGGCATTGGTATTGGCAACTTTATTCATACAAAAACCTAGTATGAGAGTGGTGTTTGAGTGAATGATTGGTTGAGGTCAAAGGGGCCGATGATGCAGATTGGCAGCCTTGTTTCTGTCAGATTGCCCTGGGGCAGCTGTATCTTGCCATCGAGTGTGGAGTGAATGAATAATGCCATGTGGACATCTGAGTGTCCAAAAAAGCATTAAATAAACATGATGCTAAATGTTTAATGCTAAATGTTATGTAATTTTAACAGATCTATGATTACATGTCACATAAAATGTGTGTCGTTGGTTGTAAAAAGAAGAAATAACGCCAGTGAAAGGGACGCTGCTCTACGTGCTCCGCTCTGTGAACAGCAGCGCCCTCTGCTGCCTCACAGTGGAACAGTCCCACTCTGCTCAGCGCTACACCAGTGTGAAGATGGCGGAGGGTGAACTGAACGTGGACAGCCTCATCTCTCGGCTTTTGGAAGGTGAATGCGTTTCTTCTCTCTTCTCACACACAGACACACGTGTGACTGAGCTCTGGGGGTGTTTGGTGCACGCAGGGATGTGCTCGCATCATTAACGCACTTGCTGAAAGAAGCCGTAGTATGCTAGCGTTAGCCCGCGGTGTAGCGCCCGGCTAACTGTGGCTAACGGTACCGCTGGCGCTGGCCGTGTTTATAAACACTGTCAGCGGTCAACGCCTACAGCCTTCGCGCAGATATGCGACATTCCTCCGGGAAAAAGTGTCACTACGGTGTCGGGAACAGTTGTGCTGTGCAGTCTGCTCTGGTCAGGGGGATTGGCTCTTCTACGTATGAGGGATCCCCATTTATTTCATTATTTGGAAGTATGGATGTGAGTGAGGGGCGGGCACCTGACATTTTAGCGCTAAGTCCATCATACAGTGCTAGCACGCATTAGCAGTTTGGTATAAGCGCTAACTTTGGTTCTATGACCCGCTGGTTTTACATCTCAATTTACTATAGTTTACTGTATTGTTGCTTTACTTAAAGGTGCACCAAGTAGGCTAACTTTTGTGATATAGGTCCGTCACTGCTCAGTCTCCATGGAGATGTCATTGCTTTGCCTAAAATGTTCCACAATATAGCATTAAACCTATTCATGCCCATGAAGACTAAGCAGATTATGTGACAAGTTACAAGTCAGATCTGTGGAGAGGCCCCCTCATCCAGGTATCAGAACTCACATGACTCTTTGTAGGAAATCATGGCATAGGAAAGCGTGGCACAACTGGACTAAATGCTTATAGGGAATTTAAGTGAAGTAGAGCGAAGAAGCAGATTATATTCTATTGTAGTTTGTCCCTTTTTAAAATGGATAGTTTTGGCGGAGACACTTGGGAGTGCACTTGTTGTTGAGTCCTTTCTTTGGAGCAGGAGCCAGAACTTTAGCCTGTTTTGTAGACTTTTGGCAGGATCAGGACCAGGAGGAGGTGGAGGAGGAGAAAAGAGTGCGGTACCCTCAGAGATGTGTCCTTTTGAGTCACTCACATCACGCCACAAAGACTTTGTTCTTGGCAGAAAGCCCATTGGTTATGTATGATTCAGATAAGGACTTAAGGTTACAGTAGGAGCTGCAAGATGAATCGCAGTCAAATCGCAATCGCAGTTTTAATACATGCAATCAACGAACGTCAAAGGCTGCAAAAAATCCAGTTTTATCTTGCATAAGCACAGCTAAACCTGTAGTTTAGATCTGTAGAAACATGTTCTGAAATACTAATATGGTTCTTTTATTCGTTTATCAATTCATAGATTCATACCTATTTCAATCTTTTTCTCAAAATGGAAACTTTGGACAGACATTAGACATTAAAACATAAATTGCAATTGTCAGATTTATTGAAAACCAGATACTAATCGATAGTAAAACTAGTATCAAAACTAGCTACTCATTTGAACAAGTATTGATTTTTTTTTTAAATCATATAAACAGGACCAAATTGGACCTTTCGTGAACAGTTTGAAAATGATCATGTGCAAGACACACACACACACACACACACACACACACACACACACACACACACACACACACACACACACACACACACACACATGTATATAATTTTTTTTCATATATTTTTTTTTTTTTTGGAACAAACGATTATTAAACAGACAATAATACAACTGTTAAAGAAGTACAACATCTTTCCTTTTTATACTTACAGGCTTTTCTCTCTCTCTCTCTCTCTCACTCACTCACTCACTCACTCACTCACTCACTCTCTCTCGATAATACACACACACATAAAATGTTTAGTGTTGAAAATTAGTGTCTATTGTCTAAAACCCTGATATGAAAAAGAATGGTATCAAGAAACGATTATATTTCTTAGTAGGACTGGGCGAAATCGACACAAAATCACAATTTTAATGGATGCAATTAGCAAATCACAAAGGCAAATTCTTCTACAAACAACAAAATGTCAAACATGTACAAACATGTTCTGAAACAAGCGACAAAAGCATGACAGAAAGTGATAAAAATGCGCTTAAAAGCAACAAAACGCATCAAAATGTGACTAAAAGCGACAAAAACTTGACTAAAAATGACAATGACGTGACTAAACGTGACAAAGACGCATTGAAATATGACAAACACAACTGAACATGACAAAAACTAAAAGCAACACAATTGTGTTTAAAATGTGAATTTGAACTAAATTCTTTTAGTAAAACAAATTGCA
Source organism: Rhinogobius similis (assembly GCA_019453435.1). Classification (NCBI taxonomy): domain Eukaryota; kingdom Metazoa; phylum Chordata; class Actinopteri; order Gobiiformes; family Gobiidae; genus Rhinogobius; species Rhinogobius similis. The sequence goes on along the minus strand of CM033638.1, from coordinate 26,766,268 downwards.
AATCTAATCTTGGTTAGAAAAATCACAATTAGATATTTTTCCTAAATTGTTCAGCTCTATTATAGGCAATAGACAAATACAAAATGAACATAAATCATGATAAAATTGAAATCATGATCTGGCCCCAAGAAAATCGTGATAAAAATCTTTTGCCATAACACCCAGCCCTATTTCTTAGTATCGTATCAAGTTTGAAATTTTCGTTTCATGACAACACTAATCACTAATAAACTAATCACTAAACACTAATATCAATTAAATATTTTCCCCAAATCATGCAGCCCTAGTTTACTGTATGTGAAAAGAAATTAGGGCTGGGTACTGCCTCATGATACAACCCTAATCCTCATACAGTCCATGATGCATTTCATGACACTTGGAGCTTGATACCATAAGTGATATATGGAATGGATAAACCTGTGTTTAAAAGTGAACAAAAAATATGTTTTGATTATGTAGAACAACAAAATTTGAATTTGAATTTCCTCTTCAAATGTCCTTAATAGGGGTGCACGGTGGCAGAGCGGCTAGAGCTTCTGCCTCTCAATAAGGAGATCGTGGGTTCGAATCCCAGACCACCCCAACATCGTGGTTTCGAATTCCGAACCACCCCAACATCACACGATCTCTCTGGGTGGAGTCTGCATGTCCTCCCCGTGTTACCGTGGGTTCTCTCCGGGTTCTCCGGCTTCCTCCCACCGTCCAAAGACATGACTGTGCAGGTTAATTGAGAACTCTAAATTATCCCTAGTGTGTGAATGTGAGAGTGAATGGTTGTCTGTCCTTGTCTCTGTGTCTCTGTGTCAGCCCTGCGACGAGTTGGCCACTGTCCAGGGTGTACCCCGCCTAAGGCCCAAAGTCACTGGGATAGGCTCCAGTCACCCGCGACCCCTAACAGGAATAAGCGGTAGAAAATGAATGAATGAATGTCCTTAATATCAGAATCAGAACAATTGTCCTATGAATAAGTCAGCTTATTCATAGGACAATTCTGCTCAGCAGATCCAGCCATAATCAGAAGTTCAGTTTGTAATGAATGAATAGAATATGTTCGTCATGATATATCACAATTTAGAGTTTAAGGACACCCTTAAAAGAAACTGTAATATAATTTTTAGGTGTATTATGAAGAGGTGAAAGGATTCACCTTTTATTTGATTTATAAATGACAAGATGAGAATATTTTCCCTTACAATCCACTACACTGATCTGAGCTTCGCTGGTTTCCCTCAATCCATGCCACACATCAATCCAAACTGTAAAATACTTGTAAAATATCCATTACATCTAGATACTGGATAAACATGAGTTATACATTGCTTCCCGTTCATTCTTTTGGGGGTGATGCCGTCTAAGAGGAGTTCGATGCATTTATTGCCCCAGAGGGATATTAGTTTCCACAGACGTCATACAGTAATTGACATTTCACACCATACATGCAACACAATAAACAATTAACACAACATTTACAGAAGCAGTAGGTAGATTTTGTTGAGGATGAAGATGACTGATGGTTGAAGGCTTTGGTGAAGCGGCCCTTCTCCATTTCAATGTCCGGTACCTGTGGCCTGAAGACAGGCGCTGGGAGCGATGATGGAGAGGAGGCTCAGTGTGCGGGATGATTGTGTTGGTCAGTCGGGCTATTCTCTGTTACATCAGAGGACCTCAGCACAGAGAGCGCCGAGGAGGAGCAGAGATTCTAAGTGGAATAATGCTTTAGTGTGTGAATAAGGTTCAGAGTTTACATAGAACGTGATTACGAGGATAAAACCGCTGCTGTTCGTAAGCTATATATCACTTTAAAGGAGCTGTATGGAATCAAATTTAATAGTTTTAAATCGTTCATATCGTTTTGTAATTGTATCGTTTGTTTTTTTATTGAAATGCATCGTCTCATTCTAAAAGCGTATCATTACAGTACTATTTATGAATGGCAAAATTGAAAAAATGGCTGCCACACAATGCCAGATTTGCCTCAACATAATTTTCAAGTATATGAACTATTTTTGTTGCGTTGTTGTCCAACTTTGTCAGACAGGAATCATGATGCAACAAGTAGACTTGGATAAACTTTATTGTGCTGTACCTGAAAATATTTTAATGTTTTATTTATCCTTTAAATGTAGTCATAATTCTAGATGTCAAGATGTTATTTCTTTGTAACTTAGAAGTGATATTTTTTTGATAATCTTAGAGCTGCTAGATATTTTGCAGTCAAATCAAAATCACAATTTCAAATGACGCATCAAGCAAATCGCAAAGGCTGCTATTATTTTAGTCTTTTGCAAACAACACAATATCCAGCTGTAACAGTAGATCTCTACAAACATGGGAACAGCTAAACAAATACAAGAATCACATGAATTAATGAAGTCCAGTCTTCTCTCAAATCTTAATGCTCTTGATTATGTTTCAAATGTGCACTTTGATCAGAATCCAGCAAATCCAATTGCAATCACGACGTTTATCAGACAAATCGCAGTTAGATATATTTTTACATATATTTCAGCTTCGACTAAAAAGGTGTTGTTGATGCTTACAGAATTACACCTCTTGCCATCGTTCCAAAAATGCAGCGCAACAATGACGAGCAAAAATATACAATAAAAAAAAGAATGTGTCCTTGACCTAGAAAACAGACTTGTCAGAGGACGGCCATCGCAGGCTCCATCACACCCCGTCCTGTCCTGTCGCCATCTCCACTGCTCCGGAGCCCCGTGCCAGTGAGAGGGAGGTGTGAAGAACTGGACGAGTAGAGACGTTAATCCAGTCGGCTATTCTTGAGACTGCTGCTGGGTGAGGAAAGACCAGAGCGAAGCGGAGCAGAGTCGTCTTAATAAAGGCAGCATTAGACAGAAGTGGAGCAAGGCAACAGTTTATTTGTGGCTAGTACTACTGTGGGGACATGGCATGGTTTCGAAATATTTAAAAGTAGAGCTAAACCATGTCTCGAAATTGTACCAGAATTACACTTTTTAATCATAAAACAAATCTCACTAATTCACAATATGATTTTCAGTAATTCCAAGTTTGCGTCGCTGTGAGATGTGGCTAAAGCTAGAGTGAACAAGGAATTCATTACTTGGAGTTTATTGTCAGCTTTTTCTGTTTATTTCACGTCTCTCTGTCTCTACACTAGGGCTGTAGTCGACTAAAGAAATTCTTGGTCGACTAAAGACCAGCCCAATCGACCAATTAGTTGACTAAAAGGGGGTGCGGCAAAATACATCAAAACTATAAAGTATCTCCATGTAACTAATCCAAACTGCACTAAAACAAACACAACTGTAGAGGAGTTAATGCAAAAACAGCTATTTGTACAGGAAAGTACTGCATTTATATGTTCAGACTCCAAAATCTTCAGCTAGCTCACTTCATATCTTCTTGTTTTAGCCATATTAAATCATTTTATAATAATTTTATATAAATAAAATCATTAGTTGACTTAAAAAATCTTGGTCCAGTAAGATACCATCGACTGACTAATCGATTAAACAACTAAAGGACTACAGCCCTACTCTACACCACATTTTCACATCTCTTTATCAGGGTTTCTGTGGAGCATTGAAAAGTATTAAACGTCATTACATTGATTTTGGCAAAAATAAGGCCTTAAAATGTACTAAAAAGTATTAAATTAAATCTGAAAACCATTTTGAAGTTAACTATTCTAATATATTTTGAATTTTAGATGATTGTACTGGATTTATTGACTCTAGATGTTAAAAGTCTAGACAAAATAATCTAAAAAATAAAATATATGGTTCAAAACATAAATTTCCATGGTTTAACTTTCATGGAAATGACCTTTTTGAACATTACAAAGTAGTTTATTTTATTCCTGTCATTCTGCTGCCCAGTGGAATGGTTAGAACCAATGGTTTTGACATTGATAAAAGTGTACATGTCTTGTTTTGACGTTGATTATGGCATTAAAAATCTTGAAATGCTGCAGTAAAAAGCATTATATTTGACTTACTGTAACCTGTATAAACCCTGTTTATATATAGCGCATTGGGTTTAGATAATGTTCGATGCATAATACACTGAAAATATAATATTTTGGGCCTTGACGCGAGTACCATGCCTTGATAAACAGGAAACAACTAATGCTAACATACACTATCTTTATTTTGTTAAGTGTGTGACCTCAGTATATAAGTTAGAATCACTGGAAATCTAGACTTTGAAGGATGAAATTTGACCGTTTTAGTCTGTTAAAACTGTAATAACTGTAGTAGGGGTGTCCATGGTTAACTGATTAACTGTCTTTAAATAAGTAAATGGAAATTAGCTTGCATAGCTACAGTCTGGTGCAATCATCTTTGCCCCCGAGCATAATGTCATTGTTCAAATAAATAAATAAAAATGCATAAAAGTGAAAATATATTATATTATTATAAATATTTGTCTCTTACATATATTTATAAATACATAATTAAACCACCAGAGAATGCACAAGTGCCCCTTACAAATCTGACGGCTCCTGAATTTAAAAAAAAGTTTGCTGAACTGCAGAAATAATGTTGTTTTTTTTATCTCAAAGACTGAGCAAGGTCACACTGCAGTCTGCGGCTAACGTCAGTCACTTAACTTCATGACTCTGTGTTAACGTAATTGGTTCACCGACTCCAGGGCTCCAGCCAACGCTTAAAGCAAATGTTGAAAACGTGCATCCCAGGTCTGTTTTGTTATGTTGTGATGTTCAGAAAATTCATATTGAAAGCCCTTTTAGTTATTTATAAAATAAAATAAAATAAAAATATGACTGATCAATAGGACTGTACGATATATTGAAAAAGTATTTATCGCATAATTCTGTAATGCAATAATGCATATCGTACTGCAACTACACTAATATATTTCTTGTCTTGGGTTTGTCTTTTAAGTTTTTATGTTGACATAGTTTGACTAATACGTTAAGCCTGGAAGATAAAACATTGTATTCTAGTCGTATTAACAGGTTGTTGTTGTTGTTGTTGTTGTTGTTGTTGTTGTTGTGTTTTTTTTTTTTTTTTTTTTTACATATTATTAACTTAATGCAAGCGAATGGTTGTAGTTTATCATGATTGTACCAGTGTGGACCAGAGTCTGGACAGATGGCACGCATGATGCCAGCTCGCTCTTCCATTCTATATACAGAACAGTCTGGTGTGACACACTTGGATTGACATTGGCCCTGTACACAAGCAACTACAAATACAGATGATTAACCTTTCAAGTATTATAGATCAATGTGACCAAATGATAGGGCTGTGAAATTAATCAGGTTTTATTTGAATTAATCAAGCTCAAAATTCATTAATTTCTAATTGCTAGTGATCAGCTTGTATCTTTTGATTGGAGAGGTCTGCAGTCGCTCCTCTGTCAGTAAAGTCATGTGGTTTGGAGCAGAGTTCAGACTTTGAAGGAAGAAATTTGACAATCTTTATGTGTTAAAAGAGAACCACATAGTATACTGGGTCAAAACTAATCTAATGTAGAAATGAATGCTTATTTAACAAGTAAAAATATATGAGAACACAGCATTAGTTTCTTGTAAATTAGTGCTGGTGATCACAGGCTCCCTCACATCTCGATACAATACTCAATGCTTTACTCACGATCAGGTTACATGAACCAAAAGTTCTCCATCATTAACGGATTATTTTCAGCTTTGACAGTAAATTCTGAAGGCATTCTGTTATTTTGACAGGTTGAAAATCAAACTATTATTGCCTTTAGTTTTACATAGTATATCAACATAACTTTAACACACTTCAAATAAAGCTCTGATTTTTAGCTTGTCCCGCTGTTTTCTTGGACGTATTTAGGCTGAGGCTGAACTAAAACCAGATTTTTTTTCAGCGCGCCTCGGCCCCGCCTCCACAGCCTCAGCACAGAGCGGCTTCACTTTTCTCTCTCTCTCCAGAATTCAGCCTTTCAGTGCTGGTGGTTCTGACACAAGAAATGTGCAGCATTTACAGGTAGAAAGCGTGTTTAGATCCTAAAAACTTAAAGAACAGAACAGCGGAGTGCGGGGCGTTCATGTGTTGTACACGTGTCTGTGTGCGCTGCAGTCAGACACATGAATGTAGATGTTTGACTATTGTCTCACGTTACTGCGTTATGTTACTTCACTACTTAGTTCATTCAAGATGAAGTACAGAGGAGTGTGACAGCGGAGGAGGAGGAGGAGACAGACGAGCGGCGTGTGCACGTGTCAGTGTGCGCTGCAGATACGCACTGAAACACAAAGTGCTGAAATGTAGATGCCTGAGCTACAACCACGGAGTTTAAAGGAGGAAACACAAATACATTCTTGCATCTGTAACAAAGAAATATGACTTTATATCAAAACCCCAGAGGCCCTGCACGTACCACGTGTCACACACACGCAGTAAAAATATAACGAGGGATAAAAATGGCTCATGACGGTTTTTTTAGGAACCTGTCCGGTTCCTGATGGACTGGAGTTATCTCTAGCTACACCTCCGCTCACGATACGATAATATCTCGATATTGCGATAGTTGATTTATTGCGCAATGCTCATGATATTCTTCAATAAATCACTATTAATGATAGAACCCAGAACATTTTAACAAAGTTTTTTCTGAATTATACCATGATCTGCACACATTTAAAATAAAACCCATACCAAAACAGTGAATATGTCAGTTATTTTGCATAAACAAGTAACACAGTTGTAGTGCTGTCACAGAATTATTCTGTAAATAATACCAAAAATAACTGAAGGCAATATATCGATACAGCAGCTCACGATATCCATACTGTATCACCGAAGGTAGTATCACAATATATCTATATTTTGTCATTTTGTCATTTTCAACATATATTTCAACTTTTCTTCACAATCTGTTTCTAGATTGGTGTAAAACTAGAATTTATATTTACAACAGGTCCCACCAAATAAAGTAAAAATTAGTTCATGGTGAAAAACTAGAAAAAGATGGTAACCTCACAACATATTTACATTTTCTGTACAGTTTTACTTGTGAGCTAAATATTGCACAGTGACTTTACAAAGTATGTGGCCGCACTATTTGAGTGTCAGTTTGGTGGCGACCGCAGAAGGATTTCCTGTGTCTTTCAGAGGAGCTGCATGGCACTAACTGTTGAAGCTGACCAGCACATTCTGGAGCAGATGGGGAGGAAAGTCCAGAATAGTCCTGATTTTAGACAACAAAATGCAAGCTTCACCCAGTCTAGAGACCCTCTTGCAGTGAGTTAAAGTGTGCTAACCACCCTGCCAGCCTGTAGTGTACAATAACCACTACATCCAGGCTGCTTAAGGCTTATTGTAAAGATAAGAATTCTCCATAATAAAGCATGTCTTTGTCCACGCTGCAGCTTCTCCTTCAGTGGAACGCTTTGTGGGCGTCTAGCTTTAAGGCACACAGAAATAGTTGGTTATTACATAATTCCATAATTTGCTCAAGGATTTGTTTATGGATGGTTTCTCGAGGCACGTCTTACAGTGCTCACATTTGATGACATCACCGCTTGACTGGATGTGGATGAAAGAAACACATTTAGTTATGTAATCGCACATATCTCACTGTAAGTTGTAGTGAACAGCAGAGGGAAACTTTCTAGCTACAGCCAGGGTTTTTGATCATTTTTTACCACACATACAAATTAAGGATGTCAGAAATGTGTATCAAACTGGATATATATTTCAACAAGGGTTGAGAAACAACAAACTACAAGACAACGTTGGACCTTGCTTGAATAGTTTAGAAACTAGTATAAGACCACGTATTAGAATAAAAGAAATGTCCATTATTTTAACTATCATTCTGGTGTCAAGTATCCTTTAGTGAAGTGAACGGGTGTTCAGTAACAAATTACCTGATATATATTGTCCTTAAAATCGTAAAAAACAGTGAATTTGACCTTTTTTTTTTCTTTTTTTTTTTTACAATGGTCCAAATGTATCAGTTTAATGTATAAGTTCAAATTAAGGCTGCACAATATATTGAATTATTATCACTTTACAAATTCCTAACTAAAAACCTGTCCATATGATTGAGCTGTGAGAATTTTGAGGTTTTTTTTTCATTTCACACATTACATTTTCTGTCTCTGTATGGGGGAAAAAGTTCAAATAAATTGTAGTTCTCTCCTTGACGGTGGGTGTTGTGTTGTTGTGTTGCAGTGCGAGGATGTCGTCCGGGGAAGATAGTCCAGATGACGGAGGCCGAGGTGCGGGGCCTGTGCATCAAGTCCAGGGAGATCTTCCTGAGCCAGCCCATCCTGCTGGAGCTGGAGGCCCCGCTCAAGATCTGTGGTCAGTAACACTCGCTCTCGCAGAGGTAACCCGTCATAACAGCGAGTGCCTGGAGCTATAATGAGCGGTACATGCTGGATAAGCTTCTCCCAGTGCTACAGGAGGCCTCTCTGATTATCACATGCACGGGAAACCAAAGTGTGTCTGTCATTCCAATTTGACAAATTCATTTGCGAAAGGTAGGTCAAATGTATTGCTAAAGGACACAACAACTGTATGCAGTGCAAGAAGAAGAGATTTAACCAAAAACCTTCCGTTTAGCGGGTTAAGATGAGACATTACAGGTGACTAGGAAAAAATCTTGAATGTAAAGATATCAATTTAAAACTTCTGTAATTTTGTCACATAAATGTAAGAAAAGTATTACACATTTTTCATTATATAATGAATATATATCACAATATATGTGATATATAAAAAGAGGCTTTTTATGTGTAAAAATGGCCAAAATTGCACATATTTGGAACATTTAAATCTGAAATGTGGACAGATAAAATTTCTTGGTTCATTTTGTACACATATTAGTTGAAAAACATCTACTGAGGGAATTTGGATTTCTTGTTTAGTTTAGTAGTTTTATTTTTTTTTATAATTATTTTTATTTTTTTTAACTTAAACTTAAATCAGGCTTAAAATTCTACATCAACAAATATTTCTGTCAATATCTTGTTCCAAGGTTGTAAAGTTTGGTGGGTGTAAGAGCTACTTAAAGTTGTGATCCTTATGTCACTAAAGGAGAAAAGTGCATTTTAAGATAACAACTTTTGAAGTTATAATGTCCCAGAGAAATCTATGGATGAAAAAAATATATATCTTTTGCCCGTAGTGTCTCGTCTTAAGTGTGTCATTCATTATGTTATCAACAATTGTCAGAAACTGCACAGTTTTGGCATCTGCGACAGACGCTCCTCCCCACCGCGTCAGGGTTTGCTCTCGTTTGCCTCTTTGTTTACTCACGTGTGAAACAACAGAATGAGCCCCGGTCTGTAGCGCACGTTCACGCGGGCATGTGGTGCGAGGGTGACTCAGCGCTTCACCTTTTAAAAACAAACCCCGATGAAGAGTAAAGCGCTGCTCCTCACGGGCACAGACGCACTCCCCACGCTTTATCACACAACGCGCTCTTTAACGTTCAATCAGCAAACAGAACTGCCGACACGGTGCCAGATGGAGCACTTCATTTTCATTTCAAAGTAATACTAAAGGTGAAGCATTTGCCAGTTATTGCTGACTAAACCACAGGCACTTTGAGACTTGCTATCAGCGCTTGCACACCTACCTTGTTTGTGTTCTGTGCGATTGTTGTGGAGAAGTTGTTGTTGGCGGAATCTGACAGCCACGCTTTCACCAGCCAGCCCCAGGGTGAGTTTGGCAGCACAAATGGCTCAACATAATCGTTTGACTAAAGAGTGAAGTGAACTTTTAATCTATGCCATTCAAAACTAAAAGAGTAAAATGTCTCCCTCCCAAAGTCTCTTCGAAACCACATGCTTTACTGGACCTCTCGATTTAACAGGCACAAGCTGATGTGATTCAAATTCATGTAAATTTGATGAATTACACAGCCCGAGGATTGAATGCCCCAAACTAAAGTGTATGAAATCGCGAATACTAATCTAAGTTTGAAAGTTTTTGGCCCCTCAAACACCACTCCCACAGTCACACAAACACATACACATAGTGGGTGGAAGGACTCCACAGCACTGGTCAGAGCTGGGAGCGAACACCAATATATCTTTTGGTATCTTTTGCCAGGAACAATAACACTACTGAGTTTATACACAGCTCTGTCCTGGAGTCACTCGTTTCGGTCTGTGTGTGTTGAGTTTCAGCCCTGCTCTCGTGTCTCCACTTTCCTCCTCTTTTTAACGCTGATTACTTCCCTTTAACCTCTCGTTAAAATGGTAGACTTTTCTGGCATGATCGCACACAGCAAAGAGACAACAATACCACACTTTGAATAATTCACCACATCCACAGCTCAGGTTGCGCGCCCACACGCTGGCTAACGTCACCGCTCTCTCCACTGCCTCCTCGCTGACCCATTTTATCTGCATATTTAGGGGAAGTACAATAGGTAAGGGTCACGGTCTAGTTCTGATGATGTCAAATGTCAGATGGAGCACCGGAGACAGTTTTAGAAAGAAGATCGCGACATTTATCTGGCTAAAAGTGATTTCAATGGAAACTGCTATAATGGTTCCTTGCACTCGTTTTCAGACTAGAGGAGACCAATCCTTCCAGTCTGTTGCTCCCAGACTTTGGAACGATCTTCGACTCTCCCTGCGTTCATTAGACTGTTGATTCTTTCAAAGGCAAACCCAATACTTTGTTTTTTGATCAAGAGTTTTAATAATTGAGTTTTTTTGTATTTGAACTCGTTTGTAGTAAAGCACTTTGTGACTTCCTTGTCTGTGATGCGTGCTATATAAATACATGTCATCCAATGTTGCTGTGTGTTTAATCATTTTAATTTATTTACAGCCAAACTCAATGGTAAAAATCTACGAGATTCATTTGGTCTTCTGATAATTTATTTAAAAGTTGTTGTTGTTTTTTTTTATTTTTTTTATTTTTTTTTTTTTTAAGACCAGAGTTTGTTTGTTCGTTTACTGATTTTCACAGGTTTGACGCTGTTTTTCTACTTTGAAGGCCTTGTGCCTGTTTTTTACTGTTTTGAAATGTAAAAAACAGAATTTGTTTGTTTTAAAGTCTTTACAGCAGTCACATGTATTGCTCACTTACCGAATACATCCTAAATATTCACCATGATGAGTTTACAACCACTTTTCACCAGTCTCTATGCCCAATGCGTCTAACAAAAGGAGAAAATGCAAGCTAACAAACATTAGGTTGGTAACAATCCACTTGCTGCTTCTCGTAGAATAAACAGATTCAGAGAAAGTGCTGTGGCCTCATTTTCACCTGAATAGATGCTTTTAAAACATATCTGTGCTGGAGCAACACAGATTTTACTTTATTACATGCAAAAAATCAGCACCTATGTCAGTGCCTTGCCTGGCTTTTGGCAAAACCTTTTCAGGCAGAAAAATGTGTAAAATGTGTCTTTCTGACTGCAATTATACAAAAGTGTTTTCATAGAATTCCCTAACATTTAAGTGAGGCAGGTTTGGTTGACCACAGCTATGCCAGAGGAGTTGAATCTCAGAATAGCTGTGCCTTTGCCTCTTGGCCTCTGTAATCATATGTTTCCAGCTTGCAGTTCAAATGATATGTGTTCGCACTCTGCTCCCTCTGCAAACAAACACACAAACAAGGAGTCTGGTGTCGGCCTTAAGTGACCTGTGATTTCACTTTTCAAAGTTCCAACACTTTTACTGGAATAGAATGATATTATATAGCAAAAAATATATAATCTTATGTAGAAAAGACTAACTTCAATGCTTGTAGTTACTGTTTTTGATGTGCTTTTAAATTCCGTCACTTTGCACTCATAGCTGAAGTTCTTGCGCCCCTCTGCTGGCTTGTTTTTGTACAAACATCTTGGCTTAGACAATGTCACTTGTTTTTTATACATGTTAAACACACAGTTAATGTGAAATGCCAAGACAGGGGTGTAAAAAAGTAGTTTAATATCGTGAAAAATGCTAAATATAGGTTTAACTAAAATGCAAACCATAACAGCTATTTATCTATATAGAGTTGAGTAAGACATTGAAATGTATATGATATCATGAAAAACAATATTTGCGATATCGCTGTGTCAAAAATACTAGTCCTGAGGTTGCTTTAGCGGAAAAAAATGAAGAGGACTACTTATCCCATGAGTCTTTGTGCCGCGTCAGTCACAGCCACTGTTTAAGCCTATAGGATTGAACGCAACACGCTCTCCACTCGCTTTAACACAACAACACAGCCGCACGCGTTTGCAAAGAAAAAGAAACAGATTTGAAAGGAAAGCCAAGCAGAGAATGGGCAAAAACCCGCTGCTCTGAAGTCCTAGATTTGGTTCGGTTTCACCAAAACAACAAGCGCTAAAGAAGAAAAGGAGACGACAAACAGTAGCTCTGCCGAAGTACAGCGCGGTCCTCATGAATCTATTCAAATATAAGCACCATGAGGACTCTTCTGACAAAATGACACTCCAGGAATTCATCAGAAATAAAGTCCAGTGGGGGCTTGAAACTTCAGAGCAACAGCACTGGCTCACAACAGCTCAGGCACAGAGCTGCAGAATACAGAGCCAGGGATCCACATGCTATCTCATTTGGACAAAAAACCTTAATATAACTACTGCTACTGCTACTACTGCACAGTTTTTATCGGGCCTTCACATTTTTATTAAGTAAATGTGTTTGTAGAGCACAACATAACACAACAAATCTTTAATTGAGAGAATTGACAGCTAATTTATCAATTTAGTCATTGTTATCTGGGCTATACACACACTTCAAAACATGCCATGTGCTGAGAGAGAAAGGTTTATGACTCAGACAAAACAATTAAATCAAAAAGCATTTTAATTGAAAAATGGTTTTGTCTGTAGATCTTATACTCCATCAGCGTGTCCTCAAGCAGCATCACTTTTGCTTCATCTGGGTCAAATTTAGTCAAAAGATTTGTGAAATATCTGTTAGTTGCAGCCTAATGATGCAATCAAAATTGTAGTTTTTTTTTTTCTTTCACTGAACAATGAAAAAGTATTGTTTGTTGTTTATTTGACCCCCATTAGTATCGGTAGTGTACTGCGTCAGCTACTCTGGGGTCAGTTTAAATTTCTAAAATGACATATCATAATTGTAAATAAATATCAATTTCTTTCTTCAATAAATATAGTTACTTTTTTACACAAATACCTGTATGATTGGATAACATGGCTATTATGATTGTGAGCACAACCTCAATATTGTGGGCCCTTCAATAAAACTGAGCCCCTCCACAAAATCACAATAAATATGGCACCGTGAGGTTCATAATATATGGCGAGACCACATCCCTTATTGTGAATGTATTTAAATATTAAATATTTGTGCACTTTTGTGATTCATTATACAGACATTTCAAAAGTCTGATCATTAAACTTCAACAAATATGTTTAAAGCCATGTTTTAACACATTTCTGTTGGATTGGCATATCATCTGAATATCGTTATCGGGATATTGGAGGTATTTATTTATGTCAGTATCACCCACCACTACATTAGGCACTATTTTGGTGTGGGGCACTTGGCCTAAATAAGAGCTTTTGTGAACACGATGGAGGATATAAAAGGAAGCCGCTCTCAGCCAGCAGATGACGTGACATTGAAGCCTCGCTGATGTCTGTGAAAGCCAGGCCTGACCTTATATTCCCTGGAGGAGGCTGCAAATTAAACCTACAGGTGTATTTTGGTGTTAACCTACATCCATCAGCTCATTTCCCAGGGCTCATGACTTTGCTAATGGTTGATGTAGCTGTAAAAAATTTGAAAAGTTAAAAGTACATCGCAGTAAATCTTTGAGATGTAATCCACCATATTGATCGTCCAAAGATAAATCTGTAAGTAGTTTAGTCTAGATATGCATTTGTCAAAGCACTTTCATTTGGCCATTGATTTTTTTGATTAAACATTAAACAATTTGCCTGATGTATTAGTAGGCACAGTGCTTTAAAATATGTGGCAAATTATTCTACAGAGTTTTAGAGGCTATGCAGAAGACATCTGAACATTCAGAATTTTAGTAGTAACAGGCAACATTTTTGTCAGTGGTGATAAGAGCTCAACTAAACCCAACTAAATGTGAATGTGAAAGAGCTGCCACAGTCTAATAACAAATAAAAAATAAGATAAAGTAAACAACTCTGCTAAATATTTAGTTTGTACACAGTACACCGTATAAAAACAGAACAACATTTATCACTGACAGACTTTGGGATCACACACAGATGAACTCAATACCTTTTCTCTCCTTAAGTAAGATGTTTCTGAGGCCAAGTGTTGATGAAATTGTCATGGAACAGGTTGAAGTGCCATGTATCTCCCCTACAGTAAACTAACATGCTAGTAAAGCTTTACAAAGTCACCACAACAACAGAGAAACTACTTTCAAACAAAAACCCACAGACTAAAGTAAAAAAGTAAAAAAACAAAAAACATTTTATCAGCCCGTAGTTCTGACACTCACTACCACTCTTTTTTTTTAAAAACGGATATGTAAATACATACTTTTGTCTTTAAATCACAAGATTACCCTTTTTATTGTCGTTGACAGTTGCATAGTTGTTTTTACTTACTGTATACTTTTTACTTACTGTATACTGAATAATTGATCATTTCACATGATTTGATCTGTCGAACTTTGGTTTAAATGCCCAGTCCTAAGCTCCAGATCTGGATCAGGGTCCCTGAGCACTGCACTGCCGTGACTCATACTAGTCCTGACAGGTTTCCCCATCGTCATTGATGGATGGGTCAATAAAGTGCACCATAATGTGACTTAACATGAGTGCTGCCAGCATGAAGAACTAGCTGTTTAAACGGCCTCTCCTCTGTCCTTCATGTCCACAGGAGACATCCACGGGCAGTACACAGACCTGCTGAGGCTCTTTGAGTACGGCGGCTTCCCTCCCGAGGCCAACTACCTGTTCCTGGGAGACTACGTGGATCGGGGGAAGCAGTCCCTGGAGACCATCTGCCTGCTGCTGGCCTACAAGATCAAGTACCCCGAGAACTTCTTCCTCCTGAGGGGCAACCACGAGTGCGCCTCCATCAACCGCATCTACGGCTTCTACGACGAGTGTGAGGCTCACATCTTTTTTCTTTGCTACACATGGGTTTTCCAGTTTGCAGGCGACATTTTGAGGACAAAGACAAATGCGTTTCAAATTGTTAGTTCCCATGGCAACAGTGCTAATTTCTCATCATCTGAAATCCATTGATATTAAAAAACAATATTTGACAAACAATAGATAATTTAAACATGATGTCATCAGAATACTGAAAATTCTCAATACATACTTCCCGTGATTTAACTGACATCAAGTCTTATGGTATGGTATTCATTTATTTGTACAGGGAGAGTGAACAACAGTACATTAACCTAGACAAAGTCAAAGGAGAGATGATGGTGCCAGGTTATAGCAAGAATGCTAATTTACACCCGTAGTCCCTGGGCAGGTTGATGGCAGAAATTTAAATACTGACATTTAAGTATGTGTATAAATAGACCACTACCACTCATAATTACACATCTGCTTACAGAGTCACTCAACAAAATTTTAAACTAATCCAATCTCACAATTAGTAAGTAACAAGAAACGAGCAACAGTGTTGAATTTCCAGGAGAAATGTCAGTTAATTTGCTTTTCTACTACAAAAAATGGAGACATTACAATTTTCAAGTCTCAATGTTGAGCTCAAATACAAGCTTAACAAAAGTATAATTTGTGTATCAAGTATTTTGTAGTAAAACATAAAAATTAGGATTTTGCTTATCACTATACATGAACTCATACATGAATTCTGAGTCTTGGTCTTAGTTTGTAAAAAAAATAAATAAAAAAAAGTT
Organism: Rhinogobius similis; assembly: GCA_019453435.1. Lineage (NCBI taxonomy): Eukaryota > Metazoa > Chordata > Actinopteri > Gobiiformes > Gobiidae > Rhinogobius > Rhinogobius similis. Next base: position 26,750,468 of record CM033638.1, on the reverse strand, counting down.
ACTTTTTTACAAATGATGAATGGTCTCAAGTATTTTTGCAGCTGGATTGATGTCCAAACATATCTGTCACCGAAATAAACTCATCATACATACCATCTCCTATGAAATAAACAGATAATGTAAAATACAATATTAAATGTCAGTGCTTTTCATTTGTCAAAACCATCTTGATTATTCTGTGTTTTTTCCCCATTGAAATCACATGCTTTACAGCACTTTAGCCTCTATTATAGAATTAAGAATGTTTTTTTTGTGTGTGTGTGTTTTTTTTAGACTATTCAATCCAAATAGTTTTTGTCTTATGTTTAACTAATTTATTAATTTGTCTTGTTCCAAATAGTTTGTGTTACCATATTTAAATTTTATTATCACAATTGTTGATTTTAGTTATTAGACGCTTTTGGAAGTATCAAGTATTCTGGGGTAGATTAAAATGATATGTAATGTATCTAACAATTGTTCATATACACGTGCTTACTTTTTGGAGAATATCTTATTAAAAGTGTTGTTTTTTTCCAGGCAAGCGCCGGTTCAACATCAAACTGTGGAAGACCTTCACTGACTGCTTCAACTGCCTGCCCATCGCTGCCATCATCGACGAGAAGATCTTCTGCTGCCACGGAGGCAAACAACGCTTTTACTCACCATATACTTTGCCCTTTACTGTGGGCGGAAAACCAAATAAATGTTCTTTTTAATGTCTTTGTAGGTTTGTCGCCTGATTTGCAGTCCATGGAGCAGATTCGCAGGATCATGAGGCCCACAGATGTACCAGACACAGGTACTTGGTGTGCCGAGGCTGTTCACATGAATATGCTTTTCTCACTTCAACATATAGGATCACTTGAGTTATATAACATCCTTGCAGTCAAAACGTGTGTCAAGCTCTATTAGTTTGAAATTGGGTTTATTCAGGGAATCTGTGGGGCAATAAAAAGCATTAAAAGTCATTAAATGGATTTTGGCAAAAAATAAGACCATAAAAAGCATTAAAAAGCATTCAGTTCCCACAGCATTCAATCTAATAATCATGTTGACAAAAAGAGGTATCTATCAGAAGAATAAATATAAACATAATAAAATAAGAGCAAATTATTTCAATTGTATATTTTGAATTCCAGATGTGTACTGCATTGAAGTACATATTGAATTGATTTAATCTAGATGGTAAAAGCTGAGATCAAATCATCTAAAAAGTAAAAGCTAGGGTTCATAACATACATTTCCATGGTTCAAATTTCATGTAAATTTTTTTTATTATAAAGGTGTTTATTATATTCTGCTGCCCAATGGAATGGTTTGAAGCCAGTAGTTTTTACATGATAAAAGCTTAAATGTTTTGACTTTGGTTATGGCATTAAAAACTTTGAAGTGCTGCATTAAAAAGTATTTAAGTTGATTTGCTAAAACCTGCATAAAAGTTAAAGTGACAGTTAGTTTACTGTTATTCTGTCTCTCAACATGTTAACATTATTCTCTTTAAAGTCTTTCAATTTGACCTAGCAATTTTTTTGCCTACACTAGTCTGTGGTAGCATTTAACAAGCTAAGCACTAACTAAAGTGAAAGAAAGAGAGGTAGTGTCAAAACAGACATATTTACAACATTCCCTGCTCAGACAGGCAGCTCAGACAGGCCCTCTCAGATCTCAACTCCTCACAAATTAGATGTTTTTAAAATCCTGACTCCAAGTGGTTGTCCGTCGTCAGTGTTAGAACATAATTGAGTATGTTGACTGCAGCAGTGAGTGTGTTTGCTCTATGTGGTGTTCTCTCTTCTCCACACTGACAATTTGATCAAAATAAGCTGTATTTTTGTGCTGGAGTTAGCTTTTAGTCTTGAGTTAGTAACTGAGTTGAGAGCATTTAAATCCAGCGTTGCCTCAGCCCTGGATGGTCGCTCTGGAGCTGCATTCAGCAATACCACGGCATCACAGACACACAAACAAACTACTCCTCAGATAAATATCATCGCTACATACAGGCGATTAATCTAGACGTACATTTTGATTAAAGTGTTTCATTCAAGAGTGTCCAACCTTTAAAACAAGGAATAATATGCCCAGGTGGAACCGATAGCTGATATTTTTCCAATCCAAATGCTCATATCAGCTCCATTATTTTATTTTTTCTATTAGTTATTATTGTAATATAGATATATATTACATATATTATGCAAAATTGACTTTTTGAGCCTTTAACTATGTTCCACATAACAGTGTTCCATCATCAAAGACATACCTGGAGTATTTAGCTTCAGTCACGCTTGTTTATTTAGCGGTTTAGTTAATAGGTTTATAATAAAAAGGTCTATTGAGTTTTGCAGATCAGTTTATGCCATTGTTAAGGGCTCACTTTAATCTAGTGGCTCTTAAATTTACCACCTCACAAAACATGTTTCATGCACAAGTATCTGAAGACAAAAACCTGTAAAGTAAGCCACATAACAAGAGCTTAACCAATATTAAAGTAGAGATTAAATTAGAACAAAAACATAACTTGCTAAAGTCTAGTGTAGGGCTGAGACCGTCCTTTCTGTTCAAACGCAGGATGGTCTGGCACACAGTGAATCAGACAAATGTTACATTTCAGCACGAGCCTATCACAGCCACTTATTTCTAGAGCACATCTTACTCTTAGATTTAGAAGACATCCCCTATCAAATTTAGTCATATAATTCAGAGTAAAATCTAGAACTTTTGCTCGTTGATCTTACTCCCCAATATTCTGCCTTCAACTCGCGATATATATTAAAAATCAAGATTCAGTCCTCGGTGCACAATGGATCATGTATTCAACTGATATAAACTGCTAGACTCATACAAAAATCCCATGCTCTCCAGAACACTTTTGCAGAGCTCTAGACTACAGGGTTCGCAGCTTTTCTTCTGAATGTGACCCCAGGAAGAAAGCACATTTAGCAGTTAAATTACAACCTTTGTAAATTGTGACTGAACTCTCCCCCCAGGCCTGCTGTGTGACCTGCTGTGGTCCGACCCCGATAAGGATGTGCAGGGCTGGGGAGAGAACGACCGCGGAGTCTCCTTCACCTTCGGGGCAGATGTGGTCAGCAAGTTCCTCAACCGCCACGACCTGGACCTCATCTGCAGAGCACACCAGGTGACCGCACGAGGGGGCGGGGCTAACACAGAGCAGGGCGGAGTGAAAAGGAGAGGTTTCATAATGGTTTGGATGAAGATTATTGATTAGGTTCAAGTATCTAGTTTAGATTTATTTACTTATAGCTCCGGTACATAACTGTTTAGCTAAAAAAAATAGAATTCCATTTTGGTTGATTATTGCACCGAAAAATGTATTTAAAAAAAAAAGGCGTCCTTACTGTCCATCTCCACAAACACCCTCCAGCTTGTCTTGTTTAGATGGAAATGTTATGCTTTTAATATCCCACAGTATGGCATAAAACGTATCGATCTCCATAGAGAATGTTCAGTATGATTTTTAACTTTCTATTTCCATGACGTGCAGGTGATGTGCCACCTCCAGAAAGTTACATACTGTTCCTTTTAAGTCTTGAATTGATGTCTTTCAAGATACTTTTCACTTATAGCCATGTTCTAACAATGTTTCGTCATCAAAAACATACCTGGAGTTGCATTTAGCTTCATTCACGCAAGTTTGAGGAATGTTTGTTTGATTATCCTCTTCTCTCCGACTGTCAAAAACACTTCCTGCTGAACTCCCTCAATCAAAGAGGTTTTTCAGATTTTAGCCGTCACTTATCTGAGAATCTTCTGCTGTTTTAAGTCCTTAAATCATCGCCAGACTCATTCTGAGTATTTCTGCCGTCTAAAAATGATCAGTGCAACTGCGTAATAGGTTAGCATACCAGCATCAAACCACTGTGTATATACACATTTGTGTAATTGCCTCTGCAGCCAGTAGATGGAGCTACTAGCATCTCCCAAGGCTGTTTTTATTGTTGTATTGTTCTTTGTAAAAAATAATTTTATTTTTAGTTCTAAAACATGATTTGTCAAAGTAAAAGTAAAGGCCAATAACAATTCAAATAATGCATAATGTTTGTCCTGTAAAGGCGCTGTAGCTGAGTTTTTGAAAACTAGTTCATTTTAAATGGGTTGTGTTGATCTAAATATATTCCTCACTTTCCTAATGCATTCTGAGCATCCTAATTATTCACAGCAATGAGTTTAGAAGCACTTTTCACAACCTTCAGAGGCCAGAGTGGAATTTTGCCATCACAACTAGCACTTCCTGCTTTGTGGAGAATAAAATGCTTTCTAAATAGACACAGGGCGATCTGATTCCGACATTAAGAAATGCTTCTACAATACACTGTAGAGGGGCAAAACAGACTGAAAAAATATTACAGGAGAAAAAAATCTGACACAGCCCCTTTAATTTATTTTCCCTACTGGCAAATATAACTTGAAAATATAGCTCAGTGGCAGAGCGATTAGTGTTTCATAGCAAAAAGGGTCTGAGGTTCAATTCCCAGGACCTGTGGATCCTTTTTGTGTTGAGGCTCTTTCTCACCATATTGACAAAAAAGAATATCTCAATACAGGGCTGGGCAATTAATCGAAATATTGAGATTCAGTCAATTAAAAAAAACATGATTGATCAATATAAAAATCGTCAGTTCAATGTCAGAAATGTGTTAAACATATTAGTTTAATCAGACAAACGTGAAATGTCATTCAACGAATCTCAAACGTGCAGAAATAATACGTTTTACTGGTATTTGAAAGTTTGCTACATAAATCTTAATTAGCTTTTTTCTTGCATTTTTCCTATAAACAAAACACTCGATATTCTAATTGTGCATATCTTCAAACAACATTCACAATATTATCTAATTTTGATATATTGCCCACCCTTTAAGTATAAAAAAAGTAAAGAATTTTGTGAATGAAGCATGAGCCCAGTCAGAGAGCTCCTCTTGTGGCGAACGGAGACGCACATTCTACAAACGAATGCTCCAAACACAAGAGCGAGAAGTGTGTGAGCTCTAGTGGTAGTGACACATGTAGGCCAGTCCCCCAGCCGGGCACCCCTGACCAAACCCAGCTCAAGATCACCAGAAGGACAGAGCCAGCTTAAACATTAATACTGAATTCAAACCCATTGTCCTGTCATGATAAAACAAATTCACATTTATTGTTATAGAGCTACTTTATGCAACTAGCACATTAACCTTAAAGCGTGAACTCTTTTCTTAGAACCATATCATGAAGATGAGGAAGAGACGTAAGATGTAATAAATAAATCTCACAATAAAACCCACAGGTGATTAGTTAATCCGTAATGAGTCGTTAAAGTTACTTATTCAACTCTTTACAGCTCATATCTTCTTGTAGTACATAAAATAAAGACTAAACTCCCCACAAGTGCAAAGAATCAGCACAACCATAAATACTGAGCCCCAAAAATAGTGTCCCAGCTTTCGCAGATCGAAGGGTAAGTCGATACAGTAATCATCGTGACAGGCCCACAAACCCGCAGATATTAGCTCCTGCAGCGTTTCTGACGGCGCAGATCACACAAGGACACACGAGCCGAGCCGCAGTGACTCACATCACTCTGCGCCGACTGCTCTCTGCCCACACACACAGCCAGGCTAAAGAACCGCACGCTGCTGCACTCCAGAGTTTGTCCGTTACCTTTACAGACGCTAGCTCTTCACAGAGATGGAGAACGGGATATGAAATAACGCTGTGTTAATGTTAAACTAGTGCGCCGTAAGTGTTTGGAGCTATAGGCTGTGGGAGCAAAAAGATTTCTGGTAAAACAGTTTATTGATCTCATACACGCCACATTAACAGGAACTAAACCTGGACTAAAACAGGACCAAAACAAGGCCACGTTTACACTGCAGATTAAAGTTGATGCAAGCTAAAAAGTGCAAAATGTTAAGAATTGTGAGGCGAGTGAGTACTTTCAGTTTCTTTATCATTTAAAAAGTTAATTTGTGCTAAAAAAGCTCCCTGGATAAACAAAAAATAAAGCAAAGATGCACATTTCTATCAGTCGGGCTGTTCATAGTTCTGTCACTTTGTCAAATGTTGAGGGATGTTTTTCGAATTAAATGCTTTGAGGTGATGTCAGTGCATAACCTCTCTGTGGAAAAGAATGTGAAAAATTACATTGTGCACCTTTTAAGTATCTGTGTGACATATTTAGCTTACTTTCTTGCTAAATGTTTTAAAAATGTGGAATTTGCATACGTGTTTATGCCATAAACCAGACTTCAAAATATTCTTTGCAGCCCTTTTATTTACTGATGACATGTGGCTTTTCATAATTGCACCTGAATGTTACTGCTTTAAATCAGGTTTTATAATGTTGTGGTTAACGAGCCTCAAAAGCAGAGCCGCTCATTAGACTGTAACAAACTTAACCATGGCTACCGCTCTGCACTACAGTCTGTGCTGTATCGACCAAGCTGGAGGAGGTTTGTACATCTAACCTTGACAGCCCTGTTAGGCTCTGGAGCTGGCTCATGATTAGTTTTTGAGCTTGTATTGATTTCTCTGGGCAGTGGAATAACGCTGTGCTTCCAACAGGTTGTGGAGGATGGATACGAGTTCTTTGCCAAACGCCAACTGGTCACCCTGTTCTCTGCGCCCAACTACTGCGGGGAGTTCGACAACGCAGGCGGCATGATGAGCGTGGACGAGTCGCTCATGTGCTCCTTCCAGGTAACGGCTCATGCTGCTGGTGTTTTAAGCTCAGTGGGTCGCATTTAATGTGGGGCCTTTGGAGTTTAAATATTTGTCCTGTTTCTGGACAGTTATCTTCACTTCAGTTCAGTAAAACATGCACAATAGGCTAATTCTCTTCCACTTCAAGATCTGGAGATGGGTCCCTAAGTGCTGCTCTGCTGTCACCCACTGCTTTTGCGTGTCACAGAGCACATTTCAGGCCTGGTACCCAGACTGGTTTATTTGGAGTTTGTCACGGTTATTTTTAATGGCAGAGTGCATTTCTATTCTCCAGTCAGTTATCTGCTATGTGAGCAGATGTGAACACATTATTTGACCAGTGTCTCTAATTCCAAGTTTGTGGCACTGTGAGACGTGGCTAAAGCTAGAGTAAATGCATTTATTTCACTTCTCTGACATCTTGTTTTCACCTGTGACTGCGTTCTCTCTTGTCCAGTCATCTCACTCTGATGTAGCTCCTCCTTAACTAAAGGCTAACAGGGCACTGAACAGGCCCTGTTAGTACTTGGGTAGATTGTTCCACCTGTGGGCCGCTTCGGACCCCTTAAACAGACTGGTGCGGTTCTCTTGGAGACACTTTCAGATTATCAATCCTCTCCATATCCTTGAATATGGAAGGATGGGTCAAATTCAGAAGACATATTTCCTTATAAATTCTGGTTATTCAAATGGATATTGTATAAAAGTGTACAAAGACACGTGACGAAAGACCAGAAATTCAAACTATACTTTTCCCATGATCTTCACAATCTTCATACAATAAATATTGTACAGTTAAGTTGAATAATACTGTGATGTGAAAACAAGCCCTTACATTTTCAACAGGTTTATTTAAGTTTCTGAATCCACAGCAATCAAAAATTGGATCATAATAGTTAAAAACATAATTAGAATGCATATTGTGCACTTACGTTGACAGAACTGACCTGTCCACATTGTTCAAAAAAAGAACTCTCCTCTGAGGTTGCACTTGAAAGCAGCATGATAGAATCTGAGGGAAAAATAAAACCTAAAACAGTCAAGGGGACATCCATAAACACTGACCATACAGTTTAAGTAGAGTAAAGGAGCCTACATAGACCATGATCCTCTGCTCTGTGTGATGATTTGAACACTCTTCCTTCTGTTTCCTGACCTCTGCCTCCTCCTGTCTTCCCGCTCAGATCCTAAAGCCGTCGGAGAAGAAGGCCAAGTACCAGTACGGAGGGGTGAACTCTGGCCGGCCGGTGACCCCCCCGCGCACCGCCCAGGCCCCCAAGAAGAGGTGAATCCCCAGCCCCCCCCCCCCCTGCATCACCCAGGTACAGGGGGCCTATCTAACCCCGCCCCCCTCCGCCCGACTCCACTGACAGCTCTTTTCTTAATGTGTCCGTGTACATACATCGCCGTGTATTCATTCTCTTGCCTGTTAACGTCGGTATTTTTGATATTATTAACCAATCTTACAGTGGTGGACTTTTGAATTTTGAGGTTCTGTGTTGTATAATAATAATAAGGACATGTCTTCTCTTCTTTTGAGACGAAGTCAGAATGTTTTTTTTTCTCTCTCGAGTGAAAGATCCAATAGATATAATATCGTTTTGCCTTGATCGCTCTGAACTATAGAGACGCCTCCCAATGTATTTAACGGACTGAGATTCCTGTGCAATGTTAAATCCGTGTCAGAAAAACACATGTATTTTTTTTAGGTTTTAACCCTTGCATGTGCACGTGTTGTTGTGCACTAATCACGTTTTTGTTTGGTTTCTTTTTTGTCGGACAGAGGGAGTTGAAAAAGGTTTATTGGATGTGAACAGACCGGCGTGAATGAAATATGAATTCAAATATGAGCAGAAAAAGAGAATTATATTTAAAAATGCGTTCTTTTTAATCAATTCTTCAACAGTTCTTATGATTTGTTTTTTTGTAGCAGCTCTGGAAATCTTCGTGATCGTCAAGTGAGTTGGTGTTTACAGGCTCTGCGGTGTTTTTTCATTTTGGAAATTGGAAAAAAAATACAAAAAGTCAGGTCAGTTGGCTAGATTGAGAAGAACTGTGATGTAATGTTCCAGTTGGAATACAGGATTTTTGAAAACTGAAAAGAGAAAGTACAGATTTAAATCTATCGAACAACTTCCAAACTCTCTCAAACCCTTTGACACATCCCTGGGCTTCACTTGCAGGAATGTTTTGGCCACTAGCACAGCTTTAGAACAGCTTTTTTAAACATAAAATAGACTCATAGACTCACAAGACTCTTTCTTACAAGTTTGAAAAGATAAAACGTTTACAATTGGATTGGAAGACATGCAATGGTGTGATTTTTGACACTAAAGTGCTGCTTTTGCATGAATTCGGATCTAGTCGTCCTCGGAGGTTGGTACTCGGGGTGACATTTTCCGAGTTCCTGTGCTCCATTTGTCAACTAAGACAAACTAAGAGCAGTACATTACAGATTATATAGAGCTATGACTCAAAACAAGTCTTTAAAACCAGGAAAATGCTCAAATCAGCCAAAATGTGGATCTAATTAAGTTAATTCAGTAACCCGGACATTGTTCTTACATCATTTTAGACTTAATTTCTGCTTTCGTTTACATTAGCTCCTTGTGACGTTAGCAACATTAGCATAACACAACATAACAGCGCATTTATAACCGCAAAGACTGCACAGGATCAACTTCACAGACAGAAAGGGAAACAAAAGGGATCTGTCTTTCACCAAACGCAGCGCGCCGCCACGTTCGATTCTCTCACTCGTGCTGCGCTCCAGTCGTTTTCGGAATTCCGACTTGTAAATTCGCACTGGGACGCTCTCACATCTCAGAATTCCTACTTGGAAACTCGGGGGAACATTTCAGAACCCCGAGTTTATCCGACTTAACCAATCCGACATGGTGGCGCACTGCCTTTGGGGAAAGTTTGTCCGCCCGCTGTCTGTGAAGCTGCTCCTGCGCTGCTACCTAAAAATACACTGTTAAGCTAATGTTGCTAGCGTATGCAACGAATTCATGTCAACAAAAGCAGAAAATCACTCTCTTAAGTGTTTTAACAGTGCAATAACAATGTCCGTGTTAATAAATTAACTTTATTGGATCCACATTTCACTGATTTGAGCACTTTCCTAGGTTGTTTTTTTTAATATGAGTCAAAATTGTACTTTAACGGCAACGAACTGCTTAGATTTTTGTCCAACTTGACAAACGGAAAGCAAAAGAACTCAGAAAATGTCTCTCTGAAGTCTGAGTTTCGACTTGCGAGTGGGTTCCCGAGTAAGAATTCCAAGACATAAGGCAGTTCCAGTGTAAATTTACAAGTCGGATCTCTGAAAATCCGAGCTCCGAAGTTAACCAGAACACTCGATTTGTCCCAAATTGTAGGCGGCTGATATCACTCTCACCTCACAAGGAGAAGGTTCTGGCACACGCTAATCCTCAAGCCGGGGACCTTTGACCTTTAATCTGGACCTATAGAAGCACCAGCCCTGATTGAAGGATGGGTCAAATTCAGAGGACAAATCTTCCTTCGGGGGACAGTAACGTGTGCCTGACCTTTGACCTTAGTCCACCAAAGACACACTTGATTTGACTCACTAAATTTGAGCAGAAATGGATCACGAAGTTACATCTCAGGTCTCAAATGTCACCTCACTTGACGATCGTGTCGTGGAAAAACACTTACCAGAGTTCCAAAGTTAAATAAATTCCTTAAATATTTTTTTCCACAATTTCTGGACACTCCTTGTTCATTTTTACTAATGAAATTGAGGTATATTTATGGACAAATCATCAACTCGTAAAGCACTGAAAGTATTTTGAATTAATTTATACATGAAGACTCAATGTTATAGAATTCAAAAAGAAGTTGCATATCTTGTCTTGACTGAGTAGGATCTGTCTTATAGTGCCCCCTGGTGTTGAAGTAATGTACAACAAAGATTTTATCCAAATAAATGAAAGTTTACAGGTCGGTTTTAGTGTAGGATGTTAAAGGTAAATAGCATTTAACGGTACACTGTCAAAACCGCGGATCTTTTCAGAAACAGTTGCCTCTTTTTAATTCCTTTTTTCAAATAAAGTTTGCCATCTTTCGTTTGATTGCTCTTGGAGGTAAACATTTGGTTGTGTTTTTGTTTTCTTTACACAGTGTTTACCTCTTATTTACATAATTTATTTCCTAAACTTAAGAGTCAATGTATTACAATGAGGTGTTACCAAAAGCTGTTTTGCAATTTGTACAAGTTTGTTTGAAAGTCTATACAGTTAAATAAAATGGATGGAAATAAGTATTGTGGCAGGTGTACTTTTTTATAAGGAGTTATAAGAGTTACTTATACCAGTGTTTTTCAACCTTTTTTGAGTTATGGCACACTTTTTGGGTTCAAAACAGAACAGAACATCAACTACAAAAAAATAAATAATAATAAATCTGGTGTATAATGAGTCAAATAATGTCTGTGCCACTATCTGGTTAGGGATCGTTCTCAATAAATATTTTTGTATCTAATATGTCAACAAAATGAAGTACATACATTTAGACCTGTTTTAATACACTTTCAAATTTTTATGTCCCAAATAAGTGCAATTTTGGAAATATTTACACATAAATTGCCTTTTTTTATCACATAATGGAAAAAACTGAAACCTCTTACCTTCACATAAGCAAACTACAGTTGAAACTTCAGCTAAATTGGTTCCTCTAAATTGATTTTTTTTTCCCCGATTTACCTTTTTTAAATAACAATAACAAACATGTTCTTTTAGTTTACACAAGTTTTACATAATAAAGTATAAGCTCACTTAACCCACCACTTGGTTCTGGAAGTTAAATTTTCCATTCATTTTCCTACAGAGTTTCAGAAAAAAAATGTATATTAAATGTTTAAAAGCTCATAAACTGCCAAATTACCAAAACTTTTTTTTTAACTGATTTTCTAATTTTGACTTTGTTTGGTGTATCAATACTAAATATAAAGTATAGTTTTACACCAATCAAGTTGATATTTGTGAAGAAAAAAGAAAAATGTTTAAAATAACAAGAAGTAAACAAAGAAATGACATCACGCTGGAGAGACAAAGCTTATGCACAATTTACACAAAAGAAACTTACTTTTTTGATCCTTTAAACATTACTTCAACAATATAAAAGTGTCACATTTATTTTTATTTGTCAAATAAAAATATCTGTGACATTCAGTGAGTTTTGGCTTAATTTCCTCATCATTTACAACAAAATTTTGAAATGTGCAGTGTATATCTTTACTGCATTTTAGTCAAATGAGTAGTCCGACCTGTCGTAGGGACTTTAAAGTTTTTCATGTGTTTTTTAACTTGACAGTTTCTTCTAATAAGACAGTTTGGTGGGAGGGCACCTGTGGTAAATATTTATCATAGTTTTATAATTGTGAAGTTTTTCTGACAGTTTAAATGATCATTCAACAAAATAAAGAGGTTATCAGATATAATTATTTGTCAAATCATAACTATTGTGTAATTTATATGGATTTTGGCCCCTGTTTACAGTCTGGTTGCTAGGTAACAGTTGTGGAATTACCTCTAACTATGTCATATTTGCTGCTCATGTCCAACCAGGAAGTAACATTATAAACATTACAAAAACTGTCAAACTGGGGACAAACAGGCAAAATGTTTAGTACAATCTTAAATATAATGACGTTCACTACGTTTTGGTGAAATGTGACGTCTAACCTGTCATACAGACTTTAGGATACAGTTAATCATTTGTAAAACGACTCAGCAGCTGCATCTTCCACTTGAATAACAAACGCTTGCACAGTTTATGTCTCGCTGCGGCTTTAATGGTCCTTCTTGGTCTCGCGGCTGAACGGACAGTAGGTTCTGGCCCTGGAGAAGAGCGCCCGGAGCGGCTCCCGGTACGCCCACATCAGCACGGCCAGCAGGAAGCAGGGGGCCCCCATGTGCAGGTAGGACAGGGCCCAAGCAAACGCCAGCCACAGCGCCACTCGCAGGAACTGAGCCGCCCAGTAGAGCATCTTCTCCTTCCGGGCGTCCTTCTGGCTCTGGAACTGAAGAGGCGCAGTGACAGGTGAGTCGTCATGATGGTTCTGAGACCAAAAGTGCACAAGAAGTGGGCGGAAAAGGCAAGTTCTGTTGTTTGTTTGATCAATTCAGAATGATAAAAAATAAGTACGTTCACAAACTAAATCCACATTGAATCACGTTTAATCTGGGGAATTTTTTTAGTTTAGAAAAATGCAACAATTTAGTAATCAAAACGATCAAAAACTATCAAAATGATCTCGATGGAACAGTCGACAAAATATTCTTGTAAAACGTTTTGAAAATACAGTATCTTCACCACATTTTACAAAAACAAATACTAAACTTTTGAGGAGAATGAAACAAACACCGAATGACTGGTAGAATTTCTGAGGATTTTTTGACTTAAAAAAAATTTTTTAAAAATCCCAGGTTTCAGAATGATTACAAATTAGGATTGTTGCCATAGCGATTAACTCTTTAAATATTAGCCATATCTTTTGAATGGGGAAAAAGTCAATTTAACACGATAACGTTAAATATAATTCTGATAACACTTCTGTCGACAAACTATTCTTTAAACATGTTAATGAGTTCGTCTTTGCCATATTTTACAAAACAAACACCAAACCCTGGAGGTGAATGAAATCAAAGTAAGCGCTAACGTCAGAGCCTGTGTCATGTCACTGTGATGAATAAATAAAAGTGTTGTACTTGACCCGTCGCGTTCCTCCTCCTCTCTCTGCGGGGGTTTGGTGGTCTTTGTGCCGTTAGCTCCATCGTCGAAAAAGAAAAAGTCTTGAGCACTTTTTCACAGCTGCTGAGGAGGGTAGGCCTGTGTTTCTTTGTCAGAGCTGGGATGCCGTCAAAACAAACAATGTTTAGGTTTGAAATGTTAGGATTTGTTTTTAATTGGTGGGTTCAGAATGTTATCTTTTGAACGAGAGAATCACAGGTCTAACCAAGTCCCTCTGTGACATCATCAATATGCGACGCACCATTGAAAATACAGGGACAATTTACAGACAACTGACACATTTACAGTACATTTCACATTTAAACCATCATTCGACAAAATAAAGGTGTTATCAGGTTATTTATTGTCAAATCATAACTATTGCGTAAATTATATAAATTCTGGCCCCGTCCTGCCAAGACCCAATTAACTTGCATGCCCCTGAGTCCTAAACTTAACCAAATGATGTGCTTCTAAACCTAACCCTAACCTTACCCTAATTGTGAAAAAATATATTTTAAAACATTTACGTTTTCTAGCATAGGCACCAATGCAAAGCATAAGTGGGTTGGGGGGAAAAAATGAAGCTTCTGGTCCTTGTTTACTGTCTGGTTGCTAGGTAACAGTTGTGGAATTACCTCTAACTTTGTCCAACCAGGAAGTAACATTATAAACTTTACAAAATCTGTCAAAATTGGGACAAATAGACAAAATGTTTGGTAAAATCTTAATGTTAACTACATTTTAGTCAAATATATACTTTAACCTGTTATACGCACTTAGAAACTGTATGTAAGATTTTAAATGTCGTAAACATGTTCATAACATTTACTGACAATTGTGTTGTGTCAACAAATGTTTTATTATTAATAAAACATGAGGAACAAGTTGTTGATGTAATTTGGTCTTTTGGTTCTTAAAGTGCCTCTGACAGGTTGGACTCATGTAACTAAAATACGGGTAAGATTAATATTTATAAATGTGGCTAATATTTTTTTGTTTTTCACATTTTATCGTGATTTAGCAATTTTTTTGTTTTGTAATATCACTTCCTGGTTGTTAACTATCAAAACATATGTAAACATCTTTATTTTGTTGAATTAATGTTTTAAGGATTAAAAAAGTTGTTTATTTTGGCTAAATGATGCATTACTTATTATTGGATGGAATGAGTCTGCTTACCAACCTGCTTACTTATACAATAGGTATAAAATCAAAATTTGAAAATCATTCAGACCAACCATATGCATTTTAAGATGATTATCTAGTGGTTCTAAGCTTTCACAGGAACCATGGCTTGTCCATAATATTGACCCTTTGCATGTGACGTCATGGAACGCCCACTTTGCCATGACGGACGGCGGAAGCGCTGTTTGTGCGAGGTAAAATGATCGAAATTTGCCCTAAACCTAACTATTAGTAAGCTAACATTGATCAATTTTACACGTAAAATGGTGATATCCTGTTGTGCGGTTGGCTGCACTAACAGGCAAAGCCGTAAGTCCAATGTAGCCTTTTATCGTTTACCTGTTTATGAAGACAGAAGACGGCGATGGGTAGCAGCAATAAATCCAAAGAACTGGAAGCCCTCCAAGTACTCACGGATTTGCAGTGAGCATTTTTTACAAGTTAAGTCAATGCCAATGTTACAAGTGTATGACATTTTACACGAAAACATATCTGAATATGTGAAACAGTCAAAGTTATGCGGGGCACGGCGTTAGTTATCCAGCCAAGAAATTAACTTGTATGTATGTATGTATGTATATAGACTCAAGCCTGCAAAATGGATAATACATATTACATCCACAGAATTATTATTTGTGAATAAAATATATTGATTATGATGATATTGACACAGAGAGACAGAGACATTGACAGACAACCATTCACTCTCACATTCATTCACTAGGGACAATTTAGAGTTCTCAGTTACCCTACACAGTCATGTCTTTGGACGGTGGGAGAACCCGGAGAGAACCCACGGTTGGCCACTGTCCAGGGTGTACCCCACCTAAGGCCAAAAGTCACTGGGACAGGCTCCAGTCACCCGCGACCCCTAACGGGAACAAGCGGTAGAAAATGAATGATATTGACGTTTTGATTAAATCGGTGAGCATGGCAGGAGGAAACAGGTAAGGGTCCGTTTCTAAGCTAGCGATCTTCACTTTCTCAAAATACCGCGCTTTGTGAGCGCGTAAAAGTTGTCCTGCTTCCACTGACAACTGAACTGAACATGAGTTAGAAGTAGCCATCGCTTAAGTGACAAAAATAATTGCAATCGCTGTGAGTTTGTTACTTTTGCGCTCCCCGTAATTCTGCGCTCGGATACTCTTGCCGTCCATTATGGTGCACCCACGTGATCGTGTGACGTAGGTGCAAAGGGTCAATACTGAGGGAGAAACATGTCTCTCTGCAGGTTAAACTTCTGTCAACACCGGTTCAGTTGTGATTTTAGTGCCCTTTTCAAAAACAGTAAGAGTGACAGATAAGTTTATACAGTACAACATACCAAGCATTTTTCATGACACAAACGGGTGACAGACTCTCCACAAAACTCACATAATGCACCTTTAATATTACATAATGCATCCATTGATACGTTCGTGAAATTGTACCGTTTAATCTATACTTTATTTAGTTAGCCGTACATCCTCCTGAACAAAAGGGGCACTGTCACTTTAAACTGAATCACTTCCTCAGTCGAAGCCCCGCCCAGTTAGCAGCGCGCGTGCTCTCCATATTTCATCTGGATCTCCTCCGAACACATGACCGCTGCCTCTGAGTCTTCCGCCTCATCATTTACACATCTACAGTGCAGTTTCGGCTCGTCTATCGAACCAGAAACGCAAGCTAAACCCGTCTTTTGCATCCTCTGGGCCACAAATAATACAGAAAGACTCGTTCGTGTGGGGAAATAGCTACTGTCAGATGTGCAAAGTGCTGAAATCTGCTGCTTTCACTGTGGACACGGCTCAAAATGTCCAAATGTCGTCGGAGAACACGAATGATGAGTCACATTGGCTTGTGTTTCTGGGTCTAAAGTTCATCCATGCAGGTACAGTTTGACAAGCTAACATTTTGCAACTGGATGTAGAGAATGCATGGCTGTTTTGCTATATGTGTTTTGTTACAATTCAACCTGTGCAAGTTTGAGTTGAGTTTGAGTAAACCTAATTTGGTTGGTGCAGCTGTATCTGTGTTGCAAAATTGCTGCTTAAATGTCGCAATGACTCCAAACACATTGCCTTATTTGCAATTGGAGCTTCATTCTGTGGTCACAAACAGCAATTAAATCTAATGTTCAAAAATTAATTTCCAAATGAACTGTTGCATTAATAAAACAATCTCCAATACATTCATAGCAACGATACACTTTGCTAAATGGATGGACGATATTGACATAAATGAATATAGCGAGGTATTTTGATAACAATATTCAGAAAATATTGTTACTTTATCAGAAACATGCCTTTTAAACGTTTAAACGAGGTTTAATAATCAGACATTTGTGAAATGTCTGTAATCAGTGTAGAAACATCACGTTTTACCTTTTATTTGAAAGTTTACAGCAGAACTTTTTATATTTATATTTTATCAACCTCTTTTGTAGCATTTTTCCTTTCAAAACAAGATTTACGATATCTAAAATTTGATATATTGTCCACCTCTAGTTAATAGTCTTTTTTAACCATAGCTCACATGTCAACGTACTGCAAAAATATACATCCTCATTTTCCACTATTGCAAGTAAAGTTCAGTGTTAGATTTTAATTTCAATTGTTCTCGGGCCAATCACCTATCAGTAAAAACACACGTTAGGAGCAGAGTTCAAACTTTGAGGAAGTTGAGGAGAGACACCACAGACAAAACTCAGTTCTCTCACATTCTCTAAGCGTTCACCTGGAAACAACAACATTGTCCAATCTGCACCTAAAGATGTTTTATTGTTACATAAATCAACTACATCCATAGATGTATACTGGTCCAAATCTGTGTAATTCCTCATTCATCCAGGAGTGATACCACATAACAGGTTTAACAGGTAACAAAAGCAGGGTTTCAGGTGAAACTTAAGCAAACTGATAACAAAGGCAGGTCATTCAGGCTCATTCAGCCTGGAGCAGTTCCACAGATTACTATCAAACTGTCAAATATTCTGATGGGTTGTACAGAAGGATTTGTTGATGCCTAATTCTAAGCCTAGTTTATGAATGTATGGACTTGAGATTAGAATTGTTCGTGCCATTTTTTCAGAAAGATCTAGTTTACTCAACTATTTAAGAATCCCTCAGCTTTTTTTTTTTTTTTTTTGCATCTAATATGTCAACAAAATGAAGCAAGAAATTAAAACCTTGCTCTGTGCATTTATCAGATTTATTTGTCCCAAATATTTTTAAAAATGTTTTACACAAAATATATGTATAAAAACCTTTAAATCTTTTCAATTACAGAAGAATTTTTAAATCAATATTTCTAAAATTAATATTCTTTTCCCAGTTCACCTGCAGTATCTCGCCTACAATGACAATGATTCAAATTCTGCATATCTTCTTGAAATTAGTATTTAAAACCATTTCTATTCTTTTTAATTAGATAAAAAATAACTGAATCAATAATTGTGATCAAGGTGAGGAATTTAAAAAAAAAAAAACACGGCCCGGCGTTAACCTGTAAGTATTGAGCCTTAAAATAATACTGCACATGTCTAATTTACTGACTGGTTAGTTTAGACCGTAATGATTGTGGTAGACTTTGAACTCATGTTTCATTTTAACAAAAGTGCGATGTTTATTTCCCCGTAGGTCACTCTTCGCCGCTCTAAACCCGGGACATCCCGCACCTACTTCAACAATGAACTGGCCTTTCTCACAGTGAACAATGGTGAGGTTCAGGCGCAAAACCTGCATTCCTGTCTTGGCTGTTCTCTTCCTCGTCCTCGTCGTTTCCGTGGTGCTGAGGAACCTACCGCCAGAAGACACCAACCCCGTCAGCCTGGTCCAGCCCGCCAAAACGGACCAGAAAGACGACATGGCTCACGGCAAAATCACAAAAGTGCCTATGCCCGCCCGCCCGGAGAGAGATCCACAACTGGAGGAAGCGATGAGAAGATTCCCCCCACCGAATTACTACGTGCACGTGTTCTACTATCCCTGGTACGGTAATCCTGCGTTTGACGGGAAGTACGTTCACTGGGACCATCCGCAGCTGCCGCACTGGGACGCTAAAGTGGCCCAGGGTTACCCACAAGGCAGACATGTCCCTCCAGACGACATCGGGTCCAACTATTATCCAGCGCTGGGCCCGTACAGCTCCAAAGACCCGGCCGTGGTGGAGAATCACATGCAGCAGCTGCGAATGGCGGCTATAGGTAACTAACATCTACTCACATTGTTAATATGCAATTATTTGACCCAATAAGCAGTCTAAAGGTAAGTTAAACATGGACCGGCCTCCTGCTGGTGCCAGAGTCAGGTTTAAACATGGACCGGCCTCCTGCTGGTGCCAGAGTCAGGACTAAACATGGACCGGCCTCCTGCTGGTGCCAGAGTCAGGACTAAACATGGACCGGCCTCCTGCTGGTGCCAGAGTCAGGACTAAACAAGGACCGGCCTCCTGCTGGTGCCAGAGTCAGGACAAACATGGACAGGCCTCCTGCTGGTGCCAGAGTCAGGACTAAACAAGGACCGGCCTCCTGCTGGTGCCAGAGTCAGGACAAACATGGACCGGCCTCCTGCTGGTGCCAGAGTCAGGACTAAACAAGGACCGGCCTCCTGCTGGTGCCAGAGTCAGGACAAACATGGACAGGCCTCCTGCTGGTGCCAGAGTCAGGACTAAACAAGGACCGGCCTCCTGCTGGTGCCAGAGTCAGGATAAACATGGACCGGCCTCCTGCTGGTGCCAGAGTCAAGATTAAACATGGACCGGCCTCCTGCTGGTGCCAGAGTCAGGACTAAACATGGACCGGCCTCCTGCTGGTGCCAGAGTCAGGACTAAACATGGACCGGCCTCCTGCTGGTGCCAGAGTCAGGACTAAACAAGGACCGGCCTCCTGCTGGTGCCAGAGTCAGGACAAACATGGACAGGCCTCCTGCTGGTGCCAGAGTCAGGACTAAACAAGGACCGGCCTCCTGCTGGTGCACAGAGTCAGGACTAAACATGGACCGGCCTCCTGCTGGTGCCAGAGTCAGGACTAAACATGGACCGGCCTCCTGCTGGTGCCAGAGTCAGGATTAAACATGGACCGGCCTTCTGCTGGTGCCAGAGTCAGGACTAAACATGGACCGGCCTCCTGCTGGTGCCAGAGTCAGGCCTAAACATGGACCGGCCTCCTGCTGGTGCCAGAGTCAGGATTAAACATGGACCAGCCTTCTGCTGGTGCCAGAGTCAGGACTAAACATGGACCGGCCTCCTGCTGGTGCCACAGTCAGGGCTAAACATGGACCGGCCTCCTGCTGGTGCCAGAGTCAGGATTAAACATGGACTGGCCTCCTGCTGGTGCCAGTCAGGACTAAACATGGACCGGCCTTCTGCTGGTGCCAGTCAGGACTAAACATGGACCGGCCTCCTGCTGGTGCCAGTCAGGACTAAACATGGACCGGCCTCCTGCTGGTGCCAGTCAGGACTAAACATGGACCGGCCTCCTGCTGGTGCCAGAGTCAGGACTAAACATGGACCGGCCTCCTGCTGGTGCCAGTCAGGACTAAACATGGACCGGCCTCCTGCTGGTGCCAGTCAGGACTAAACATGGACCGGCCTCCTGCTGGTGCCAGTCAGGACTAAACATGGGGAATCAGTGTTTCAGTTTTATGCATCTTAAAGCTGGTACAATCTTCCTCCAGGCTAAAAACAGTTCTGTTTCGCGGTGCATACGACTGAAAGATTTATCTGCACTCTTCACCTTTAAAGTAATTTTTTTGATGATTTCATATGTCTTTATCAGTTTTCTGATGTATTGCAAATAAACTTGCCTGCCCTTGGGATGTAACGATTTCAAATTTAACCTGTTATTGTGAGAAGAAAAATCTTGTTTTTATGATTTATTCACAATTGTTGGCAAAATTATCAAACATTAATTCTTTAATTTTCTTTCTTTGACAAGTCTAATGCTTACTAGTCCTCTGGCTTTATGAAATCAAACTTTCTGAATGAAACAGTAATGATCAGCACAGAAACAGCCAGATAAAAGGAACTTTACATGTCGATTAGTCGATTCATCTTTGCAAACCTATGGCAACATTGACCATCACTTTTTTGTTGACTTTTGACATTGCTGTTCTTAAACTTACTTTCATTTGTTTAAAGGACAAATATTATGCTAAATTGACTTTTTTGGAGTATACAGTACATTATACTGAAATGACTCATTGTTGCTGCCCACAATTCTCATGATTATTATTTTTTAGTTCTTACAATTACATTGTGACCTGAATAATCTCGATTATTGATTAACCAAATATTCTTCACATTGTCTCATTGTTAACCCCATATTTTTTTAATGCAATTTTGTAGAATGCTCGGAACAGAAGTGCTACATTGCCTTTCAGGGTTGTCAGAAGTATCTAAAATCAGATACTAATCAATACTTTAACTCGGTGGTGTTGTTTTTTTTTAGTCCCAGCACTCTTTTTGGGTTTAATAGCATGGCATACCATTTACTTCTAAGACATGACAAAATCAGACCATTTAATAAAACACATGGTGTGTAATGAGGCAAATAATGTTTGTGCCATTTTCTGGTTCTTTAAATTTGACAGTGATGGTGATGGTTTTGTGTTGTTTTTTTGGTGCAGAAGTTGCTCAGGACACTCCAAAAAGGTAAATTAGTGGATTACATCCGCATTTGTGAATCTGTTTACTCAAATTGGAGGCACACTAGTGTTCCCCAGCACTCTGACTGAAAATCAAGGCTTTAACTGGTATCAAAACTAGATACTCGTGAGCAAGTATCGATACTAAAGAAATGACATGAAGAGTGTGACCTGTCCTGAGCAGCTGTAGAATGATCTTGAGCTTTATCAGAACCCGTTTAAGAGTGCGTTGTTCACACTTACATATTGACCAGATTAAAACTAGAACTAAACCAGGACCAGATGAGGACTAAACAAGGACTAGAACATGACTAAGTCACTAAAATGGGCTCAATTTAGGACCAATAAGTGTGAACACACTATCAGACCACATGGTAACAAAGAAACTACTATTATTCTGTGTTGAAAATGTCAGTCTATGAGTTAGAGCACATGGTATCTAGTCTGTTCCTTAGTATTGAAATCCAAAGATTTCCTATATAATGGAGGCTTTTGTTGTTGCAACAATTAATCAACTAATCCTGACTAGTCAACTATGAAAAAATAATTTACTATGATAATTCATAATTGTTAACTGGACTATACAGACTCTAAAACACACGTCAAAAGACTTTTCATAACAAAGACATGAAAATGTCAACATATAATTAAAAAAAAAAAATTAATTGATTTTCATCAATAATACACTCAATTCATAAATATTCTCTCTCTAGAAGCCACCACTCTCCATATTTAAACCTTTATTTGGCAGAATAGGCATTTAAAAAGTCTAAATAAACTATAGAAATAATCGTTTGACCAGACTTTTTTTTTTTTTTTTTTTTTTAAACCTAGTCGAGTACTAAATCGTTACAGCCCTAATTGCTACTGTCATGTAAAGGAATATAACTGATAATTGTACTCAAAAGGATTTTTTTTTCTTTCATTCAACACCAAGGCTTCAATAATCTGTAAATACCTTCATCAGTTCTGGCACGTTTCAGTGGACCTGAGCTCCAAAGCGTTTCATCCTCCTGGCCTTCATCAGACGTCCCACAGCAACAGCACAACTTTTTGGGGGCTAAGACACATAATATATTCCACAATAAAATAAGAAATTCAATATCATAATTTTGCTCATATGTGTGTCTCTAGTTAATCTAGTAATGATCTTTTGTGCACTTGTGGTCTTGGTTACTGTTACCAGGGGTCATGGCTGTGTCCTGGTATCCTCCAAACCAGAAGGACGACAATGGAGAGCCCATAGACAACCTCATGCCTCTGCTGCTGGACATTGCCCATCGATACCACATTAAGGTATTCCACTGTTAGATCAACTCCACTGACATACATTGTTCCTCCAAATAATGCCCATGTACATTTATTTTTATTTCATTGAGATTATCAACCACATAAAGGTTGAAATACAGTGACTAGATAAAAACTACTCACAAAAATGTATTGATGAAAATCAGAAATGTTCTGATTTTCTTTGATGAAAATCAGAGAGGCCAAATATTGTTATTAGCCTTTAAACATGCTCTTGAGTAACTTTAATTTTCCATCTCATGTTTTGAAACAAACCAAAAAAAAGTTTATGGACTAAATGAAAGTATTTTTCTGTGGTCTGCCTGACACTGAGTGAATTCAGCCAGCAGATGGCGCCTAGCACTATACACGATTTAGTTATGTTATGTCTTTAAGAGACTGACGATTAGCCTAGCAGGAGCAGTGATCGTATTTAGACAGCCAAAATACTCCAAATGAGTCTGGCGATGATTCGAGGACTTAAAACAGAAGACTCTCAGATAAGTGAGGTATATGACCTGAAAAAACAAGGGAGTTCAGCTGCAGCAGGGAGTGTTTTTAGAAGTCGAAGAAGAGACATTCCTCAGAATGGTGTGAATGCAGCTAAATGCAACCTCATGTATGTTTTTGATGACGGAACATTATTAGAACATGGTTAAAAGCTCAAAAAATCACTGTAGCAGAATGTGTCCTTTAATAATGTCACTGGCATTCATCTAAGAAGTGTTTAGTTTTAATAGTCTATTGTCCAGATAATGATTATGATGATTAAAATACAACTTTTTTTTATATATATAGTTGACTAGATACGATTATTCAATTATTTGTTGCAGACCTAACGTTGACATCACTTTTTAGTTGTCTCATTTGACCTTGCTATTATTTAAGTTTTGTTATTTTGTTTAAAAGACACATATTATTCTAAATTGACTTTTTTGTTCCCTCATCAAAAACATACCTGGAGTTGCATTTAGCTTCATTCACGCTAGTTTGATGAATCCTGGTTCGAAAATCCTCTCCCCTCAGAGAGTCAAACACCTCCTTCTGAGTTTTCCCCGATGTGTGACGTTTTCTCGATCTTCTGTGCTGTGTTTAAGCCAGTCGTTCTGAGCATTTCTGCCGTCTAAACACAATCACTACAACTGCGTGGCTACTTCATCTCCCGGAGAACTTCACTTCCAGTTTTTTGTTTGTAAAGTGTGTAATTCCCTCTGCAGCCACTAGATGGCACCAAAACTCTGTGACGTAGGAAACAGCAGAGATGCAGATGTTAATTTAGTTTGTTTAGTTCTAAAACATGAGATGCCAAACTTAAAATAGTCAAGAGCATGTTTATAGGCTAATAACAATACAAATAAGGCATCATATTTGTCATTTAAAGCGGCACTATGTGATTTTTCTGCTGGGAGGTTGTTTCCATTAAGATGTTATTGCTTTGCCCGCAATATTCCACTGTAATGCATTAATACTTTAAATGTACTGCATTTATTCAATTACAGGTGTTTTCTTGTTTGAAACTTACCGTTAAACGTGCATTCTAACTTGACTTACAATGACACCTTCTCCATGGAAACAATCCCAACCAGAAGATTTACATAGTGCCGCTTTATTACTTGCTCAAATTCAAACATATCTTTCTTCACAGGTCATTTTCCACATCGAGCCGTACAGCGGACGCGACGAAGTCAACATGTTCACCAATGTCAAGTACATCATTGACAAGTACACCCTGTCTACGTCTGATCATAAATATATTTCAAGTTTGGCTCTCATCTGACCTGTTTTCCCCCTTAGATACGGAGAGCATCCCGCCTTCTTCAAATACCGGACCACCAACGGCAAACTCCTCCCTCTTTTTTACATCTACGACTCTTACCTGATGAACTCCGAACAATGGGCCAAGCTCCTCAAGCACACGGCCAGTGACAGCATCCGAGACACCCCTTACGACGCCATTTTCATCGCCTTGCTGGTGGAGGAGAAACACAAACGAGATATCCTCACCGCCGGTTTTGACGGACTTTACACTTACTTCGCGACAAACGGATTTTCGTACGGCTCCACGCTGAAAAACTGGGACACAATCCGAGCGTTCTGCGAAGATAACAACTTGATTTTCATTCCGAGCGTAGGACCGGGGTACATCGACACAAGCATTCGTCCGTGGAATTTCCAGAACACTCGCAATCGTATTAACGGGAAGTATTACGAGACTGCCTTGAGTGCTGCGTTGGAAGCTAGGCCGGATTTCATGTCGATAACGTCCTTTAACGAATGGCACGAGGGCACGCAGATAGAGACGGCGATACCCAAAACGAGCCAGACGGTGTATTTGGACTACCTGCCCAATAAGCCCACGATCTACCTGGAGATAACTCGCAAGTGGGCGGCCATATTTGGAAGCGAGAGAAGAAGGTGGCAAGACTGAAATTTTGAGCCATAACCAAAGTGGATTCGTAATTGTATTGTAAGTTGTAATTACACTGAATTAACTTAAGGAGACATTATGTGAAATCTGCATTCATGATTTTTAACCATGTTCAGATTATAGTTATGATCGCATTTGTTACTCTAGCCTTCAAAGAATGCCCCCAAACCTGGAGCAAAGCCAATAGTCTAATGTTCCATAGATTTGAAACGTGGACCGGGGGGGCACAGACTTCCTCCAGCTCTTCCACAGACACCTCCTCCAGCTCCTCCGGGGGATTCCGAGGCCACAGAGGAGCCAGTGTGCCAGCTGGCTCTCTACATAAAGGAGCAGCAGCTCTACACCAACCTCCTCGTCCTAGCTCTAAGGGAGCGCCCAGCCACCCTGAGCAGAAAAGAACAACTTCCTCGTATTTGGAGGAGCTGGTTTTCATCCCAGCCGCTTCACACTGCTCAAAGTCAAGCATACACTGTGAACAGGTCTGACTAACTGCAATGTGAACACCGCTCCTGCTCCGGTCATACAGGGACCAGGCAGCCCTTAGCAAAGGGCCCCTGACCCCTTACTCCTGGAGCACTCCCCACAGGACACCTCCTCTTCTTAAACAGACGGATCACCGCCCCGGTTTGCCAGTCTAGAGGTATTGTCCCAGACAGTCATGCGATATTGCAGAGACAGTTCAGATCCTCAGGGCGGCTCTCATCTGCCTCTGGAGCCTTCCACCAAAGAGCTTCCACTGTGGGACAGAGCCTGAGGATCCTGCGATGGAAGCCACCATCTCCCAAGCCACTGAAACGGTCACTGAAAACGTCACTAATAAAATAAATCTACAAAGTAAGATTTGACAATGCTTAAACAAATTCATATAATTGTGATTTCAATTATGACCCACATAATTATGATTATGTTGAGGTTTTACATAATCTGATCAAGACAATATATTGCACTGACTATGAAGCAACTATCAGTTAATGTCATGTTGCTAAGAATCTGTGCTGCCTTTTGCCTTTGCAGCATGGTTCACTCCCCACTGTTGTCAGCAGAGGGCGCTAGACCACTAATCCACTTACTAATAAGTGTATCTGTCAAATTCAAAACAAAAGTGCTGCAATTGTATTTATTTTTCACAAACATGTAAAATAAAAGCCTCGGAAGTATTTTATATAGAGACAGGATAAAGCAAAAAATCTCTGTTTTTTTTTTTTTTTTTTTTTTAAGTCTTTTTTAATCATTATTATAAGCCAAAAAATTCTGAAGGGCACTGTCAATAGCAACATGTGATTTGTGACTGTTTATTTTGTATGAATTCTCTGAACTGTTCCTGTGCGTCTTATGACTGCACAGCTTTGCACTTTTGTTAATAATACTCGGCATGTTATGAAGGTGATAAATGGGAGCTGTCAGATGCTTCAAACACCACTGGAACCTGTGAATTTATTACTGAAATGCTCCTCGGAAATAAAGATTTAAAGTTATTTCTTTTCTGTGACTTATTAGTAATCCTGCAGTCTTTGTGTTGATTAATCAGCCGATGGTGTTTTAGTCAACCAACATTTTTATAGTCGATTAATTATTTAGATTAAAAGGGTTTCTATGGCACAACAGCAAAAAGAAAACGTGGGGTGAGTTAGCTGAAGATTTTGGAGTGACTCGTGTTTAATCAAACTTGTTTATCTGTAACACATAAATAGAATGTTTCCTCATAGTTTTCTATAAAAGTAGTTGTTGCATGTTTGGGTCAGAGACGTGGAGATTCTTTATGGTTTCGGTAGCTTTTGCTGCACCCCCTTTTAGTCGACTAATCAGTCAATGAGACGTGTCTTTAGTCGACTACAGCCTTACTTATTAGTTATACTTATAAGCCTTCTGTAAAATACTTGTCACAAATGTAGAATGGGGATTTATATTCTGGATGTCGTTAATGCAGTTTAAGTGGACCAAATCACTTTTGGTTTCAACGGGGAAAAGTGTGTCAGCAGAGGGCACAAGGACTCGTTCTCTGCCTTCACACTGAGGAGTGAAGCAGTATGCACAAATCTATAGTTACTGTTACTGCTAACTATCGGGGAGCGTCTTTTTTGAGAATTGTCCACAGTTTGAGAATTTAAATGATGAGAATGAGTCAAGGGGAGAAAGGGGAGATGGCCTTAAAGGTGCATGGAGTGATTCTTTTGGTCCGTCTGGTCTATACCTGTGTATAGTGTTGTTTGGAATGTTCCACAGTGTGATGACATGAAACATATCTATTTTGCATTTATCATGCATTTATTTCTATCACTCAAAAATGCTTTAAAACATGCATTGCCTCTGTAAGCAGGCTCCACTCCACAGATCTGGCCTGGTGGAATCACATACATAGATCATATGATTGATAACAAGCTTTATATTATTCATGCATACAGTTGAACCTGATGGAAAGTTTAACAGTTTCCGCATTTAAGTGTGCACTATGTGACTTTAATGTGAGACAAGCATGTTTATGTCTGAATTTCTGAAGGAGTTGTGCAAAAAAACACAAATCATCAAAATCAAAGTATATTTTGTGTTTTCCCCAAAGAGTATAAAATAAAAGTAGCAGTTTGTGAAAAACTGAGATCACTGGGCACTGTCTCCAGCTAATAATAAAATAAAAAGTATTTTAAGTAGTTGTGGATGAATGGCTCAACAATGGACATGTCACCCATTGAACATGTTTGGGACGCTCTGGGTTGGTGTAAATGTGTAAACGTTTGTGTTGCAGTTCCAGCCAATGTCCAGCAACCTCGGCGGCCATTTTGGAGGTCAGACCAGACACTGACTGGTTTTCTGACCCCCCCAGACCTCCACAATAAAGCAAGACATTTCAGATTGGCCTTTTATTGTGGCCGACCTAAGGCACACCGGAGCAATATACATGCTGTCTCATCAGCATCTTGATATGCCACACCTGTGAGGTGGGATGGATTATTAATATTAATGGTAATTGATCAGTAGGAAATTTGTGAATAATATTTAAGAGAGATGGGTCTTTTATGTATAAGTTTATTTGAGTTCAACTTATGAAAAATAGGAGCAAAAACAAGTGCTGCGATTATAGATTTGTTCATTCATTCATTCATTCATTACCGTTAGATTTGTTCAGTGTATACTAAATAAAGGTTTACATATGGTGACTGGAAACATGTAGATTAAATAGAGGCTATTTACGTACAAAGAGTTTATAATGATAATTTCTTTCTTTCTTTCTTTTTTTTTTTTTTTTTGACATTTTGAGCTAATAATGTTGCTGTTTTACTTTTATTTTTTTTCATAGGATGCTGTTTTTTTGCATACGTTTTAGAGTCTGTACAGTCCAGATAATGATTTCGATTATCAAAATACTGCAATTATTTTTAAATACAAAACGCGACAGTCCCACACAATAACCAGCGCGGCTTTAGCCTTTAGCCTACATTAACCCGCTGCTTTGTGCGGCAGCTGCGTCTTCTATCGATCGGAGCATTGACAAACGTCCCTCGGGCTTTGACGCTCTCGTGCACGTGTCGCTTGTACGTTTCATCCTATAGGCGCGCGTCACCGCCGCTGCTGCTGCCGCCGTGCACTGGGTCATTCACGTGCACGCTGCTCATGACTCGACAAACGCGCACGTTCAAAGGAAAAAAAAAAAATCTACCGTGACGCTAAAAAGTGATATTTCTCAAACGCTCCTTCAATAAATCCGCGGACACACGTAACCGTCCGTGCTTTTCGGGTCGACTGCGTTACCTTTGCGCTGCGACTGACGCGTAAATGTCACCGAAATGGAGGTGTTTTTATTTATTTTATTTATTTTACGCGTGTGTTTTTGAACGCGCGCATCTCTCATCCGTCCCTCTCTCGCTGTGATTGGCGCCGCAGCTGCAGTGACCGTAAACAGTGACACCTAAAAGCGCATGGGCAGCCGACAGCAGCATTATTCCAGCAGCGCGACATCCATCCTCTCTCTCCAGAGTCCGGAGCGGAGCGGCGCGGATTCACGGTCATTCGCGAACGCCGAGCGGAGAGTTGCGAGCGAGAAACGCGTCATTTCGGCGATACCGTACTTCGGCGTGCACGGATAATGGAGTAAAATACCGCTACACCCCGTCGTCTACGTCAGAGAGCATCGTTCCTTTAAAGGGGGGGAAAAAACAGACGATGGATTCTCGCTCGTCGCTGGATTTTCTTGTGCTGCTGGATAAACGCTTCGCTTTGCCTCCGATGCGTCCTCCTTTTCTTCCTCCTCACCGCGCATCCCGGAGAGGAGACGACGAGCGGAGGAGATGAGGAGAAGATGCGATTTTCACCATCGAGATGGTGAGTGCGTGCATGGGTATTTATTTGTTGCGTCCCTGGAGAAATATGAAACGTGCTTTTTCTGGGTTTTGTCGCCAATTTTACGCACCGAACACGTACAGTATGCGGTCCATACACATTTTGCCATGTTTGTTCGTTATCGTCGACGCTGCGCAAATTGAATTTTTCTCGAGCAGTTCAACTTCAATAATGCAGCGGCACCATCCGAGCACTCTGTAAAGCAGTGTAAAAGGACAACCATTTTATACCAGTACGTGGCCCGGCTATAGCATCCAAAATGACCTTCAGTGCCGCTGGTTGGACACAGACCAACGCTCACCTATCGCGACGGAATGGATTTTACGTACGAAATATAGTGTGGTGTTGGCATTTGACGTATGTGATGTATTTATTGTACGGAAAGCAACATGTTACCAAAGGTTAGGAGTGAAAGATGCTGAGGATGCAAGGCAGTCTACTACACCGTGCGCGTTTATGGTCATGTACGGAACCTTAGTGTGGCTGGCTAAAAAAAAAAAAAAAAAAAAGAAAGTGCAAGCAAGACGTTTATGTAAGCTCAAGGAGCATGTATCAAACTGTGGAACTGGAACTGTGATGGAAAGAATAATAGCAGCATTTATCTGAAAATGGCACACAGTCTTGGCTGCATCACCATGGAAACACCATAAATTACCATTGAGAGCAGGTGCTGGTCTCATATGGGGGTTTAAAGCACCTTTGGGCAGCGCTACAAAAAAGAAAGAAAAAAAAAAGAAAGAAAAAAAAGCATACATTAGTTAAAAAGATTTGAATTAAGTTGAGACACTACAGGCACAACTACATTTTTTGTCAGTTTTCTCAATATACAGCTTTCACATCTAACAACCAGTCTGCTCTGTATCGTTTCATTTCATCAACTTGCTTTCTTTCATACATTTATATATATATATATATATATATATATATATATATATATATATATATATATATATATATATATATATAATTATACCTTTTATAAACCTAAATAACAATTTTAAGATATTATTTTCCCCATCCTCTCAAAAATGTTATATAGAGATTTTTTGTTATATAGAGTTAGAATTAGAACGTCTGAATAATTGAAAATGTTTTATTTGGCTCCAGTCGCCACCATTCTGGAAAAAATTGGAAGGTCAATTGTTTGCAAATATCCCCCAAATCCTTGACAATTTGGATTTGATATAATTTAAAAAAAAAAAAAAAAAAGATATATATAATTTTTGGCGTATATTTCCAGGCGTGTAACCACAGCGACCAACGACTTCTACATGTTTACAAATCCTCTTATGTGACAGACCACCACGGCTATAATCTTTGCATTACAGCGCGAATATGATATTGGACCACAGTAAAGACCTCGAGAACGGGAAACAATGGATATAGATTAGAGTCTATGTCTAAACACTGACCATGGATCTGAGGTCAGTCAGGTCAGTGGGGAATATGAGAGTGTTGATATCCAGACAAATATACATGCCGTAATAGGACATCTTAACTGTAATCGTTCAATAAAGGATGTAAATAGAGATGGGAAAAGAACTGTTCAATATTTATGGCACAATATGTAGACAATATTATGAAAATCCATCATAAAGATATTAAAATGTGCCTGTTATTGTCTTTGGAGGTTCAAGAATTACATAAAAAGTGGACGGAGAGAAAATTGCAGGGATGTCACTTTTTATTTTTTAGCATTTTTGATAATACAGGACCAATCTGCTGCTAAAGATGTTTGATTTTTTAATGTGTTACGGGAGAATAGCTGGTGTGGATTTCTAAAACAAGTTAAACAATAAAAATGCAGAGAGAATGAGTCTGATCAATGAGTTGGTTTATTCACTGGTACCAAAGTGAATAGTCACCTTTCCCTGACAGAGTGATAGAACACAGGCTTTTTATACACAAGACATAGATGGAAACATAGTTATCACATCATGATGAATCAACATGAAACATCAAGAGCAAGGACATATATGACTATCAATATTTATTCAAAACAACAGCTCTCAGTTGTGTTTCCAGCTAAAGTCAGATTTCAGAGTTAAAGGACTAGAAGCCCATTCTCTATCTTTGTGAAGTTCAAGTTAACCGTAGCTGTTCAGAATGGACAAGTCAGAATGAGAATGCAAAACTTATAACTGCGATTACAATCCATCCTCTTGTGACAGAATGTTTTGTTACTGTTACACACAATAATCTGTAATCAATTTAATCATTAATATAACATATCTTTATTGTCAGAAAACAAGACACACATGAAACATACAACAAAATCTGGAGATTCATTTTCTTCACCATAAGCCCACTCTCTGCTTACCCTCTGACGTCTCTCCTCCCCACTTCCGGGGAAAGCGCAGATGTGGCTCCAGCGGTGGGAGCTGTGCTATCACATGCTCAGGAAGTTCTTTTGTTTCGTGAGAGTTGGACCGCTGCAACCGTGTGAAGCATGAATCCATGTGCCCCGCTCGGCAGTCCCACAGCGATGTCGGAGACCATGTGCCCCGCTCGACTGTCCCACAGCGATGTCGGAGACCATGTGCCCCGCTCGGCAGTCCCACAGCGATGTCGGAGACCATGTGCCCCGCTCGACTGTCCCACAGCGATGTCGGAGACCATGTGCCCCGCTCGACTGTCCCACAGCGATGTCGGAGACCATGTGCCCCGCTCGACTGTCCCACAGCGATGTCGGAGACCATGTGCCCCGCTCGACTGTCCCACAGCGATGTCGGAGACCATGTGCCCCGCTCGACTGTCCCACAGCGATGTCGGAGACCATGTGCCCCGCTCGACTGTCCCACAGCGATGTCGGAGACCATGTGCCCCGCTTCGACTGTCCCACAGCGATGTCGGAGACCATGTGCCCCGCCGACTGTCCCACAGCGATGTCGGAGACCATGTGCCCGCCGACTGTCCCACAGCGATGTCGGAGACCATGTGCCCGCTTCGGCTGTCCCACAGCGATGTCGGAGACCATGTGCCCTTCGGCTGGCCCCCAGCGTTGTCGGAGACCTTGTGCCCCGCACGACTGTCCCACAGCGATGTCGGAGACCATGTGCCCCGCTCGACTGTCCCACAGCGATGTCGGAGACCATGTGCCCCGCTCGACTGTCCCACAGCGATGTCGGAGACCATGTGCCCCGCTCGACTGTCCCACAGCGATGTTGGAGACCATGTGCCCCGCTCGGCAGTCCCACAGCGATGTCGGAGACCATGTGCCCCGCTCGACTGTCCCACAGCGATGTAGGAGACCATGTGCCCCGCTCGGCAGTCCCACAGCGATGTTGGAGACCATGTGCCCCGCTCGACTGTCCCACAGCGATGTCGGAGACCATGTGCCCCGCTCGACTGTCCCACAGCGATGTCGGAGACCATGTGCCCCGCTCGGCTGTCCCACAGCGATGTCGGAGACCATGTGCCCCGCTCGGCTGTCCCACAGCGATGTCGGAGACCATGTGCCCCGCTCGGCTGTCCCACAGCGTTGTCGGAGACCATGTGCCCCGCTCGACTGTCCCACAGCGATGTCGGAGACCATGTGCCCCGCTCGACTGTCCCACAGCGATGTCGGAGACCATGTGCCCCGCTCGACTGTCCCACAGCGATGTCGGAGACCATGTGCCCCGCTCGACTGTCCCACAGCGATGTTGGAGACCATGTGCCCCGCTCGGCAGTCCCACAGCGATGTCGGAGACCATGTGCCCCGCTCGACTGTCCCACAGCGATGTTGGAGACCATGTGCCCCGCTCGGCAGTCCCACAGCGATGTTGGAGACCATGTGCCCCGCTCGGCTGTCCCACAGCGATGTCGGAGACCATGTGCCCCGCTCGACTGTCCCACAGCGATGTCGGAGACCATGTGCCCCGCTCGGCTGTCCCACAGCGATGTCGGAGACCATGTGCCCCGCTCGGCTGTCCCACAGCGTTGTCGGAGACCATGTGCCCCGCTCGACTGTCCCACAGCGATGTCGGAGACCATGTGCCCCGCTCGACTGTCCCACAGCGATGTCGGAGACCATGTGCCCCGCTCGACTGTCCCACAGCGATGTCGGAGACCATGTGCCCCGCTCGGCTGTCCCACAGCGATGTCGGAGACCATGTGCCCCGCTCGGCTGTCCCACAGCGATGTTGGAGACCATGTGCCCCGCTCGACTGTCCCACAGCGATGTCGGAGACCATGTGCCCCGCTCGACTGTCCCACAGCGATGTCGGAGACCATGTGCCCCGCTCGGCTGTCCCACAGCGATGTCGGAGATCATGTGCCCCGCTCGGCTGTCCCACAGCGATGTCGGAGACCATGTGCCCCGCTCGGCTGTCCCACAGCAATGTCGGGTGTCAATCAGCGTTGTCTCCAATCTCTAAAACTAAGTCTAGCTTCAGCTCTGCAGCTTCGGCTGTGTTTTTGACCTGTACAGACAAAAGTGCACTCCCCTCTTTTTTTTTTCCTTTTTTTTTTAAATAGGAAACAAATCACAAATCACAAATAACACAAAGGCTGTTGCACCGGCCCCTGTTTCGGGCTCAGGCCCTCAGTGCATCTGAATGCCACCTGTACTGTGTCAGTCTCTGCAAAAAAAAATATCATTACCAGCCTGAGACGAAAAATAATCAAATTAGACACACATTTAAAAATACTAGATGTGCTTCATAATTGTTTGTTTCATTGTCCGCACAGATCCACTCTATTAGGATCTATGTGCTTCTTTGAGCTGAAACCTGTAAATTTGAGATTAAAGTTATGATTAAAGAAGTTATGCCAAAAGAAATCTATCAAAAATGTCAGAAAATGCGTAAATCCATAAACAAAGCAAAGTAGAAACTGGTTAATTCTTTCAGACACATTCACACAAACAGCTTCTTTAATCCAAGAGCTTTACTCGTCAAGTCAGCATGTTCATAGTTTGAGTTGTGCACGACCTTTAGGTTGAGGTCATGTTAAAACCACACTTTTGTGTCTGTATGAGTTAGAGGAAGTGTCCTGTCTGTGATCACATTCCCCTAAACATAGACCGTGTTTGAAAATCAAAACTGTTAGTTCTCTCTTGGTTGCAACAAATTAAAAACGGGGTCAAGGATCGACAGCAGGAGCCTGTACAGGAAATAAGAGCGCTCACACAGGAAAATATTAGTTTGTGCATGCAAAGGTAACATAATTGTCCATGAGCTATGTCTCTTTATTAAACGTAATACTTTTAAACACTAGTGTCAGTGTAGGGATTGAATCTGTGGCCTGTCTCTTATAGTACTGAAGGAAAGTTTGAAGAAAATTAGGTGAAATTTCACTGTTCACACCAACTTTCAATAAGATCTAGTCAAATCAAAACCCAATTTATTTTGTAATGTCATCAATAAGCAACGTACCATTGAAAATAAAGGGACAATATACAGCAACTGACATTTTTCTGACAGTTTAAACAATCCTTCAAAAAAAATAAAAGTGTTATTGTCAATTCCTGACTAGTGCTGGGTAACAGTAGTATAATGGCTTTTACCTTTGTCATATTTGCTGCTCATGTTCAACCAGGAAGTAACATTATAAACTTAAAAAATGTAAAACTGACTGTAATCCTTTAGTTGTTTGGCCGATTAATTGGTCGATGGTGTCTTAGTCAACCAATTACTTTACCCTTCATTAAAATAAAATATATATTAAAAAAAAATCATAAAGTGTAAGCATTATTTATCTTGATTTGAGGATTTTCTGACTGTCTTAAAAAAAAAGATTTGTTAATGGAACAAGCATAAAATGTCTTTGGCAAATCTCTTAAGATGGTAAAAAAATATACTAAAATTAAGATAAACATTGCATATTATCTTATCTAAGACAGTTTAATGGTGAAAACAGAAAAAATGAGTGACAGTGAGTGAGTTTGCTGAAGATTTTAGAGTGAATCATGAGTTTAATCAAACATATGAACATATAAATACACTGTAAATACTTTTCTGCAAAAATAGTTGTTTCAGCATGAATTCCAGTGCAGTTGTGGATTTTTGTTTGCAGTTTGGATCAGAAACATAGACGAACTTCACAGTCGACTAATTGATGAAGCTGGTCTTTAGTCGACCAAGAGGTGAAATGTGTCATTGAACCTCTCACATGCCCATTCATTTTCTTGCCTGACCAGCCAAGACCAGGAAATAAATCACAATGGACCGAGAAACAGCACGGATTATAGACAGAATCAACAAATGAAGCACTAAACTCTGTCAATCTGATAGTTTTGTTCTGAATGTTTGGAGAATATTCTGGGGAGATGTCTTTCAGAGTCATAGGAAACGCATGCTACAAATTGGTGACTAGTGTTGGACCGTCCTGAATTAGTTCGTTTTTTTTAACGCCCTCTATGGTCCAAGTCCAGTCTCTTCTATCTTTTAGAAATGTTGTATTAGCGACTCTTTAGATTGGGAGCTAATAATATGAACCTTGAAAACATGTGGGTTACTGTCAGCTCATTAAGTAATACTGAAGTAAATTGAAAGTAAATTATAATATGAACTGACAAAGTAATAAAAGAATCATGTGTTTGGAATGTTTTTGTCACTTTTTGTCACATGTTTGGTGTTTTAGTTTAGTTTTTCCCACTTGTAGTTGCATTTTTGTCACTTTTAGTCACGTTTTTATCACTTTGTCACTTTTAGTGGATATGTCACTTTAAGTCACGTTTGTTGCTTTTACTCGCGGTTTTGACACTCTTAGTCACGTTTTCGTCACTTTTAGTCACGTTTGTTGCTTTTACTCGCGGTTTTGACACTCTTAGTCACGTTTTCGTCACTTTTAGTCACGTTTGTTGCTTTTACTCGCGGTTTTGACACTCTTAGTCACGTTTTCGTCACTTTTAGTCACGTTTGTTGCTTTTACTCGTGGTTTTGTCACTCTTAGTCACGTTTTTGTCACTTTTAGTCACGTTTGTTGCTTTTACTCGTGGTTTTGTCACTCTTAGTCACGTTTTTGTCACTTTTAGTCACGTTTGTTGCTTTTACTCGTGGTTTTGTCACTCTTAGTCACGTTTTTGTCACTTTTAGTCACGTTTGTTGCTTTTACTCGTGGTTTTGTCACTCAGTAACGTTTTTGTCACTTTTAGTCGTGTTTAAAGTCACTTTTTGTCACGTATATGTCACTTTTAGTCATGTATGTCACTTTTAGTCACATGTTTGTTGCTTTTAGTCATGTTGTCGTCACTTTTAGTCGCGTATGTCACTTTTAGTCACATATGTCACTTTTAGCTGTATTTTTATCGCGTTTTTGTCACTTGTAGTCACATTTTTGTCACTTTTAGTAGCGTTTAAAATC
Organism: Rhinogobius similis; assembly: GCA_019453435.1. NCBI lineage: Eukaryota > Metazoa > Chordata > Actinopteri > Gobiiformes > Gobiidae > Rhinogobius > Rhinogobius similis. Next base: position 26,713,886 of record CM033638.1, on the reverse strand, counting down.
ACTTTTGTCGCGTATATGTCAGTTTTTGTCACGTATATGTCACTTTTAGTCACAT